>CM074432.1:36288766-36946266 GCA_037101425.1 Elopichthys bambusa | reverse complement strand
GCTTGATTTCGTGAAAATAGTTTCAAACAAAGCCACACCAGAACTGTTGCGCATCTCCAAGCAACGGTGATTCCTGAATGAATCTGTTTTGAACGACTGAATGAATGACTTGCACATTAAGATTTACCGCCACCTACTGGCTTTTATTTTCTTATTTACTCATTACATAGACTGTTTTTAATTAAAATATTAAACTTTTAAAGATTCTTTTTTTTTTTCTTTTTTTTTTTTTACATATTTCTAAATTCAAAAAATTATATTTAAAAACATTCGTACAACATTATTTCCTAATGAGCTGCATTAAGCAGTCTATGTAAATGTCTTAATACCACTTAAGATGGAGCTTCTGTGCCACTTCTGCAGTGCAAAGATGGATTTTTCTTTTTCTTTTTTCTTTTGATTGGTAACAGTCTGATTGGGCCTTATTGCTGTAATTGGAATTATTGTTTAACATTTAAAAACAAATTTTCTATTTTAATTTAAGAAATTGATTAAATATGATGCATACATTTAATAGGATTAGAAAAATTGCTCTTAAAGTGGTACAAATGCCCCAGGAAATTAATTTAAAGGGGCAAATATCGCCCTGTAATAATGTGTTATTGATCAGAAAGTGCTTCTAAAATTTTTTAATTAGGAGCTCAAGTGCTCAAAGAAAATGTTACCGTAGAGCTGTGTGTGTGTTTATTTTATATATAGATATAAATATAAATATAATAGAGCTGCATGATTATGGATAAATTTAATTTTTTTAAATGTATTTATTAATTTTTAATCACAATTCTCCCACGATTCTGAATAAACAAATAAATGAAATAACATTTATCTACTAGAGGTTCTGACGAAATGTTAGTTGCTGCAGTCTGTTTTAAAGAAATATTTAATTCATTTGAATTAATTTTTTTTTTTTTATGATTTAAAGACTTCGCTTCATTACTTTACTACATTCCATTACTGGATGAATCAGCATTTCAAATGTTTTGCTCTCTTCACAGAAACATAAAATGGTAGACAGGTATGTCTGGTTTTATCTTTTTTTAATCTATTATTATCATGGTAGGTTGCAGACAGGCAGATGAAGACGAAGAATGAGATTCATTACAGAGGTTTAATAATATAAAACAGACAGGCGAACGGGCAACAACACACTTAACATTGACGATACCGGACAAAGAACTGAACACAAGCAAGAACTAAATACACACAGGTAAATGACGAACAGCTGTGAGGGTGGTTAGTGTCCATGGTGACTGATGAGCGGCAGCAATGTGGAACAGGAAACGCGAGACCGGAGTGACAACAAACTGAAAGTCCTTGAACAGAACATAATGGTGTCACTTATTCTGTTCAGTTACATAATTTTGTGAGGTTTTAAACTGAAAATAAAGCTAACTCGTCCACACTCTGCCCCCTTTCTTGTCTACCGCTGGCTCTAAAGTACAATTTGAAAGTGCAGTGCTGATGCTCTGCAATGGATTAATATATTAATGTGCAAAGCATTTTTGCAATGTCAGAGAATGTGACATGACACTGCATGGCCCGCTCCCTAGTGTGAATGCTGTTATCTGTTAGCGTATGGGCGCCTCTGCACATGCAGTATGTGTGCATACGCTGATAGTCGGTACCAACACCATTCAAATTTGATGGTTCTCGGTACCACAGGAAAATCTTTTAGAACTATTTTATTTAACTAGCCTATTTTAAAAACATTAAATATGATGGTAATCATACATATAAATATTTGGAGAGTGTGTGTGAATGTTTGTGTGTGTATATATACATACCTCAATGAAATAAATTTTGAATATTAAAAAAAATAAATAAACAAATGCTCAAATATCCATTTTGTAATAGACGTGCGTTTATTTTAGCTATTCCGTCAGTGAAACAACACACTACAGCATGAAAAACTATGAAATAAATATCAGTAAATAATGGTAAACTAAATGATAAGAAAGTTAAATGTTATTTAAAAAAAACAAAACAGTTTATTTTCACACAAAGATGTCATTATAGCCTTCCACTGTGCTTTGAGAGGGATGTGGGACGTGAGCAGGAATATCTCTCTGATATCTTCGTTATCTCCTTATGTTACAAGCAACTGACACTTGTTGTAAAAGGTCTGAAGAGCGAGTTTTATGTTCAGCAGGGCCAAGACATTCAGGCTATGATTGATTTAGCACTGCCAGAGAAAGCGAAACTAAAAATCGCAGTGACTGTGTGAAACGCGCTGTACAAATAAACTTGACGCGCCTTATAAAGTCTAATAACAAGCACAAACTGTGTTAAATAGAAATTAACATGCAAGCAAAAAGGTTTCTGTCCTACAGTGTTTTTTTTTTTTCTTCTCTGCTTTACCACAGTAAAGAATGTGAATATAATAGGCCGAAAGCGAACAAAAGGAAAAAACATGAATAATTCCCTGCGTCAGTGAAGATTTGGGTAAAGAAACGGAGATTCCATGTTCAGTGGAATAATTAATGGAATGTTGTTAAATTCTCTGCTAATTGGGTGATCAGATCGTGATTCTCAAAACAGAATACAAAGTTGACAAAGCTTAAATTTCCATGGCTGCGATGTCACATTTAATTGCTAACCTATTATTTCTTTTGGAAACAAAGCTTTGTGCTTCACTCATGTCATATTCACACAAATACTGGCACAGCCCTATCAGTGGGTACCGAATATACCTGGATATTCGGTACTACTGGTACAACAGAAATGCTGGTATCATCACATTTTCAAAATTTCAGTACCGAAGTACCGGTACTTTTGACAATACGCTGATATCAGACCATTGGTAGAAAGACTTTTGTGAATGCATTGCTTGTCTTATCAGAGAAAGAGATGCTTGACTTGCCCAGTTGCCCATATGGATGATAATTTGTTGTTTGGTCAGTGTCACTGGCCTCACTGTTTTAATTAATTCAGTTATCCAGCCGCTAAACACTTTCACAAAAAAACTCCACAAAGATGCAGTTTCTGAAGTTTAATCTTTAAAAAGTATGAAACTACAAAGAAGAGAGAATACACAAGCATGAATTTCACAAAGTAGTTAAATCATCAAATGAGCAAACAACAGCTAATAGTACAGTTGTATATCAACAGCATAGATAAACACTTTGAAAACTTGAGTAGAACAAGTTACAAACGTGCTAAATTGAATGCTACATTTCAAAGTTACCAACACACTCAATTATAACACAGCACAACAATAAAGTACTCATAATGCTCACAAAACAAAATTAAACAAATTCACTTACAGATATTGCATTTCAAAGGGCTTTGATAGGCAAGATGAAGCTGGATGACTGCAAAAAGGTAATGGAGTACCTTGCACAACTAAAAACACTTAATTAATATGGCCAACTTCCTCTTAAAACAGGAAACAATGGGGAAACTAGAAGACTCAAAAATAAATATCAAAATAAAAGTCCTTATTCAAACCAAAGTTTAAAGTTCAGCACAGTCAGTACATAACACTGTAATGAAGTTTCTTTGTTTTTGGAAAACTTGTTTTAAAATGCCCCTATTATGGATTTTTGAAGATGACCTTTTATGTAGTGTGTAACATAGCTCTAAGTAAATGAAAACATCCTGCAACGTTTTAAATCTGAAAGTGCACTGTATATAAAGTTATTGTCTCTCAAAAGTAAGAGTAAATTAAACGAGTTGTTTGTAGAACGAATCCCAAGCCATTTCGTTGTGACGTCACAACAAAACATTAGAATATTGCCCGCCCGCTTATTGCGCACGCAGGCGCCAGGGAAAAATCATTTTTTCAACAATACCACAGCAGTACAATCTTTTGTTGCATTCCCGTCATTTTACTGATGACTGCTCGGGGAGTTTAACGCAGGATTCACAAAACGCTTGGTCTTAAAATATGGATCAATGCCCAGTTTATTTGGAACAGCTTGCTCCTCTGAATCTCAACCTGTATGATTATGATTAATAATTGATGTTTATATTTTCTAGTGATAGTTCAAAATTCGTAGTTTTGTATGTTATGTTGTGTAACGTACACCCCAGTCTGTATGTCTCCTGCTAACCAGCTAACTTACGTTTCTGTAGTTCTGCTATTCAGATGTGGGTCCAATATTGTCTAAAAATGTGTTGTTTAATGCAGCTTGTCTGTCTTATTACGTGGAGTAATGATCAAGGATGGAGCATGACTTTTGTTTACAAAGTGTAATGCATTATCAGCTATTCACGTTTGTGCTCGGCTAACGTGGGAGTTTACAACATAGTTGTGTGCTCTGTTCGCTTACAAAACTGCAGTAGAGTATACATAAAGTATAATAACAACTCTGCTATCACTTATAAATATGCAAACTAAGGTGACACTTACTACAGAGAAACATCCTACTCCAGTCATGATTGCGAATCAGTTTCTGGTTGATCGAATACTTCAGACGTTTCATCGTCGGACTCGGGCTCGAATTAATACAGTAAAATCGATGCCATCTTTTTTTGTCCATGCATTGTATACAATATCTTGCAAATTGATAGCTGTCATTCAGTTATGGCAATCGGTGCGCACAGTAGACCAATCACAAAGGATTGGGCCATCTGACCGATCAGAGCAGTGTAGGCTCACGGAAAGGAGGGGTTTAGTGAGACTGATTCTTTGAACTGCTTCTAATGAATCGTTTACAAAACATTAAGAACTGAGGTGAAATTAAATGTATATTATGAGAAAACAAAAGTGTTTTTTGACCTTGCATGCATGTAAACCTGTTGTAGGAGACTCCCAAAACAATATTAGGAACCTTAAAAAAGGCATAATGGGGGCACTTTAATATACCTTGATTTTTGACATGGAGAACAGCATAACAGTGCTTCTGTGATCCCTGTAGCTAGATAAACGTGTTTAAGTGCAACATTAGTCTATCTCTGAATGATTGTGTTCTCTCTTAAAGGGTGAATGGGCAGTACATCATGGAGGGGTTGGCATCCAGTTTTCTCTTCACCATGGGAGGACTTGGCTTCATAATTCTGGATCGCTCCAATGCACCCAACATTCCCAAGCTCAACCGTTTCCTCCTGCTCTTCATCGGCTTTGTCAGTGTGCTGCTGAGCTTTTTCATGGCCAGAGTCTTCATGAGAATGAAACTGCCGTAAGTCACTACACTTTACATTAGCTTTTTAAACATTATTTAGATGTTTACATTGTATTACACTGGAAACACCTACTCATTCTTTATTATTGTTAGGGGCCAAGCACTCAAGGTATTGTGTTTTTGTGTAAGACTGATACCAGACTGTCTGGACCAAGAGGGGGCTACACTCTGAGAAAACAAAGGAAATTAACATTTGAACTCTCTTGCAAAATTAGCAACCCATCTGAGTCGATCACACCTCTTATTGTCTTAGTATTGTCATAATCTACATTTCCTTTTCTTCTCCCCCTCTTCCCAATCTTTTTTCTCTATTTTTTTCATCCGCTCTATTAGAAACCATTGTTGGGCCGATTGGGTGGGCTCTACAATTGTTCTTATTAGGGGCTAGGGATGGGCATTTCGAGCAAAAATAATATTCGATGATCGCTGGGAATTATTCGATTATTATTCAAAAATCGCACCCCTCCCCCTCATGCATGCATATAGGCTACACACACATAGAGAGAGAGGGAGAGAGACCTTTCACGCTTTCAAACTGTATGATAACTAAGGCTGCCTTCTACTAAAGATTTTTTCTGGTCAACTAGTAGTCATCCATTTCAAGCGTTTAGTTGACTAATCGCACGTTTATTAATAAACCATATAAATCGCAATAAATAGCCTTTAATGCCTACATAGCCTAATCAGTGCTCAAGCGCACGCATAAAGCTTGCCACAGTGCACCGGCAGAAGTAATGATTATAAGTCAAATGATACTCCTGGATAAAAAAAGTTTCAGGCAGCGCCACTTTGTGGTCAAAAATTATAATTACAGATGAAATAAAAATAAATGCTTAAATTTGGCAATATGGCATACACTGCATGAGAGATTAAAGAGATAATACAGAAAATCATTTCAGTGCCAAGGACTTCTTTGAGTCATACTGATAACAGTGATACCAATTAATCCATAATCGATCAAACTTGTCCACCATTTTAAATTTTTTTTTTTAAATTAATTAATTAATTAATTAATTTGTTTATACGATTTTTACCAAATTTGATTCAGATCATCTTCAGACCATGCCGGCAAAAAGTTTATGGTTTTTGTGTTGATAGACCAACCCGTTATTGTTTATCGCATTACCTAATTTAATAGTATGATGCCAAACTGAATCCTAGGCTGTATCTTTGCAATGGTTTGGCATATTGACACCAAACTTTGTGTGTGCCATCAACCGCTTTTCCACCATCAGGGAAACCGTTCTCATTGCTTAACTGTTGCCCAGCTGGTACGGATATGATTTCATTTTCCACTGTGGGGCTTATAACCGAGCTCTATGGAATGGAATGCAAATGCTTCCGTTGTTGCCTTGGTAACGCAAGTGTTTACAGATGTATGTCTTTAATTACTTGTTGTAGCAGTTGTTGTGCTTGGCCCCATTAATTGCTGCTTGCAGCTATATTTGATGTTGTTATTTTCAGAGCATGGAGATGGCAGCAATGTTTCAGCAGTTTCTTTAAAGCTGTATACATGCATCATCATATTGTGGTTTTAGATTATTCTCTCTTGTCTTGCATTTGATTAACTTTTTGTATTTCTGATCATTTTCTGAATGTGTTTATCTTGCAGTGGTTACCTTATGGGTTAAAGCTGAAATATGGCATACGCCATAGGAGAGATTAAAGAGAGCATACAGAAAACCATTTCAGTGCCAAGGACTCAATCAAATGCTGATCAGTTATTGCCACTGGCAGAAATTTCCTCCCTTATTTTTTATTTTTTTGTGGTGACATGCAACTTGGACTCTAACAGGACTCTAAATGTGCTACATTACTTCTCAACGTTGCTGATAAAAAACATCTCATTACATTTGTAAAAAGTCCAGAGGGTGATCAGTATTATATTGATGCCCTTAAAAATTACTTTTGGTTTAACAAAATCCATTTTGAATATCTTCTTATACTGTTATTTTGTAGACATCCTGCTCTGTGAAAAACCCTTAAATGTGGCTGTTTGATGTGCAGTTTTTTTCTATAATAAACAAATGTATTTCCCACAATTTTTCTAAGTTTGAATTATTTGATGATTCAAAATTCTACTTTGTGAAATTATATAAAGTAAAAATCAAAAAAAACAATGAGAGGCTCTTTTAAAGTTATGAAATAGATTTAAAATGTAATAAGACTTGTAGATGTTTTGATAACTTTCAAACACTAGAGAGCAGCACTGAATAGACTGAACTGAAATAAACAGTGCTGCAGGGATGACAAAACCCAGGAATAAGTTGGCATTTTAGCACTTCTAGTTCAATCATCCTGAAGTCAATGGGTTTTTTGAAAGGGTTTTTGGTTAAATGCTTGAAAAAAGGTCTGTGGATAACACAAGCTCAAGAGATTTTCACAATTTGTTCTACAATGTGAAATACATCATTAATACCTTGTGATTTTATTTTTTTTTTTTTTTACGTAAGTGGCAAAAGGGGGACTACAGAGGTTGTCATGGCCATTAAATGTTTTCATGCCGAACAGGTAAACTGTTCTAATTTTAAGGGAACATTTAAAGGAAAATGTTTTTGAATAAAGAAAGAGTTGTCAGAAGCCTAATAGTCCTGCAACCACAGTGTAGTTCATTTATGGCCTACATTTAGCTTTTTACTTATGACAGTTATGTTTAGTCATAGTGTCATAAAGGTTGTTTATTTGTGAAGATTATCATAATGAACAAAATGTGTAAGAATCATGAACTTTTGTTGGTCATAGCTTTATTTATTTATTTTTCAATAATTCAATGCCAATGGAAAAATCCTATTGGTTTGTGTGATGCAAACTTCTGGGTTAGTCTACAAAAATGTCACCACTACAGCAGTTTGAGTGCTGAAGTCCTAAATGAAGACAGAATTGTACTTTGAAACAAAGTCGCTCTCGCTCTCTCTCTCTCTCGCTCTTTTTTTTTTTTTAAATTTTTTATCTTTTGATATACCCAAGCAGCACCACTCTTTCAACTAATTTTTCTAAATTTTTCATTCTACATTAGTTTTTTTCCATGCTGCCTTTTATCTAGAGGACGTTTTCCACTCCATTACTATCAGACGAGTGATTCTCCAGCTGTTTTACTGTGGCAGACATCAGCAGAACCTGCTGAGTGTGCATTTGCTCAGGTATGCATACAGTTGAACAGGCTGTTGCAAAACAAGCAGTGTTGAAGGTGCACTTGCTGTATCTAATTTGGTATAGATGCATTTAAACTTATCTGTAGTCTCTCCCACAAAACTAACCAGCTCCAGTAGGTGTCCCTCAGTTCACTTGTCACAACACAGATAACGATAATGCCATAAAAACAATGATTTATTAGCTTCTTATTGCTCTTTTGTTCTCGTTTATAGCTTTCTATGTCTGAAAGCTAATACCATTATCATATTAGATAATTGTATTTAACCCAGAGGTAATATTTCAAAACTCATTATTAGAAACACTGATACAGTTCTGACTGGCACTACTAAAATATATGGCAATGTAATCTTCATACAGTGTAATTGTAGATCCATTATAACATGGAAAATGTTAGACATAATTAAATAGTAATTTAAAGCAGTTGTGTCCCCCACTGTTTCATTAGGTTCTTAGTCTCTTGTTGTTTTTTTTGCTGTGAGGTGTTGTGCCGGTGTGCTTGTGGCTGCTGTCATTTGAAGCATGATTGAGGGCGAGGCCATTTTCCTCACTGTGTTCCTTGGGACCAAAAGGTAAAGAACAAAAGGTCTTAGTTGTTTGAGTCCCTTTTTATTCTGCGTTAAGTAGTTTATTATATAACCTACAAGTTTACCTTTCTCTTACTATGTCCATTCTCTGATATTACTTCTTCATGCATGTGAAGGCCCAAAGCCTTTTCTAAGTCTAGAACAAAAGAATAAAGCACAAATTACCATGAGAAGTGTGAACCAAAATTCATTAAACCAGGTTTTGAGTTACTAGAAGTACCTGTCAGAATTTGGTCAATCGTCTCCACAGCAAGTTCCGCGTCCTCTCTTGTGAAGCACATGGGAGGCTTGAATTTCAGAACGTTGCGGTGTGGGCCATCAGCACTGAGCAGGATCCGCTGCTCTTTTAGTCTTTTAAAAAAAAAAAAAAAAAAAAAAATTTTATATATACATACACATACACATACATATACAGGTACTGGTCATATATCATCAAAAAGTTGATTTATTTCACTAATTCCATTCAAAAAGTGAATCTTTGTATATTATATTCATTCTTTACACACAGACTGATATATTTCAAATGTTTATTTCTTTTAATTTTGATGATCATAACTGACAACTAAGGAAAATCCCAAATTCAGTATCTCAGAAAATTAGAATATTACTTAAGACCAATACAAAGAAAGGATTTTTAGAAATCTTGGCCAACTGAAAAGTATGAGCATGTATAGCACTCAATACTTAGTTGGGGCTCCTTTTGCCTGAATTACTGCAGCAATGTGGCGTGGCATGGAGTCGATCAGTCTGTGGCACTGCTCAGGTGTTATAAGAGCCCAGGTTGCTCTGATAGTGGCCTTCAGCTCTTCTGCATTATTGGGTCTGGCATATCGTATCTTCCTCTTCACAATACCCCATAGATTTTCTATGGGGTTAAGGTCAGGCGAGTTTGCTGGCTAATTAAGAACAGGGATACCATGGTCCTTAAACCAGGTACTGGTAGCTTTGGCACTGTGTGCAGGTGCCAAGTCCTGTTGGAAAATACGGCTGTGTTGACCTTGGACCTCAGAAAATACAGTGGACCAACACCAGTAGATGACATGGCACCCAAAACCATCACTGACTGTGGAAACTTTACACTGTACCTCAAGCAACGTGGATTGTGTGCCTCTCCTCTCTTCCTCCAGACTCTGGGACCCTGATTTCCAAAGGAAATGCAAAATTTACTTTCATCAGAGAACATAACTTTGGACCACTCAGCAGCAGTCCAGTCCTTTTTGTCTTTAGCCTAGGCGAGACGCTTCTGTTGTTCAAGAGTGGCTTGACACAAGGAATGCGACAGCTGAAACCAGTGTCTTGCATACGTCTGTGCGTAGTGGTTCTTGAAGCACTGACTCCAACTGCAGTCCACTCTTTGTGAATCTCCCCCACATTTTTGAATGGGTTTTGTTTCACAGTCCTCTCCAGGGTGCGGTTATCCCTATTGCTTGTACACTCTTTTCTACCACATCTTTTCCTTCCCTTCGCCTCTTTATTAATGTGCTTGGACACAGAGCTCTGTGAACAGCCAGCCTCTTTTGCAATGACCTTTTGTGTCTTGCCCTCCTTGTGCAAGGTGTCGATGGTCGTCTTTTGGACAAATGTCAAGTCAGCAGTCTTCCCCATGATTGTGTAGCCTACGGAACTAGACTGAGAGACCATTTAAAGGCCTTTGCAGGTGTTTTTGAGTTAATTAGCTGATTAGAGTGTGGCACCAGGTGTCTTCAATATTGAACCTTTTCACAATATTCTAATTTTCTGAGATACTGAATTTGGGATTTTCCTTAGTTGTCAGTTATAATCATCAAAATGAAAAGAAATAAACATTTGAAATATATCAGTTTGTGTGTAATGAATGAATATAATATACAAGTTTCACTTTTTGAAGAGAATTAGTGAAATAAATCAACTTTTTGATGATATTCTAATTATATGACCAGCACGTGTGTGTGTATGTGTATATATATATGTATATATATAAAATGTGTGTGTGTGTGTATATATGTATATATGTGTGTGTGTATATATATATATATATATATATATATATATTTCAACCCTTTCTGTGCAGTTCTATATTTATATTTTAAAGGTAGGGTAGGCAATGTTTTTTCATAATTTGTTATAGTGTTTAAAATTATCTTCAAATCCTCATAGCAAGCAATAATAGAAGAAAAATAAAGAAAAATAAAAAAGTGCATATATCTTATGTGGAAGTCTCAGGACCAAAAAAATGTCTAAACAGCAGACTCCTTTTACCATTTCTACTGAATCAAAACAATGAGCTTATGCCGAGTTCATGCCATGTCGTAACAGTAATTAAGAGATGGCAACCTGTGACGTTTATTACTAAATTGTATGAGAAGCATACACAAATAACAAATAGTTAGCAAAGAAAAAAAGTGACAAAATATGTAATTTTGTAACTTGCATATCTTCAATAATCTTATGCATGGTATGCAAACAAACCTGTTAAACTTTCAAAAAAATCCTCTTTTTAATGCATGACTCGTTCTTACCTGTAAATAACATCCTGAGCTTCAGCTGTGGCAGGTGTCCTCTTATCATGGTTTCTTACCAGCTCCAACCCAATAAACAGACCACGGCCCCTAGAAAACAAAATGTTTGACCTGCAACTTTAAACCTCTGGGCAATGTGTGTTCCAGATATACTTTCATCAGCACTATTACAAGTGTACCACCATCACAAACAACCCCAGGGAAATGATTTACACAAGACTTGCAACATAAAGAGTCCATGTAACTTCAATAATCTTATGCAAACATAGTCATGGTTACACCATGGCACAGTCAGTATTACTCGCACTGTCTTTACTGCAGAATTTGTTGGTATATGAATAAAGAAATTATGGCATTATGGATCTGATCCTGTCCATCAATTACTGATTTTATGATTTTTAGAAGTTAGGAGGGAATTAACCAACCTCACATCACCCACTAAGGGGTGTCTTTTCTTCAGATCATCCAAAAGCTGAGTCAGGTAACCTCCGACATGCAGGGCATTGCCTTGGAGATCTTCCTTCTCAATTACATCTAGCACCGCCAATCCAATAGCACATGATACTGGGTTACCTCCAAACTAGAGGACACAAAGGACGGATATTCTTCAGCCTTTTGCTTTTCGTGTTAACAAGAATTTCTGCTCTAGATCCTATATATTTTGCTGACACATCTGGGGCCTCATTTATAAAATGTTGGGTAGAAACTGACCTACATTTGTTGTTACGATCATTTCTCAAATGTGAAACGCAAAAAAACAAATGTACGCAAAAAATAAAATGTGCGTACACCTCTTTTCCAGATGTGAAATTTGCAAATGATCTTGAAATTGTTCACAGCTAAATGGTTTCAGATCTCTGCCTTGTAAATGCTGCCTAATCAATATCATTAACATATAAAAGAGCACCAGTCAACGTCCAAATCCTTTACTTGAGAATGGCGAGCGGCAAGAACTGCTTAGATTTCCAAATACTTGCAGTACTGCCATAAGGAAAAGTGCGTACAACTGCTTAGACCCTTACGTTGGGCTAAGCACTTCTCCACGTCAAAGACCATTTTCATAAATATGAACGTTGGTGTGGATTTTAGCATACACACTCTAAGTTCAAATCTGTGCATACTCACAAGTTACAAATGAGGCCCCTGTTAACAATTTGTTTCAGTCTTAAACTGTATTATTTTGTGCCTGCCATTGTCAAAATATGGTTTCTTTTTGTCCTCACTGTGTTGAAGTACTCCATCCCTGATGACATGAAGCTTTCGGCGACCTCTCTAGTGGTGATCACACATGACATTGGATGACCATTTCCAATAGGTTTGCCCATTGTAACAATATCTGGTACAAAATCTTCTCCCTGTAGCTGGAAGCCCCAAAAGTGGGTGCCCACCCTGCCAAAGCCCACCTGGACCTCATCAGCAATGAAAATGCCTCCTGCATTTCTCACATGCCTGTGGTAAAGCAAGTTGTGGTACATACAAATTGGAATGTATGCATATTTATATTCAGAAACACATATTTCATATGATGCATGCATTATAAGACACATCCCTAGTTTGACAAATGCACACTTGGATACAAAGTGATTCATTAATACGCACAGAATAAAACGGTATAATTTTATTGAAATAAAAAAATTGTAACACTGTTTGGTCCAATTAAAAAAACAAAAATAAAACCCTGCACCAGTCAAATTAAAATTAACTTCATAAATGTAGTTATTAAAACAAACAAAATCAATAAACAAGCAAATTTAAATTGTGCTGAATTTACAGACATAATTTAAGCTTAGAAAAGAGGAAAACAAATGCAAATAGTGTATTAGCCTATAGAATAACATGTCACTGACTAAGTGAAGCAGAAGAGCTGCAATCATGTAACTAAAATGCTTCAATTAGAGCCAGTTAAGCATTTGGTAGTACATACTGTGCCACTTTCTGGAAGTAGCCCACTGGAGGAATGACCTGCCCTCCGCAACTCTGCAGTGACTCGGCGATAAAAGCGGCGATCTACACAGGAAAAGATCACATGAGTCCCTTGTACCCTAGTGGCAATACATGTAAGGTCCTACTGATGGAAGCGTCCTTTTTAAAAGCTGCTTAAGATGACTATAAAAGCCACTGCCATGATCACAGCTGAAGAAAGCACAGAACATTCACAAGGAAACTGGCATATACGAGGACATTGTGCCATTTTGACACAGTTGCCATGTTTAGGCAATTCATTCGCTGATCCTTACAGATGCACGTCAGTTCTCACTTCTGAAATGGGACTGTGTAATGACCCCTTATTTTCCTGCAACAGAAGGTTAAGGGGCTTTTTGAAGACGCACTTGCATTTCTGCAAATCATTGAGCCTTTAGGCATCGAGGAGGCAAGAATAATTCCCGTCTTTGCTCAACCTGTAGAGAAGGAAAACAGCAACAGGTGGAGAGCAGAGGGAATGTGGGGAGGGAAAAGGAAAGGATACAGAGGAAATCAGTCAATAATGGAGATCACACAGGAAATCACTGACTGGAAAGATCATGTCAATGGATTTAAGGCAAAATGTTGAGATTTTGGACTATTTGGCTTTTCATAAAGTGTTGTTTCAGACTAGTGGAAAGAAAACATCTAAAATGCACTTTTAAACATTTAATTTATTGCACTTTATCTATTTGCTTCTTTAGATTTCAATTATAGTACATCTCTTAAAGGCTGTTTCTCAAAATTAGTTGTTTCTCATGCACTGAGCAAGAAATCTCTACTTCAGAAGCAATAGTTTACCAAACTTTACAGTTTTATTCCTATCTATATTCTGAAAGTTTTTACAGAGGGGTTTGTTCATATATTATTTGTCTGGTTTTATAGAGTTTTTTTTTTTCTGGCCATTAATAGTATTTTTATAATAGTAAAAAACAAAAAACATCCAAAATCCCCTCTATAAAAACCATTGACTCTAATATGTCAACAAAATGAAACAATTTTGAGCCAGGCTTTATCCAATGTTCAGATTTCTGTTCTGGAAATGTGTGAAAATTAGTGCATTTAATTAGATAAAGCCTCGTTTGCATATTTAAACAAAACATTTTGGGAGACAAATATTAAAAAAAGAAAAAAGTTTTCAATACTTAACCCTTGTGCATCAATTAAACAAAAAGTTACTCTGAGGTCCTTAGAGGACAAAAATGTCCATGTCAAAAAACTGTCATAAAAATGTGAAGCTTGGGAGCACAGATTAAGTTTGGTCTCATTTTAAAGAAGAACCCTTGGCAGACTATTGTTAAAGTAAAAAGACAAAAAGTTTAAAAAATGAAAAGAAAAAAAAAAAGTTATTAGAGAAAGAAAGGTATTCAGTAATGGACCAATGTTAAATGTACAGTCAGTAAAGAACGCTGATTTCTATGTATGTTAAATAACTTTGATGGACATTCACCCACCTTGCGTCCCTTTTCATGGGCCTGTTCGATTACATCTTTGACATTTTCAGCATAGGCAGTAGCAGGGTCTGGGTGGTCCTCACGATATTTGCCTCTATAAATGTCTGGACTGAGAGCCTAAGGAATTATAACATTTATGAATAGTTAGTCGGTTTACAGTACAGAAAGAAATCTCTTCACTGGGCTGGCAAATTTAAATACAACCTGTACATTTATACTTTTATTCTGCAGTTTTGTTCTGCAGTGTGTAATTTACGTATTGGTATCATTTAAAAAATATTTTATTTTGGTGTAATTTATAAATTGAATTGCAAAAAATATGAAAAAGTCCTGCGCCAATTTGTATATTAAATATATTTTCTGGGTATGTAGATTCAGTTTACATAACATAAAAAATAAATAAAAAAATAAATAAAAAATCCCCATACCAGGTAAATTCAGATTCCAAAATTTATTGAGAAAAATATTTTACTGAAGATTCTCATATGAAGTACCTTTGAAAAACCTTTCAGTCCATCTTGGACTATCTTAAGTGCTTAAATATTTACAACATAAATCAAACTGCATTTATACATAGTTCAAAGCAAGGCCCAAAAAGTTAACACAATTGATAGAATTGATTGTACATTGAATGGATAATACATTTAAATCCCACCCACATGGCTGGAGTAATCCTTCACACATGTTCCAGCAACAAACAGCAACAGAGGGGATGTAAAAAGCATCAAGCAAGAAAAATGTAGAGTCTCATTAAGTCCAAAAGGTTGTTCAGTTTTAACCTGAAAAATCCAATGACCTTCATGCTGTAGTAATCTTTGTTCAGTGTTAGAACATCTATGGATAAATTAAAAATGACAAACAGATAGAACATGGACGGGGTGATTTGCTTCCTTAAAATATCTAGCAACTGGAGATTCAAAATCACCCCAATGCATATAACTACAATGTTTATTAATACAAGTATTAAGTTGTCTATTCATTTTGCCAATGTACTGTAAACCATATGGACAAGTCAGAATATAAACAACAGAAAGTTATGAAGAAAGTTATTCTGTTTTTGTTTTTTTGTTTGTTTTTTGCAGCAAAACTGACAAAAGTATTAAAGTAGAATTATGACAAGAATAATGATGACAAGTCTACAAGGGAAAAAAAACATTAGGACCTTCAAGAATCTAAACCCGTCCCGTAGTTGCACCACAGTCGGTATCGACCAAACAGTTTTTAATGGTTAACCCTCTAGAGTGAACCAAAAGATGTAAATCAGTAAAGAAATTCTTACCAGCATTGAATGACTACTCATTGAAACTCCCTTTTGAACCTTTAGTGAAGAGAGTTTCAAGGACTAGTCATTCTTAAAGTATCACATGTTCTACTACATCCCCATTTGTGCTGAAATAAAGAACATAATAATAATAATAATAGTAAAAGATATATGCTATCAGTTGATAATGTTGGTAAGAATTTATTTACTGATTTAACTCTTTTTGTTCACTCAGCAACTTTTGATGTTTGTTGCTGGAACATGTGCCAATAATTACCTCAGCCATGTGGGTGGGATTCACATCTATTACCCATTCATTGTATAATCATTTAACCACATTCGTTGTACCAATTGTGTTAATTATTTGGTGTCTTCAATTAGTGCCTTGAACAATGCATAAATGCAGTTAATTTATGTTGTAAAGATTTAAGCACTAAATATAGACCAAGATGGACTAAAAGGTTTGTTTTCTCTTTTGGTGCACAGTCACTTTTTTGTTAGTGCACTTTTGTATTTTGTTGTCATTTTAAATGAGAATCTTCTGTAAAATACTTTTCTCAATGGATCTTGGACTTTGAATTTGTTTAGTGTGCAGATTCCTTTCTTTTTAAATTGAATTGCAAACATAATGACTTTTGTTTTTCCCCCAAACACTGCCCCATTTACCATTTGTCTAGTCAAGTCAAGTCACCTTTATTTATATAGCACTTTTTACAATGCAGATTGTGTCAAAGCAGCTTTACAGTGTTAACAGGAAAATAATTTTAGCTGTACAGCAGCTTTAGAAAAAAATGGTGTCATTGTCCAGCTGAAGTAAGTTCAGTATTGATTCATTCCGCTGTAAAAATCATTAGTTATAAATTTAGTTAACTTAGTTTAGTTTAGTTAACAGCTCTGGAGAAAACAGTGATGTCATTGTCCAGCTCAGTTCAGTTTGCATACAATGGTGTCAATGCAGGCAGATCAAAAACATTGTTGAATATCAAGTGTCAGTCAGACAGTCCCGCTTCAAACTCATGCCATTGGTTGAGCCAGTGTTACTCACACTAGATGCTCTAACACAGAGCACTGCATAGCACCAGTGTTTACACTTCAGCCTATGAAAAGATTACTGTTCTCTGCATATTAAGTTAGGATAAGATAAAATATTTCACACTGAAAATATGACGCATCAACTTCATTATCTGTTGTTTTTCAGGAAATCAACTATAAACGTAATATTAATATTTAGTAATATCAATATTTAGATAAAAAGAACAACAGCGTTGGTAGTCTGTATCCATTTCACAATTAAGAGGGTATAAGGACAGGGCAGTAAGATGAACCTGAGCTTAACCCTTTCTACAACATGCTGGCTGTAAACAAAATAATGTTATGGGTCTTATCACTATTTGTGGAAAGGTATTTCAATGCCATAGCAAAGATTACATTCAAGTCACAAGCCCCCTGGATTTACTGTACTCCACTTTAAACATACAGCATAATGTTAACATTAGAGGCCTGAAAAGAAAGACCATGCATCTTTAAAGAGACGTTCCATAAAAAATACATGCTAAGTGGTTACGTATGCTGATGTGGCTCACTAACTCGTAACACGATACTGACTGATCACCACAGTCAGAGTTCCTTACAATAAGGTGATGACTGAGAGGCTAGTTCACACACACATACTACACCATCATTCATAGCCACAGCCCTCAGTGGTGTCAACTTATGGATTCCAAACTTATGGTTACCCTGCATTCCAGTTTTAACATTTTTCAAGGTATTTATTTAACAAATGTCATGACATTTTACAACCTCAACTAACCTTGCAGTCATATAAAAAGGTAAAAATTCAATTCAATCCAATTTACATTTATTTGTAAAGCGCTTTTCACAATACACATCAACATTACAATTTAGAGTAATTTGTTATCAGAGGTTACTGTGTCTATATGTCCTGAAATATATACTTGTAAGATAATACAAATCATGCAGTTAGCTAACATCATGTATTCATTTAGGCAGAAACAATGGTCTTATTAAAGCAGTTATTACTCCTCTGGAGTCTGAGGCTGATTTGGGGCCCTGGAGAAGTTTTGACATGCCCTGACATTTGTGCCTTTTTCAGTTGTTCATAAACATATTAATGGAAAAGGTGTCATTACACTGTATTTAGCACGAACTAGGCTACCATACAACGTTTATGCGTGGTTATTGAAAAAACAAAAAATGTAAGTCACTGAAATAAGGCCAAAAAATAAATATTAAATATGTGTTCACAAGACTAGGTCATAGGCTAGAATTTTTTATTCAAAATGATGTAAAAATTATCCTGCCTACTCGTTAATATAAAACAATATAGAGATTTAAATTTTGTAAGACACTTTTTGTCAAAAAACACAGTATGGATGGAGGCGTGAATCTTCATGAATAATGTTGTGATTCACACCTGAGAAGACAAAGAGCTGCATAATGACCTGCATAATGAGCCCTTTCAGTCAGGTAGGCTATGTGAAAAAACCCTCTGTGATCATGCTGATAACAGAATTAACGTCCACTCTTGACAAAAAAAAAAAAAAAACATGATTTTTGTGAGCTCATGCATGCACGTATTATTGCACATCATGTGAAAAAAAAAATGTGTATATGCCTATTATAGTTTAAATTACAGTACCAGTCAAAAGATTGGATGCATTACTAGTATAATGTTTTTAAAAGAAGTCTCAAGCTCATCATGCTGTATATCAAACATACAGTAAAAACAGCAATACTGTGAAATATTATTACAATTTAAAATAATGTTTTTATATTTTAATATACTTTAAAATATAATGTATTTCTGTGATGCAAAGTGTCTGAACATTCATGTTACCTCTATGGCATTTCATATAGGCATTTAGCTTAAAAGCATGCACATTTGGAGAAATATTGATGGATTCTCATATGTTTATGTCAATTTTCTAAACAGAGGAGTAATATTTATTCAATATTTATTGTCATCACTATGAGCGCTGGATACTGTGTTTTCCATTCATACTTGCAGCTGGAGGGCGCTCTGTGCACATTTAGTCCATAAATTACTCCTAGTGAAGAACAGGCATACCATGTGACATTCCAGGAACTAACATAGGCTTCCAGAGATCGCTAACCACGCACGCTCCGTGGGTGTGGCCGAATTACTGGATAATGAGCTGACTCACGGACGTCTGACATGTCTCTCTTTTCATACAGATTACATAAACAGAGAATTTTTGTTTTCGATTTGACTTACACGATTTAAAACCTGACATTTCAACGTTTCTTTAGACACAAGTCTCATTTTTGTGTCATTAGTATTCACTAAGTTACAGTTCATTTTCTGAGAACTATCAGATTGGACAACGTTCAGAGGGAGATGAGAGATCACGCATCATGTTAGGTTTCTTTATTTTGCAAAAAGCACAACATTTTGTTTTTACCCTGAGTGTACACAAATAAAAGAAGACATTCTATAGTTTCAATTGATATATTGACAAAAAATGACGGAGTATATTAAGTCTGCAATGTGAAAATGTGAAAAAAATCCTGCAAAACGCGCCGGCGTTACCCGACTCCAGAGTGTTAAGCACTGTTCTTTTATGTTTTTATTCTGCATGTAGTATGCACCACATGACTTGTTAGTCACACCACATTAATCTGATTTAGTGGACAAAATTTTTTCACATATTATTAAACAGAGAAAATATTTGTCTAGGAAAAAAATTATAAAGGATTATGCCAAACTACACAAGGTTCCCTTTCGAATGGGAACGAGACACTGTGTCCTAAGAAGCCAATGGGAAATGACTGGTGTCAAAAGCATGTGTCAAAACCTGACAACAACACCCTATGATATCACTACTGGTGCGAGTTATGGCAGCAAAGGCTTTTTGTGATTGGCCGTGATCGGCCAATCGATGGCGGCAATGGTGGCTACTGAGAGGCATCTCTGGGTGAACGTGACAGACATCAGGGAGAAAGAGAGAAACTTTCTCCTGAATGCACCAGTTTTGCCCTATGAGCACTTCAGCACACTGGTTGAGACAGTGGTCAGATATTCAGAGAGGCAAATGCACTGTCTGCAGCCTTCAAGACCTATATATCATGCCGGTCCTCATGCCAGAGTGTTGCTAGGTCTCTTCTCATAAGATCTCCACTCATCAGGGGTGTGTCCCCTGTAGTGACAGGCAGGATATATTTTTATCCTTGGCCATATTCCCTTTAAGGTGTTCTTTGAATACCAGGCCCTGAGCTAAGCTGCCTGTTGATATGTGGCCCTAGAGAATAGAGTCATGATGACTGCTGGTGCAGCCAACTTTTAGGATGGGGAACTGTGACTCCGGATTATCTCTGTTGAGTCATTGACTTATGTCAGTCATACGGCATTTATTCCTTCAGCATTGTGGAGTGGGCATTTGTTCACCATTAGCATCCTAGGACACAGTGCAAGTTCCCATTCTAAAGGGAACATCTCGGATTACAAATGTAACCTTGGTTCCCTTAGAAGGGGAACGAGAAACTGCATCTCATTGCCATGCTTCAGGTAATCCTGCCCATGTCTCCTTCAGACGTGGAAGAAGTGGATGATGTTACAGGCACCCTTTTACAGGCACCAGTGGTGACATCAGCCAGTGTTATTGTCGTGTTTTGACATGTGCTTCAGACACCGGTCATACTGGAGGCATTCCTATTAGCGTCCTAGGACGCAGTGTCTCCTTCTCCTTCTCAGGGAACTAAGGTTACATTCGTAACACGAGACATTTTCTTTTAAGAATTGCATTCATTAGTTTATTAGATCCCAAAAACATGAGCAGTGTGTATAATATTCAAATATATATATATATATATATATATATATATATATATATATATATATTAGGGCTGCAACAACTATTCGATAAAATCGATAATAATCGATAATGAAAATCATCAACAACTCTTATTATCAATTAGTCAGGTCTGCCCACCGTGCACTGAAATCATCTGACAGTCGCGTCAAATTATAGCATTGCATAATGCATTTCTATGGACAAAAATGCATCTAAAAATATTGAAGGATACAGATTTAGCAGCTGCGGGAAAGGTACGAGATCAAAGCTGATCAAAACATGAGAATTCTTTATTTTTAGCTTCAAGCTAATGCATTAGCGTAATGGCTTACCCTGTCAGGTGCTTTGACCGATGCATGTGTTTCCTCCATGCAAAATGTTCATTCTATGGCTATATCCTTATCTGTATATGTTACAAATTCACGCAAGCATTTCCATTTTGCATAAAGGTCATAAAGGTCATTCTGACAGTCTGCATTCAACTTCAAACTTTACTTAATGAGCACCAACCTAGTCTTGGCCAGCAACCTGTCTGATCACAAAGTCTCAAATCACATTCTTCAGAGAAGATATCCAGTAAGAGTGACTGCAAAAAGGCAGTAACTAACTCAGACCAGAGCATAGAGACGGACATCCCGGGGAGCAGGACTCAGCTTAGTGCCTTTTACCCTTACCAATGAGGGGAGTAACACTCAATTCTAGGATCTACTCACCGCGCGATTATTTGCACTGAGGAGGCTGTGCACTCTAAAGGAACCCAACACAGGGGAGTACATTTACTAGCCTAGGGGCTGATCCTCAATAGGGAGGCCTCAGAGAGGCCTTCAAACACTGACCAGCTTAGGGAGCTAAGTACTATGCAGGACAACCCTCAAACTAGGGGAGTACTGTAGGCACAAATCATGGAGGCCCAGAAAAGGGCCTGCAACATGAAATAAATTCTACAATATGTAGAAATACATCACAGCAGCCTTGCGAAAAGCCAACATGTGAAACTACATGCTCAATTTGCTTAAAGAACACCCAGATGTGGGGGGGGGGGGAATGTGTGTGTGTGTGTGTGTGTGGGGGGGGGGGCTTAAAGGGCGGCTTAAATAGAACAGCTCACTTGCTGATAAGCAAGATCCCACAAACATGGAACTCGTTCAGAATGAAACCGAGTCAAACTAGCAGATAAGACTGTAGAGTGCCCACATAACAGTCTACCTTAACACAATCCGACAAGCAGTATACTCAGTAAAAACACTTTTTACTCTTTAAGCAAAAGGAGTATAAACATATGCCATCACGCTCTGCAGGAGGCCCAAAGAAGGGCCTACGACTTCCAGAAAGACACATAGCGTCAGCTTGTGGCAGTGTTCTAAGCTCTAGGGAGCCAAATATGTGCAATAATGTGTTTTTTGTCCAAAAAATAAAATAAAATATTTTTTTTTTTAGGATTTTTATCCGATTAATCGGAAAAATAACCGGCCAACTAATTATCAAATTAGTTTATCAAAATAATCGTTAATTGCAGCCTTAATATATATACATATACACTGTGTATAAATGTATATATATATATATATATATATATAATGAAAATGCATTCAAGAAATAGAAAGAGACATAGAAAGTTTGGTTACACATTTTTCATTTGGCCATCTCTGAAATGTTTTGACTTCAAGCATAGTGTCTGAGCACTATGTGTATGTGACCATATGTCATATCCAATATGTCAAACGTCTCATGTTGCAACACTCACCACGTGCACATGTTGGCTCGCCTCTGCACCAGCCATCTGATGAAACTTATATGGACTGATATCAATGAGCGATGACACATGACCATGATAGGCACTGCAGGAGAAACACACTGAATGCAAAACTCACAAGAATCAACATAACAAAGTTTCACCATGTTTGAGAGGGCTTGAGTTATCTTATCTTCTAATGATTTTTTTGCTTATGTGAAAAGTGGCCCAGAAACAAAACAATGCAGCAATAAATCACATGCTATATTTCTGAACGGATATGGCCTTCATTCAAATAAACCCAAAGATGAGGTGATGCTTTCTTTTTGCACAGCATTGGTTTTAAAATACCATAGGCAGATGCTGACTATGTATATCCATAGGCAAAACAATGTGAATGATCTCCACAGTATGTCCAGATACAAGACTTAAAATAAAGTTAATATTTAAGCTATGAGCTTCACGCTTCTAAGAACTTGGTTACGGTTTAGATCCCAGTGCAAAGGAAGATGAGACACAGCCAGTGTGCTGTTGACTTACTTCTCCAGTGTGATGATGTCTTTGCGGCCGGTGTACTGCCAGGCCAACCTCAGGGCCAGATCATTTGCCTCAGACCTATATGTAAAATTGGAAAAGTTGATCACAGGTTTGAGTCACCTTAATAATCAAGCTGCTGCTTTTAACACTGAAAAGTGCTACCTAACCATCCAACATAAAAGCTGTCTGTACAGTCTGGTTAGTAATAATATCTCAGTGCATGTATAGGTATTATTAAAGACGTGTCTGTAAAACCTGTCTGAAACTAGGAGTATTCTGAAGCATGCAGAAAACTCCATGTGCATGTACAGTATACGCTGAACAGAACTGTACACAAATTATGTCTCTTCTGTTTACAAAAATGCAGTAACTTCTTCATTACTGCATTCCCCTGGTGCAAACAGGTGGTATATGGTCTATTCAGACTGTCTGAGAACAGACTCTCTGAGCTCACGGACCTACCCTGAGTTGACAAAGTAGCACACAGAGAGCTTTTCAGGAAGGGTGGCTTGGAGACGCTGAGCATACAGGACCAGATTGTCATGTAGGAAGCGCGAGTTGGTGTTGAGAAGCTCCATTTGCTTTGTTCCTGCTTCAACCACTTCTGGGTGGCAATGACCCACTGGAGAAAAACACAGAAACAGCAGATGAATAATTACTTTAGGGATGAATGTATTAGCACATAAAATTGCACTCAGGGAGATATATTCATGTAATAATGGCAATGAACTCAGAAGTATTATGTATTAAACCAGATCATTTAAAATATTTTTTAAATGAGTGAGCCCTTACAAAAAAAAAAAAAAAAAAAATGAGTATACTTCAATCATTTGATTAAGTATACTTAAGTAAAGTAAAGTATAAGTATATCTTTATTTCTTTAAGTAAAGTATATTTTTAGTATACTTTATGTAGTAAGTGTACTATTTCAGTGCTACTTAGGACTAAATTGGCCCACTTTTTAGTGTATAAAAGTATACTTATAGTTTACTATTTATATATTACTTTTGCACTTTGCACCCCAAAGCTGACTTGTTACTATATAAACTTGAACATGTTAAGTTTATAAGACAGTATGTCAATCTTTGTGAAATAAAAAAAAAAAAAAATATATATATATATATATAAGTATTTCATATATATATAAGGAAATAAGTATTTCATAACATTAAGGTTGAACCACTCTAGTCACATGAACTATTTTAATTTAATGATGTCTTTCTATCTGGGCCTTGAAATTTAGAATGACACTGCTGTGTACAGGGAGATCAGAAACCTCTCGGATTTCATCAAACATATCTTAATTTGAGTTTCGAAGATGAACGAAGGTCTTACAGGTTTGGTAATTAATGACAGAAATTTAATTATTGGGGTGAACTAACCCTTTAAGTAATGAATCAGGACATCTTATTTCATTGGCTCTGAAAATGCATGCTGATTAGAGTGAAAATGATAAAGATAAATGAACATTTTTCTTTTAATTTATCTTCAGACAAAGTCTTTATTCAGAACTGATGCATCATTAATATCTTTATTCCACACATCATTAAAGCAGCAAAGCAGACAGTTAAATAACTGCAAGGGTACCTGAGTACTTCATTTTGGTACAATGAAGTGTACTTCAATATAGTATAATCAAGTATTATATTGGGAAGTTGGTACATTAATCGAGTTAATACTAAAACAGAAACAAAATTGCACTATTTCTCACAATTTCAATTACAATTTAATTGAGTTTGTACATTACAAGTACAAAGTACATGACAAAGCAGGTCATGATGCTTTATTCTGAATTAAATACAAGTTCTAACATCAGCATCTGTGGCCTAATGTTGATTATCAGAGGGCAAAAATGGTTACACTTTATTTTAAGGTGTCCGTGTTACAGAGCACTGAGTAATAATAATTAACTACATATTACATGCTACATACTTATAAAGTTTGGTTTAGGGTTAATTGCATGTAATAAATGCATAATTTATCATTTATTACTACAATAACTACATGTAACGTGTAACAATGACACTGTAAAATAAAGCGTTACCGACAAAAACAGAATGCAAAAAAATGTTATGGAATGTGCAAAATTGTCTTTTTGAGGTATACTTCTTTAAATGGAGAGATTACAGTTATGTCATTCCTGTGGGCCGAGTTTGTCAGCAGTGCTTTATCATTAGTTACTTTAAGTCTTTGGTTCTTTTAATTGTGATGATTTTGGCTCACCTTTAACAAAAACCCACCAATTCACTATCTCAAAAAATTAGAATACTTCATGACATCAATAAAAAAAAAAGGATATTTTAAATAGAAATGTCAGGCTTCTGAAAAGTATGTTCATTTCTATGCACTCAATACTTGGTTGGGCCTCCTTTTGCATGAATTACTGCATCAGTGCGGCATGGCATGGAGGCAATCAGCCTTTGGCACTGCTCAGGTGTAATGGAAGCCCAGGTTGCTTTGATAGCAGCCTTCAGGTCATCTGCATTGTTGGGTCTGGTGTCTCTCATCTTCCTCTTGACAATACTCCATAGATTCTCTATGGGGTTCAGGTCAGGCGAGTTTGCTGGCCAATCAAGCACAGTAAAATCATGGTCATTGAACCAACTTTTGGTACCTTTGGCAGTGTGGGCAGGTGCCAAATCCTGCTGGAAAATGGAATCAGCATCTTCATAAATCTCTTGTCAGCAGAAGGAAGCATGAAGTGCTCTAAAATTTCCTGGTAAATGGCTGCGTTGACTGTGGACTTCAGAAAACACAGTAGACCAACACCAGCAGATGACATGGCAGCCCAAATCATCACTGACTGTGGAAACTTCACACTGGACTACAAGCAACATGGTGTCTGTGCCTCTCCTCTCTTCCTCCAAACTCTGGGAACTTGATCTCTAAATGAAATGCAAAATTTACTTTCATCTGAAAAGAGGACTTTGGACCACTGAGCAACAGTCCAGTTCTTTTTCTCCTTAGCCCAGGTAAGACGCTTCTGATGTTGTCTTTTGTTCAGAAGTGGCTTGGTACGTGGAATGTGACAGTTGTAGCCCATTTCCTGAAGACGTCTGACTCCAGCTTCAGTCCACTCCTTTTGAAGCTCTCCTAAATTCTTAAATTGGCTTCACCTGACAATCTTCTCAAGCCTGCGGTCATTCCTTTCACTTGTACACCTTTTCCTACCACACTTTTTCCTTCCAGTCAACTTTCTATTAATATGCTTTGGCACAGCACTCTGCGAACAGCCAGCTCTTTCAGCAATGACCCTCTGTGGCTTACCCTCATTGTAGAAGGTCTTGATGATCGTCTTCTGGATCAGCAGACTTCCCCATGACTGCTGTTGGGATTACTGACCTAAACCTAGTATTAATACCCTGAGAATGGTAATTTAATAGAACTTGAAATTAAATATTCTAATAATTTGAGATACTGATTTATTTATTTTGATGAGCAGCAAGCTGTAATCATCAAAATGAAAACAAAAAAAGTCTGGAAATATTTTACTTTATGTCTAATAAATCTAGAATATATTTAAGTTTTACTTTTTGAATTAAATTACAGAAAATTTTTATTTTTTATATTTTTATTATTTTTATTTTTTCATGATATTCTAATTTATTGAGATGCACCTGTAGTTCAGGTTTATAAATAAAATCTGAAGCAGCTAAACTGTGTAGCGTAAGTTACCATGGTGACGAACAACACTAAAAACCAATCCATCTTCTTGAGCCAGAAAATCCGAAGTTTGCTCAAACTGCTTAAAAATTCAAAATTACCTGGCTAGCAACATTCTGTAAGGGTGCAACTGACCTTTTTTTTTCAGCTAATGTTTTCCTATAACCACTTATGTAATAAGAGTTTGTGTTGGTTCTATTTCAACTATATAAAATTAGTGTTTAAACAATGACAAATGAAATGCTAAGGGTTTATGATATCAAAAGATAGTTTATCATCCACAATATGATGAGACGGTAGTATATCTCAAAACTGGTGTACATTTTTTCTGCATTGTGAGTCACTGTGTGTTTCTACCTGAGCTACAGGTGACTGGCAGACTGCGGGTGATTGGCTGATGTAAGGTTGCACCAGGGCCGTTGCCAGAACATATAGAATGGGGGGGAATTTGGTTTTCATAGGGGGGCACATATTTTTATAATCTGAGAAACAAACGTTTGCCAAAATAATGATGTCCCGTATTTATTATTAAGGAAATAGACTTCTATAATGAAATAATGGTCTATATTACCACAAAAACACAAAATAGTTGATCCTAATTAGATCAAACTACACCAAAAACTAAACCCTTTTGCATTATGGCAATATACTTTGCAAACATGGGGCACAAAAGCTTTTCAATTCCTCGAACAACACAATAATAAAAACACATTTAAAAACACATTTAAACAGATTTCCTTGAAATAGTTTTAACTCACTTGTCACAGCACAACCTACATATCCCAACAGAAACACTGCTGATAAATTATTTGTTAATAAAGTGTTTACGTTCACAAACCACTGTTAATTTTAACAGATTACGCACACGGGATTTGGCAGAGAGTGCACAAAAGGCACTCCCTATAATCACTAAAAATGTCACTCATCTTAGTTCATTGAGATCTCAAGAAGTTCTGTAACAATAACTTAAGCTGTTTACATAAGACATAACAATTTACATAATTGTTTGTTATAATGAGGGAATATTTGCCAGCATCCACAACTCAGAATCCACTCACTGCTTAAAACAAGTTTTTGTTCAGTGCTAAGTTACACCTCTGATTGGTCATTGCGTTCCTGAAATCAACAGATTTGTTAGTGTTTGGCTACATTGCTCAACGCTGCAAGAACACGTTGTAAAGCCTTGTCGTTCTTTAGAGCGCAAACACAGATACGCACTGGATCGTTTGCCAAATATGTTTCGCCAATATGCTAATATTAACAGATCCTAGACCAGTAGTTATGTGCAATTCTTCCCTCTAAAAGCAATCAGAAGCAGCAGCAGGTAGGCAGTGGTTTGAGTGAGAAAATAGTCTCAAGTCCATGGCCAGCCTTACACACACTCCGCCTAATTTCTGGTTCATATTTCTGAAGATAATGTGTTATTTAAAGTTACCGTTGTAGAGATAGTGTTCATATGAGCTAAATGCTGCTGAAGACAATTCGTTATGGAATATGTGAACGGCCGGTCCACAGAAATAAGGTTTTTGCTCTCAATCGGAAGTTTGCTGAATGACTATACGAGGGGGGCACTGCCCCCTAATGCCCCCCCTTGGCGACGGGCCTGTGTTGCACCTGCACGAAATCAATGCGCTTTTTAAAAAGGGACTCGTTTGCTGGGGACAGATAGCGGGAGGAGACTTGGTGCTTGTTGGAGTTTGTTTGTCTGTCATGAGGCTACCGGAGTTCTCGAGGGATATGGAGGTTGCGGGAGACCACTGCTGCACTCGAGGAGTTCACGTTCTTATCCGCCTTCCCTAGAACTGATTTTTGGACTTTGATCTTTCTTTGGTTGTGTTTGGTTGAACTGTTTACAGTGCTATCACTTACATGTACACGCTGACATACTGACTTTTATACTGACTACTAAACATTTTATGTTTATTTCTTTAGTTTAATAAATTGTTTTGTAACGAAGCGGTTGTGTGATGTCTCTAATATATTATTTGCTTCTAATATTGATATTTCTAATAGGGTGTTGGTGTTGGCACAACAGAATGATCCTGGGTTACAGCAGTTGTTTGAGGACGTTATTCCATCCCAGGAGGTAAGAAGTGCTGTCAGTAGATATTTTGTCAAAGATGAGCTACTCTTGAGGAAATAGGTTCCCTGTAAGAAAGGTTTGATTGGAGAAGCTGTAAATCAAGTGGTGGTACCAAAGCAGTTATGAAGAGAGATGGTAATAAAAGTTGCACATGGTGAAATAGGAGGTCATTTCGGAGTAAATAAAACCGTGTTTTTGTTACCAAGTTTTGCGACAATTCTATTGGCCATGCTTGAAGAAGGATATCTCAGCCTTTATTAAAATCGGTACCAGCTCGGTACCAGCAGCTTATCCTATTAGAAAAATGACCACTAAAGCAGTTGTTTTCACTTCACGTATGTTTGCTGAGATTTTGAGAGTGCTTAAGGTGAAACATAATCAATCAAGTGCATATCACGCTCAAAGCCTTGCTTGAACGGTTTCACCAAACGCTTTCAGCATTGTTGTGCGCTTACTGTGTGGAGTTGAACCGTGACTGGGAGGAAGGGTTACCCTGGTTATTACTTGTGGCTAAAGAGGTACAACAAGAGAGCTTGGGTTTTAGCCCAAATGATCTGGTTTTTGGTCACAGTGTACGTGGTCCTCTTTCTGTTTTGTGGGAAGGACTGGGTGAAGATGATCCTCCGCAAAATTTATTAGAATATGTAAATGGCTTTCGTAGACGTTTATTTTTGGCCAATTTAAGTGCTCAGAAAAATCTTATTTGAGCGCAGAGTAAAATGAAAAAGCACTTTGATAAACATGCAGAATGTCGTGTTTTTACATCATGTGTTAGTTTTTTTCCTTCATCTGGATCTCCCTTTTTTGCACGATTTACTGGTCCGTACACTGTTCGTAAAATGACTGGCCAAAATGATCAAATTGCGCCTCCAGATCGTTGAAAAGCTAAACAGTGTTTTCATGTAAATTTACTTAAGCCTTATCATTTTCGTAATGCTGAAACTCAACCAGTTAATCCAGCTGTCACTGTTTCTAGTGTCTCTATTGATAATGCTCAACCTTTTTCTGTAGAGGGAGGGGAGGATGTGATTGTGCCTGAAGACTGTGTTTTGCTTCCCCGAATAAAGAATTCAGAGACTCTTCAAAATCTGGATGCTTTGTTTTCGCATCTATCTGACTAACAAAGGTCAGAATTGACAAAGTTGGTGTTTGATTTTCCTAGTTTGTTTGCAGATGTGCCAACTCGTACGCATCTGATCCAGCATGATGTGGATGTGGGAGATGCGCATTCGTCATTCGTCAGTGTTTTTACAGGGTTCCTATCAGCAAGCGGAAAGTGCTGGAGTCTGAAGTTCAGTATATGTTGGAGAATGAGATAGCTGCTCCTTCTTGCTTCATTTGGGCTTCACCATGTTTGCTGATGAAGAAGCCAGATTCTACTTACAGATTTTGTGCTGATTACCATAAGTTAAACGCTATTACTAAACCTGATGCTTTTCCACTTCCTTGAATGGAGGAATAGGATCAGGTGGGTACTGCAAATTTTGTAAGCAAACTGGACCTTTTAAAAGGATATTGGCAAGTGCCCTTAACTCCTAAAGCTCAAGAAATAACTTCATTCATTACACCATCTGTGTTATATTAGTACTCTGTTATGAGTTTTGGTTTGCGAAATGCACCCACAACCTTCCAGAGATTGATGAATAAAGTGGTATTCGGCCTGGAAGGTTGTGCAGTTTATCTGGATGATACTGTTTTCAGTGACACATGGGAACAACATCTGGTACATCTTCATGCTTTTTTGACCCGTTTGGCAGAGGCATGTTAACTTGGCAAAGTGTGAACCAAGTTGTGGCTATTCAACATTTCCCTCCCCCATCAACAAAAAAAGAGCTGATGTGTTTTTTGGTGGGGTATTATCGGGGGTTTTGCCCAAATTTTTCAACTGTTGTTTCCCCGCTCACTAATTTGCTTAAGAGTTCTGTCAAGTTTGTTTAGAGTGTAAATTGTTGGAAAGCTTTAGAAAATTTTAAGCTGTTGTTAACCACTGCTCCTGTTCTAGCTGGATAGGCCGTTCAAAATACAGGTAGATGCAAGGCAGATTGGTGCTGGGGCTGTTCTGTTGCAAACAGGTGAGACTGGATTTGATCACCCTGTAAGTTTCTTTTCTCATAAGTTTAATACTTATCAAAATAACTATTCTGTGATAGAGAAAGAAGCCTTATCTTTAATTTGGGTCAGCGGTTGATGCGTTGGATTCTCCTTTTACAACCGTAAGACTGTAAAGTCTAACTGTAACATCAAGGGTTCTGATAATGTAGTGGCAGATGTGTTATCTTGTGTCCCTGACCACACTGAATAATATTGTAGTGTTTGGACAGTTGTTTCTGTTTTTCTGTGCTCTCTTTGTCTCCTTAATTTGCTTTCAGGATCCAGATTGCTGGGGGTAAGGTGAGCAGAACATGATTGTACTGGTGGATCGGATGCTATGGAAAAAATAATAGGAGAATAAAAGGAAAGTATGCTTTTAAAATGTCACTTTTTGGTTTTGTTCTGTGGTGTTGTGAGGATCCTTTTCATGGGATACAGGATCTTTTAAAGGGGGGTGTGTCACTGTGAGTCACTGTGTGTTTCTACCCGAGCTACAGGTGACTGGCAGACTGTGGGTGATTGGCTGACGTAGTGTTGCACCTGCACGAAATCAACGCGTTTTCAAAAAGGGACTCATTCGAACTGATGGCGGGAGGAGACTTGGTGCTTGTTGGCGTCTGTTTGTCTGTCATGAGGCTACCAGAGGTCTCGAGGGATATGGAGGTTACGGGAAACCACCACCACACTCAAGGAGTTCTCGTTCTGATCCGCCTTCCCTAGAACAGATTTTTGGACTTTGATCTTTCTTTGGTTGTGTTTGGTTGAACTGTTTACACTGATATCACTTACATGCACACGCTGACATACTGACTATCATTTATACTAACTACTAAACATTTTATGAAAATGTTGACACTGTATTCAAACCTCAATTGCTCTGCACTTTTCAAACTCCTGGTTAACTGGCAGTCAATAGCTTACATTAGATCTAAGGAATTTGCCTTTAGCAAATGACCAGCTGCACATATTTTACATTTTTAAAGGTTGCTTTGCTTCAGTGTTTGGTTCAATCCCCAGTGCATCATTTCTATTCTACTTAGTGTCTTTTGTAGATCAGACGCCATTTTCGGAGTCTCTATTTACACTAAGTGCAAATAGTGTCCCTTGTTGGAAAATGCTATTTACACTAGCTCCACACACCAATGTCTCCTTGGGCCACTCACGTTAAAAAAAAAAAAAAAAACTAAACAAAAAACCATGGAAATTAGTTTCTTCAGTGGCGCAGCAGTAGCGAGTGAGGTTTGCAGACCTGACTTAACGCGATCGATGCGGGTTTGAATCTGCCTTTTGCCAAGCTCACATTTATTTTCAATAAAAATGTAAATAATGTTCTAAAAGTGGAAATAAAATGCGAATGAGTGTTTAATAATATTAAAAGTGTTTATTGGTTAGGGTTAGGGGAAGGTGTAGGGAGGGTTTTTATTCTCCCAATAAGGCAGCATCTATTTAATTTTAATAAATAAATATAAATAAATAAATCATTTACACTCTATGATATTATTGCATCCTGTTAATGTACAAAAAATATTAAGGTGCAAATAATATCTGCTAGTATAAAGTATAGATAGCATCTAATTACTATTTACTCTTATTGCAAATAACTGATGGTGTAAATAGAATCTATCACTAAGTGTAAATAGTATCTATTGATAAGATATGCTTTTACACTTGCCTTTTATTTTAGTTTACAGTTTTAAGTTGATGTGTTTTAGCTGAGGATATTTTCCACAAATCTTCTATACAAATTTACTACAACCACAATTTCCCTTTAAAATTACATACCATGTGCTACGTTGTTTATGCAGTCCAGGTATTTTTCATCTTTTTCGTTGTACATGTACTGACCCCTTGCACGCACAATCTTGATAGGGTCATGACTGAAGAACACTTTGCAGGATGGACTACATATGGGGGCAAAAGCAATGAGAGAAAAAAAACAATAATAATAATAATAATAATAAAAAAAAAAAACAATTAAAAAGACAGAAATAAAAGACTTGTATCGACTGGCGCATTAACCATTATGTTAAAGAATTTAAGCTATAAAGCATTTTAATTATACATGTTTTGTCTTGAGACATGTATTCTGTAAAAGATTTCTGATGAAACATAACACTTGTTGTCGGATCTTCTTTTTGTCATGACAAGTGCCAGTATAGACTTGATCTAGCCATAAACATGTAATTATGTAACCAAGTTTCCTTACTTTCCATACACTGCATATCTCAAAACTCATTTCAAATGTCTTCTGATATTAATGTTGTTTTATTTCTTAGTGAGGAAAAATACATTCTCTGTGCCACGCTTTGCTTTTAGGGTCTATAGGCTAATTATGTTTCTTTTTAAAAGTATATTTTTAGGCACGTCAAAAATGTCAACCTCTATTGACACATTTTAACATAAAAATCGGCACATAGGCCTAACAGTTGTCATAACTTTAATATTAGTTTGCACGTAATAACTGCAGTAATGTCTCCTTACCCTACATGTTTCTGTCGAAGATCGATAGTCTTCTGCTTATCGAAAGTTTCCGTTGCCATTTCTGCGCCTGTAGGAGCTCTCAAACGCGTGTGACTGCTGCTAGAGGTAGAATGTAGATGTGCGCGCGCGCGGTAGAATACTGTCAACTCCATTGGTGGTGTGTGTATGTGTGTGTGACCCTACTATATGTTTAATCACTATTGCAAAAATGGACCGTTCACTCCACTCTAAATGTAGATTACAGTGATCAAACACTTGGAGAAAACAGATTTTATTTGGCTACAACAGAATATCACATAACATGAGTTTGAAATGAAGTGTCCAAAGCCATGGACATGCACAACAATGAACAATCTTGTGGCAATTAGCAAGTAATTTAAAGGGTACAACAAAAATTAATAGCATGTAGCCTTACAAGAATTGAAAAATAAGATTTAAAAAAAAAAATTTTACAGTTCAAAAGTTTTAGATCAGTAAGATTTTTTTAAAAGGTTTTTAAAAGAGGTCTCCTCTGCTCACCAAGGCTGCATTTAATTGATCAAAAGTGACAGTAAAGACATTTACAATTTTAAAAAAGCTTTCAGATACTGTTCTTTTCAACTTTCTATTCATCAAAGAATCCTGAAAAAAATGTAACTGTCCACATTTAATAATAATAATAAATGTTTCTTGAGCAGCAAATTAGCATATTAGAATGATTTCTGAAGGATCATGTGAGACTGAAGACTGGAGTAATGATGCTCAAATTTCAGCTTTGCCAACAGGAATAAATTGCTTTTTAAAATATATTTAAATAGAAAACCGTTATGTTAAATTGAAAAAAAATTTCACATTATTAATGTTTTTGCTGTATTTTGGATCAAATAAATGCAGCCTTGGTGAGCAGAAAAGACTTCTTTTAAAAACATTAAAAATCTTGTGTGTGTGTGTGTGTGTGTGTATACATCTGCAACATATGTATCTACATTTGGGGGAAATCAATCAATTGGAACACAAGGTAAATCAAACAAGCAGTTGAAACATTGTACAAACATATATCTAGAAAATCATAAATTGTCATAACTTACAAAGATTAGGTAAACAAAGTAATAGAATTTTCTGTAATAAACCTATCTTGGCAAAAACAAGGAAACACTGTTTGAAAGTTAAACAAATGAACAAACATTAGTTTGAAAGTCACATTTGGCCCATGCCTTCTCTCTCTATATATATAGAATTATAGAATATATATATATATTTAAAAAAATCTCATCTTTTTTATTTTGTGACATTATAATGGTAACAATAAATGAACACAAATGAAATGTTTATGAAAATGTGACTGGTATGCATGTACATTAACAGTGGCACTTATCATCAGTGTCCAGTCTTGTTTGCAACTGTATTCTGTACTGTTAAAACAAAACAAATCCCCAGAGCCAACATGAAAGCAATTAAAATATATTCTTATAATACAATGCACACTTATACAATGTGGCAGAGTAACTGACATCAAAACACATTTGTGCACATTACATCAGTACATTAAAAAAAGAAATATAAATTGCACTTTAAAAAAAGGAAAAATATTTAACTGTGCATTTATAGTCCACTATACATATATTAATCTAAATTTAATGCAACAAGAGATGGAGAGAAAGAATGAAAAACAGAAAAAAGAAGTAGAGACATTTCAGATTAATTCCAGTTACATTTCAGATTCATTCCTTCAAATTTCCAGTCAATATTTCATCAAAATCTTGTCATCAGAACTATAATCATCACACTGTCTGCAACTGCATCTGAGCATGAACAGAAGTAAAACACCTTATAGTGAAAGGCATTTCAACTTTCATATTATCAGGAATACAAGTTGAATGTTGCAGTATAGCAAGTAAAAGAAAAAAAAAAAAGAACAGCCAAAAAAGAAATTAAAATTATTATATAATTAAATTATCTAATCATTAAATTCAGTATATACAAAACTTCTTTCAGTACAACATTGTTGTTATCATGATCTTAAATGCCCATCAGAGGTTGAGAGAGACCATAATCCTGCAACTTCCAGACAGAAAACCCATTATAACACCAGCAGTGCTGTAATCATGCATAAACATGCATATAATGTATCAATTGTGGCTGAAGCCTCATTAAAAAGTTCAAAGTAATAGTAATAAAGCTGTAAAAATAAATGAACTCTGGAATGTAGCGGTGCTGGCATATTATGGGCTATAAAATGATAATCATTGCTGACTAAGACATGTTTGCACCTTGTACTGTACATTAACATTGTGTTTGACTGTGGCGACTAATACTGATTGATTTCGAATGTTTTTGTTATGGTTACTCAGAATTTCAGTGCCACAAAACAAACTTTCCCATTCCCTTAGACACTCCAAAAAAGTCATGAAGAATATAACACATTCAGCTCCAACAATACATGAACAGCATTTATGAGCCTTTATAGCTGCAAAAGATACACTGAAATCTCTACAACTCAAAGATTACAAAAGAAATAATTATTTTCAACAAAGGAAGGAATGACAAATTACTTCATGCACAAAGATTATAATACACAAAAAGAACAAATCAAACAATGAGCAAAAATTAAAGATAATTAAATAATTATTTCATAATTAAAGATATGCCATCCTGCTCAGATCTGTGTAGCTCACTGCTACGAAAAGAACCCCACTGACAAGAGAACAAACATAGCTTTGCCAGTGGAGGGATGAATGTAGCAACTTCCCATGCTCACGTACACCATCCTTTTTCAAGGATTTCTGAGTTTCAGCTGTCTAGCTTACTCTGGAGCAGCCGCAGATGGTGGATGCATCTTGTGTCCTGCTCTTTGGATAATTTGAATTTGTAAGTTGTCACTCTCACTACAAGGCAGAGCAACGGCAAGGCGCAGGAGGGCCAGATGCCACACTGACCTCTTTGCAATAAAGAAATCCAGCAATCACGCTTTTCTGGCTTTCTCAAGCCACCAGCCAAGGTGTGACACCCTTTATAAGGTGAAAACAAAAGAAAAATGAACCCCCTCTAGATAAATACATATTTTTGATTCGATCTGAAAGACAGGCGGTTAGTGATTTGCAGAAGCCATTCACTCTGACCACACCACAAAGTGATATGTATACATAGTTCAAGTTGGCATCATGCTTGTTTCAGGGTGTAATAGAATTGTTTCGGGCTTGTTTCAAACACACTAAGATCTTGTTTAAGAGCCAAAGCTGATCCCTTAGTCGCTTCCTCCTCCTTTCGGTTTACCCTGTTAGTCTGTTTTGGTATCCACGCTCATTCTGGGCCATGCAAAGCCGGGCAAACACGTCCTTGTGAATAAGAGTTTCTTGCTGGTCAAGTCTTTAAATTCCGCAGTGTTGATGTGAATATAACGCACATTGCCATGAGCACACAGAAGTGACAGAAGCAGCTACGTGTGAGCTTCATGACTTTTTTTTTTTTTTTTTTTTTATGTATACATACATCCACTTTCATTTATATATATATATATTTCACTTAATTGTTTCAGGAATTAAAAAAAATATATATAAATACAAAAAAGTAAATCTTTATTTACAAACTCCATGCGTTTTGTGTTAGACTGATCACTGAAAAGAAAACACAAAGACGTAAATGTTTTAATATACGGAAAAATAGTAAAGACAGTTTCAAAGGCCAAAGGATGTTACCACTCACTGGCTTATATATGAATGAATAACTTAAACTTCATGCTGTTATGCTATTATGTCAACGGAGCTGTGAAAAGCTCGTTATCCCTAACATTTAACCACACTTTACAAAATATCTATAAGCTTTTTGAGGATCTTCTTAAACTTACCTTCTGCCAACAGCCTGGCATTGGAAGTCCATCTGGACCCTGTAGTGAGAAAAAAAGAAAATAAAAAAAAGACAAAAACAGGAAATATGCAGCATCAGTTTATATGTTTAAGAATGCGTGTTTTTCTTTTCATGTCCTTAATAAATCAATATATTAAAGTTTATACAGGCTTTTGAGGTATTATGTGTAACTAAACTGAAACCCCAAAGTGGCTAATCATAACCATGTGTTAACTCATGTATTTTGTGAAACTGCCAGTCAATGGTGCATGCAAAGACAATATTATACAAAAAATAAATAAACTACTTTCATATATTAATTTATACTGAAACAAACCAGACATGGTAATGAGAAGCAAGCTAACTGATTAAAAAAATAAAGCAATTCTGAATTGGCCATTAATAGTCAGATGTGTTATTGACACAACAAACACTTGATCAAACATTGTAAATAGTCATAAGAAAAAGTAAAACTGAACTACTCATATCATTAATAATTTTAATAATGAAGTAGGACTCCTATACTGCATATATACTTTATACATACATGCTCTAATGTTCTACCTTTCTTCTAATAATGACGCATTCATTCAGATATGAAAATGACAGTCAAATGTATAGTTATCTAAAGTCATTAAACATAACATGATTCAGGATGTGGATTGAAGAGTCTTTTTTTTCTTCTTCTTTTTCTTCTGTAGGATTGAGTGCCCAATTGGAACAGGGAGGGAACAGGAGAGGGTTAAAGGCTGAAGGAGAGAGACTCATGCTGACACTGAACTAAATAACCTCTCAGGAATGGTTTGGCACAAGATGGATTATTTAGGGGATCTAAGGTTAATTACGACTGGTTATTTCATCTTAGGAGAGGAAACACTATTCAATAAGCAGAAAGAGTATGGTACTTAATTTGTTTACTCAGGAAAACCAGTATAAGATTTAATGTTATTCCAGCAGGTGAGAAAATCACTAAAAATATGATATTGGTGCGAGTGAATGCAGTTTTCAGTAAAAATTACACAGAAGGGTGAATTAAACTATTAGGGAATAAATGAGAGCTATTGATGCTAATATACAGTTGGGAAAAACATGTTAAAATGACTTTACCTGTAGAAAGCAGGCATGCAGTATAGTTAAAAGTGAAATGGCAATGACATACTGTAAGCTCTGCTCCACTATTTATAAGCCATGTATGGATGTTAAAAAAAGCATGGATGAAAGGTGCTCAGCGCTGTGGGTGCAGAGTTGGCAGCATGCACAGGAGAGGTAGGAAAACAGGATACTGTACCAATTGGCACGGGGCATCCAGCCCATCCAGGCCAGGCTGACCTGGCTCGCCCTTTTCACCCTTAAAGCCCCGGAAACCCTGTGTCATAGAAACGGAACTAGGAGTGTTACTAGGATAGAGGCTGCAGGCACCCTTCCGGCCACCCGTTGAGAGGGCACGGCACAGGGCAGAGAGGAGTGGCCCAGTGGTTTCTTGGTAATCATGTTTACCCCCTTTCCTTAATATGAACAATGTTTTACCCTAAAAGAGACCAATTTGTCCAGGCTTTTGTCCTAGAAAGTACCTTGCATGGTTTGTAAGATTTAGATTTTTTTTTCTTTTTAAAAAGATGTTGGAAGTATTTGTTTTGGCAAAATAATATATATTTCAGATATCAAGGATGAGGTGGGTTGCCACTTTGACCACGGGACAACTCTTCCCTTAAGGGTCCGCTGTCTTACTTCAGGGGCAGTTTTCCAGCTCTCAGCTGGGACATACCAGTGGGCAGGGTGCATCTAATCCAGGGGCACCCTGTTCTCCTTTCTCCCCCTTAGGCCCCTTTTTGCCCTTCTTTCCCTTCTCCCCCTGTGGACACAATAGTTTGGTCAGCTGAGGAATATGTCTGATCAGAGTTCGTAAAGTATTTTAAAATGTGTACAGTGTTTTGAGACCAGTATTTTGTGTGTGTGTGTTTAAATTAAACTATGTATTTAAAGCCACATTTAGTATTTTTTGTTTATGTTATTGGTTGATATGGTAGTCTTGGAGTTGAAACTTGGTAGCGTGGATAGAGCATAATGCAAAACGTGTATGCCACTGTAAATATGCTATATTCATTTATTTAAAGGGATAGTTCACCCAAAAATGAAAATTCTATCATTAATTACTTTTGTTCATCTTCGGAACACAAATCTTTTCGATGAAAACAGAGCTTTGCAACTTTGACGCTTCAAAAAGTTCATAAATAGATTGTAAAACTAATCCATATGAATTTAATGATTTAGTCCAAATTTTCTGAAGAGACATGAACACTTTATATGACGAACAGATTGATTTTAAGCTTTTATATAAACATTTATCAACTTACACATCAGTTGTGGGAAATGGAAGCTCAAGTGTGTTTGCTTGATGTGAGAGAACCAGTGAAGTTCATTCTCGTGTGTTACACAGCAAGTTTGAGCTTCCGCAAGAAACAATGAGGTTTGTTCTCATGCATCACGCAGGTTCAGTTGAGCTTCTGTTTATGTTCCCTGATCATTTTTTTATGTGAATACATGCATAAATTAAATCTGTTCATTATATAAAGCAACTGAGTCTCTTTATAAAATTTGGACTAAACCACTCAATTCATATACTGTAGATTAGTTTTATGATCTCTTTATGAACTTTTTGAAACCTCAAAGTGGTAGTTGTGCAGCTGTCAAATCTATCTATTTATCTATCTATCTATCTAATGGGGGGAGTGCATTTATTAGGCTTAAATGGAGTCATGTACATGAATTTAAAGTCCCCCTGTGGTCAATTATTTTATCCCTTAAAACTCATCTTTGATCACCAAAATTACATATTTAAACGTTTTTTCCAGTGAAAAATTTTCTTCATGCCTTAAAATAACTTGAATATAACTCTACACCCTTGCCTCATTTAATATTCACAGTCAATGAATATGCAAATTAGCCCCGCCTCCACTCGCTCATTGCAGCTCACTGAGAGTCTACTGTTGCTGTAGTGAAGACTCAGAAGCAATTTGTTGTTTGTGTTGTGGATATTTAAAAAAAAAGCTCGCTTCGCTTCGTTTATTCAGTTTAACAGCTGTGTAACTGAACTGCTCACATATTATTTCACTCTTGAATTGTGTTCTAAATTATGAATTGGTAAAACGCCTTTGCAAAACAGTCTGAATCCACAGGCATTCATTTGGACTGCGCTCTCACGGAATCACTTGAAGTGATTTCTCAGTAAGACACAGTATCGAGAGAACAAGCAGTGCTGTTTTTCAGCCGTTTTCCTCTGTGAACATGCGCTAAATGGGACAATTTCGTTGCTTTTGGCAGTTTTCAGTTTAAAAAACTTTTAAAAGGTCTAGAGCTAGAGCTACATTCGTTCTGCGGAACCGTTGCTCTCAAGGTGCATAATAGTTAGGCTATATGTGCTTATTTAACTTCATAGTGTTAAATAAAAAACCCTTTGTGCGTAACGTTACCGTCAGATGAAATCCCGCAGGCGCCTGTGCCTTCTCTGTAGCCTACATACAATAAACGCACATCCTTGAATGAGCGCGGATTTCCAGCGTATTTACTTGAACTTATCACGTAGGCTAATATCTATGGTTTGATCCATTTCAGAGGCGGCCAAAGTCAGAGATAAAATGGAATGAATACAGCTCTCTCCGAACTTAACGTGTGACGCCACCCTGACTGACACATGCACATGAATAACGGTCACACGCTCAGAGCAATTTTGTTTTAGCTATGTTTTATAGTATTAAACATTTCGAAGCTCAAAAACATGAACTTTACTGGTTTTACTTCAAGTAAGCTGTCACTTTGGAGTGAGGCCATATGCGCTCGCACACTTGGCACAGCCCTTGCGACGGTTCTGTCAAGACACATAAGAGTAATGATTAGCCTTTTGCTTGACTATGTTATCAAATAGCTAATAATGTGTTGCTAATGTTACACAAACCATGTTCCTGATTGCCATGTCAGAGTCAGCTGCCTTCTAACAATCAGTATCCTTACAAACGCTTTGAACAACTCAGAACATAAGTGGAAAAAGGCAAGTAGTTCAATAACATCATAATATACGTAATTTTATCAAATCTACACAATTCTTCATATTAACAGAAAAAATATACCGGGATAACCTGGCTTCTCTCCATACTCTCTTGCTTCAGAGCGGTCATAGTTAATGATATGCTAAAGCCCACCGGCACGTTGACATGATTGGTTACAAGGTAGTCTGTGACGTCACAAGCACCCACGATTTCAAACCTTGGGTTTGAGACAGTCTTTTTTCCCCCTGCAGTTTTAAACAGAAAATACTCAGTAATAGTGCCGACTTATGAATTTGCACATGGTTTGTCTTAAGGCATATTAAAAACACTAGATAGACATATAAACAACATTAAAGACTTGATTTTCACCACAGGGGGTCTTTAAACATTTTTTAAAGGTACTATGAATTTCTTTAGGGGTATTTAATGGAGAGAGAAAAAAAACAAAAAAAAAAAACAACAACTAATAAAACTACTAAAACCTAATATATTCTGACAATAATCAGTCTTATTTTCTAAACTGTCACAATATAAAGAATTCAATGCATAACTGAATGAAATGTACAGTAACTACATTTAAACATTCATTATAGTTTTACTGAAAAGTGTTACTAGGAAGGGGAGCTTGTGAGGGAGGCTTCGAGGGAAAGGAAAAGTTAGATGGGACTACCAGGAAGTGGGATGAGAGTTCGTCTATTACAGATGAAGGGAAAAGGATTGACAGCAGTCTTACAGGGCACAAGGGAAGAGAAAGAGAAGCAGGGAAATACCCCACAACAGCACCACCGCCCAACAAACAGGTAAAAGAAACTGTATCATGTCATGACAAACACAGAAAAGTCAGTTCCTTCTTTGCTGCTTGGTTACAACACTAAATTAAACATTATGCATGAATTAAACATTATACACAAACAGCTCAACCTGTTTGATATTCCAAGAGATTACATTAATTTTAAATGTTTAATGATGAAAAAAAAAAAAAGTATTGATGGTGATTGAATTAAATACCAAAAACAAATGCAATGAAATGGTCATGCTGTGTGCGCACATATTTATAAAAAAGAGATACAGTTAGGAACATGACAAACTGGAAATATAGCCGCAAGCAGCAATTATCAGGGTCCAAGCACAAACAACTCATGAAGACAACACAGTTATACGATGACCATATCTTTAAGTGTCTCTGTATGGAAGTATTATTTTATGTAGTCTACTATTTTACAATAGACAAATATTATTATCTCCTTATTTTAATTGGACATACATTCAGTCATGTAGGCAACTTTGGAGATCACTTTGCAAACTTTTTTTGCAAACTGATTAGACTTTTGATTTTAGATTAGACTTCATTAAACTTTATGAAACTATAATGAGTTTTATGCATAGCTAATCTGTTGAACCATTTACACAAATTTAAACTATGAGACCTAAAAGGGATTGTTATTATGTGGTTCCCTTTGGTGGATAACATTGGTATCCTGACCTTCATCATTCCCACTGACATAAAAGGATGATATTTTAAAAATAGCTGTTAGCTAGACTTAAGGGGCTTAAAGCAAGGATTCACACAGCTGCGGATTTATTAGTTAAAATGTAAAATAACTTGTTATAGCGCCACCCTGTGGCTGATTTTCAGAAAATGTGGAATACATATGTTTTTCAAACAATGTATGCATATTCAGATTTGATGTTATTAGCCGCTGAAATTTGTTTGGCGGCTGGCAGCCATGTTTTTTGAAGTATCTTGAGTCATATTAGAGGATATGTTAGGACATCCACCAAAGAAGCAGCAAGTGCTTCAATTTCATGGATCATACGGCTGCAGAGTTATAGTGGTTTTTCAGTTGTAGTGCCCTTTATTAGTAGATTTTCGCAACTTAGTGTGCATCATCAAGTCAAGTCACTTTTATTCATATAGTGCTTTATACATTGTAGATCGTTTCAAAGCAGCTTTAAGGTCATAACAACAATGGTTTAAAATAATGGTCCTGATCACTATTTAAAAAAAAAAAAAAAATTTATTCTAGTCTGTATGGTTGCGGAGATCTGAGCAAAATGTAAAAGTATTTTACCTACTTTGGTTTGATTGGTATGTGTTTGTATGTGCACCTGAGTAGTGAGGTGCAGTTGGGACCATCCTGCTGCCAAATTTGTTTCTGAGGCTTTGATTTGTGAACACCATGTTCATTCATCTGGCCAGAGGACAACTAGTCCCCCAACTGAGCCTGCTTCCTTTTTTTTTCTCCATTTCTGTCACAATAGAGTTTGTGTTGCCACAGTCGCCTTTATTAATTGATTAACCTGATTAACTTTACACAGTTATTGAACCAAACTATAACAACACTGATTTCAACTAGATAATATTGGTTTACTATTGTCTTTTGAGAGCTGCTTTACAGCAGAATTGAATTCCGTTTGCATCACTGAATCAGTATTTTCCTGTTTATCACTGCAAATCTGCTTTGAAACTGCTTTGAATCTGTATTGTTTAAAGTGCTATATAAATAAAGGTGACTTGACGACTTGACTGAATAATAATAATAATATAATAAACTTTTGACCAATATGTGGCACTGTGACTAAGGCTACATCCACACGAAGCCAGAGCTTTCCCTATCCAATCTTTTTTTCCCCTCGTCTCAAGAAATATCTGCGTACACACAAAACCACTGAAACCGACTCAAGTAGTATACATGCCAGACCAGTATGTGGCGCTGTAATTCTGCCACAGTGATACACTAAAAATGGAGAATAAGACTTTGAGCATGCGCATAAACCTTGCGCGCTGTATACAAACTTTAGTAAAGCTTAGAAATAAATCTTTATTTTAGTAAACCTAACAGGCTCAGTAGCTTTTGCAGCACGATCACAAGCATGTAGTCCGCTATTGTTGTTTTTTCTGTTACGTGATGTAGTGGTGTCTGACTAGGGTCGACACGTGGGGTGATGACATCATCGTTTCACAAAATATACGGATTTGCTGTACATACGAAAAAGTAAACTAAATCCAAAATGGCGGACAGCAAGTTTGACTGACTATGGCATATTATTGTTCTCTATCAAGACCAGTTTTATTAAAATAAGCAAAATTAATCAAAAGCTTTTAGCATTTTTTTTTTAAATTTTTTTATTTTGATAGCAAGGAGGCATTCTTCCAATACTTTTTCAGTATCTTCCGGGCATGGTACTGATGACACATACAGAGTTCCGTAACAATATGTTAATGCATTTGTAAAAAAGCATTTTACAAAAAAAAAATTCAAAATGGCCGTAGCTCAAAATGGCCAACATGGAAAAACTGGGTATCATTCAACTAGGTATGCTGCACTGAATCAAAAAAAAAGACAGTTTTATAATTTTTTGGGCAAACCATTCAGAAGTCATAAGCAAAAATAGCCATTTTCCTGTAGGTGCTGATGTGTCAAAATGATGCAAGTAGCCTCAGGTCATGCTCCTACAACAACATAGCCATGCCCTATCAGCCGAATTTAATACAGCCATCTTAACACTCAACACTCACTTCATATTCCTCACAAATGAGGGAAGCCGTAAGACTTAGACTGTCAATAGCTGATGAACTGTCTAATAGGGCTCTGGAATGGGCACATGAGCTGGAGTGGACTCTGGAGTGGGCTCATGGGCTCGAGCGAACTCTGGAGCGGGCTCATGGGCTGGACCAATTACTGGACTCTGGTTAGGGGCTGGAGCAAATGTGTGTGTGGCACACACAAATGCTAGTGCTCTGGGGCTGAGGCGGTCTCTGGAGAGCATTTTAGAGTGGACTCTGGAGAGCTTTTTGGAGCGGACACTGGAGAACTTTCTGGAGCCGACACTGGCGGACTCACGGGCTGGAGCAGACACTGGAGCAGACTCAGGGGCTGGAATCCTCCGCTGGGCAGCTAGTGTTGATAGCACTGTGGTTTTCCAGCACCATTCCACAAACTCAGTAAAACTCCCCCGAGGACCCACACTGGATAGGCGTACCTTCCACTCCTTGTTCAAACTGGTCAAGTAGAATATAATCAGTGAACGATGTGGAAAGTGAGTGAGGTATGCCAGCTGTTGGCCTCGAGGGACTGCTGTTCTTGGTCCATTCACATTAATTGGACTTCAGGTAGGTTTCAGTTTTGGTCAGGCTTGGTGGTTGTATAAAGTGCACGACGAAGGAGATATGAAGAGTTTGGTTCCAAAACGCGATTTAAAAAAAAAAATTCCGCCAAAATCAGTATTGCATCTGGTCGGTATTAAAAAGTCATTTATTAATTTATCGCAAAATGCGATATCCATCATGTTTTCTCCCTTTCTTTCCAAAAGAAGGGCCACTCTCCCTTCTCACGGAATGCGATATATCTGCTCTTTGACAGTTGTTCTCCCTGGGTGCATACGGAAACTTCATCAATGAAAAGCTCTCTCTATTCTGTTGTCTGTTCTCAGCTGCCCTTAGTTGTAAACAGAGTCTCAGATAATCCAGTAGTCACTAGCTCCCATAAAATTTGGGTCCAATTTAGTAAACATAGCGGTTTACAAAGAGGCTTTATCCACATGCCCATCCTCAACAATTACTTTTTTCCCTCATCTAGCTCAGATCGAGCATTTCGCCTTTGGTCATCTAGCAGCCTTCTCAAGATTAGTGACCTCTATGACAATGGAGTATTTGTCTCTTTCTCCTTCTTATCTAAAAAGTATAACCTACCCAGTCATCATTTATTTTGGTTCTTTCAAATCAGACACTTTATACAGAAGCTGTTCCCTCGTTTTCCTAACCGTCCCCCTGAAACAAAAATTTATCACTTTCTTGCTTTAAATGCCAGCCACAGGCATTTAATCTCAGTCATTTATAATTTAACAAATTCTATTAATTCAGACCTTCATCTTCAGAACACAAATTAAGATATTCTGATTAAATCCGATGGCTCAGTGAGGCCTGCATTCAAAGCAATGGTCAGATGCTCACTCTCTGGTTCACTTAAAGGGCCCTATTTTAACGATCTAAGCGCATGGTCTAAAATGCATTGGTGCAAGTGCACTTAGGGCGTGTCAGAATCCACTTTTGCTAGTTTAAGGATGGGAAAAATGGTCGGCATGCCCGGCACATGGTCTAAAAGGGTTGTCCCTTTTCTCTTAATGAGTAATGGGTGTGTTTTGAGCATAACGTGCAATAAACCAATCAGAGTCTCATCTCCCATTCCCTTTAAAAGCTAGTTACTCTTGTGCCATGGTGGATTTACTATTTACATGATGGAGTTTGCAAGCAGAAAACTGGAGGAAACTGATCTGCTCGTGTTCGAGGTTAACAAGCAGACCATCTACGGGAAAAGCTGGATTCCACCAAAGCATTTTTATCTTTATGCACAAAATAATAATCTTTTACATTGTAATCTTTTTATTTGTAATATTTAGCATGTGTGTGTCCTGCTGCACTCTTTAAATAACAAAACAAATATTGCGCCATTGACCAACAAAAACCTGGTCTAAAGTCAATGGCACAATATTTGTTTTGTTATTTAAAGAATGCGTCAGTAATATGCGCCTATATGCGGCTGCACAACACGCGTACACTCTATTTAGTGTTTATTGTAGGATTATTCCTGAACGAAGCCAACTAAATTAACACAACTCCACATCCCAAGGATCAAAGAGATCTAACTCCCCCCACCAAACCATTTGTGAGCCATAAAGTTAAACCTGGGGACACAGCAGGCCATGATGGGAATCACCTCCAGGAAACATTCCCTGTGCCCAGCTTTGCATTTCAGAAGACATTCCAAAGTTTCCCTGGCATACAATGAAGCCATTCTCTTTGTTTTAAACAGAAACAATCTCAGAAATACTGCCAAAGATATGAACTTATCACCAGAAGTAGCCTTTAACATATCATATGTATTAGGCATGTTTTATTTTTGTTCATAGAACCTGTGTAATTCTTTTTGTGTGTTTAAATATTGATTACAGGTAAATTCTTAGGAAAGTCTACCTCAATTACAGAAAAGTATGTACTGTTTGGTATGGTTGTGATGGATGAATGCTTTCCAGTATTTCAATGCAAAAATGATATGTGTAAGATGTATGACTTTTGAACTAGGAAAGTTAATTTCTAAGGACATTATGCTAATTACATACAAGAACAGGAGAACTGGGCGTAGGACCTGCCCAAAACCATATCTGATTGGCTAAAACACTGGAACCAACAAACAGTTCAAAACCCATTGTTCATGGCTTTTGCTTTTGCCTTTGCTTGTGCTTCTTCACCTTGGCCTTTGCTGAGTCGGCGGACCGACCATCGTCCTGCCTGCATGCAAAACCTTTTCAAGAACTCACTCAACCCCCTGCAAGAACCTTCGTTGAACTTCGCAGAAGAAGACTCGCTCAAAGACTTTTAGTTCCAGCAACTCCTCGAGACGCCGAGAGAAATCTACTCAGCAATGTGTAACCCTGCAATCACTCACAAAGTCTCCATTTCCTGCAAAGCCAACTTTTTCCCACGGAACGCCGTCCCTCAGAATTCTTGACCGACTCCAGCCAAGCAACATTGCAAAGATTCCTTCAACTCCGTCACGAAAGGAACACTTGATAATAGGTATAATTGATCTATAAGTGTTAAATATTAATTCTGAATCATTTATAGCTAATTCGGTTCTTATTTACTGTAATTTAATTACCTTTGAGTTATAATTGATCAAGTTAATTCTTACACTATTTAAACACTAATGCTGAAGAAATAATGCTTCAACTTCTAATGTTTCCAAACAGCACAGCAGTAATGACTTTATGAACTTCTTTACTTGCAAGATTGACAATATTAGAGAGAAAATTATAACCATGCAACCGTCGACTACAGTATCGCGTCAGACAGTGCATTGTAGAATCTCTGAGGGAAAATTCCATTCATTCGCTGCTATAGGTGAGGAAGAACTGTCTAAACTTGTTAAATCATCGAAATCAACAACATGTACCGTTGTACCGTTTACCAACTAAGCTATTGAAAGAGACCATAGATCCTCTTCTTAATATCATTAATTCATCTCTATCACTAGTACCGAAAACTTTTAAGCTGGCTATTATTAAACCTCTTACTAAAAAACACAACTTGATCATAGAGAATTAGTCAATTACAGGCCGATCTCGAATCTAACTTTTCTGTCAAAAATACTAGAAAAGGCAGTATCATCGCAACTATGTTCCTTCTTGGAAAGAAATGGTATCTGTGAGGATTTCCAGTCAGGATTTAGACCGTACCATAGTACTGAAACTGCTCTAATTAGAGTTACAAATGATTTGCTCTTATCATCAGATCATGGTTGTATCTCTCTATTAGTATTACTAGATCTTAGTGCTGCTTTTGACACTATCGACCACAATATTCTTTTGAATAGACTCGAAAATTATGTTGGCATTAGTGGAATTGCACTGTCATGGTTCAAATCATACTTATCTGACCATTATCAGTTTGTAGTAGTAAACGAAGAGATGTCATATCGATCACAATATGGAGTATCGCAAGGCTTAGTACTAGGACCGTTGCTTTTCACTCTGTACATGCTACCCTTGGGAGATATTATTAGGAAGCATGGCGTTAGTTTTCACTGTTACGCTGATGATACTCAGCTCTATATTTCTTCCGCCCTGACGAAACTTACCAATTCAAAAAATTTATGGAATGCATAGCTGATATAAAAAATTGGATGACTAGTAATTTCCTACTACTAAATTCAGAAAAAACAGAGATTCTAATTATTGGACCAAAAACTTCTGCACATAACAACCTAGAATACTGTCTAACACTTGATGGCTGCTCTGTTAAGTCTTCGTTGTCAGTTAGGAACCTGGGTGTGCTCTTTGATACCAATCTTTTGTTTGAAAGCCACATTTATATCATCTGTAAGACCGCATTCTTCCATCTTAAAAATATATCTAAGCTGCTCTCAATGACAAATTTGGAACAGTTAGTTCATGCGTTCATGACCTAGACTAGATTACTGTAACGCTCTACTGGGTGGTTGCCCTGCTCATCTGATAAACAAACTACAGCTGGTCCAAAACACAGTAGCTCGAGTTCTTACTAGAACCAGGAAGTATGACCATATTAGCCCGGTTCTGTCAACACTGCATTGGCTCCCTATTAAACATTGTATAGATTTTAAAATTTTGCTAATTACTTACAAAGCACTAAATGGTTCAGCTCCCCAGTACCTGAGCGAGCTCTTAATGCATTATAGTCCTTCACGTCTATTGAATCTCAGAATTCAGGCCAGTTGATAACACCTAGAATATCAAAATCAACCGCAGGTGGTAGATCCTTTTCCTTTTTAGCTCCTAAACTTTGGAACAGTCTTCCTAGCATTGTTCGGGAAGCAGACACACTCTGTCAGTTTAAATCTAGACTAAAACACATCTCTTTAACCTGGCATATACATAACACACTATCTACTTCTATAATTTAAATCATGTAAATTGTTAGGCTGCATAAATTAGGTCAGCCGGAACCGGGAACACTTCCCATAACACCTGATGTACTCGCTACATCATAAGAAGAATGGTGTCTAAACTAATATTAGTCTCTCCCTGTTTGCCATAGTCTGCCAGATCCAGGCCGTATCCAGTTGAGATATAGGACCTGCGCCTAGACACGACAAAAACGCAGCCCTGAAGTGTCAACTCAACTATCCCCTGCGAAGGCCTCCTTCCCTTTCTTTTCCCTATATATAGATAACGTTATCAAAATTATTCCAGTTCGCATAGATCCATGGACACGACAAATTTTTCTGTATTATGCGGACCAGACAAGTAATTTGGCGATATCACTTTGTAAAAGACCAAGCATCTGTGCACATACACATGCAAATGCGCAAACCTATAAACTAAACATGTAAATGAAAGGCAAGAATGCATTAGAGATCTTCGGTTTTCAGTAGGAAATGTGTCATTTAAGAGGCCCTTAAGTTAATAATTAACAATTTTTACAACGGAAGTGATTCAACCAAAATCCTACTTTAGCTCGATGATAATATTTTCTTAGAACTGCTGAAAAGCCAAAACAATCTCAGTCAATTAATTTTCCTATTATCACTATGAAGCTGCTTTGAAACAATCTGTATTGTGAAAAGCGCTAATGAAGATTCTAATAAAGATATTCTAATGAAGATGACTTGACTTGACAAAGTTAGGCGACTGCCTTGGGCCCCCAAAGCCAAGGATCTCCTAAAATACTTTTTATATATGAGATGCGAGTTCAGCACAGATGTGCAAGCGGATGCTGTGACATTTGTTACCATCACAACCATCGCCAATTGTCCGTGTTGAGCATTTTTCTTGTGTATCCTGTTTGTAGCAAATAAAATTATCATGCATCTGAATATAAATATTGAGCAACAGTGCATATTATATTTTTATTGTTTTAAAATGACACTCACACGGTTCTGTGGTTGAAATAATCCTTGAATGATGCGACCACAGCCATATTGCGCCAGAACGCCCACCACACACCAGCTTATTGGTGGAGAGGAGACAGAATGACCAATCAGTATATAGGGATGATTAGGAGGCCATGATGGACAGAGGCCAAATTTGCCTATTGGCATTGCCTTCAGATGGTGCTTGTTACAGTATAGTATCCCTGTCACTATACTGGGGCGTTAGGACCCACACAGAGCACAGGGTGCTTCAGTGGGCAACCAGTCTTGGGCAACAGGGTGATAGCTACCGGCTATCTAAGTCTAAGCCAACACTCGGGCAGTTCCATGTATGATTTCCCCATATAGCCTACAGCTGCTATTTCGAGGTCTAAAAAAGGGGTCTACAACATGAAAGAAAGCCATTACAACATGTACTTGAAAATTGTAGAAAAATTGGACACAACTATGGGACACAGTCCTGCAGCAGCAAGCATCACAACAGAGAAAGGAACCTCAAGGTTGATCCAGGTAAATGTGTGCATTTGTATAGGGCCCCATTCCTATATTTTGCCTGGAGCCCCCAAATTACTGAATTACTGAGTCTGTGAATCAAACATTGATGTACCAGTCTATTCTGGATTCATTCAGACAGGTGCAAAACAATAGAACCTAATCAGAACACAGCTGCACCTGCACTGAGTAAGAGTAAAAGATAGAAACACGGCAGAAATGGCAGTAGAACACTCTTCTGGGATTCATGCAGCAAGCGTCTCCTCAGATCATCAGTGAATTCAATCAGAGAAATATGGTTCACATGATCAGGTGAGAGAGAAAGAGATAGGGAGTCTGCGCCCTCTTTATTTCACACGCTTAGCGCGTGTGTCCTTGCTCATGAGGATGTGGAGGTACACACTTCCTAACTGACATTGTGTTTCACCACGAAGAAACAAGATCCACTTTAGTTGGTCGCTGAAGCACAAAAATTCAATGCAAAGAGAAAACTTTTAATCACATACTAGATAAATCACTTCCTGAATAGTAAGAAATCTGAGGAGTAATGGTGCAGAAGCTTCCTTATAAAGCACTGGTGACGCAATGCCTCAATTGTTTCTATACAGGCTTCACACAGCCTTGAGTGAACCTATAAAAAGGAAACTTATTTAATATTTTATGAAGGTTATGATATTTATAATGGCTTACAAGTAAACTTAGCACTGAGGTCAATGCAGTCTTATTTGATTTCACAGAACCTTACATTAGTGGAAAAAAAAATATTATAAAATTATATAAAAATTATATAACATTGTCAAGGCTACTGTAAATTATTTCAAGTGCCATGCTAATATAATCTACAGTATAAAACTGATATCGTATAACAATGTAATTGAATCCTCTATATTTTCTCTTTTTATATTTAATTAAACAATGGTAAATTTAGAGGTAAATATCTTTTTAGACATTTAGACATCTTGAAAATTAAAATGGGGACTGGATTTCCTGCTTATTACATATTGCAATGGCACATTTCAAGACATTAAAGACTGAACATGGTACAGTCTCAGTCTATGAAAAAGGCAGGTGAAATCATGAATCATGCAAGAGAAGAAGCCAGAATACAGAGCCATTTCAAAAGCAAGAGCCTGTTGTCAATGGACTTACTCTGTATTTCTTGCTGGAGTAAGAAATAAATATTTTTACTTGACAGTAAATAAAATAAAAAAAAGGATGACTTTTTTTGGCTTTTATGATTATGGGATGGTAAAATGCCATGATAGTAATGAAACTCTGAATGATGACATACAAATACAGCTGTAGGAAAAAGTATGTGAGCCCTTTACCTGAACTTTTGACCATACAATTTTGAGCGGGTGTAAGCCACAACAATAGACAAACAGTTCACTGATTTTTTTTTGTTTTTTGTATTTGCATTAGGGGTGTAATGGTACACAAAAATGTTGGTCCAGTACATACCTCAGTTTTGAACTCCCATTTCGCTACATTTTCGGTACAGCAGGGGAATAAAATAAACCATGTTTATTTAATTAAAAAATGGTTTACTGAACAAGCTTTGTTAAATCTGTATTTAAATTTAAAAAAAAAAAAAAAGTGTGCAAACAGCAGCAACATACACTGCAGTTTATGGTGCTATTGTAATTGGGGAGATTTGAAGTGCTTTACACTTTTGGATGAAAATATGTTAGCAAAATATTTTAGAATTAGGTCCCATTTTAATCCCCTCCGTCTTTTTGACGTGCATGTGCACCAGCATTCCTTTATTGAAGTCTGTGAAGTTAAACGTAGACTCGATTGCTGTCAGGATAATCCTTTATGCTAAATGTAAATACTTTTACAAATACTTTTACAGGTTTACAACCGTAAGATGAAAGTTGTGCGCTGATGAAAACGCATCTCAAATGCCAGCCAAAATGCCAAATGTAAAATCTGACAGCAGGGCAAGGTTTTTACGTTGTAGGCTTTTTCGTTGTTAATTTTTCAGCAAAAGAGAGAGAAAAAACAAATCAAGAAATCAGCTTGATTTTTTGTTTTGTTTTATGTTTAGGGGTCAAATTAATAAACATCTTGAATATTCAATTTCTACAATTTCTAAACGTCCCTTTCCACTGATTGGTGAACCAAAGATCAAACCTTGCCATCATCAGTTCTTCCTGAGTTCCGCTCAACAGAATAATAGTCATCCGATGCTAAAGTTGGATTCTTATCGACCTTATTCCTGACGAGTCTACTGCGTTTTGAATTATGGGTGGCACTTCCGGTTTGGGGAACTTCCATTCAAAAAGACTGAAACGAATAATTTCAAATCCTACAAATAAAGCTTATCTGTCAGGGTAACACTCTATAATAACGTTCAATCATAGGTCTTTTATACATTTTTAGTTAATGATGAACAAATCATTTACAAAACATGACTATACATTCATAAATGATTAATAAGTGGTATGCTAACAATTTACAAATGTGTTGTAAGTTATCTTAAAATGTGTAAATCATGAAATAAACAGATCATTAGTAGATGGTTGATAAGTTATTAGTTGATACATTATTTATTACTTATAAATAATTGAAGTATTTATGTCAAAATTGATTTAATATCATTATTTCAATAAACAATTGTTAATCTTGAACAAATGATGAACAATCCATTAGTAAATGATCAGTATATGATTTATTGTTGAAGTTGTAAGCTGGTCTGTGTTCAAAAGCACAAACATGCAGGTATGCTAAAGCATATTTTTAAGAAGAGTAATTTATTTGTATTGAAGTGGATAAAATTTATAAATGACTTACAGTCAGGTGATTCCAGTGGGTTGTGTTAAATCCTTTCACTCATCAGCACAGACTTGTGTTCTGTGTGGAGTGTGTGGGATCTAGTGATAAAGTAAACCTCTCAACTGGTTTTACCTTCCACTGAAGCTCACTCTGCATCTCCTATTCTAAAGTGTAAACTATTCATCACTTGTAAATGTCTTACATATCATTTGTATCTTGTTTATAAATTATGTACAAACTACAATTTGTAAATTTACCATTTATTTGCCACATGCAAAGGTTCTGGTATACAGTTACACGATATAAAAATCTTTATGAATATTTTTTATGCAAATATATTTTACTATTACATATATATCTTTGAGCCCCTAACTCACCCCTTATACCAAAACATGACCACTTTTAGCCACTTCACAAAAATAAAAAAGCAATATAGATATATTTACAGTGACCGTTATCTTTGTTGATATGCTATTGTATGAAAAGAATAATTTTAAGCTCCCTCTACTCCACCCTATAACCTTAAGCATAACCATTTTGACAATATACAAAGTGTAGCAGGCAGATAAATATAATCACAATAATTTATTTAAAACATTACTAAAAGCAGTTTAAAAATTACATTTATAAATGTATAAACCCTGATACATTTATTCTTTCTTTAAATACTTCATATTGCTCCCCGACATTGTAAATATGAAATCTGTCACATACAAAAGGTTGTCTGACAATGTGAGCCATTACAGCTATGCGTCTCCTGGTGAGATGATCTTATCTACTTCACTTCCAGAGAGCCCAGGTAAGCCCCCCACAAAGAAAGGTAAAGCAGATGATGCCGTGATTTCCACTCTCTCTCAGCTGATAAATAATCACTCGGACGCCCTGGAGAAAATGGTGGGGGACAACGCTCTTAAAACTGAAGGTCTAAAAAAACTGTGGACTTTGTATGTGCTGAGCTGAATGATATTAAGAGGAAGGTTGGCCATGTTGAAACTAGACTAAATACGGAGCTCTATGAAAAAAGAATTGCAGTTTTGGAAAGATACTCTTGCCACTGGAACCTGTGTTTGCATGGAGTACCTGAAAATGAAAATGTCAGAGCCGAATCTATCACCATTTGTGCAACCACCTTTCCAGAGGAGGGCAAGACCCTTCCAGATAAGATTGACACTGTCCACCGCGTTGGAGAGAGACTTCCCAATACTTCAAGGCCAAGTGCGATCATTATCCAGTTTTCCTCACGCATGGCGAGAGATGGTGTGTGGAGAGCGGAGAGCGGCTCCTGTAGGAGAACGGGCTTCGGTTTACTGAGGATCTCGCTGTTTTCACCGAGAAAGGAGGCAGTTGTTATGGCCGGCTGTTGAAAAGGCCCGCAAGGAGGGGAAGAGGGCGCATTTTGTGGGTCACCGTGCATTCATCGAAGGCTCTGAAATTAACCCTATGTAAGTCAGCTCAAACGGTTTATTTATTACTTTCCAAGTGAGCTTTTTAGAGCTCTACCTTGTATTGTGGAGCAGGTCACTTTTGAAGGCTGAAAATTTACTTGACTTGGCCTTATTGTCAGCTGCTTTAGCGTTTTCCACTTCAGTAAGCTTCTTATTCACTGTTCATTGTTAAGAGTTCTATTTTTTTCTATTTTTTTTCTCCTATGTCTATTTCTGTTTTTTCTCTCAATGCCAGAGGTCTAAGAGACATTACTAAATGAAAGGCTTTGTTCCTGTATGCCAAATCGTTCAAGACTTATTTTTGTTTATTTTTGAGTCCCACTCCGTTGCCAGCGATACTGCATTTCAAAATCAGTGGAACAATGACATTTGGATGGCTCACGGTTCGCAGCGTTCAGCGGGAGTTCTGACTTTGAAAAACTTTTTTGCTGGAGACATTTTACACCATTTTAGTGACCCAAATGGACATTTTCTGCTTATGGTCATTTGTTTAAATAACACTGTAGTAATATTAATTAATATATATGGTTATAATGGTTCTCATGAGAATGACTTACTACTTGAAGTGATAGAAGAGAAGATATTGCTGTGGCTTAATGCATACCCAAATGCCTTAGTTTTCATTGGTGGGGACTTTAATATTGTGTAATCTTGATAGACTACCACCTAAACAGTCTGCCTCTACAAATTCTAAACTAAAGATATTTATGGATAAATTTGATATTATTGATATTTGGAGGGAGAAATTTCCAAAAATTAAATCCTATACTTGGAGTACCAAAAGTTGTTCTAAACAATCCCGTATTGATTACTGGCTTGTTTCACAATCTGTCAGAGATTTTAATGTTGCTTTTAGTACCTTCTACCCATGACTGATCACAAAGCAACTCTTTTCCAATCCCCTCTATCCTCAGCTCTCTTTTCTTCAAGAAAAAAGAAAACTTCTTATTGGAAGCTTAACTCTTCTTTGAGCATGACCAATTAAGAAAAAATAGCAAAAAATTAGCAAATGCCTAGAAACTTTGGCAGCCATCAAACCAAACTTAAAAGACGTGAAGAGGAAAATAATTTCCAAAATAATGACTCCCTGTGGTAAAATGTAGGATGGTCTGTCAGAAGCTGAGTTAGTAGAACTTACTGATCTGCAAACTCAATTAGATGCAATATATAAATATAAGGCAGAGGGCTCTTTTATTCACTCTAGAAGAAGATGGTTAGAGCAAGGAGAGCAAAGTACAGAATATTTCTTCAGAATGGAAAAGAATAATTCTAGAAGTTTAACTATTAATTCTTTAAATATCAACGGTACTGTTATTTCTGATCCTAAGGAAATTGGCACATTTTGTGCAAACTTCTATTCTAATCTTTACAAGTCCAAATCCTGCAAGGACTCAGCTCTGTCCTTTTTCCTGTCTTTGAAGGATGTTAGGACATTATCTAATGAAGATAAGATCGCCTGCGATAAAGATATATCCATTGATGAAATAATGGAGTCTATTGAAGCTCTTAAGAACAATAAGTCCCCGGGCACAGATGGGCTGACAGCCGAACTTTACAAACATTTTTCTTTAGAGTTAGCACCTTTCTTGCTTAAGACGTATTTGGAGAGTATTGCTTCTGAAACACTTCCACCTACTATATCACATGGATTACTTACTTTAATACCTAAACCTAAAAAAGACATTCTATTGATTGATAACTGGGGTCCAATCTGTTTGTTAAACTGTGATTATAAGATATTAGCTTTTTTACTGGCTAAAAGACTGAAACGTGTTCTGGGTACAATAATAGAAGAAACTCAGTCAGCTTTCATTCCAAACAGGCATATTGCTAATAATATACGCCTAGTTTTAGATTTGTTAGACCATGATGATCTGATTAGTGATGAAAGTTTTATTCTTTTTTTTTAGATTTTTATAAAGCCTTCAATTCCCTTGAACATGATTTTATTTTACAATCCATGTATAAATTTGGTTTTGGTGATTTCTTTTGCAAAACTGTCTGAACACTATACAAAAATGGGAACTGCTCAATTAATCTGGCACTTCTCCAAGATTTAATGTGTTTAGAGGGGTTCGCCAGGGTTGTCCGGTATCGCTTTACTTGTTCTTATTAGCTGCTCAACTCCTTACTTCTTCCCTGTTGAGTAGTCAACTAAAAGGTATTAATATAGCTGATAAACAGATTCTTATAACTCAGTTAGCCGACGATACTACACTCTTTTTAAAAAATGACTTGCAGATCCCTATCGCTCTTGATCTTATTAAAGTATTCTCTAAAGCTTCTGGTTTATTTTTGAATTTAGATAAATGTGAACTCCTTCCCTTAAAGTCTTGTTCTGCTTCTTTCCTGCATAGTATTCCAGTTAAGACTGAAGTAACTTATTTGGGTGTGATAATTTGTAAAGATGTTAATATGAGAGGAAAGTTAAACTTTGATCTAGTAATTACTAAAGCTATAAGAAAAAATTTAACTCCTGGCTCCAAAGGGACTCGTCTTTACAAGGAAGGGCTCTCCTCGCTAAAGTTTCTCGATTAACCTCTTTCCTTGTATGTAGATAAGTCAATTTGTGTGAAGGTTGATAGAATGCTTTTTGACTTTTTATGGAAACACAAGAGACATTACATAAAAAAAAATCTGTTGTCATAAATAGCTTTGATCAGGGGGGTGTTAACTTTCTTGACTTTGCTTCTTTAAACAATACGTTTAAGATCAATTGGTTGAGGCAGTTTTTGACTGATTCTGAATCCATATGGAACACTATTCCTAACTATATTTTTTCTAAAGTTGGTGGTCTCCCCTTTCTTTTAGTATGTAACTACAGTATTTCTAAACTGCCCATCAAATTATCAAATTTCCATAAGCAGATGCTTATGGCTTGGCATTTAATTTACAAACATAATTTAGTCCCCACAGGTATTTTATTTGGAATAACCATGATATCCGATATAAAAATAAAACTTTTTTTCCCCCAGATTGGTTTACTAATAATATTCTTTTGGTTTCTCAACTTGTAAATTCAAATGGTCTTTTGTTTTCTTATTCTGAATTTTTAACTAAATATTGTATTCCTGTCACCCCACGAGACTTTGCCATAGTGATGGATGCCATCCCCAGTGGAGCTATTGCTCTTTTAAAAAACTCAGGAGACTCTTCAGCTTTTTCTACCTCTTGGGCTCATCCTTGTGAGACAGCAATAGGGAAGATTTGTTTTTTCTCTCAGGAATAGAAGGATCAGACAACTCTTTCAGAACAATATCATTACTGTACCTTCTGTAATATCTTATTGGAGTAATTGTTTTAATAATATTCCTTGGAAGAAAGTGTGGTCCTTACCCAACAAATATTTAATCACTAATAAGGTTAAAGAGGTATCGTTTAAGTTGTTACAACGTTTTTACCCTGTCAATCTTTATATCCAAAAAATGTTTCCTGAGATGGATTCTCTATGCTCTTTTTGTGGGGCGGAAGATAAGTCTATCCCTCATCTTTTCTGGGAGTGTGTTCATGTAGCTATTTTTTGGAAAAAAAATTTTATGTGTACGTGCTTCTTTTTATTGAAAAATTTTCTTTGGTGTTTAAGGATGTATTATTTGGATTATATAACTTTGATAAAAATCTAAAAGACAAGTATTTTCTTATAAATCTATTTATTTTTCTAGCCAAGTTTTTTATACATAAGTGTAAATTTTTGTCTGTTAAACCTCTTATTATTTTTTGTCAAGACTTGAAATGTTATTTGGGCACTATCTCCTCTTCCAGCAATGTCAAAGCCCTAAAGTCCAATTCGTTGTGCACAAAGTATAACATTTATGCCATTTTTTATGATGTACAAGAAGAAGGAAAAAATAAATTAATTAAAAATTAAAAAGGACGTTTCTCTCCTTTTTTTTTTTTTTTTTTAAAATATAATTTATGTTAAGTTATATTACCTCTGGCTCATAGGGTTTTTTTTTCTCCATTGTCTATTTATTAATTATTATTATTTACTTTTTTGTTTGTTTCTTTACTGTTTTTGTGTTTATAGTTTATAATTATATTATTGTTAAGTTCTTTGACTTGTAACATTTGCTTTTTATGTCAATTAAAAAAAAAAAAAAAAAAAAAAAAACTCAAATCTGGCATGCCGCAAACAGTCTATGGTGGTCGCAAATCACAGTGACAGCCAGTAAAGAGTGAGGTTTGATGTCACTGCCGCAAACCTGTGTCAGTGTTTGAAGCGCCAATTTTGAAAGTTTAAATGGATGAGAAGGCGGATATGTACGATTATTAATGTTTTTAATGATTATATTACGGAATAAGAATCTTTTCCTTGCACGGTGGTATCATATGACTTCTGAAGACTTGGAATAAAATGCACAAAATAATACTACATAATACTACAATAATACTACAGACTACATTTTATGATCAGTTTGGACTACGCTTATGATCAGTTTATGGTGCGTTTTCATGTTATGGTGAGGAGCTGTCTCATGAAAAACTAAATAAAACTTAAATGATCAAGTGCTGATTAAATGGTGGCAGATGTTTAATTTTTTTTTTTTTTTTTTTTTAAATGTAAAGTTCCAGAATGAGATTGATCATGTAACAGGAAGATCTGCAAATGATATGTAAGACATTTACAAGTAATGAATAGTATAAACTTTAGATTAGGGGATGCAGAAAGCTTTGTAAATGACTTGTATACATATACAAATGATTTGTAACAGGTAAGAAAGGTCTACAAATGATATGCAAGACATTTACAAGTAATGAATAGTTGTAAATGTTAATGATTTATTCATGCATTTACACATCATCTATAACAGGTGTTGAACACTGTAGTGTGTACTGCAGTGTAAGTGCTGACTGGTGACGGTCTTCTGTGACACACACGGTTGAGAGGTTCACTTTATCTCTAGATCCCACATGCTCCACACAGAACACAAGTCTGTGCTGATGAGTGAAAGGATTTAACACAACCCACTGGAATCACCTGACATTTATAAATGTTTATCCACTTCAAAACAAATAAATTACTCTTAAAAATAGCGCTTTATAAGTGACTTATAACTGAACATTATTATAAAGTGTTGCCCAAGAATATCTATGGCAAGAGCTCTTTTCAGTCACTGCATTCTTTTCCTCATGATTATTTTATTTTTTTCCTTTTGCATTCTGCTGTAATAGTATGAAAAAGAACAACATATACTGCAGATTTGTGGTCTGTTCTCCCGATTTAATCTGATATATCTGAAGTTAATGAACATTTTTGATTATGGCAACGTATGTTACATCCCAGATAGCAACTAGTGCTGGCCTAGATCTGAACATGGAATCCACACATGAGCCGGATCTGGGCCAAAACTATGTTGCTGTCTGGGATAATACAGATATATATTACTACAGTGATATTTAACCCGTCCGTTATTGCTGTGGAAAGAAATGCGCTTTTGGGGTTATTCATGGTCTCTTGAAAATACCTTGTTGTTGCTTTTACACTTTAAAATGTCCTTTTAATGTACGACGGTTAAAGGGTTAAAGTTGAATAATGTAATCTCATTGTACCCAGTTTAAAATAAATAAATAAATAAATATTGCACTGATCGTTCACAGTTTAACGGAAGTTACACCCATAATTTGTGCAAAGCGTCATGGTGCATAGGAATAAGGTGGATAGCGTTTCACGAGTTCACACTTACAAATGATTAGATAAGAATAAAAGAGTATGCGTATTTGGTGTGCTGTCCAGGGGAGGACTTGGAATGTGGCCCAAACCCAGAGTACTCCCCCCGTATCTCTGATTAGGATAGAAACCAGGCAAGTGTGAGGAAACGGGGTGGTGGAGGCATGCATAAAAAACTGTCGAGTTACTGTCTGCTATGTAAATACATAGCAGTACATAGACCTCCTCTTATGCTGATTGGGTAGATCATTTGAACATGCTCCTCCCGAACTTTGTTAATAAAACATCATTTATTGCATTTATTTCATCTCCTTCAGAGACAACCAGACTAACAAATGGCTTGACACAAACCGTACCAGGGTGGAGCCTAAACAAGGCTTTCTTCTGTGTAGGCATATATTGTGCAACATGCGTGTAAAATATTCATATTTATATATATATATTTCTATATATAAATATAAATTTACTTTGTAGCTGCACTCACAACTACCCCCTTGTCACAGTTACGGTCTTGTCCCATTTGTTTTGGTTGTCATGTGCTTCTTTGTTCTAAGTTCCCGCCACTCATCAATCACCATGGACACTAACCACCATCACAGCTGTTCGTCATTTTCATTGTGTATTTAAGTTCCTGCCTGTGTTCTGTTCAGTGTCCGGTATTGTTTATGTCAAGGCGTGAGTGTTGCTACCCGTTCTTCTGTGTGTTCACGAAATAAACTATGTTTTGGATTACCTTCTTCTTCCTCGTCTATTTGCCTGCAGCTACCCGTGACAGAATACCGGACCAAGAAATGGATTACGCAAGTTTGTGCTTTTTTGTTTGTTCACCGTCACTTTGTTCATCTCCTTCCTCTCAGGGTTGCCTCTGTCCTCTGTCGCACCGGCGTCACCTCAGCCTTCGGGATCTCCTGTTCTACCTCCGTCAGTCATCGCCGTGACGTTGCTGAGGTCTCCCAAGCAAGCAACGTCGCGGGAGCTCGCCGTCTCTCCGTCTGCGCTCCTGGATCCACCTGCCGAGTCTCCGTCGGTCGCCCCCCAGATGCCGTCAGTCCGCCCCAACACCATCTGGGCTCCTCCCATCCTCGACTCTGCTGTTGACTGTCGATTCTGGGGAGCTCTGGGTCTGCGCCATCGGCCATCCACCATCTACGCCGCCAGGGGATCATTGTCCTCCCTTCACCACTCCATCACCGTCACTCCGTCCACCTCCTGAACCCCCTCCGGCCCTCCCTTAGATGTCCCTTTACGGCGCGAGGATGTGCCTCGCCGGAGGGGGGTGTAATGTCACAGTCACCATCTCGTCCCATTTGTTTTGGTTGTCATGTGCTTCTTTGTTCTAAGTTCCCGCCACTCATCAGTCACCATGGACACTAACCACCATCACAGCTGTTCGTCATTTTCATTATGTATTTAACTTCCTGCCTGTGTTCTGTTCAGTGTCCGGTATTGTTTATGTCAAGGTTTGAGTGTTGCTACCCATTCTTCTGTGTGTTCACGAAATAAACGTTTTGGATTACCTTCTTCTTCCTCGTCTGCAGCTACCCGTGACACCCCTAGCCTAAATCTTTTTCACACCACCTATTTTATTTATCTGACCAACTATCAAAATCTGTGTAGCAAAGCTGTGCAATGCACTGGACAGCACAGAGCAGATGAATGAAATGTTCAAGGTGTCTGAATAAATTTTGGTTTGACTGTAGGTGGCAATAGAAAAATACTCATCTCTGGCTTTATTGTTCAAAGTGTTATTTCAGGGTTATGATATCTTCTTGTATTTGAGAGAGCAATTCCTATACTATATAGGAAAAATATATGTTATAATGGCTATTTAACATCAGTCACCATGGACACTAACCACCATCACAGCTGTTTGTCATTTTCATTGTGTATTTAAGTTCCTGCCTGTGTTCTGTTCAGTGTCCGGTATTGTTTATGTCAAGGTGAGATCGAGGACCTGCGCCTTGACATGACCACAATGCAGCCCTGAAGTATCAGCAGAGATTGAGTCAACTAGATCATCCATTGTGAAGGCCTCATCGACACGACAGCCAGTGGCACAGTTCCTCAACAAACCGTCCATACCAGCGTGATGAATACGATCCTCAACTGGATGGAACTGGAATAAATACTTTGAAGATCCCATCGGACTTATGATAGCTACCTGAATCGTAACAAAGCACTGTTCGCCAGAGGAGAACTGGCCCCCCCGACTAAGCCTGGTTTCTCCCAAGGTTTTTTCTCCATTTTAACACCTCATTGCCACCTGTTGGAGTTTGGGTTCCTTGCTGCTGTCGCCTTTGGCTTGCTTAGTTGGGGACACTTGACATTTGATATTCAACAGTGCTTTGCATCTGCCTGCATTGACACCATTTTCTTTAAAAGCTGCTGTGCAGCCAAAATTATATACCAGTTATCACTGTAAAGCTGCTTTGACACAATCTGCATTGTAAAAAGCGCTATATAAATAAAGGTGACTTGACTTGACTACTGAAATGTGATGATTTGATGAAGAAGATAAACTTGTTTGAGATGCCAATTTGCATTAAATTAAATAGGTTAAAGCGATGGTTCACCCAAAAATGAAAATTCTGTAATTAATTACTCATCCTCATGTCGTTCCAAACCCTTAAGACTTTCGTTCACCTTCCAAAACAAATGAAGATCTTTTTGATTAAATCTGCGAGCTTTCTGTCCCTCCATAGACAGCTGCATAACTAACACTTTTATGCTTCAAAAAGTTTATAAAGAGATCGTAAAACTATTTCATCTGAATTGAGCGGTTTAGTCCAAATTTTCTGATCAATTTTCTGATCACTTAATATGATGAACACATTGAATTTAGGCTTTTATTCACATATGAACATTCTTTAACTCACACATCAGTTGTGGTAAATGGAAGCTCAAGCATGTTTGCTTAACATGCGAGAACCAGTGAGGTTCATTTTCGTGTGTTACGCAGCACGTTTGAGCTTCCAGAAGAGGTGTGTTCTCGTGTGTCAAGCATGTTCTGTTGTGCTTCTGTTAATTTTTTTTGCTGATCAATGTTTATATGTGAATAAAAGTCTAAATTAAATCTGTTCATCATATAAAGTGATCAAGTCTCTTCAGAAAATTTGGACTAAACCACTCAATTCATATGGATTGGTTTTACGATCTCTTTGTGAACTTTTTGAAGCGTCAAAGTGTGTCAGTGTTGCGTAGCTGTCCATGGAGGGGCAGAAAGTTCTCAGATTTCATCAAAAAGATCTTCATTTGTGTTCCAAAGATGATCAAAAGTCTTATGGGTTTGGAACAACATGAGGGTAAGTAATTAATGACAAAATCTTCATTTTTGGGTGAACTAACCCTTTAACGTTGACAAACTACACAAAATGTGAGGCTGTGGTTCCTAGAAAAAGGAATATGCAGTATGCTCAGCCTAGTTAAATTTCAGGGGTAATGTTAAATAGCCATTATAACATATATTATTCCTATATAATATCGGAATTGCTCTCTCAAATACAAGAAGATATAATACCCTGAAATAACACTTTGAATAATAAAGCCAGAGATGAGTATTTTTATACTGCCACCTACAGTCAAACCAAAATTTATTCAGACACCTTGAACATTTCATTCATTACAGTTTATTCACTATAGTTAAAAAAAAAAAAAAAATAAAATAAAATATGATGATCTCAGAGTTAAACTGTCAGAAAAAAATCATCTTAATTATGTCAGATAAAACTTGGTCAGGTAAAAGTGTCTGAATAATTTTTGGTTCCAAATTTTATTATCAATTTTACTGGTAGTCCACTGTATGAAGAATTTTTGGGTATAATATGTCACAGTTTACTTTATTTGGCTATCCTCACTTACATAAATTAACTAGTGTCCTGTAACCACTAGTAAAAAAAACAAATATAAAAAATGATATCTAGTGTCTGAATAATTTTTGGTTTGACTGTATAACTTTCAGAAATTAACTTTCCCATATGGGGCATATTTGCCCCCTCAAATTGATTTTCAGTGGGATTTTTCATTTACTTTTTTTTTTTTTTAACCTTTATATAGGAAATATCCCCCCGAATCTTATTAAATACGTATGTCATCTTTAATGTTAAATTCTTAAATTTAGTAAATTAAATTAGAATGAAATGACACTATAGGCTATTACCAATTAAATTAGTATCAACCAAAGCTATCTTTGCACTGCAGAGGCTAGGCGTACCGAACCAAAAATTTTCGGTACAACTGTATGTACCGTTGCACACCCCAAGTAAACATTCACAGTGTAGGGAGAGAAAAGTTGTAACAATTTTACATGTAAACCATGTTTGTCTTTTGTTTTGGCTTAGCTAAGGATCAGATTAAATCATGTGATTTAATGTTGATTTATTTTTGCAGAAAGAGTTCATATACTTTTTCCTACAGCTATAAATATTGACATTTTCCTATTGTAGCAGAAAATCTGTTAAAAGTAAGATCTTAACACTGATCTCCAACTCCATGGCCCACATTAGGTCTATATGAAGGCCTGAGGCCTATGTGCCTGAGCTGCTTTGTAAATGTCCATTGACATCAGATCTAATCAATAAAGAGAGCGAACGGTTCATTCCCTGTTTCACAACATCTATGTCAAAATCACCTTTTCTCCTCTTTCCCCCACGTCGCCCTTGTCTCCCTTTAAGCCTGGTAACCCCTGCAAAAATACAACTTCAAGTAATTACAAATGCTTGGAGGCTCATCGGTTCAGGGGTAAAGAACTTCACTGAGTTTCTTTAGAGCTACTAGAGGGCAGAACAGTAACAAAAAGCGACCCAGGAAACAATAAATGACAAGAGTCAACACATAAGCAGAACAGTAAAAACTTTAACTCACATCCATTCCAGGTGTTCCAGCAGCTCCCTTCAAAAAAAAAGAAAAAAAAGAAAAAGATATTGAATATTTTTTTTCTGGAACTACAATAGCAAATAATGTGATCATTACTAAATTGCCAAATTATTATGAATGTTTTTTTTTTTTTTTTTTTTTTAATTAAACATTAAAAAATATTTGAGTACTTACGGGTAACCCATATGGCCCTCTGGGTCCAGGATCACCAACATCACCCTTCTCACCCTGTGACAGGTACATTGAACAGCACCTTTTATATAAACAAATCTAGTGTGTAGTATAATATTCATACATAGTTTCTATCCTGATTTTTGTAGTTGCACAGTTAGCCAGCTGTTACAGGTGAGGCTCCCTCTCCACTTCCTCCAGATCATCAGAGGGAGCTCTCACCAGAATACTGACTGTTGCTATTTTGGACTCCATTTCCCATAGGCCCTCATACCTGGGACTGATTGCACACACACCTGCAGTTCATCACTCACACAACATTTAAGCATGCCACACACACGCCACCTTTGCTTGATTTACTATGGTGGTCATTTCTGAGCGTTTCTATTGTGGATGGTCATTCTGTGTTTGATCTTGGACTGTTTCCTGTTGTTTGATTCTCTGCTGCCCGCCCTGACTATTGCCTGTTTATTGGATTGTGAATGTAATCTGCCAGCCCTGACCTTTTGCCTGATTTTCGGACTGTGTATGTTTGCCGCCTGCCTCGACCCAAGCCTGTCCCAGTTTACAATTTTGTTTTGCCTTCTCTACTGTCACTGCTGTGTATCGACCCTGTACTGTTTAACTCTGACCAAAATAATGCTGCAGATGGATCATCACTCCGCTGACTCTGCGTTACACCAGCAAAAACAGCAAAAAAAAAAACAAAAACAAAAAAAAACGTAAAAAACATAAAAACCTAAATAAAATAAAATAAACTTACTCTATCTCCTTTTGGACCTGCTGGACCAGGAGCCCCTATTGGTCCATCCATACCCTGTAAATAAAAGTAAGATGTTTTGCATCTGATTGTGTATATATGACTTGCATATCAGCACAGTTCAGAAAAGCAGACTGCCAAGTTTTATCAATCTGCTCTTCATAATCTTTTTCTTAGACTTTATCTTTAGCAATTAATCATGCAAATCCCAAAATAAATACACAAATGAGCATACATAATAAATGGAATGTTAATGGATGAGTGAGTGTTAAATCTGTGTTAATGTCAAACTTGTCAGCAGAAAGACAGAGTAACTCTTTTTGTTGGCACATAGAGTTGAACATTGATGAAACATTACCAATAATGAGTCTAACCACATTCCCCAATCATCATAATTTATTTATTTATTTATTTTAGGATGTAGGATGGTGGTGGTGGGAAGAGGGGTGTGGAACATGGCTTGAGACTCACCCTGGGTCCTGGCTTGCCATCCAAGCCAGATGCTCCCTGTGCATTTATGGAAGTATGAATGGAGGTTTGAAAAGTGCGATTAGTACATGATGAGTGAACTGGACAAAAAATCTTGTGGCCTTAACGGCTGTTAACAAAGATAAACAAATAGACGTTTAACCAACACACAAAGTTTAAGGGGCAGCATATCAGGCTTGGTTGTCTGCACAAGTCACGGCAACAAAAACATATGTTTATAACATCAATCAAATGAACAGTGGGGAATGTGGTAAATGTTAGAAGATGTTGAGTCAAAATAAGTGGGTATGAAGTACTAAGATCCTAGGATGTACGACTGTCGTGTACTTACAGGGAGACCCAGGGGTCCTCTGTCACCCTTATACCCAGTCTCCCCTCGCAGTCCCTTGAGACCATGCAACCCTGGTTCCCCCTAAATAGACGAGTAGCAGAGGAGAGTGTAAGGAATGCTGGTTAACATTTACTCAGAAGCATCTTGTCTTTTGATTTCTGGACAAATAGCACAGATTTAAATACTCCTGAATAAACTGCACCTGATAGTCTACAAAGACTTGGATGACTATAGTGACTAAGAACATTTTGTGATAGGAGCACACAGTGGGAGTTAAAGTAAAAGTAGTGAGTAAGACCTGACGCAAAGTCTCATACCATTCTGTATATCCAAACACTGTTCAAGTAATTACTTTCATCTTTGACAGAAGGCGATTTCAAGGCAATAACTTGAAATTACTTAATTAGCAACAAAGTTAAGACACATGCATGGCTGTGGCACTGATATCAGCTATAGCGCAGATATGCTCCACCCAGTAATGATGTACCTTTGGGCCAGGGAATCCATGAGGACCCTGCAACACAACACAGCATTAATAACACACACACACACACACACACTTGTATATGTGGTTTACAGGGACTCTCCACAGGCGTAATAGTTTTTATACTGCACAAACTGTATATATTATCCCCCTACACTAACCCTACCTTTCAAAAGACACTGTTTAGTATGTTTTTGTCAGGAAGTGTCCTCATAAACCATGTTTACATTATAATACCCATGTCATTATACATATACTGTATATAAAACACACTTTCTTTTTAGTAGATCTGGAATAACACGACAATAAACTACAGACTTTCATAACTGTGTTAATCTATAGAGCTCAAGGGCAAAGAGTCCTTTTTGTGATGCTAGGCTAGCTGGATATATCCACTGCTAAAATAATAAATAAATGACATCTAAGCATTCCTTAAAACAAGATCAAGTTTTATTACAATTAATATTAATATACTACAATGTAATACATTAAATTGTTGTTGCTTCAATCAAACACCTTACTAAATTTTGGCAGATTTATGCCTAAATCAGGAAAAAAAAACAAAACAAAAAAAAAGTGGGGTAAGAATAGATTATCTTTAAAAACAACAACAATTAAAGCTGCAAGCATTTATTGGGGTTCAAGCTATTAAGACCCTTATACCATCTATGGTGTTAGGGTCTAGGCCGACACGAAAGCATTTAAGATTTATAGACTTTCGGATACATTTGGAGATGGAGATACATTTCTGAATGATCCTGTTATGGCTATCCAAATGGTAAAGTTCAACAGTTTTTGACAATTATTGACCTAAAAAATCTAGAGAATTGTACTGCAGTGGTTGTGGTTGACTGAAATAACTAGGACCTTAAGGCAAAGTTATAGAGAATGAGGAGATTAAACATATGCTATGAATATCGTTTATGTGTGATACGTAGCGCCACCCAGTGGCTGATTTCCACCAAGTTTCGTTTTGGTCGGCCTCCGTTTGTAACAGGTTTTCAAACTTCATAGGCCGATGGCAGGCCTGTCCCCCATCCCCCAAGAAGTTCTCAGTTTTATTGTGCTAAAGAATGTGGTTGCCACATTGAGAGCAGAGAAGAGACACAGGAAACGTGCATCTTTCCTGCATTATCCCCACAGAACACAGACTTTCCTGCATTAATTTATAGACAGACTGTTTTATAAATGAACATGCACATCCCCAGGAAATGGTATCTATTATTACTGTTGTTGTATTGCACTCATTGTATTCAACTTTTATGATACATTTAAGGTAACTTCAATTATGCCATGTTTAGTGTCTATGGGTTCGTATCAAGAAGATTTAAATGCTTGTGTATGTCCATACCTGTGCAACACATCAGTATTACAAGAATGTTTAATAGTTCTTCTTCAAAACGTTTATCAGTTAATCTTGCTCTGTCGTAAAAGCCCGGACAGGGGGTGTGTTGTCACCCGGAAATACAACATCTTCACTGGCCACATCAACCCTAAGAGGTTGGACTTTGACCAGAGGTTAAAAGCTAGAGCACAATGCCCCTCTTTCTCTCTTTCTTCTTCTTCTTGCTTCTGGGACAACAAAAAAGACTTTTTGCTCCAGGCCTCATCAGGCCAAGGCCTGTGGGCCTGGAGGGCCTGTAAGCCAAGGCCTGCAACCCAGCCATGTGCTCATCTGTGAGAGTGAGAAAGGACTCTTTCCCCACTAAGAGTCAAACTAACAGCTTAAGTTGTTCCATATTACTTCATCCAACGCAAAAGATACTGGCAACAACTTCAGACCGAATCATCGATTTCTCCTCAGTCTGCAGATCCGATGCTCCTCAGCCTAAAGGCACCTTGTAAGTATCGTACATTTGAACACTAAGCAGCGATTTAGTATTAATGTATACACCACCTGTCAGCAAAGGTGTTTTATTACTGAGAAATACTGATGATTCTTTTTCTAGACTCTCTGACTCTTTCCGTAGCTCTATTTCCGGTCCCACTTCCGGTTCAACTCTATCATTGCTCATTTTTGTGTGACCTGCGTGTATGTTGTGTGTTTGTTAGTTTAGTTATGTGTTTGTAAGTTAGTTAATAAAGATTGTGCACAATAGATGTTTGGTTCTGACTCTGTCTGCTTAAATGATTTAGATCTTGACTACATGCTCTGAGTAGTACTGTACAAATAGAATGTTGTTTTTCCATAACCTGGAAATGAACATTTCTTAGACTTAATAAACAATTAACTTTAAGTGTCCACTGGACGAACAGGTTAATTGATTGTATTATTAATTTTAATGTAGCTACATCAAGTTAATCTGATTAACTGATTCACATATTCATAATTAATCATCAAAATGAGTTATGAATAATTATTAATATTTCCCCTTTGAGTTAATTTTGCTACAAGTTGGTGGAGAACAAAAGGCATCATTTTAAACAATTGTTTGCAGACGGACAGAGTAAGCAATCATATGTTGTTCCATAAGCTTTATTAACATCTTATACATGCACGTACAGATCTCTGATAAAATTATTAATATTTCCCCTTTGAGTTAATTTCGCTACACCTTTAAGCACACATGTGATTACTGAGGTGTAAAAACTAGTTAGCGCTAACTATTGGCTGATTTCCTTCAAAATTCTTACAGACCTCTAGGCCCATGAGTCAAACATGCCCACGAGTTTCATTCCGATCGGCCTCCATTAACCTTGTCTAATAGGTGCTCAAACTTCAATGGCCGATGGCAGCCATGTTTTTTGAGATACGCCAATGTCCTCATAGACTATCATGCCCCCTTGGACCAAGACACTGTATTCCAAATTTCAAGTCAATCAGACTAATGGTTGCATAGTTACAACTGTTTTCATGTTTTTTCAAGTTATAGTGCCAACTAGTGTCCAATCAATGCAATTGTTTTATCGTGACCAAAGATTGAGCCCGTACATATGTGTACCGAGTTTGGTGCAAATATCTCATTTCGTTCTTGAGTTATAGCCATTTTTGTAAAAGTGGCTCCGCCCTCATCGTACGTTTTGGCGCCCCTTATAGCAACCGTAAATCAAAATTTCAACTTTTTTTTGATAACTGTTAATATTCAGACTCCAGAGAACATTTCTGTACTGGTTTGGTTCCAACTGGGCAAAAAAGCTAGGACTAGTTCGTAGGACTAGTAGGTTTTGGAGGCGGAAATGAAATCGGAGAAATACGTATTTTCTGAATTGAGCCAAGGATTCCAATGATTTAAGACACTTGATTCTAGGACAAACGGTCTAGGAGTTATTAGCCATTTTCAACTTTTGGTTGCTGTAGCGCCCCCTATTGGCCGATTGGGGTCATCTCTTGTGAGGTTCTCCCCAAATTGAGGACTATCATTTGGACAAGTTTCAAGTCTCTAGCACTTACGGTTTCGTTTGCACGATTCGTTTTAGGGGAGAAGAAAAATAATAAAAATACTTACAATTACAATAGGGTTTCAGCACTTCGTGCTTGAACCCCTAATAATAAAAATCCTAACAAATACAATAGGGTTTCAGCACTTCGTGCTTGAACCCCTAATAATAAAAATCATTACAATTACAATATGGTTTCAGCACTACGTGCTTGAACCCCTAAAAAACATTGTATTACCATTTCTGTTGTGCAAAGCATTTTTAACTCACCATGGGTCCAGGTGGTCCATGTGGACCAGGTGCTCCAGGGGGCCCAATAATCTGTTAATGTGAGCAAAATGAAAACTGCATAACTGACATATACACAGAAGACACGAGGGACAGCAGGGCACAAAGATGGAGAAGCTGTTTAAATCATCTGGCCCTCAATTACACTACTACAGTAAGGCCCAGTATAAGGTAAAGGTATTTGGCATCATACATGTAAAGTATTGATAAAACATTTACTCTCAGTACATGCACTAACATTATGCAAACTGTCACTCTTATAAAGACTAGTCCCAGTTCTCTACAGCTGTCATTGACTGTGAGTTAGACAGCAGACCATACATGCACGTATACTTAATTCACATTTTTGTTGTACTTACCGATGGTCCTTGAGGACCAGGCAGGCCAGTGTCTCCTTTGTCTCCTTTTAGACCATTCACACCCTGCAGACACATTACCGAGATATGACTTAACTTGTCATTGTTTTAAACAATGTGACAAGCCATTAGGCCTGTTCAAGATCAAACATTTTATATTATGTTTAATATCACAAGTATCAACAAATCTCACTCTCTGATCATTTTACCTGTAAGCCAGGAAGACCCATTGATCCCTTTTCTCCTGATATTCCAGAGATTCCCATATCACCCTTTGAACCTTTGTGACCCTATCAACATGTGTGGATTATATTAATTGTGATATATGATTATATAAAAATAGAGTGAAATTGTGCTTAGATTAGACATTTTGTTCCTTTTACCCTTTCTCCATCCAGTCCAGGAAGTCCAGGAACACCCTGATCACCCTGTGAAAAGCAATAATATTTCTCTATAGACTAAAATGAACTGTAGTCACATTGTGATCTTTGCTTTCTCAAAGGTTGCAGTCGCAAGCACATAAAACTCTAGACTCTTACGTAAGACCCTCTTTTAACTGCCCATATTGGTCATTTTGTTAATAGATTACATGGTTACCTTCATTCCCTTTGGTCCAACTGGCCCAGGAGGTCCAGGGGGACCCTAAATCACAAAAAAAAAATAAAAAGAAAAGAAAATTATTTTTTTTAAAAAACCACACACACAAGTGACTCATTTCTTACACTTTTTTTGTTACATATGAAACATGACGTGAGAATGTGAGAGACAATGTGTCATTTCTGTGATAACCTGTGATAACACACATAGGCTATATTCAGACAGATCCAACCAGAGCACTCTGAATATATATAGCTGAGAAAGGGCCTAAGCAGACTGAACCACATTCACAGCTACTTTGATCCTTGTTACATAGGAGATAAGTCTTTATCTCAAGTCAGATAAAACAAGTGTTAACAAACCCTGGCACAGCAACACACAATGTTCTGTCAATAAGGCACTGGTAAGAGAATTAGCAGAATTAGGAGAGAAACATGTTTATGGAAGTGTTGAATTCATGCTGAACAAAAAACAGCACTCATATATAACACACAGACAAAACAGAGGTGAATTACCGTAACTGTAATAGTAGTTATCTTCTGTAGGCGGTCAGGAAGAAGGGAAAGTAAAAGATATTTATGAACACAGTTATGAATAAGACCAACCTGTGTGTCATATTTTCTGTCTGTGCCAATTACTTTATAAGTACCAATACCACTGCTACAGATGTTTATCCATTATGCATTTTTGGGTGTTTATCTAAATTTGTGAAGTCAATTCAGTGTGAACAGTCATACTGAATTTTATGCAATTTTAATTTATTTATTTTAATTTTATGTCATAATTATTCTTAATTACTTGAGCAGAAAGTAGCTGTCCTAACTTATGCCGTTTAATACAGTTTAGAAATATGATTTCCAATGAAAGATCATAGATATGATTCCACTAACCTGAAGAGCCTCTTGAATGTTTCCATTGTAGTCTATGATTTCAGTTGTACCCTGTTCACCTTTCTCCCCAGGTGGCCCCTGAATAACAATTAGATTTTAAATGAGTGGGAAAATGTAAATGCCAGCACTGTTTTTAAAAAGAGGGACTTGGTACAATAATTGTCTTGTGACAATATTCTCATTTTGAAGCTTCCCGTACCTCATTGTACTAGAACCGAGACTAGATCAAAGCAAACCAATGTGCTTAATCACATAATTTACTTAAAACAGTGAACATTTCAACTAATAACTTCACACCATCACAAAATATTAATTCCTTTAACAGCTTTACAGTCCTTTTATGTGAGAACTTTACTTCAGGAAATTCATCAGTTATTTTTCATTGCACAGTCACTTATTTACTGACTTTTACTTATTTGCCAACTTGTTTCATTGCATTATGTCCTGGATTTGTGAATAATCAATAAATCCTGCCCTTTCTGGTTTCATTCAGTCAAGTGCAACCCTAACCCAATTACATCAGCATGACAAGTACATATTTGGGAGGGGAAAAAATCTAGACATATAATTCTGTATACTCTTTTGTATCTTATACTCCAAAAGATAATGATGAAGTTTATATCCCACAGCAATCAAATGATGTCAGAATAAAGCTAATTTATAGGCCACTATTACATATGCTAGTCAGAGTTGACAAAAGTCATTTTTAGACATGTGTAGACTTTACTCACGTGTGATCCTGTTGGGCCTACATCACCTTTGTCTCCTGCACTCCCCTGTAATTTTAAAATATAGGCAGAGATTTAAGACATTTTAAGTCATTTTAAGTCAATTAAGACAGTAGAATATTTTCTATTTGTTATAGTAACATGTAACAAATGTTCATTGTTTTAAGATTTTAGCTTTAAATTTGAATTGTTCAAATTTAATGCATGGCTTACTAAGGAACTGAGACTGACCTTTGAACCTTTTGGGCCTGGTGCTCCTGGTTCCCCTTGTTCTCCCTTTACAATTATTTGAAGACAATTAAAGATTTATTATTTAACAACACATTCGGAAGCAACCTGATAAAATATCTATGGATCGGAGTGTGGTCAGATTAATCATTGTTCACGTTACTGGAACAGCAATAACGTAATTAAATACTGGTGCTAAAACAAAGAAATGTCTGTTCCCTTTTTAAAGCCCCCCTTGAGAATTACACAGGTGGTAATATGGTTTATGGCATATAACATTTCCAGCCTTAGTTTTCTTGAGGTATTAATAAGAGATTGTTTATTTGAACTTGGAAAGGCAGACTGACTGTCATTTAACTCCTTTAATCTCACCAGTCACAATTGTGACCACAATTTTTCCTCACATATTTTGGTGCGATATTAAAAAGTAACTCTTATTATGAAGCAAGCACATGTTCATTTATAATGCAAATTTAAGATGTCTGCATGAGTTCTGGGCAGGTCTAACATTATTGGATAGTTTGGTCACCACACACATTTATTTCCTGGTACTGCCATCTTAACACAATGATGAGTTTAAAGCTCAGAAATGACAGTTAAGTTTTCCAAGTTAACTTTTTGAGTAGCTCATAAATTTTTGCACACATCACCATGAAAGGGTTATCGATTCATACATATTGAAATTATATTAATACAAGATTTATTCTGCTGTCAGACTGCAGATATATGAAAACGGTCACAATTGTGACTGGTGGTATAACACAGGGAGTCCATGTCTCCTATATGTTATTCTTATAAACTCTCTTTCAGACTATCTATCTATCTATCTATCTATCTGTCTGTCTGTCTGTCTGTACGTATTTATTGTGTTATTTATTTATTTCAGTTTATAATAAAGTTTTTAATAATTTCCTTCTAATTTCTAATAGTTTATGTCATTTTGTCATAATTTTATTGGATTATTTGTGCTGTACTGCACTGCTGCATAGGAATGCTATTTTGTCCTTTTTGAAACTTAGCCAGACATTGTTTACTTTCTTGTTAATGGAATAAAACTAATTTCATCTATTTATCCCATTTTTTTTAAACTAATTGCTGGAGGTTTGTCATTTTGTAAATGCATTAACACCATAGACCTAGACATTACAGAGAGTGTGTTCTACTACCAGTCACTTTTGTGACCGGACATAAAACCCATTTTTTTATGGACTTTTCAATGATTTTTTTACGTAATTGATATTGATTGTTTAATATCCTTACAAATACCATACAAATTCATATATGTCATCTCTCATCATCTTATTTAGTAAGTTTTTAAAGCTATTGTAAATATAAGGACTCGTGAAATGTCCTCATATTTCATGTTTACGTCGTAATACCAGTGTAATACCCATGTCATTATACAAATTTATGTCCTGATAAATCATCATGCGCGCACACACACACACACACACACACACATAAAAAACTCTCATTTAAAATAAATAGTTTCCTAAGGAAATTTGGCAGGATAATCATTTCATATCTCTAAGGCAAGCTAGAGATTTTAATAATTTGACCAAAGTAAACACACAATTAAAGTCCAGGGGATGAAAATTGCCTTCAATAGCACTTATTTACTGCTCATCTTACCTTGTGTCCTGCTGGACCTGTCTCACCACGTTCACCTTTGCCAGATGGTCCAGGTTCCCCTCTCTCACCCTACAAAAAGATTTTTGCGAGGGTTTTGTGTGTGTGTGTGTGTGTCTGTGTATTCAGATATTCTTTATCGCAACCTATCCTATCATAAAAAAGCCTGGGGTGCTTAAAGGATTAGTTCACTTTCAAATAAAATTTTCATGATAATTTACTCACCCCCATGTCATCCAAGATGTCCATGTCCTTCTTTCTTCAGTGGAAAAGAAATTAAGGTTTTTTATGAAAACATTCCAGGATTATTCCCCTTATAGTGGACTTCAATGGACTCCAAGCGATTGAAGGTTAAAATTACAGTTTCAGTGCCGCTTCAAAGGGCTTTAAACGATACCAGACGAGGAATAAGGGTCTTATTTAGCGAAACGGTCTGTCATTTTCTAAAATGTATATGCTTTATATAAACAAATGATCGCCTTCCAAGTGGTTCCGCCAAAACTGCACTTTCGTATTCTTCAAAAAGCTTATGCTGTATGTCCTACACCTTCCCTATTCTACTTACGGAAAAAATGTAACTGGCGCTGTGTTTGTTTCGTAAGTTGAATAGGGAAGGCGTAGGGCATACGTCTGGTATCGTTTAAAGCTCTTTGAAGCTGCACTGGAACTATAATTTTCACTTCATTGTCCACAAGTCCACTATAAGGAGAATAATCCTGGAATGTTTTCATCAAAAACCTTAATTTCTTTTCAACTGAAGAAAGAAGGACATAGACATCTTGGATGACATGGGGGTGAGTAAATTATCATGAAAATTTTATTTGAAAGTGAACTAAAGTTAAACTGATCTCTCAGTCTGGTTAAGCTGGTCTGCTCTGATGGTTTTAGAAATGACCAGCTAAACACCAGCTTACAAGGTGAACACTTTGATATTATAATTGTACAGAACAATTTTCACATGCTGGTATACAAAAATAACAAAGATGTAAAACAGTAAATGGACATTATATATTTGAGTTTGTTCATTCTTATTACAATATAGAAGAACCAGAAGTATGTTGGCTTCAAATATTGTCTTAGACAAAACAGGGCAAGTGAGTAAAAAAAAGTTGAGAACTACTGAATTAGACTCTACACAAATCACGACCACAATATTAAACTGGGATATATCACAACTGGTGGTGTTACAAACCCACCTTAGTTCCTGGCAGGCCTGGAAGCCCAGGCTCACCTTGAGGCCCAAAGAAACCAGGTTCACCCTGCATACAGAAGCCACACATGGAATTGTCTGTCAATCATGGGACTCAAGTTAAGTATCCACAACTAAATCAACTTATGCCAAGTTTACACTACAGAATTTTAAGCCCGATTGGCAAGTTAACGACTTTGCCGACAGGTCGGCCTGTGATCGGGGGAAAATCAGCGGGTGATCGGCGCTCGCCAATCTTTATGTGTGATATTACACGTGAAATTTAACACATCAACAACGCGTGTGAAATACATGTGAAATATGCGTTAAAAATCCGTTTGAACGGGTCAGTGTCATTGGCTGCTGAAAACTTGGGTCAAACCATTTCTGTGAGCTTAAGGGGGTGTACCATTTATAGACTAGGATACCACCATTTAACATACTAGATCAGCTTATTCAGCCTTTTTATTTTGTCCCCTTTGGTCTTTTTTTGTATAACCTATAGAAAGAATATATTTAAATTGCAGTTTTATGAAAAATTTGATTTATATTATATTAGAAATAAAATTGCCTCGTTTTTCTCCACTTTTTTTTTTGTAAATAAACACATTAGTGGACATTATAGCTTTAACAGTGAGCAAACTTAAGTTAGCATCAAAGCATTACCATTTGTGTGGGGAAATCAGTTACAGTGGAGGTAAGCAATCAATACAGGTTTAAGACAGACAATTGTAATCAATATCTGTCTTTGGAAAACAACGTGAGCTTTTCTTGTGCTTACATGTACAGCTATCGCCAGCAGGCGGCGCTTATTATACACTCATCAGACAAACATGCAGGTGATATCCATTTAAATGAATTTAAAGACTTAAAGTATTTAAATTTGGCATTTTAGAATGTATATAAGTATTTAAGACTTGCATGTCAGGTATAAGAATTTGATTTGGCTTTCCTACATGACAGCAGAACTATTCTACTGTACAAAAGTCCTGTTTTTTGTTTTTTTTAGAACCACAGTTTATATCTGCAAATAATCTGAATTTTTACTGAAACACCTATTGTACACTTCATAACAGCTAGAATTAATTTTATGGCTGCTTTTTTGTGACAGTTTATATCCTGGTTTAGCAATGTGACAGACTCGATTGGCTTACTGAAAGTATTAAAAGGCTAGGGCAGAAGACTGATTGTACTGCAAACTGCTCAAGGACCTGTAACATGAAGGTAGTTGCACAAACTAAGAATTACAGGATTAGTTTTGAGTTGACAAAACCAAACCAATGCAAATCAGACTTTGTTGATGCCATGAAGCAGCTCATGAACTTTCTCTGTCAACTTTGATCGTAAAGCGGTAACACTTTACAATAAGGTTCATTAGTTAACATTAGTTAACTACATTAGGTAACATGAACTAATAATGAACTGAACTTATATGGCATTTATTAATCTTTGTTAATGTTAATTTCAACATTTACTAATACATTATTGAAGTCTTGTTAACATTAATTAATGCACTGTGAGATAACATAAACAAACAATGAACAACTGTGTTTTCATTAAGTAATGTTAACGAAGATTAGTAAATAGAGTAACAAACGTATTGCTCACAGTTAGTTCATGTTAGTTAATACATTAACTAATGTTTAACTAATTAACCTTATTAACCTTAAAGTGATACCGTTGTAGGTATATGTCACAGCCTTTTTTTGATTCATTTTTGGGGAATTCACCTGCTTGTTCTATGTTACACTACTACTGTATACAGTGACCCTGCTAAGGCCATAATTCATTGGCTAAGTTCTTGTTTTTGATATTCTTGATATACAATATGGAACAAATTAAGCTGTTTACTGTTTAACTTAATGTATATGACATAGCAATTTTGTTTTCTGCTGTTTATTAATCTGCTCAGTTGTTTATTTTATATTCATCATGTGTATCTGTTTAGAACATTTCATGTTATTATCGTGTATGTTTATATTTACTCTGAATTTTCTTTCTCTATAGAAAACCACACACTAAATACACCCACAAACTAAGGACTATATTCAGCCTTTGTTAATAACTAATAACCGAGTTGTTGTAGTAACAAATAAACAGGTTACTCCCAAATTTCCAACATCTTTTCACCAAGTCTCATACCGGACACCCTGTGGCGGGATTTAAACCTAACCAGCAGTATACTCAAATGAGACTGTGCTATTAAAGCCAATTCATTTTTTTCAGTTCCCAACTTACTTTACCTTCCTCAAGCACTGACAGAACACAGACTCTGACAGTTGACATCCAAGCTTGTGGTCATACATGTACAAATGTACAGTAGGTCAGTGTGCTAACATATTCATTACTATTTTAAATCAGAACTGATGTCACTGAAAGCTCACATTTACAATAGACCTTCAGTACAACAGACTTTCTATTCACAAAACCAGCCTCATGTTATTTTAGAGCTGTGAATGATTGCATTGTATGTGCAGGCTATTGTTCTTATGACTCTATAGGGCAGGGGTGTCAAGCTCAGTTCCTGGAGGTGGAGGGCCACTGTCCTAAAGAGCTTTATTATCTGGATCAGGTGTGTTGGAGCTGGTTGAATCTAAACTCTGCAGGACAGTGGCCCTGCAGGAAATGTGTTGTGTGCTTGTGGTGTAGGAAATGCTTTAAAAAAAGGTTAAAAAACCTTTTAAACATGTACTGTATTGTATGCAGTGATGGGAATAACGGCATTGTAAATAAATGGCGTTAATTTTTTCAGTAATCAAATCAAATGAATTACTGTTTCCCCCGTTACAACGCTGTTACTGTAACTGACAATAAAACACGCCGTTTTCATCTGGGTAGGCTCTCTCTCAGCCATAGGAGTTTTTTCTCTGGGGTGTGTGTTTGGGTGGGACACATAAGCTAACTAATGATGATTGGTGTGTGACTACACAAATATAATTTTAAACTGATAATAATCTACGATGCTCTGTGTGTGTGTGTGTGTGTGTGTGTGTGTGTCTGTGTCAGAGCATGTGAGCGGAGCACAAGCTCAAACCAGAATACCCTTTGTGACATGCTGGATCAAAAATATGTGAAATAAGTTTTTTTTTTTTTGTAGTCGACTAGTAGTTGTTCATTTAAGCCATTAGTTGACCAATCACATTTATATTAATATAAATTTCTTTAATACTGGAGAGAATAAACCATAATAATGAGTGTTTACGTAATATAGTCTATACAGCACTCAAGCGTACGCATAAAGTTTGCCATAAAGAACTGGCAAAAGTAATGATTATGAATCTGAATGTGATATGAAAAGAAGGGGGAAAAAAAGTGAGGAGACATTTTAATTGTTTATTAATAAACTAATGTTTTCTGAATTCTGAATTCTAGTGTTGGCTGCAAAGATGAAGTTGGCATTGCTGACTCTCATCATCTCTGCACATTCGGATTACATAATCAGAGAGTAGCCTATTTCTTTTCGTTTTGAATGATTTCGTTTAAAAGTAGACATTTCAAGCTTTCTATAGATATATTTCTCATGTCTGTAAGGCAAGCAGCCTATACACTGAGTTTCAGCTCATTTAGCCTGTAAGACGCTCCAGTTCACGTGCAAGTGATCGCGCAGGCGCCTCCATGTCATGATTATATTGTCTGCTATATTTGCTTCTTATTTATTAAATCCAGGCAATTGGTTAATGAAACATTGATTAAAATTAAGATAAAATTTTTACAAAATGAAATTCACTTTAAAGAAAGGCTTTCTACAAAACAAAACTTAATGAAGTGGTCAAAATTTCAAATGTCATGTCTTGAGCAAGAGCGGATCAAGAGTCACGAGTCGGACCAAGCATAATTTATTTTTAGACTTATTTGTTGGCCAGTTGTGGTCTGTGCAATAAATATTAAAAGTTCTAAACCATCTATTGTGTTTTATTGTTCCACTATAGTAATGATATTACAAACCCGATTCCAAAAAAGTTGGGACACTGTACAAACTGTGAATAAAAAAGGAATGCAGTAATTTACAAATCTCATAAACTTGTATTTTATTCACAATAGAATATAGATAACATATCAAATGTTGAAAGTGAGACATTTTGAAATGTCATGCCAAATATTGGCTCATTTTGGATTTCATGAGAGCTACACATTCCAAAAAAGTTGGGACAGGTAGCAATAAGAGGCCGGAAAAGTTAAATGTACATGTAAGGAACAGCTGGAGGACCAATTTGCAACTTGTTAGGTCAATTGGCAACATGATTGGGTATAAAAAGAGCCTCTCAGAGTGGCAGTGTCTCTCAGAAGTCAAGATGGGCAGAGGATCACCAATTCCCCCAGTACTGCGGCGAAAAATAGTGGAGCAATATCAGAAAGAAGGTTTCTCAGAGTTTGAAGTTATCATCATCTACAGTGCATAATATAACCATACTGGATGCCCGTGATCTTCGGGCCCCTTAGACGGCACTGCATCACATACAGGAATGCTACTGTAATGGAAATCACAACATGGGCTCAGGAATACTTCCAGAAGACATTATCGGTGAACACAATCCACCGTGCCATTCGCCGTTGCTGGCTAAAACTCTATAAAAAAATAAGCCATATCTAAACATCCAGAAGCGCAGGCATTTTCTCTGAGCCAAGGCCAAATGGACTGTGGCAAAGTGGAAAACTGTTCTGTGGTCAGACGAATCAAAATTTGAAGTTCTTTTTGGAAAACTGGGACGTCATGTCATCCGGACTAAAGGACAAGGACAACCCAAGTTGTTATCAGCGCTCAGTTCAGAAGCCTGCATCGCTGATGGTATGGGGTTGCATAAGTGCGTGTGGCATGGGCAGCTTACACATCTGGAAAGGCACCATCAATGCTGAAAGGTATATCCAAGTTCTAGAACAACATATGCTCCCATCCAGACGTCGTCTCTTTCAGGGAAGACCTTGCATTTTCCAACATGACAATGCCAGACCACATACTGCATCAATTACAACATCATGGCTGCGTAGAAGAAGGATCCAGGTACTGAAATGGCCAGCCTGCAGTCCAGATCTTTCACCCGTAGAAAACATTTGGCGCGTCATAAAGAGGAAGATGCGACAAAGAAGACCTAAGACAGTTGAGCAACTAGAAGCCTGTATTAGACAAGAATGGGACAACATTCCTATTCCTTAACTTGAGCAACTTGTGTCCTCAGTCCCCAGACGTTTGCAGACTGTTATTGTCATGTCCCTGGGCTGATCTGTCAGTTTTTCCCCCTGTCTGTCGTGTGTTTGTTGTTGTTGTCTGGAGCACATGCGTGCGCTGTCATTGTGGCGTCTTACCCCGCCCCCTTGTTATTCCATTCGTCACCTCGTTATTGTTTCACTCTGTCCACCTGTTCGGCATCAATTAAATCTTAGTCTTGTATTTAAACCCCTCTCGTGTGCTGTCTTGTGCCAGATCGTTGTTTGTGCAAGCAAGTTTTCCAGCCTTGTTTCATGTTCTGCCGTGTCGTGTGGATTCCTGCCTCCTTGTTTTGTGTTCACCTTTGTCGAATCGGAGTTTTTCCAGTTTTATTTTCATCTTTTAGTTGCTGTTTGTTTCTCACCTCTTCTCCTGAATTCCCAGGCTGGTCTCCCCTGCATTCAGTCCTGGTCGCGCTCCGTCTCCCTCCACGGATCGCTGTGTCCTTGCCCTGCCACACGCGCTGCCTGAGCGCCACCCGCCTACCGCCTCAACAGCGCCCCCTGCTGCATAACACCGTCCTATTCAGGCTCTTCGGCGGCTGTGTTATTCTCTGAAGAACGCTGTTCTAAATTTTCTGTTGAGATCGCTCCTGTCTGGATTATAGACTGCTTTTTGTGTTGACTGTTTGAAGAAAGACTTTAAAATAAACTTTTTGAGAGCCTGCAGACTGAGTCCGTTTTGATCTGATCTGACAGTTATAAAAAGAAGATGGGATGCCACACAGTGGTAAACATGGTCTTGTCCCAACTTTTTTTGAGATGTGTTGATGCCATGAAATGTAAAATCAACTTATTTTCCCCTTAAAATGATACATTTTCTCAGTTTAAACACGTGATATGTCATGTTGTATTCTGAATAAAATATTGAAATTTGAAACTTTCACATCATTGCATTCCTTTTTTATTCACAATTTGTACAGTGTCCCAACTTTTTTGGAATTGGGTTTGTATTTACAATAATATACTGAATTTGATAGGTGTCTCTCACATTGTCCCACAGCAACATTAAAATGGTTTAGATATGTTTTATAATTAATAATATTTTATTCTATTTAGTGTCCATTTCATTCATTTAACATATTTAATATTGTTATTTGACATATTTGAAATTTTTTTTTTTAAGTAACGCAATAGTTACTTTCCCTGGTCATTTGTTACTTTTATAATGATGTAACTCCGTTACTTACTCAGTTACCATTTGTGAGAAGTAACTAATTACTTTAAAAAAACTAAAAACAACTTTTTCAAGTGCTATTTTTAAAACATTGCCTCAGTGCCGCACATTGATTGCAATATTGCACTTATTGCGTTCTTGTCCCTCTCTCTGAAAATAATGGGAGTAGATGTTCATTTCACAAATGTAGAATCCGTCTCTGCAGTCAAGTTCACTGCGGTCAAGCCAGCCGCGGTTTGAAAATACACGGTCAAGCCGCAAAATTTGAATTTTATTACTTTGAATGTGGCAATTTCAGGAACAGCAGAGAGAGGACGCGCTTTCAGAGCGCTTGAGTTGGCCAGATCTTTCTTTCTTCCTGATATTTCTCTTTCTTTCTGATCTTTCTTTCTTTCTTTCTTTTTATTAATCTATTTCTCCTTTCTTTCTTTCTATCTATCTATCTATCTATCTATCTATCTATCTATCTATCTGTCTGTCTGTCTGTCTGTCTGTCTGTCTGTCTATTTTCTTTCTTTTCCAGTATGCATACCTCACATGAGTAGATTATACTGTAGCATTTTGGAAATATATCATATTATTTGACTTCACAGGCCTATAAAGACCTCATTTAAAATAAGTAGAAAAAACAAATGGTCAGTTTCTATAGGGGACATCCCATACAGTATGCAGACTTCATATCAAACGATTTTACTGCAACATTTTGGAGATGTATGTCATTATTCTTCTTTATACACCTATAAAAACCTAATTTCTAATAAGTAGAAAAAAATAATGGTCAGTTTCTATAGGGGACGGCCCATACAGTATACATACCTCATATGAGTGGATTTTCCTGCAGCGTTTTTGAGATATATCACATTATTTGACTTCGGAGGCCTATGAAGACCTCATTTCTAATAAGCAGAAAAAAATAAAGGTTAGTTTCTATAGGGGACGGCACATACTCTATGCATACCTCATATCAAATATTTTTGTTGCAGCATTTTGGAGATATATGTCATTATTCTATTTTATACACCTATAAAAGCCTAATTTCTAATAAATAGAAAAAAATAAAGTTCAGTTTCTATAGGTGACGTCCCATACTGTATGCATACCTCATATCAATCCTTTTTACTGCAGCATTTTGGAGATATATGTCATTATTCTATTTTATACACTTATAAAAAACACATTTCTAATAAGTAGAAAAAACAAATGGCTAGTTTCTATAGGGCATGTCCCATACAGTATGTATAACTCATATGAGCCCATTTTACTGCAGCATTTTTGAGATATATATTATTATAGTAGTTATATGAGGGAGCTTCTGTCAAAATGATCGATCGTGACCTCTGACCTCTCTGACCCCTTGACCTCTATGGGCACACCCATGACGTTCCCCTCCCCCACAGGCCACCCACGAAGTTCTCCCACCCCCCCATGGTTGACCGTAGTATCACCCCAATGACCTTTGACATTGTTGGTGATCCTCCGGGGACTGAAATGACCTTAGATAGCATATTTTGAATAGCGATGTTATCCTGTGAACCTCAGGATGTCTTCTGGGTGATCAAATTGCAGACGGATGATTTTAAAGGATTGAGGGTCACATGTGCGGTGTGACGGTATCCGCATTCCGGCTGCTTCATGGTCATTTTATGGCGCTTTCATCTCTCTGTGCAAATGACATGCAACAAGAGTCTAGAAACAGTCAGATCAAAATAACAAAAGAATAAACATGGTATATTTTTAAAAAACATGTATATTTTATTACACACACACACACACACAAACACACACGTGCAGATGTGTACATTTCAGTCATTCTCTTCTTTTAAGGAAGTTGGTGATAAAATTATAACACACTGAATTACAAACAGTTACTAAATTTACTGAGACCATTTATAGTTTTAGGCTTAAAAAACAAAACTAAAAAACAACAATAAGGAAAAAGATTTCCTCATGCAATGAAGTTCAAATGAAATTGGTTTACAAATGCTTATGAAATATAAAACACAGAAAATTAGGTTCATCAAGTAGATGAATATTCATTTGAACTTTGTCAAAGCATAAGGGGTTTTGGTGGACATGTCCAGACATGTTTTCTATGTAGGCCTTCAATAGATATGACGGTTTTCTATCCTTTACCCATAAACTCCCATGTCACAGTAATTCAAACTGTTGATTAGTATAATTTTTTTTTTTTTTTTTAAAGTTGCTCATGGGATAGATTTTGTTTCCATTCAAAAAGTTCATTGAAAAAAACATTCACTTCTTTTTAAAAGTTTATAAATAAAATATAATTATATGACATGTTGTATAAAATTAAGTGTGCTACTAAAACAATCTATGACCTAGAATGGCACTTATAAGTTGGCATTTGTCACTATGGAAACATACCCTTCACTGAAAATATACAAAAATATATAACATTGGTTATCTACTCAAAAATATATGTACAATTTTAAAAATGTCTGTGTGTCACACTGATGACTGTAACAGGAAGAATGCCCTTTGACCCCCAACCATTTAAAAGTGACCCTATAAACAACATTTTTCAACTGAGTGAATCCACACATGCAAGGGTCTTTCAGAAGATGCAACTCCACAGGGTCAGTCGGTCTCCTGAGACTGTTTAATTCCACTTAAAACCCAAAGATTAGGCCAAATCCCTACCAGGCTGGCCACATCAGACTCTGTGGTAGAAAACATCCTGGCTGTCAAAACCTAGTATATCTGTTAAATATGTTTCTTTGTGTTTTAAAAACCATACATTTAAACTTGCATTTTTTTTTTTATATGACTCATGTCTCATAGATCTATATGATTTTACTTTTCTTATTTTTATAAAGTTTCAATTCCTAGTAAATATAAAACAAAAGAATAATGTCAACAAATTTGTTTGCTGCAATGTTTTTAACAATTAGTTTTTACATTGCTCCAAAACAGTTCCTCACACAATGAAACCATTAAGGATAGCCAAAGGCTCATGACAATGGGTGAAAACATGTAAGATAGTTTTACCAAAAATCAAATACTATATTACATTTTTTAAAGATAATCTTGCTTTAAAGTATGAATAAAAAGTTAAAAGCAAACGTATATTCATACCCGTTTGTTCTGACACAATGCCATTAATTGTTTTATTAAATGTGCTTTTATTATATCTTGGTTCATACTACTTTTATCAGCCTGATAAATATGAAGTTAATACATGATGAAACAAGAAAATCATGTTACCAAATTCTTTTCGACACAATGTTTTTAGGAATTTTTTTGTTGGTTGTTTGTTTCTTTGCTGTTAAATACGACTAAACCAGATTAATTTTTCTTTTTTGACAAAATATTATGTGAAAATTATTTTCCCCCTGGCATTGGAATAGGTCTTGATTTTAAAGTTTCAGACATGTTACAATCATGCGATACAAGGATCCGGATGAAACTTCATATTAAACAAAGAAAAGAATATGTCATTTTCACTTGTGAACATGTATTATACACACTTTCAACATGTATTATATGATATTTGTACATTAGTACCAATCATTCACACCATTTGAAAGGTTTCATTAAAGCTTTAGATCAGAATCCAGATTTTAGCATCCAACAACATTGCTTTTTCCCCCCTACAGATAAAAGCCAAACATGTTTCTTTGTAGAAATTATGTTAACACAAAATCAAAACTCAGTTTTATACAGTTATGATATTTTCAGAAATTCAAAGGTCCTAGTTAATAAGAAATTAATTGATAGTTGTTGTAGTGCAATTATCCATCTCTTCGATGTGGGATTGCACGAAGCGTCGACACGAAAAGTAAGTCTGGTTCTTTGCCACATCTAAATTCAAGAGGCCTAGTAACTAAGAAAGCAGTGACATCATGTAAGAAAAGTGTTATACTGCATACAGAAATCCACTCTTGATCTATTGTGAAAGGCATTTTCACCCTTCACAATTTGTTTCTTTCAACAACACTGCTCGACGTTAAAGATTATGTGTATATATATAGCATACAGAGTCGTTAGAGTCTATGGCACGCTGTTGTAATGCAAATGCCTTTAAGAACTATTATGCTGCATGCCTGTGTAAAGAAGAAATTATCGTAATTTTTACATCAAACAATCTTTATACAGGTATTATACATACACAATTTACTATGTGTGTACGACATAAGAAACATAATACAGAAATCCTCTCTTCTGATCTATTGCAAAAGATTGTAAATGCCATTTTTTTTTCTACTCGCAGATTACACTGTTTACAATTTTATTAATTTGTTTTAGATGAAGACTGCTCTCTGAGTGGGGTCAAACATGCAGCTACTCACAGGAATTAATGAACAAATGATACTCCTACTACATGAGAGTGTTTAAACTAAAACTGTAATGTTCTTTTAGGTCATCTTTTCTGGTCTGTCTATGAAGCAGTCACGAGACACATAATGCAGCAACATGAAAAGTGAGTCTTGCTGCTTCTGTTACATTACAACTATTGCGCTTAAAACAAGTCTATCTATTGCACTTAGTTACAGCATGTTACAGTCATGGTAACATATTTTCTTTGTACTCTAAACAGGACTTCAATAAAAAGTAATTTGATTCAGGCCGCTCCAATACTATGTCTTTTACGTGTCAGCCTTTTAGATTTGATGCAGGAAACAAGCACAGCTACTGTACGTTAATGTCAATAATTTGTTCTTCTTTTAGGAAGTCATTATGGTAAGTGGTTTTTACCCCTAATCAGTTTTTACCCCTTAAATATTACTTGTTTTCATTTACAAAGGGGTCAGACATGATATCGCATACATTTTATGTTTCTCTGATTTTGTTAGCATTTTTCTGAAACACAGTGTTTTACTCTTACCATCCTTTTTTCGTCTGTAATTGTAATTATGACCATGTTTGTTTTTCTTTTATCGTTTTACCCATTCCATCTTGTCCGAAAAACAATGGTTCCGACACATTTAGCTGCAATGTTTGTGAACTTTAGGTATTCTCGGCATTGTTCATAGCATTTGGTTGATTCAATAAAATGATGGTTTAACCATCCACTTGAGTGATTTTACATATCATATTATAGTTTAGGGTATAGAATGCGGAGAAAAGATCTTTGAAACATTTTATCTTGTAAAACATTTAAATGACTTCAAAAGTTATATACAGTAGACGTTTTACTGGACCGGAGTTAGAGGTTCTGTAATACTGTTTTTAATGTGCTCAGACATGGTATAACAAGTTTTTTATTTCAACTTTGTTGAATATACATAGAAGAAATTACATACATAAAGTAAAACAGTAATAACGACATTACAGGGGGTCTAGTTAGAAAAGAAAATCTCGGCAGGCTATCATGTTTCGGTCTAGGGCATGATTGACCAGTGTTTCAACAATTTCACAGATGGCATTATCATCATCATTGTTTGACACAAACATCCGTTACAAATGTACACATACATACGATGTCGGTAACTCCTAACTGTTCAGTACATTCAGACATCACATCCAGAACTTTTCTTATCATTACACAGATTGGCTCTTTGGTGTAAAAACACATGCTCGTTACATCAGAACGCCATGAATTTGTCAGGCCTCTTACGACATCCATTTCCTATTTGAAATTTGTTTCACACTTGGTTTTCTCCGTACAATCATCATCATAATCTTCCTGATTGCATGCGTCTTCGATGATCCTGTGCATCAAGCCAGCCATCTGTCCTCTGGTCTTTGAACATACAGTCCAAGATACCTTTTAGACGGCACTCATTGCCGGCGGTTTGTGTACGGCATCGTCAGCTTTTGCGTAGCCATTTCAGAAATTTTTAAATTTTTAGAACTCAACTTTGTGCACGGTATAAACTTTGTCCCCTATTTGATGCTGAAAGATTCCAATCGTTCCTGGATTATCCTGTGGGTAAGTCCTTAAAACACAATTGTCCAATGGTTTACACCGTTTATTAACGGTTTGAAGTTTGGGTTTTCGGGTCTGATCCTCCAAAGTGTGTGCTGAAGAAGTGTCAGGCTCAGACAAACAGGAATGTTGACTTTAGTGATCCATGTAACGACCAGACAATGTTTCTCCAAATTTTGCTCAATGACATGTTGGTACAGATGTCGTATTGTAGAGATAGATCCACTTGGTTAGAAAACTCCTGGTTGCTTGTGATAAGTGAGCTCTCTGTAGAGTTTATATCAGGATGGGAGATTGGGGTCTGCCCTCGCCCTCAGGGTGTACAGGGGTAGCCATCAAGAAGTCATAAACAACATTCACGATGCAACAGAAGCAGCAACAAGTCCTGCATATGTCGCCAGTTTATCTTCTTCACTCAATCCAGTTATGATATTTTCATTACAGTCCTTTCAACTGCTAACATACTTCAAAACTCTAAATACATTTAGCAGAACATTCGTCTGTTTTGACCATACCATTAACACAATTCAAATTGTTTTCACACAAAATGCAGTCAATCAACACGATTCTAAAATTCTTAAATTTTCTTTTCATATAAGCTTACCCAATACCAAAATCATGGATCTTTCTCATATTATTTACAAATGCTTAAACACAGTAAGTCAGAAATGAAGATCAAATGTTCCAATCATTAAATATAGTATAAAATCTATACTTTTGCAACAACAGCAGCTCCAAAGTTTTGAAAAAATACATCAAACAGATACTGAAACAATTGATAAGCATTTTTAATAAGCAGATCACTGAAATATTGAGAAACAGCAGATCCCGTTCTCAGTTGGTGGCATAGTCAGGTGTTGAAGATTTTTTCATTACATGGACATACAGTAAAATAGGACTCTTTGAATCAGATTTGTTCAGTGTGGATGCAGAACAACACAGAGTGAAAGCAGAGGAGCAGAGAGAAAAAAATGTCTGGGTAAGGGAGAGTAACAGATAAAGGAACAGAGGAGTAGTTGGATCGGGACAAAGGAGAAGAACAGGTATTTGGTAGAGGAGAAAGAATGTGTGCTGGATTGTGCATCTCTATGGTCTTCCCCTTACACATGTGGAACCTATGAAAGCTTATTTCTACCATGAATGGAAAATAAAGTAATTGTCTTTTTATTTCACAATTGACTTTTTTCCTCACAATTCCTATAGTTTACTAAACATTACTAGAATCTGAATAAACTGTAATCTGTAACATACAGATTCTTAGAGGCGATGGAAATTGGATCCAATCAGTTTATTAAACAAAAACAATTACACATATAGCAAGAAACATGGATAATGTCAAGTAACACAAAACAGAAGCAAGGGCTCGATATCAATGTACATTTAAGGTTTTGCTACATCATGTTACCATGTATTACATATTAAGGCACATCACCATGACTGATTGATCATTCAGCAATACTTAAAATGAATTCAGTTCGAATTAAACAACTTGTCTAATGTTAAAAAGACGGTATGTAATGCAGGTACATCACTCCACTCAAAATATAGACTATTTGTAGACCTACAGCATTCGAAGGGGTCATCCTCTGGAATTGGCCAGTAGCGGTCCCACTCATTGTCAAATTGAGACAAAAAGTCAATTTCGGATTCCTCACAGGGTTTCATCAACTTAATGAGGTTTTGATCATGAAGTTATCACTGGGCTTTATCACCTTGTACTGCACGTTTTTGGTCATTCCATCCCACTCGTTCATGTAAAAGCTTTTACCATCGATCCCATTCAGATCTCTCCAGATACGATTGTAGAAAAATGACCAGTCCTTGGCGGGCAAAAGCACACAAGGTGTCTGTGATGTAAATTCTTCTTCAAAAAATTCCATAGCATAGAGTTTGACCGTGCGTGATGCTTTGTTAAAAACAAAGCCGCCCACATAAACATCGGCCATCAGAAATTTCACAAAATTTTCATTTTTAACGAATCCTGTGTTTTTTCTGCCGTGTGTAAGGAAGATTTTCTTTCGTTTTAACATAACTTTCAACAGAAGTTGCAGGAGCTTGTGAAGTAGCCATTGTAGCTTTGCAGCCTGTTTCCTAAAGCTCATTCAAATACCAGATTCAGTAGGTAGGGCCTGTAGATTTGAGCCAACTAGAAAGAATATGACACCTTCAATTGTTGTAAAACACTCACTGCGTATCCTCTAACCCCTGTCCGGTAAAACGTCTACTGTATATAATGTTTGAAGTCATTTAAATGTTTTATAAGATAAAATGTTTCAAAGATCTTTGCTTTGCATTCTATACCCTAAAGTATAATATGGTATGTAAAATCACTCAAGTGGATGGTTAAAACACTGTGTTTCAGAGAAACATAAAATGTAAGCACGGACATGAAAGGTAGTCCCCCTAAACTTGGGGATAAAGTCAATATATCTAAGGTATTTGAATTATACTTACCCTGGGGTCAGTCTGGTTTGTGAAAGAGTTAGAATCATTTTTGTTTTAGTTGTTCATAGCCAATATTTGTGTGGTTACAGTTATTTCAACGTATTTACGAATACAGTTATAGAGTTTGTCTTAATGACGCTGAAATGTTTTATTAAAGACAACACAGAGAACGTCTTGAGTAACAACCTAATCATCTCTTGCTCTCTTTTACAGGCAACCAACTACCTAGGACCTGTAACACTATCATAATTTTGGTAACACTTTATTTTAGGGTCTTTTAACTAGTTGCTTATTAGCATGCCTATTACTAGAATATTGGCTGTTTATTAGTAATTATTAAGCACATATTAATGCCTTATTCTGCATGACCTTATTCTACATTTTAATCCTACCCAATACCTAAACCTAACAACTAGCTTACTAACTATTAATAAGCAGTAAATTAGGAGTTTATTGAGGGAAAAGTCATAGTTAATAGTGAATACATGTTCCCTATACTAAAGTGTTACTATAATTTTATATATGTATATATATATATATATATATAAAAGATATCATGTCTGACCCCTTTGTAAATGAAAACAAGTAATACTTAAGGGGTAAAAACTGATTAGGGGTAAAAACCACTTACCATAATGACTTCCTAAAAGAAGAACAAATTATTGAGATAAACGTGACAACGCATTAACGTACAGTAGCTGTGCCTGTTTCCCGCATCAAACCTAAAAGGCTGACACGTAAAAGACATAGTATTGGAGAGGCCTGAGTCAAGTTTACTCAAAATTACTTTTTATTGAAGTCCTGTTTAGAGTACAGAGAAAATATGTTACCATGACTGTAACATGCTGTAACTAAGTGCAATAGATAGACTTGTTTTAAGTGCAATAGTTGTGTAATGTAACAGAAACAGCAAGACTCACTTTTCATGTTGCCGCATTATGCGTCTTGTGACCGCTTTATAGACAGACCAGAAAAGATGACCTAAAAGAACATTACAGTTTTAGTTTAAACACTCTCATGTAGTAGGAGTATCATTTGTTCATTAATTCCTGCAAGAAGCTGCATGTTTGACCCCACTAAGAGAGCAGTCTTCATCTAAAACAAACTAACAAAAATTGTAAACAGTGTAATCTGCAAGTAGAAAAAAAATGTAATTTACAATCATTTACAATGGATCAGAAGAGAGGATTTCTGTATTATGTTTCTTATATGTCGTACACACATAGTAAATTGTGTATGTATAATACCTGTATAAAGATTGTTTGATATAAAAATTACAATAATTTCTTTTTTACACAGGCATGCAGCGTTATAATTCTTAAACACGTTTGCATTACAACAGCATGCCATAGACTCTAACGACTCTGTATGCTATATATATATATATATATATATATATATATATATATACACATATATATACAGTGGGTACGGAAAGTATTCAGACCCCCATTTTCACTCTTTGTTATATTGCAGCCATTTGCTAAAATCATTTAAGTTCATTTTTTTTCCTCATTAATGTACACACAGCACCCCATATTGACAGAAAAACACAGAATTGTTGACATTTTTTATTTAGATTTATTAAAAAAGAAAAAACTGGTATTAAAAAAATATCACATGGTCCTAAGTATTCAGACCCTTTGCTCAGTATTTAGTAGAAGCACCCTTTTGATCTAATACAGCCATGAGTCTTTTTGGGAAAGATGCAACAAGTTTTTCACACCTGGATTTGGGGATCCTCTGCCATTCCTCCTTGCAGATCCTCTCCAGTCGTGTCAGGTTGGATGGTAAACATTGGTGGACAGCCATTTTTAGGTCTCTCCAGAGATGCTCAATTGGGTTTAAGTGAGGGCTCTGGCTGGGCCATTCAAGAACAGTCACAGAGCTGTTGTGAGGCCACTGCTTCGTTATTTTAGCTGTGTGCTTAGGGTCATTGTCTTGTTGGAAGGTAAACTTTCGGCCCAGTCTGAGGTCCTGAGCACTCTGGACAAGGTTTTCGTCCAGGATATCCCTGTACTTGGCCGCATTCATCTTTCCCTCGATTGCAACCAGTCGTCCTGTCCCTGCACCTGAAAAACACCCCTACAGCATGATGCTGCCACCACCATGCTTCACTGTTGGGACTGTATTGGACAGGTGATGAGCAGTGCCTGGTTTTCTCCACACATACCGCTTAGAATTAAGGCCAAAAAGTTGGTCTATCTTGGTCTCATCAGACCAGAGAATCTTATTTCTCACCATCTTGGAGTCCTTCAGGTGTTTTTTAGCAAACTCCATGCGGGCTTTCATGTGTCTTGCACTGAGGAGAGGCTTCCATCGGGCCACTCTGCCATAAAGCCCTGACTGGTGGAGGGCTGCAGTGATGGTTGACTTTCTACAACTTTCTCCCATCTCCCGACTGCATCTCTGGAGCTCAGCCACAGTGATCTTTGGGTTCTTCTTTACCTCTCTCACCAAGGCTCTTCTTCCCCGATAGCTCAGTTTGGCCGGACGGCCAGCTCTAGGAAGGGTTCTAGTCGTCCCAAATGTCTTCCATTTAAGGATTATGGAGGCCACTGTGCTCTTAGGAACCTTAAGTGCAGCAGAAATGTTTTTGTAACCTTGGCCAGATCTGTGCCTTGCCACAATTCTGTCTCTGAGCTCTTCAGGCAGTTCCTTTGACCTCATGATTCTCATTTGCTCTGACATGCACTGTGAGCTGTAAGGTCTTATATAGACAGGTGTGTGGCTTTCCTAATCAAGTCCAATTAGTATAATCAAACACAGCTGGACTCAAATGAAGGTATAGAACCATCTCAAGGATGATCAGAAGAAATGGACAGCACCTGAGTTAAATATATGAGTGTCACAGCAAAGGGTGTGAATACTTAGGACCATGTGATATTTCAGTTTTTCTTTTTTAATAAATCTGCAAAAATGTCAACAATTCTGTGTTTTTCTGTCAATATGGGGTGCTGTGTGTACATTAATGAGGAAAAAAAATGAACTTAAATGATTTTAGCAAATGGCTGCAATATAACAAAGAGTGAAAAATTTATGGGGGTCTGAATACTTTCCGTACCCACTGTATATTTACTAGGAATTGAAACTTTATAGAAATAAGAAAAGTAAAATCATATAGATCTATGAGACATGAGTCATATAAAAAAATGCAAGTTTAAATGTATGGTTTTTAAAACACAAAGAAGACTTTTTCTACCACAGAGTTTGATGCGGCCAGCCTGGTAGGGATTTGGCCTAATCTATGGTTTTTAAGGGGAATTAAACAATCTCAGGAGATCGACTGACCCTGTGGAGTCGCATCTTCTGAAAGACCCTGGCATGTGTGGATTCACTCAGTTGAAAAATTTTGTTTGTAGGATCAATTTTAAAATGGTCGGGGGTCAAAGGGCATTCTTCCTGTTAGGATCATCAGTGTGACACACAGACATTTTTAAAATTGTACATATATTTTTGAGTAGATAACCGATGTTATATATTTTTGTATATTTTCAGTGAAGGGTATGTTTCTGTAGTGACAAATGCCAACTTATAAGTGCCATTCTAGATCATAGATAGTACAGAATGTCAGATGCTGAGTTCAGGCACAGCATAATAGTATGACAACATATGACCACTTTTTTAATTGAAGTTTAAAGTAATATCATACTTTGAAATAAGATGAGTAAAATTAAATATTCACTCAAGATACATTTTTTCATGGAAACCACGCAGAGGGACATCTGATCTCTCTCTCTGAAAATGTGCAATTTTCTTAAAGATACAACTTAAACTAAACAAGAGCAATGTTGGGCCCTCGTTCTGAGTTATGTGCGAGTTGTGAGGCGTCACACAGACACCTTCACTTTTGGATTTTTTAAAAATCAAATTAAATATTTGCAGTTTTTATTAAAAACATACCGATTTCTTAAAACATTGTGTGTCTAAGTACAAGTTTTTGCTTTAAACTTTGAAACATGGAATACTTATATATATACATATAAATAATACTTTAGGTTAAATTCAGGCAAAATCATTTCCAGCTTCGGGCATCAGATATTATTCTGATACAGTAGACTTCTAGGAAGAATATTCTAATTTATTTAAAACTTTAAAGAATGGATTTAAACAACCTTTTAATTTTAAAAGAACATATTTAAGATTGTGCTTTGAAATACATTTAAAACAAAACATTCACTATGCAAAGGAGTTAGCGGCCTTAACATATGCTGTGACAGAGGCTCAACTGTCTGACTCTACCCTCCCATCTCTCATTCACACTGGAGTTTATTCCTAGGAGGATATAGGAGTGTTTTGTTTATAATACAACTTAAACTATTTACTTTTTATTTTTAATCATCAAGAACTACTTCTTCAGCTCTCCGAAAATGTAAGGTGTTTTCATATTTATAATTATTATTATTTTTTTCTTTAGCTAAAACTAAACTATGTTTAATTTGTTTAAATCATTTTTTTAGTATCATGTTTGATGTTACATATTCATTTAGAATCATTTCATTTAAAATAGAGATAAGTTCCTTTTACGGAACCAGCCTGAGACGTCACAGGTTCACTTTCTGAAAATGCGTGGTGATTTTTCTTAAGGAATGATTGATTACATGTTATTATAATTATATGTTACACAATGTGTGAGACCCTAACATTTTTACACATACACTGATAAATAAAAATTATACTTTAGGTTTTAAGTCAGATAATCAGTCTTCTAGAAAGATTTGACTGAAGACTTTTTAAAATATGTAATTTAAACTTTTAAATGTATACTTTGAAATAAAAGTTAGCACGGACAAAACAATGTTTCATCCACCCCCTCTGTCTCAGATTTCACAGCACAGTTGCATGAAGTTACTTGGAGAGAGATTTTTAGACTTCAACTTTATTGCATTCTGATATTCATGTTAAGGACATCAAAAAAAGTAAGGAGTGTTTTCCCAGCTCTCTGAAAAATATGTGTTGTTTTATAAATAAATGTTTAATACTGTTTTAGTAGCACACTTAATTTATACAACACGTCATATAATTATACATTTTATTTATAAACTTTTTAAAAAGAAGTGAATGTTTTTTTCAATGAACTTTTTGAATTGAAACAAAATCTATCCCATGAGCAAAACAACTTAAAAAAAAAAAAAAAAATGATACTAATCAACTGTTTGAATTACTATGATGTGGGAGTTTATAGGTAAAGGATAGAAAATCGTCATATCTATGGAAGGCCTACACAGAAAACATGTCTGGACATGTCCACAAAAACCCCTTATGCTTTGACAAAGTTAAACTGAATATGGATCTACTTAATGAACCTCATTTTATGTTTTTTATATTTCATAAGCATTTGTAAACCAATTTCATTTGAACATCATTGCATGAGGAAATCTTTTTCCTGGCTTTATTGTTTTTTGTTTTGTTTTGTTTTGGGGTTTTTTATTAAGCTAAAACTATAATTAAATGGTCTTAGTAAATTTAGTAACTGTTTGTAATTCAGTGTTATCACTAACTTCCTTAAAAGAAGAGAATGATTGAAATGTATACATCTGCACGCATGTGTTTGTGTGTGTGTGTGTAATAAAATATACATGTTTTTTTAAAATATACCATGTTTATTCTTTTGTTATTTTGATCCAACTGTTTCTAGACTCTTGTTGCATCTCATTTGCACAGAGCGATGAGAGCGTCATAAAATGACCATGAGCCAGCTGGAATGCGGATGCCGTCACACCACACATGTGACCCTCAACCCTTTAAAATCATCCGTCTGCAATTTGATCACCCAGAAGACATCCAGACGTTCACAGGGCAACATCGCTATTTAAATATGCTGTCAAAGGTCATTTCAGTCCCTGGAGGATCACTAACAATGTCAAAGGTCATTGGGGTGATACTACGGTCAACCATGGGGGATGGGTGAACTTAGTGGGTGGCCCGTGGGGGAGGGGAATGTCGTGGGTGGGCCCATAGAGGTCAAGGGGTCAGAGAGGTCAGAGGTCACGATTAATCATTTTGACAGAAGGTCCCTCATATAACTACTCATTATTCTTCTTTTATACACCTATAAAAACCTAATTTCTAATAAGTAGAAAAAACTAATGGTTAGTTTCTATAGGGGATGTCCCATACAGTATGTATAAGTCATATCAGTCAATTTTACTGCAGCATTTTGAAGATAGATGTCATTATTCACACACCACATATGAATACATTTTACTGCAGCGTTTGAGATACGTATGTCACATTTTACTACTTCAGATGCCTATAAAGTCCTCTTTTCTAATAAGTAGAAAAAAGTATTGGCCAGTTCTCATAAGGGACGTCCCGTACTATATGCACAACTCATAGGAAACCATTTTACTGCAGTGTATTGGAGATATATCACATTTTACTACCTCAGATGCCTATAAAGTCCCCATTTTTAATAAGTAAAAAAAAAAAAAACGAATGGTCAGTTTCACTGGAGGTGCGTCAGGCAGTAATGCCCAGCCGATCCCTGTTTCCTATCAGTCGGGGAAAAAGACGCTGCATCAAGCGCTTTGGGAATGCCTCCGCTTGATTGCATTGTGAAGCCCATGTGAAATCAGTCCAATGGCGTGATGGAACGTCATGACCAGAAAACTATAAAGCACACCTAAACCAAACAGAGTCAGCTTCTGATAGGTCGAAGTAAGTCGGTCACAGGTATGCTCATTCCCTCTCAGGGAACCATGGTTACATATGTAACCTGAGACGTTCCCTTTCAACACTGCGTCAAGCGATTTGGGAACGATATACCCACGCCGCCATGAATCCAAGTGCCTGTCTGTGTGAAATCGTAATGCGCACACTAAGGCGATAGCACTCGTGACACCGGGGTCGAAGTCAGGTACAGGTTATAAAACCTGACAAATGTGTGCGGCGAGGACCAACCTGCTGCATCACACACTTCTTAAAGGGAGACTCCAGAAAGCAAAGCTTTAGAGGCAGCCATACTTTGTGTAGAGTGGGCTCTGACCATAAGAGGTGACGGTTGGCCAGCCGACTCGTAAGCAAGTGAGGCAGCCTCGACTATCCACTTACTTAAAGTTTGTTTAGATGCAGGGTGCCCTCTTTGAGGGGACCTGAAACACACAAAGAGTTGATCAGATTCACGCCACAAGGCAGCTCTGTGAACTTAAGCATCTAACGCTCTGACAGGACAGAGCAAATTAAGTTTCTCCTGGTCTAAATCCTGGAAATGAGGAGGACAGAAGGCCTGCAGTATAATAGGGCCTGCCACATTAGTGGGAACCTTAGGGACATAACCTTCCCGAGGAAACAAGAATGGCTTTAACTATGCTTGGAGTGAAGTCCAGGCAAGAGGGAGAGACCGACAGAGCTTGAAGGTCTCCATACTCTGGACTGGAGTATGGTCTCTACTACCTTGGTAGAGAGACCTGAATCTATGAGTTGTGCCCCCTCAGAGGCCACGGCCACAGTTTCCACAACTCCGGGCGGGGGTGAGGAAATGAGCCCCCCGCCTGTATGAGAAAGCCCCTCCTGACCGGAATCTCGAAGGGAGAGCCGTTGAGGAGAGACATCAGGTCCGAGAACCAAACTTAGCCTGGCCAAAACGGGGCTATTAACAGTAGACGGACCCCGTCCTGGTGAACTCACTCCAGAACTCCCGGGAGCAGAGCAATTGGGGGAAAAGCGTACAGGCGCAACATTCCAGTTTGAAAATTTAGTCTTAACCCTATTCCTACCCCTAAACCTAATCCTACCCATAACTTATCCCTAAAATCAGAGGGGAAAGATAGGTGAATAACATTGATGTAGAAGCACCTAACCCTGGTTGCAAGCCTAAACTGGACATAAATGGTAAACTTGTCACTTAAATCTGATTGGTTGATTGGAATGTTGTTCCAGGATCAGCAAAGATGTTGATCCAGGAATAATGTCTTACTTGGCAAAATCACGGTGACCATAAAGAAGAATAATGACATACATCTCCAAACTGTTGCAGTAAAATGGTTTGATATGAAGTCTGCAAGACTGTATGGGATGTCCCTTATAGAAACTTTAGTTTTTTCTACTTATTTAAAATGAGGTCTTTATAGACGGGTAAGTTTAGGGACAGGTTTGGTGGTATGGGTGGGTTTAAGGGTAGGGGTAAGGTGTAAGGGATGGGTCAACAGTGTAATTATAAATGTAATTACAGGAATTAATTACAGACGTAATTACATGCAGGTGTTTTTAAAATATAAGTACAATGTAAAAACATTTATGTACACAATAAGTGCATTGTATCAAATGATTAATTTAAATGTAAGTACATAGTAGTTAAGGCCATTTAATAAAAAATGGGATGTCCACTATAGAAACTGACCCTTACAGGCCTCTGAAGTAAAATAATGTGATATCTAAAAAACGCTGCAGTAAAATGTACTCTGCAGTAAAATACGTCCCCTATAGAAACTGACCATTAGTTTTTTCTACTTATTTGAAATGAGGTGTTTATGGGCCATTGAAGTCGAATAATGTAGCATTTCTCCAAAATGCTGCAGTAAAATGGTTAGATATGAGGTATGCATAGAGTATTGGACGTCCCCAATAGAAACTGACCATTAGTTTTTTCTACTTATTAGAAATGAGGTTTTTTATAGGTGTATAAAGAAGAATAATGATATATATCTCTAAAATGCTACAGTAAAATGGTTAGATATGAGGTATGCATATTGTGTGGGATGTTCCCTATAGAAAGAAACAATTGTTTTTTTCTGCTTATTTGAAATGGTGTTTATTGTTACAATCTTACTGGGGTATTAAGCACATGAACGAGGAGACAGAGATAATAGAGTCTTTACTAGAAAATCCGATACAGGATTTTACAGGAATACAGGAACAGACAGGAACATACACCAGCATAACCACGAACAATAACCGACAACATAATCCACAGAAACAGGAACTTAAATACACTGATGAATGAACTCAAACGACGAACAGCTGAGATGAATGTGATTAGTGTCCATGGTGACAGATTGTGGCGGGAAACTAGAACAAAGGAACACGTGACAGATAAAAAAACAAACAGAAAGTCCATGTGAATGTAACTTTACGCCCCCTCCCGGAAAGGCGCATCCTCACACCGTAGAGAGAGGGGAAGATGAAGATAAGATGCTGAAGATGATGTAGGAGGCGGTTCAGGAGGCGGACGTCTAACCGGGAGGAGGCGGAGAAACGGAGTCCAGGGTGGTGCAGGAGGTGGTGAAGTCCAGGAGGTGGCCTTGAACAGGGGCTGCAGGCTGTTGTGCCAGGCACCAGCCAGGGTAGTGCCCCACGGCGGCGTTGATGGAGGGAGGAGCCATAGAAGGGAGTTAATGACGACCGCCATGGGGAGGACCGTAGTCAACAACGGCGAGGATGGAGCCCACCGCGTAGTTGACGAGCTGAGGAGGTGGAGAGATGGTGACGATCCAAGCGGCCGCGACAGAGCCGCAGTGACGACCTCCTGAGATCGAGGAGGGGATCCGGAGGTCTGAAGACACGCAGGAGCGACCGAGGGCGGAGACGGAGCCTGAGGTAGGGCGGAGCAAGCCGTAGTGGAAGGGGTGGAGGGCCAGAGAGCAGCGAATGGTCCGTAGGTCCACACCGAAGGCGAAGCGATGTCTGACCCAGGTGGAGCCGACGTGCTGAGGGAGTCCGGCATGGTCGAAAGGCCTTTGGTCAACTCTGAGGTCGAGGGTGGGAGGAGCGCACTGATGGCTGTGGACTGGGAAACAGGCTGAAGTTCCATGCAAACATCTAAGATCAGTGGTGAGTCATAGGAATGTTGGTGATATGGTGGGAGAGGAACGCTGGACAGGACCAGCTGGAAAGGAGACAGTACAGGGGCAAGACAGGTTTCCTCTCCAGATCTTAAGTCCAGCAGTGTTTCAGCGAACTCACTCTCAGTAGCTCAGTAGCGGGGGGGGGGCTCATTTCTGGGCCCTCGAGGTCCACCAACACGGCGATGGAAGACTCGGCCGGCTCACACAACTGGTCAGGTACACGCTGCTCGGGCTCCGTGGCGATGTGACCCCCGATCGCTTTTGTGGGCGTGGCGGTCTCTATCGTACTACCTGCGGTGGGCTCAGGCCGAAAATCCTCACCGTCTGGGTGGTTCTGGCTGGGGAGTGGGGCTGGCGGCAACCTCGACAGTGAAAGGTGATCCGCAGGATGCCAGCACCCACTCCACATAGGACTCGAAGCTCCCTTGAGGACCCTCCCCGGACAGCTGTGCACGTGTGGTGGAGTTGAGTCCGTAGTACAAGAACGTGCACAGGCAGTAGTCCGGGAAGGTAGTCTGGAACTTAAATACACTGATGAATGAACTCAAATGACGAACAGCTGAGATGAATGTGATTAGTGTCCATGGTGACAGATTGTGATGGGAAACTAGAACAAAGGAACACGTGACAGATGAAAACAACAAACAGAAAGTCCATGTGACTGTAACATTTATAGGCCTTGGAAGTTGAATAATGTGGCATATGTCCAAAATGCTGCAGTAAAATGGTTAGAAATGAGTTGTGTACACTGATTGGGATGTCCCCTATGAAAACAGACCATTGGTTTTTTTTACTTATTTGAAATGAGGTGTTTATAGGCCATTGAAGTCTAATAATGTAGCATTTCTCCAAAATGCTGCAGTAAAATGGTTAGATATGAAGTCTGCATACTGTATGGGACGTCCCCTATAGAAACTGGCCATTCGTTTTTTCTACTTATTCTACTTATGAGGTCTTTATAGGCCTGTGAAGTCAAATAATGTGATATATCTCCAAAATGCTGCAGTAAAATCTACTCATGTGAAGTATGCATACTGAAAAAGAAAGAAAAAAGATACACAGACAGACACATACAGATAGATATATAGAAAGAAAGAAAGAAAGAAAGAAAGAAAGAAAGAAAAATATCAGAAAGAAAGAAAGAAAGACAAATATCAGAAAGAAAAAAGAAAGAAATTTCAGAAAGAAAGAAAAATATCAGATAGAAAGAAAGATAATTAAAGCTGCAAGCAGCGATGAAAGGGCCCTCGCACCTGGGCTCACCACCACCCGTTGGCCTCAGGAAAACAATGAACAGTGCATGCATGTAAGCGAGTAAATACAGGAGAATTATGGCAAAGTCATTTCAAAGTGCCAGACTTCCTGCTGCCAACAGGTGGCGCTTTGAGCGTAACTTAATATTGCCATGCTGATGTCTCCAGGCCAGGACTATTATTGAACATGTGGAGCAGATCGGACATCATATGCCCGAGTTACAACAACTTCCTGTTTCGTGGCATTAATTGCAAACATTAGCACTTAGGCAAGTGTTGCATGTTTTAACATGTTTCTGGTATGTTTGCTACTTAGTGAAATGTGTTTCAGGGAGTAAATTACAGTGTAAATCATGCCATTTCCTGTTGCCAGCAGGTGGTGCTATGACTAACTGAATATTGGCAAATAGATGTCTTTAGGCCAGGATTCTTATCACACATGTGAAGTTTGGGGCTGATCAGACACTGTATGGTTGAGTTACAACAACTTCCTGTTTCATGATGATAATAGCATGCTTTAACAGTCAGCTAGGTGTTGCTAGCATGATTTAGAATGTTTCTAGCATGTTTAGTACTCAATTGCATATTTTAGTATGTTGCTAATAGTGCATCATATTGTTAAAAACATCACTTCCTGTTGCCAGTAGATGGCGCTATTACTATAACTGAATATTGCCATGTAGATGTGTTCAGGGCAGGACTCTTATCAAATGTGTGAAGTTTGGGATAGATTGGACATTGCATGCCTGAGTTACAGCAATTTCCTCTTTCACTGTATTAATAGCATGCTTTAGCACTTAGCTAAGTGTTTTGCTAACATTTTTCTAGCATGTTGCTAGCTTGTTTAGAACTTGCTGGCACAATTTAATATGCTGTCAGGAGTCCATAACAGTGTTAAACATGTCACTTCCTGCCAGCAGGTGGCGCTATGACTATAACTGAATATGGGCATGGACATGTGTTCAGGACAGGACTTTTATCAAGTGTGTGAAGTTTGGGGCAGATCGGACATTGTTTGCCTTAGTTACAGCAACTTCCTGTTTCATGACGAAACATCAAACTTTGTCAGGCTGCCAGGGACACGCCCTTTTACGAAGACTCAAGATATTTGCAATTTAGCGTCGCACAAGCCTTATGATTATACAAACCAAATTTGAAGATGATCGGATTAAAACTGTAGGAGGAGTTCATTAAAGTATGAGGCCTGAAAATGGCAAAAAATGCACAAAAATCGCACAGGCAATTCAAAATAGCTGACTTCCTGTTGCGTTTAGGACTTAGCTCCAAATGGGACGGTACATGTATGTACCGAAATTCGTACATGTACATTGAACGTAGCCCGAGGCGCACACCGTTGAAGTTTTATAGGTTGCGCTATCAAGCCATTTTGCACTACCCATTTCTGAAACCTATATCAGATGTCAATTTTCACCAGTCCTGATGCGTGTGCAAAGTTTGTGAGTTTTCGAGCATGTTTAGGCCCTCAAAAATACGATAATGTATGGAAAAGAATAATAAATATAGCTGCAAGCAGCGATGGCGGGCCCAAGCCCGCCGCCCCGGTGGCTTCAGGGCAACTATGCACGGCGGGCAATATGTATTTAAACTGGGTGAATGTAAAAGGAATATGTCAAAGTCATTTGAATATGCCGCATATACTGGAGTCAGCTGGTGCACCTATAACGGTGAACCACAACAGCTAGATCCATGAGATCATTTAAATTTAAATTTCATGTCATAGGATGTCATAGGTCACTTTGAAATGAGTGGTTATCTTTTGCAGCTCAAAATTTTGTAAGTCTAAATCCAGTGTAAATCTCAGTCCAGTATTTATTTTACATTTTTTATATATATTTTTCTAAACCATTACACCCCATCCCCGTCTTGGGCCCTAATAATAATCCTAAAGAAAACAATAGGGGTTCAGCCCTTTACAGGGCTTTGGCCCTAATAATAATAATCCTTAAGGGATCAAGAGGGCCCCACGCCATTAGTGGCTTGGGCCCTAATAATAATAATAAACGGAGGAAATCTAATAGGGTCCTCGCACTTTGGTGCTTGGGCCCTAATAATAATAAATGGAGGAAATCCAATAGGGTCCTCACACTTTGGTGCTCCGGCCCTAAATATCAGAAAGAAAAAATAAAGAAAGGAGAAATAGATTGATAGAAAGAAAAAAAAAGAAAGAATTTCTCAGTTATATAGGTAACCCTCGTTCCCTGAAGGAGGGAACGGAGACGTACGTCGGACAGACAGGCCAATCTGCTTCGAGTGTAACTAAACGAGCCAATGCACATTGGCATGCAATCATATGCATCAGCTGCTCGCCTCGCAGCACTGGTATTTAATGAGCAGCAGGTGCGGTGCATCTTCAGGTTTTCGCTGAGGAGCCGAACAGGTTAGGCGGCAGCATCAGCGGGGTACAGCGACTGTGGCGACAGGACGTACATCTCCATTCCCTCCTTCAGGGAATGAGGGTTACCTATGTAACCGAGATGTTCCCATTCAGTCGGTCACGTTCGACGTATGTCGGACAGACTGACAAATAGAAATCCCTACCAAAGCGCCACAGGAGCTGCCCCCTTCTAGTGCTCTGTTGCAAGCCACATGAACTCCCTTGCCTAAGGACAGGGCTAACACAGAGAGTGTCGATCACTGCTGTTCCCCAAAAACCCATACAGTGAGACTATTGGATAACACTGGGAAAGCGTGCCCTTTCGCTGGGAAAGGAACGCTGCGGAAGCCACATCCTTCCCCGAAGGAGTTATGTGGAGAAGTACATATGGACGTGTTAGGTGTCGCCCAGCCCGCAGCTCTACAAATGTCTGTCAGCGATGTGCCACGAGCCAACGCCTCGGAGGACGCAACACCTCTTGTGGAGTGAGCATGCAACCTGAGCGGGCAGGGCACGCCTTGAGCTTGGTAAGCCAAGGCGATGGCGTCCACTATCCAGTGGGCCATCCTCTGCTTGGAGACAGCCTTTCCCTTCTGCTGGCCTCCGTAACAGACAAAGAGCTGGTCTGAGGTCCTGAAGCTTTGAGTTCTGTCTACATACATCTTTGGGGGTCTTCTCAGCGAGAAGAGCACCACTCAACGAACAGGTTCCACTTCAAGGTGTAAGCACGTCTCGTAGACGGTGCACGTGCCGAAGTGCTGGTGTTAAGTACCTCGGGGGGTAAGTCACCTAGGACCTCTGCGTCCCATCCAGGGACCAGACATGGAGTTTCCAGAGATCTGGATGCGGGTGCCAAAGAGTGCCCCGTCTCTGAGAAAGAAGGTCTTTCCTCTGAGGGATGCGCAAGGGAGGGGCTTAGAGTTCCAGGAACCAGGTCCGGTTGGGCCAATAGGGTGCAACTAACAGGACCTGCTCCTCGTCCTCCCTGACTTTGCACAAGGTCTGTGCAAGCAGACTCACTGGGGGAAATGCTTATTTGTGAAGGCCCTGGGGCCAGCTGTGTGCCAGTGCATCTGTCCTGAGTGTTCCCTCGGACAGGGAGTAAAACAACTGGCAGTGGGAGGTTTCTGGTGAGGCAAACAGGTCTACCTGAGCCTCTCCGAACTCTCTCCAAATCAGCTGGACCACCTGGGGGTGGCTCATGAGAGCTCGTCGGCCACACGGTTGAGCACACCGGGGACATGAATGGCGCGAAGCGACCTCAGATGCTTCTGACTCCAAAGGAGGAGATGGCGGGCGAGTTGCGACATGCGACGGGAGCATAGACCACCTTGACGGTTTATGCAACGGTCGCAGTATTGTCCGTGCGGACCAGCACATGCTTGCCCTGTAACGGCCCTTTCAGGCGGCTTAGGGCAAGGCGTACTGCTAGCAACTCGAGGCAGTTGATGTGCGAGTGCAGATGGGGTCCATCCACACCCCTGATACTGCATGCCCGTGGCACGTGGCACCCCAGCCGGTGGCAGAGGCATCTGTGAACACCACAGCATGCCGGGACACCTGCTCCAGGGGCACTCCTGCCTGAAGAAACAAGGGCTGAAGGCTTGGCGGAGTGATTGCGGAGTGACTCCGGAGTGATTGCCACCCGGAACGTGCCGCGTTGCCACGCCCATCTCAGTACTCGGCCGTGAAGCCAGTGCTGAAGTGGTCTCATATGAAGCAAACCGAGCGGGGTTACTGCCGCTGCGGCTGCCATATGCCCCAGGAGCCTCTGAATGAATTTCAGGGGGACCGCTGTCCTGCCTTTGAACGTATTCAAGCAGTTTAACACAGACTGAGCACATTCCTCTGTGAGGTGTGCTGTCTGTTCGACCAAATCCAACTCCATACCGAGAAAAGAGATCATCTGCACAGGGGAGAGTTTGCTCTTTTCCCAGTTGACCTGAAGGCCCAACTGGCTGAGGTGACTGAGCACCAGGTCCCTGTGTTCGCACAACTGATCCCGAGACTGAGCTAGAATAAGCCAGTCGTCAAGATAGTTGAGAATGTGAACACCGTTCTCTCATGGGAACAAGGGCTCCCTTCACGACTTTCGTGAAGACGCGGTGAGACAGGGCCAGCCCAAAGGCTAGGACCTTGTACTGATATGCTTAACCCTCGAATGCAAAGCGCAGGAATGGCCTGTGTCAAGACATGAAAGTACGCGTCCTTCAGGTCGATCAGTGCAAACCAATCTTGGGGACGGATGCAATCGAAAATGTGTTTCTGCGTGAGCATTTTGAACGGTAGCTTGTGGAGGCTCCGAGATCGGTCATAACCCACTGCTTTTCTTGGGTACAATGAAGTAGGGACTGTAGAACCCTGACCTCATATCGGCTGAAGGGACCGGCTCTATTGCGTCCTTCGCCAGTAGGACCGCGATCTCCGCACGCAAGACATGGGCATCGACAGCTTTCACTGCAGTGAAGTGGACGCCCCTGAACTTGGGGGGACGCCGGGCGAACTGAATCGCATAGCCAAGCCTGACGTTTGGAATGAGCCAGCGAGATGGACTGGGGAGCGCTAACCAGGCTCGCAGAGACTGTATAAGCGGGATCAAAGGAACCGTAGGTGTACCCGCAGTGGGGCAGCGAGGTGGAACGCAGGGACATGGCTCGAACGGCTCTCTTAGCGAGGCGGCCCGAAGTGGGGTGAGAGTGTGGTCGGGCACAGTGGCAGGTGGCGCAGAGCGCTAACCAGGCTCGCGGAGACTGTATAAGCGGGATCAAAGGAACCGTAGGCGTACCCGCAGTGGGGCAGCGAGGTGGAACGCAGGGACATGGCTCGAACGGCTCTCTTAGCGAGGCGGCCTGAAGTGGGGTGAGAGTGTGGTCGGGCACAGTGGCAGGTGGCGCAGGAGAGGCTTTGGCTGCCTTCTTGAACCGCACACTGCTGCCCTCTGGCGAAGGAAGAGGGGGATGAGAGTGGAGAGGTTCTTGCCCTCCCACTACTCTCCGAGCCCTCTTCGGACCCAGAGATGAAGGAAACTGCTCTTTTTTTTAAAAATGTGGGTGTTGAGCAAGCGACGGAACAGAAAAAAAATGAATCAAAGGATTTACCACCCGGCCCTCCTCCAGGAGAAGGAGCGGTGTGGTCACCATCTCCTGAAGAGCAGTCCCAACCATCTCCGGGTCGCCCGTCCTAGGGCCTCTTGCTCTTGGCTTTACCACCCTTCTTGGCGGGGGCCAGGACGCAGGGGGGCACCCTCGGCGACGAGCAGGCTGAGCTGCTGCCGACGGCGGATGGGTGGATGCAGCAGCTGACCGCCGCGGCAGGATGTGACTGATGGCCTCAGTCTGCTTCTGTACAGTCGAGAACTGCTGGGCAAAATTCTCGGCGGCGTCGCCGAAGAGGCTTGTCTGGGACACGGGGGAAGTAAGGAACTTGACCTTGTCGGTATCCCTCATGTCGGCCAGACACAGCCAGAAATGGCGTTCCTGGACCACCATAGTGGACATCGCATGACCCACTGACCGCGCCGTAACCTTTGTAGCATGAAGCGCGAGGTCCGTCGCAGCACGAAGTTCCTGGAGAATTTGTGGATCGTAACCACCCTCGTGCAGGTCCTTCAGTGCCTAGGCCTGATGGACCTACAACAACGCCATAGCATTTAAGGCGGAAACGGCTTCCCCGCAGGCCTGGTAAGTCCTGCCGGTAAGATCCGACAAGTGCTTACAGGCCCGGGAAGGGAGAGATGGCTCTCCCCGCCAGGTGGAGTTAGGGCACAGTTGCATAGCAACGGCCCGTTCCACAGGGGGTATATGCGTATAACCCTTTGCCGAACCGCCATCAAGGGTGGTGAGGGAGGAGGACCCACCGGAACGGTTTCGGGCAGTAAAAGTTGCTGTCCATGTACTGGTGAGTTCTTCATGCATCTCCGGGAAGAAAGGAACCGGGGTGGGTGGCTGAGAACCAGCACACGCCACCCCGAGATACCAATCGTCCAACCTCGGGACACGGTGGAGGGTTCCACACGAGCCCGACTCTGTTGGCGGCCTGGGAAAGCATAGCCATCATCTCTGGATCCGAATCGGGCACTGTTACCGTTCTCGAAGGAGGCAACCGCGCCGACTCGTCATCTCCAGAAAAATCTCACCCTCCAATGCAGCTATCGACATCCGGTCATCAGGGGGAGCTCTGAAGGATATGGATGGTGCACACCTTTGAGATGGCCCACCGCACTCCCCCGGCAGCTCTACTGGCTGCGGAGTGCAGGAGTGAGGGTTCCTAGAGGGTTGGTTCCCCAAAGGAAGCGCGCTCACTGTAATCCTCAGATCACCAGTGCCTCCACCCGAAGCAACCCTCTGAGGAGGATTGGAACGAGGCAGCGGCACTGGGACTCCGCCCCTTTGCAGGAACTGGAGTCTTGATCGCAACTCCGAGATGGTCATCTTCCCACAATGGGTACATGACTCCACGAACACTGCCTCAGCGTGCTTTAAGCCCAGACACGTGATGCAGCAATCGTGACCATCCCTCGGTGCCAGGTAACGACCGCATCCAGAAACACACAAGTAGAATGTCATCTTTAAAAAGACGCAAGCTCTACTTGTGTAAGCTCTTTCAGGGACTTGCTCTTTAAAAGTGCTGAAGCACGTAGGGGAACGGCCATGGCAACACAGACAGGGATTGTGTGCAGCCTGTCGTGTGCTCTCCTCTCTTTGAAGACGCTGCTCTTACCAGCTGTGAGAACAGCTATTCAGCGCTCAAAAATGCACTGTTACCGGCCGTGAAAACAGCCTTTTACAGCTGGGAACAGCTTTGCTCAAATAAAGCAAAAATTAAAAATAATCAAAAGAAAGAGAGGACTCAACCCCGCTGCTATGCTGTCCAGAAGAAAAGCAGTATGAAGAGCTGGACTCGTCTAGAAGACACTTGCAGAAACACAGACGCATCTGTTCGGCTCCGAAGCAAAAAGCTAAAGATGCAATGCACCTGCTGCTCATTAAATACCTGCACTGCAAGGCGAGCAGCTGATGCATATGATTGCATGCCATGAAGCAGATTGGCCTCTCTAGCGAAATTCCTATTCGTCGGTCTGTCCGACGTACGTCGAACGTGACCGACTGAATGGGAAAGATAAATATTAGAAAGGAGAAATGGATTGATAGAAAGAAAGAAAGAAATAGATTGAAATAAAAAAAGAAAGAGAAATATCAGAAAGAAAGAAAGAAAGAAAGAAACATACATCTGGGCAACTCAAGCGCTCTGAAAGCGCATTTATAAATTACTGTATTCAAAGTAATAGGCCCTTATGCTTTTTTTTTTTGCCAGCTGGCTTGACCGTGTATTTTCAAAACGCGGCTGGCTTGACCGAAGTGTAATTTCAACCATCGAATTCCAGCAGCAGGAAATAGACATACTATTTTACTCTCTGGTGTTGGAATGTCATGCGGTGTTGGTAAAAAAACAAAAAAAAAAACTAACACCACTTAATTTTGGGTTAAAATGCGTTGTTGTAACGTGCGTTACTGAGATTGTAACAAGTATAATATTACCCAAATTTTATTAGTAAATGCGTAAATGCGTTTTTAATGCGTTATATTACTGCTTTACAGCAAAAAGTAATATATTACTGTAATATAATTCCTTTTGTAATGCATCACTCCCAACACTGTTCATATGACACCTCACTGACCCCAGACAAATATCTAGCATGCTAAATATCTGGAGCTGTCGGCCGACTTGATATCCTGAAAAAAAAAAAATAAATAAATAAAATCCTGTGGTGTTGCGACGCAACAGCCAATGAAATATACACTGATGTCTATGGAAGCAACAATAACAATCCATTCAAATAGCCTATAATTTGCTGACGTTTATTCATATCAGATACACATTGTGTAAGTAACTATAAAGCTAACTCTATTCTTCTCCCAGTTCACCGGCCACATTTCGGTACAAATGGATAAATTCACACCCTGTAGCCTATAAATCCGACTGACAAGACTCTCTGAACTAAAGCGCAAACAAACAAGGTGGCGCTCATCTCGCATTATAGATTAAGATCAAGATCATGATGTAGGTTTTTAAATGACAAAACACTCACTTGCAAATATATGAGAATCGGAATATCAGATAGTTGATGACGTGGTGAGAAAAACAATACATCTGTCATACAGTGTGGCCGCGTTGTGTTACGTGACAATCATGACGCCTCGTCATGGAAACAATAAAGGAAACATTCTAATGGTGGCCTTAACTCTGGCAGGTCAGCCAGAATATTTTAAACTTATGTGTGAAAGGGTTCATTTAATTTTAATTAAATTTAATTAAAAATTTAATCTAATTTCTTCCCAATGTCCATTTTCAAATAAAGTTATTGGGTGACAGAGTTGTTGTCAGCTTGTGTAGTGTGTAACCCCCTGTTGCAGATCATTTACGTAGTGTGAACACCACAACGACTTAAAGACTCCACAGCAAGTCATGTAGTCTGAACAGCACTGCGATCTGCCGACGTTCAAAGTCCTGTAGTGTAAACTTGGCATCAAACTGTAAATCAAAAAAGTGGAGCACTGTAGACAAACAACCTTCCAAAGCATTCTTGTCATATAGTATCAAGCCAAAAATCTTTTCTTGGACTGATTTGAGTTGATAATTGTCTAGATTGTAATTAAAACCTGCTCACCTTAATTTTATGACGATTACATTACTTTAAATGAGTCTAGCCCTCAAGGTTACAATTATTCCTTGTCAGAAAGGCAAAGGGAGAGGGGTTGCTGTAATTTATAGTAATTTTACAGTATTACTCAAAAGTCTTTCGAATATAATTCCTTCGAAGTGATGGTACTTTATGTAACGTTATGTAAGTTGACATTTGTGCTGGCTACTGTATACAGGCCACCAGGACACCATACAGACTTTATCAAAGAATTTCTTCTATCTTGATTTTCTATCAGAGTTAATACTAGCTGCGGATAAAGTCCTTGTTGTTGGTGATTTTAATATCCATGTAGATAATGAAAAAGACGCACTGGGATTGGCATTTACAGACATTCTAAACTCTATTGGAGTTAAACAACACGTATCAGGACCCACTCATTGATCCCGCTGAAATTCTGCAGCAGAGTGACGACATCTCAGATCATTATCTAGTCTCATGTATACTACATTTAGTCAAGGCTGCTAAACTGCCTCCCTGCCACAAATATGGTAGAACCATCACTTCTACCACTAAAGATTACTTTATAAATAATCTATAAATAAGCATACCAGACAGCTTAGAAGACCTCAATGTTGCAACAGAAACTATTGACTCTGTCTTTTCCAGCACATTAGACTCAGTTGCTCCTTTGCGCTTAAAAAAGATTAAGGAAATTAATCCAACGGCGTGGTACAACGAGCACACTCGGGCCCTAAAGGGAGCAGCCAGAAAAATGGAGAGCAGCTAGAAGTTTTTCACATTTCGTGGAGAGAGAAAATGATTGAGTACAGAAAGGCTTTATTAATAGATGTCGTAGTCAAACAGGCAGTGGTCAAACGGGGGCAAACAGGAATGGCAGGGAAAAGGCAGAATCGTAGTCTTACAACAGGCAGTAGATCAGGGCAGGCAGATAAGAATCACAAGTCCAGTAAACAGCAAATAGTCTAAGGGCAGGCAGCAGAGAATCATTAACGGGGATATAAACAGGTTCAACAACAGGCAGACAGTCAGAATAAAGAACGCTCAGAGATGTACACCGTGGCAATACAAGACCTCGCAATGATAGCGAGGTTGAGTGTGGCTTAAATAGTCCAGGTAATGCACAGCAGCTGGGTGTGGCTGTGTGTGTGTCAGTATTCCGGCGAAGGCTCCCTCTGATGGCCAGAGGAGGGAATCATGGAGTTAGTCTCTGTGACAGAACCCGTCGAGGTCTCCCACATGGTCGAGGGGCCGGTTTCTCTGGGTGGTTACGGTGGAATTCCTGCACTAGGTTGGGGTCTAGGATATCATCCGCGTTGATCCATGAGCGCTCCTCAGGACCGTACCCCTCCCAATCGACCAGATACTGGAGCGTCCTTCCTCGACGTTGTGAGTCCCGTAGTTCGTGGACCCGATACGGAAATGGTTAGGTAATGCTAGACGGAATGAGACAGGTGTAACTTGACGTGTTATTCAAAATGGGCCTACGTACCTTGGGCTAAGTTTCTTGCAAGGGAGTTTAAGACGTAAGTGTCGGGTTGACAGCCACACCCACTGACCAGGCTGGTATTCAGGACCAGGACGGCGATGACGATCAGCTTGTTCTCTGAAGCGGCGGACAGCACGTTGGAGGTGGGTATGAGCTCAGTTCCATGTGGCCTCACTCCTGTTCATCCAGTCGTTGACTGCTGGTACATCACTGGGCTCCCCTGACCAGGGGAAGAGAGGTGGTTGGAAACCAAGGACACACTGGAAGGGAGTTAATCCTGTAGCCTCCTTATGAATCGAGTTCTGAGCGTATTCTGCCCACATCAGATACCGGGTCCAGTCGTTCTGATGCTGGCTGCAATAGGAACGCAGGAAGCGGGTGAGTTCCTGGTTGAGGCATTCGATCTGGCCATTGGACTATGGATGGTACCCAGAAGTGAGGCTGATGTTGATGTTAAGAACTTGGCAGAAAGATGTCCAGAGAGGAGAGGTGAATTGTGGGCCCCGGTCAGAGACTATATCTTCGGGAAGACCGTAGATCCGAAAGACCCAGTTGCAGAGGTGCTTGGCGGTTTGCATGGCGGTAGGTAGTTTGGACAGAGGGATGAGGCAGCAGGCTTTGGAGATTCGGTCTATAATGGTTAGTATGGTTGTGAAGTTGTTGGAAAGTGGAAGGTCGGTGACAAAGTCTATGGCTATGTGAGACCAGGGACGTTGAGGCAGAGGTAACGGTTGTAGAAGGCCAGCAGGAACTTGATGAGAGGGTTTGTGCATGTTGCAGGTGTTGCATTGTTTGATGAATTGAGTGGTATCTTTCATAAGGGTTGGCCACCAAAAAACTATCTGTAGTAATTGGACTGTGGCTGTGATACTTGGGTGCCCTGATGCAGGTAGGCTATGGACTTATTCCATGACACGGAGGCGGAAGGGTTCAGGGACGAAAACTTTCTCTGGTGGACATTCAAGAGGAACTGGTTGTTGGCCTGTTCCAGCTCGGTAATAATATCCCACTGGATAGGAGCGACCACAAGCGTTGATGGGATTATGGTTTCGGGTTGACTGTCAACTTGTTCTCCCTCGTGCTGCCTGGAGAGGGCATCGGCCTTGGTGTTCTTTGAGCCGGGGAGGTAGGTTACAGTGAAGTTGAAACAGGTGAAGAAGAGTGACCATCGAGCTTGCCTGGGGTTGAGTCTCTTGGCAGTTCTGAGGTATTCAAGGTTCTTGTGGTCTGTTAGTACAACGAAAGGATGCGTGGATCCCTCCAGCCAGTGGCGCCACTCCTCGAATGTGGCCTTCATGGCCAGCAATTCGCGATCTTCTACGTCATAATTCCTCTCAGCGGAATTGAGCTTACGGGAATGATAAGCACATGGATATAGCTTGGGAGGATTGCCTAGTCTTCGTGAGAGGATGGCCCCGAGGCCAGTTTTGGAGGTGTCCACCTCTACCACGAAAGGGATGTCATGGTCTGGATGACGCAATACAGGGGCTGTAGTGAAGTGTTCCTTCAGTATCTGGAATGCTTGGACGGCTGAAGGTGTCCAGGTGAGGCGGTGATGTCCCTTCTTGACCAAGCTTGTTAATGGGCTGACTATTGTGCTGAAGTTTCTGATGAAGCGGCGGTAGAAGTTGGAGAAGCCCAGGAATCACTGTAGTTCTTTGAGTGTGGTAGGTTGAGGCCAGTCAAGGACAGTTGCTATCTTCTTCTCATCCATAGCAACCCCCTCCGGGCTGATGATATACCCCAGGAAGGAGGTGGAAGCTTTGGCATATAGTTGGTGTTTGATGAGTCGTTGGAGTACAGCACGGACCTGCTGGATGTGCTCTTCGAGGGTGTCAGAGTAGATCAGTATATCATCGATGTAAACTATTACAAACTTGTTCAACATGTCCCTGAAGACGTCATTTATGAAAGCCTGGAAGACAGACGGACTGTTGGCTAGCCTGAACGGCATAACAAGATATTCATAGTGTCCAGTAGCAGTAGAGAAAGCGGTCTTCCATTCATCTCCCTCTCGTATGCGGATGAGGTTGTAAGCACTGCGGAGATCGAGTTTGGTGAAGTGTTTGGCGGTGCGTAGTTGTTCTAGTGCAGCGGGGACCAGGGGTAGTGGGTATCTAAACTTGATGGTTATATCATTCAGACCTCGATAGTCGATGCAGGGCCGTAGACCGCCATCCTTCTTGTGCACGAAGAAGAAACCAGCAGAAGCAGGGGACATGGAAGGACGGATGAAACCCTTCGCCAGTTCCTCCTCAATGTACTTCCTCATGGCCTCTGACTCGGGTTGAGCGAGTGGAAAAATGCGGCCCTTGGGTGGCGCTGAGTCTGGAAGGAGATCGATAGTGCAGTCGTATGGTCGGTGTGGAGGGAGTTGTGAAGCATGCACCTTGCTGAAAGCCATGGCCAGATCGCTGTACTCAACGGGTAGGTTGGTGACAGGAGGAGGAAGTTCAACAGTCTGGATGGATCTGACAGAGAGAGGAGATGGGTGAGACAAACATCTGAGATGGCATGCTTCGCTCCAGTGTGTGATTTGAGCTTCTCTCCAGGAGATTTGTGGGTTATGACTGCGTAGCCAGGGTAATCCCAGGATGATAGATGTTGTAGATGAGGGTAGGATGAAGAAATGGATGGTTTCTGTGTGAAGCACGCCTGTCCTCATGATGAGAGGTTGGGTGATAGCGGTGATGTGTCCGGTGCCCAGGGGATGGCCGTCTATCGCCTCCACTGTTAGAGAGGAAGAGCATTCAGTGAAAGCAATGCGGAGTCCAGTAATGCAGTGGTTGTGATTAGTTGATTATTAACTGTGAGAGTAAGGGGTACTGTAACACACATATCTGGATCTGGTTGATAGCACTCACCGGCCTTGGCTTCTCGGGACTGGGACGGGCAGGACAGACATTTCTCATGTGACCGGGGTGACCATAGTATAAACAAAGACATTGCATAGTTTTCCGATTCCTCTCCTCCACAGAGAGATGATAGGAATTCACCTGCATGGCCTCGGGGTTCTCAGCGGCTGTGGGTGGTGAAGATTGTATGCTGCGATGATGAGAGCATCTTTTGGAACGAATGAGGTTATCAATCGGAATTGCCAACTCGATAAACTGATCCAGATTCTGGCCCTCATCACGGCACGCTGTTCTGCCTGTAATTCATGTGATAAGCCTCTGCAAAACAGTACTTTTAGAGCATCACTCACCCAGTTGGTTTGTGCAGCGAGTGTGCGAAAAGTGAGTGCATATTCCGCTGCCGTCTTCCTTCCCCTGGGTAAGTTCCAAAAGATGGTTACCTGCCCCTTTACCCTCGCTGGGGTGATTGAAAACCTCTCAGAAACTCCGCAAGAAAGCTTCGAATGACGGAAAGGCTGATCCATCCTCTCTCCACACTGCCGTAATCCACTCCAGGGCTTTGCCAGTAAACAGTGAGCAGATAAAAGCAATCTTCCCTGCCTCCGTGGTATATAGAGTGGGTTGCTGATAAAGAGAAAGCATTGCAGTATAAATCCCTTACATTTAGCTGGATCACCGCCGAATTTCTCAGGAAGTGACAGGCGGGGGTTCCCCTGAGATGGCGTCTCTGCCGCGTCTGTAATGGCGGCCGCGGCAGGAGGTGGCGGCGCCGCAGGAGCAGTGGTGTGGAGACTCTGCAAAGCTCCTCCGTGAGAGAGTTCAGACAATTCAGCTGGTGCTGGTGGGTGGCGAGTTGGCTGGCCTGAGCCAACATCGTAGCACACGGATGGGAGAAAGCCGCTGGATCTTGGGATGGCGAGGTCTTCTGTAACAAGTCGTCACATGAAGTGGGATCCATATGCAGGCTTTATTAACAGATCTTGTAGTCAAACAGGCAGTGGTCAAACGGGGGCAAACAGGAATGGCAGGGAAAAGGCAGAATCGTAGTCTTACAACAGGGAGTAGATCAGGGCAGGCAGATAAGAATCACAAGTCCAGTAAACAGCAAATAGTCCAAGGGCAGGCAGCAGAGAATCGTTAATGGGGATATAAACAGGTTCAACAACAGGCAGACAGTCAGAATAAAGAACGCTCAGAGAAGTTGAGTGTGGCTTAAATTGTCCAGGTAATGCACAGCAGCTGGGTGTGGCAATCAGCGCCAAGGTACGGGGCTTGTGGGAAATGTAGTGCGTGTGTGAGAATGTGTGTGTGTCAGTATTCCGGCGAAGGCTCCCTCTGATGGCCAGAGGAGGGAATCACGGAGTTCGTCTCTGTGACAGTTCATGACCTCAAGGCTAGATTACTGTAACACTCTACTGGGTGGTTGTTCCACTCACTTGATAAATAAACTACAGCTCATACAAAATGCAGCAGCTACAATTCTTACTAGAACTAGGAAGTATGACCATATTAGCCCAGTTCTGTCAACACTGCATTGGCTTCCTGTTAAACATCGTATAGATTTTAAAATCTTGCTAATTACTTACAAAGCACTAAATGGTTTAGCTCCCCAGTACCTGAGCGAACTCTTAATGCATTATAGTCCTTCACGTCTATTGTGATCTCAGAATTTAGGCCAGTTGATAATTCCTAGAATATCATAATCAACCGCAAGTGGTAGATCCTTCTCCTATTTGGCACCTAAACTCTGGAACAATCTTCCTAGCATTGTTCGGGAAGCAGACACACTCTGTCAGTTTAAATCTAGACTAAAAACTGTATATTTAACCTGGCATACACATAACACATTATCAATTTATATTCTTAAATCCGTTAAAGGATTGTTAGGCTGCATAAATTAGGTCAGCCGGAACTGGGAACACTTCCTATAAAACCAGATGTACTCATTACATCAGAAGAAGAATGGCATCTACGCTAATATTAGTCTCTCTGTTTATCCTGAGGTTTACCGTAGTCAGCCGGATCTGGGCCGTATCCAGGTGAGATCGAGGACCTGCACCTTGACATGACTACAACGCGGTCCTGAAGTGTCTGCAGAGATTAAGTCAACTAGATCATCCACTGTGAAGGCCTCATCGACACGACAGCCAGTGGCACAGTTCCTCAACAAACCGTCTGTACCGCCGTGATGAATACAATCCTCAACTGGATGGAACTGGAATAAATACTTTGACTGTTGCGATCCCATTGGACTTATGATAGCTGCCTGAATCATAACAAAGCACTGTTCACCAGAGAAGAACTGGCCCCCCGACTAAGCCTGGATTCTCCCAAGGTTTTTTTTTCTCCATTTTTAACACCTGTTTGCCACCTGTTGGAGTTTGGGTTCCTTGCCACTGTCGCCTTTGGCTTGCTTAGTTGGGGACACTTGACATTTGATATTTAACAGTGTTTTAATCTGCCTGCATTGACACCATTGTATGCGAACTGAACTGAGCTGGATGATGACATCACTGTTTACTCCAGTACTTAATTTACTTAAGATGGATACTGACACCATTTTCTTTAAGAGATGCTGTGCAGCCAAAATTATATACCAGTTATCACCGTAAAGCTGCTTTGACACAATCTGCATTGTAAAAAGCGCTATATAAATAAAGGTGACTTGACTTGACCTTAATGATATTGCTAGTATGGTAACTAACATTAATATAAAATTCTGATTTAAAAGAAATTATGTCTTCATGGGACAATGAGTTCATGGTACTACATGAGAAAAGGAATGTTGCTAATATAATAATAAAACACCTTAACATTTTATATTTTCAGTGCCATTTAATCAAACATTCTAACCTCTTTTATTCAATGATGAACACTATGTGCACATTTAAGGGTCTCATTCTCAGATTCCTCAAAAGAACATTAGAGCATCACATTAGCACAATGTTAGCATCCAGAGCTTAAGTAAAACTAGGGTTACATAGAATGTTTTTTTGTTTGTTTTTTTGTTTTGTTTTTTTTACAAGGCCAACAGGTTGCAGGCATATAAAAAAACACAAACAAACAAAACATTTGCTCATAACTTTTTAAGCATTTACAAACTATGGAACTATGGAGAAATCCATCGCTCCAGTGATTTTCCACTCACTTTCTCATTATTTTCAAAAATGTATTTTGCCAATTTGGAACATGAACATCTATAATCAACTTTTAATTTTCAGTTCAGAAGGCAAAAATAAAGTTCCATTACAAAACAGCAAGTGGTTGTATGATTTTCAGTGACTCTGTGTGTACTGTATGACTGACACACTCAGGGGGTTAATGGGTTAATGGGGTTAATGTTAATGTTTGATTTTAGTGGAGTCTGTTTGAAAAATCATAATACAAGCCAGTGACACCAATAATTTTTGTGAAAATAAAGGCTGAAGCATAAAAATACCAACAAAATAGGTCAGACATGTAATTTCTGTAGAGTTGAATCTTACTCTGAGTCTGAAGATGAGAGTCTTTACATGAATACAAGGATAAACTGAGCCAAGTAATTGTCTGATTCACTGATGAATTATTAATGAATGATTCTATAATCAATAAATCCTGATAATGAGCATTTGAATAAGCCAATGTAAAACACACTCCATTCAAAAACAATTACTAATTGAAGCCATACATGTTAATGTGAAAGATATCACACAATACAGTTGTATTTCAAAACTGTTACAGAGTCTATAGATATGACATTGGCTGATGAGCAGCTGGATATGGGGGATGGGTGGGGTTGGGGGTTTTGGAGACATAACATTTACCTTAATCCCGGGGAGTCCAGGCAGCCCTGGAAGTCCTGGCTCACCCTATGTAAGAAAAGTGCAACAAATTACAGCCAAATCAAGCCACCACTACTGGCCATGATCCTGGAAACCCAACTCAACTACAATAGGTTTCCTCTAAGGCAACAATATCAAAAGACTAGCACTGGTTCACATACTAAAGTGAAAATCATCTAAATTCTGCATTTAAAGCAAAGACATATTGGCCACCTAGTGGTGTTGCAGTTGGATCATTTCAGATGTTTCAAATCATGGTACATAATAATGGTACAATCCATATTGAGATCTACTAAAATCAGAAGACGTGTCTACAGTTATATTTGTTTTTTTCTGCTTATCTCTTATGCTAAAATAGAATATTGATTCCATTAGACCATAAGATATATTATTTTTATTAGGGCTGTCGATTTAACTTTAGTAGTTAATTTAATTAATTAGTTATGGAAAAATAATGTGAATAAAATTATTTAATGTATTTAACACACCAGACCTAAGGTCATACATTTCATTCAGTTAACTGATGACATGATGCAGGGCAACAACTCACTGCATGATGGAGCCTATAAAATGCAGTTAGAATGCCCCTAAAATTCAAGATATCAGGGTATAAAAATGCCTCTGTATGATTTTTTTTGCCCCATATTCATATCATATGATAGTTAAGCAATATCACACAAGTAACGAGCGCAATATCACACAAGTGCTATTTTTGTCCTGGATAGTGTAAATGTGATACGATTTTATACAACAGTTAAATAAATAAGTAGTTAATATTGTATTATATTTTAGACACAATAGTGTCTAATTTGTTATTGTCTCAGTTTTGCCAACAAAAATATTGCCTGTAAAAGCCACAGCAGAAATGTTGTGTCTTCAAGCAACACACAGTGGTGTTTTGTTTCTGAATGAATCCACATTTTGAGCAAATCAATCGGGTGAACCAATGATTCAATGGCCATTTACTTCATTCCTGAATGAATTAGCTGTTTGAACGAATCTAATGAATGAATGAACGAATAACTCAATTACTTTTTTTTTTTATTATATTGCAATCTTTTAAACAATGAACATACAAGGGCAATAACATATTTAACATGAAATAATTATCAAATTAAATGTTATGATAAATAAAAAGAAAAGAAAAGAAGAGAAAGTAGCAAAAAATGTATAATTCAAATGTATAAACAACAACAAATTATTCAAAGAATAGATTTAAAGCTTTAAAATAATTTACAGTTTTTTTTTTTTTTGGCTTTGTTATGTCTTGTTTCTTTTCATGTATACAAGTAGAGACCTATTATAAAATGAGTAAAATAAGTTTTTTTCCCTCCCCATTTACATTTGTGGGTAAAGAATTTTCCATATATAAAGAGTAAATTCACAATATACCAAATTTTGAAATCACCAGTATAAAAAAAAAAAAAAAATCTTTTTCTTTAAGTATACTTTTACTGTAATTCAATATTAGTACTATTTTTCACAAAATAAGCCAGATCACACCAAAATAGTTTTGTATAAATGCAATCATAAAATAAATGTACAATACTCTCATTTCCCTCTTTACAAAAAACACATTCCAGGTCAGTATCTTTACAAAACTTTGAAATTATCTGTTTTACAGCATAAATACGATGAACAATCTTAAATGATACCTCCCTAATTTTATTGGTGATACAAAAGTGTCTGGAGATTTTAAAGGTCTCTTTCCAATTGACATTGAAATTGTGATCTCAAATCTAACAGCTAACGGAACAGAGGAAATTTGGCACATTGTTCTGAGATAATTATTATTACATTTTTTGTCTTTTAAATTTATACCTTCTAGTTTAAGACTAAGATCTAAGTTTGGTTTTTCATCTATATTATTTCGTAGCAAATTTATAAGTTCTGAGAGAATGGCATTGATTACCATCATAAACTCACTGACAGGTATATAATGAAAATTTTCCTAAAAATTCTGAATAAGTAAGTAAATGACAATTACAATTCAAAAGTTGTGAAACCTAGGCTTGTCACGGTAACTACTTTTTGTTGTGCGATATATTGCCCGAGAAATAATTGCGATATGCAATATTATTGTCATTTTAAGACCATTTTATGCCACTGAATATCAGGGGCTGACTGGCCATCAGGAGCACCGGGAGTTTTCCCGGTGGGCCGCTGGACAATGTGGGCCGGCCCGTTGCAAAGTTAATGAAGAATGGATTGCTCGCGCAGGCGCGGCCACTTGAGGCAAAAACTAATCCGCTTAGTGTCTAAAAATGCTCGCCAATGTCAAAAAGTTTGCGATATCCTATCAAATCGAAGGAGGCGGGATATACTGTCCACAGAAACCGAGCAGCGCAGCACTTTTTAATGCTTGAAGAATTCGAGCCAAATTATAGTTATACAGCTCTCAACTGCTGTTTTCACAGCATTATTTTCCCTGTTTGGTTTGCGATTTGGGCCGGTTCCTCTGTGTCTGTGACTCAGGGAGTGAAAAGTGTACCTGCAGTCACATCGCGGCTGTTCCCTGTGTGCTTCGGCACAAAGAACAAGAGCTTCTAAAAGAGCTTCACAGACAGACACTGCGTCTTTTTCAAGACGTCGCTCTGTCTGTGCGTTTCTGGAGGCGGTCGTTTCCTATCCTCACTGACGGCCACAATCACTCTCTCTCATGTCTCCTTAGCGTGCTGTTTGTGGGTGGTTCATAATCTCTTGTGAGAGCATGCCCACGTCGGCGCGTTGTTCGTCTTGCCTTTCTCGTAAGGGCTTGAGCGCTCAGCTTGAGCTCAGCTCAAGACGTGTGCCGTCGAGCTGCCGGCTGACAGCGTGCGTTGCCATGGCAACCCAGCACGTTGTTCGGCACTCTAGATGCGAGGTCGAGACTCGAGCGCCTCAAATGAGGAGGAGTCCCCTCACCTATTCCCCAATCTATATTCTTTTCTGAATCAGAAAAGTACTACTTTTAGTGAATAAGCCAGGGTGACCAGAGGACCACAGTGGGGCAATACCCGCCGAGCCAATCTCCGTGGGCCCCCCACTCCTCTAGTGCATCACAAACATGTTGTGACTGTGTTCGTGGGTGGTTTATGTTTAGTACAACATGGCCACGTCGGCGCTCAGCGCTGTCCCACGTGGCTGGTAGCTTCTGGGTGGATTGCTGGTCCTTCTCACGACTGCTACATTGGAGAGAGGGTTGTTGGGCTCTGGACATGAAGATGAGGCTGAGCATCCCACGGTTGTGATGTGCTCGTGCTGAATCAGATTCAGAGTTAACGACCATGCTTTTCTGGGCCCCTGGGAGCGTGTTGCGATGCGTTCTTGCCTTGCCCTGCCCCCTGTCTTTAGCCCGGACGTGCATGAAAAATTGGCAGTTTGGAAGCCTTTTTTGCTGCCAAATATGGAACGCCAAAAGGGCCATAATCTGCATTAAGTTTTTTCTCTCTCACTATCCTCCATGGTGGGGTGGCAGTGCTACGGGCACACCACCTCTGCCCTGCATGGGTCTTAGCCCCCGGCAAGTCTGTGGAAGGCCAAAGCACTCATTGCATATGGGTAGTTCCACAGGCTGGGGTGCCACGTACAACGGGCATGCAGCGCCAGGTCTGTGGACGGGGCCTCAACTGCAGTGGCATATCAATTGCCTCTGCAGTTGCTAGCAGTACGTCTTGCACTTCCAGGAGCTGCTGACTGACAAGCACGTACTGGACAGCACTGAGGCCGCTGCGTACATCAACCATCAGGGTGGTCTACACTCCTGCCGCATGTCGCAACTCGCCCGCCATCTCTTGCTATGGACTCAGAAGCATCTGAGGTCGCTTCGTGCCATTCATGTCCCAGGCGTGCTCAACCGTGCAGCTGACGAGCTCTCACGGCAGCCTCCGCTTCCGGGCAAATGGAGACTCCATCCCCAGGTGGTCCAGCTGATTTGGCAGCGCTTCGGCGAGGCACAGATAGATCTGTTTGCCTCCCCGGACACTGCTCACTGCCAGTTGTTCTTTTCCCTGACCGGCGGCACGCTTGGCACGGATGCTCTGGCACACTGCTGGCCACGGGGCCTACGCAAATACGCGTGAGCCTTCTTGCACAGCTCCTGTGCAAAGTCAGGGAGGACGAGGAGCAGGTCTTGCTAGTGGCTCCGTATTGGCCCACTCGGACCTGGTTTTCGGATCTGACGCTCCTCGCGACAGCACCTCCCTGGCCCATTCCTCTGAGGAAGGACCTTTTGACTCAGAAACGGGGCACCCTCTGGCACCCGCATCCCGATCTGTGGAAACTCCATGTGTGGTCCCTGGACAGACCTAAGTGATCTCCCCCAGTCGGTTGTAGACACTATCACTTCCACTAGAGCTCCTTCCACTAGGAACCTCTATGCGTTGAAGTGGAACCTGTTCATTGAATGGTGTTCCTCTCACCGAGAGGACCCCCGATCATGCTCAATCAGATCTGTGCTCTCCTTCCTGCAAGAGGGCTTGGAGCAAAGGCTGTCTCCCTCCACCCTCAAAGTGTATGTTGCCACTATTGCCGCACATCACGACGCAGTCGATGGTAAGTCTTTGGGGAAGCACGATCTGATCGTCAGGTTCCTGAGGGGGGCGAGGAGACTAAATCCGCCTCGCCCTCCCTCTATACCCTCTTGGGATCTCACCCTGGTACTTACATCTCTCCGGGGTCATCCCTTCAAACCTTTACAATCAGTCGAGTTAAAAGCACTGTCTCTAAAGACTGTCCTCCTGGTTGCATTGGCCTCGCTCAAGAGGGTAGGGGACCTGCACGCATTTTTGGTCAACGAATCATGCCTGGAATTCGGGCCCGGTGACTCTCACGTTATCCTGAGACCCCGGCCTGGATATGTGCCCAAGGTTCCTACCACTCCCTTCAGAGATCAGGTAGTGAACCTGCAAGCGCTGCCTTCGGAGGAGGCAGACCCAGCCCTAGCTTTGCTCTGTCCCGTCCGCTCTCTGCGCCTGTACGTGGACAGAACGCGAAGTTTCAGGACCTCAGATCAGCTCTTTGTCTGTTACGGAGGCCAGCAGAAGGGAAAGGCTGTCTCCAAGCAGAGGATAGCCCACTGGATAGTGGATGCCATCGCCCTGGCGTATGAATCCCAGGGCGTGCCTTGCCCGCTCAGGTTGAGAGCCCACTTCACCAGAGGAGTGGCCTCTTCCTGGGTGCTGGTGCACGGTGCCTCGCTGACAGATATCTGTAGAGCTGCGGGCTGGGTGACACCTAACAAGATTCTATAGCCTTCGTGTAGAAGGCTTCACTCGAAACTGATAGGGCTCTCTAGCGATATCCCAATTCGTCGATCACTACTGACGTACGTCTCCGTTCCCTCCTTTAGGGAACGAGGGTTACATACGTAACCGAGATGTTTTCAGCATGTCAGATAAGAGTGAATGTTTGTGTATCTGTTGTCAAGATTTCTTCAGTAATTTCACAATCATTTGAAAATTATTCATAAAACTCGAAATATCATTCTCAAATTTACACTAAAACATGGTAATAACCTATTTCATATTCAAGTAGCCCATGTCCCGTGTTAGGAAAGTTTCTAAAATAAAAATATAATTTTCTAATTCACATACATTATTTTACACACTGGAGATAAAAAGTTTGAATTAAGAAATGTGACCGCAGTACTATTGGCGGGAATTTAATCCCATAGAGCTGCCTGAGCCCCGCTTTCGCCTCTGAGAGCTGACGAGATGACAGAGGCAGCACGATCTGCAAAATGTCAGTGACATTTATTTTTGTGTAGACATTATCGAGGTCATGTCCATATATCATACGATAAGGCGTCCAAGCATCAAGCTTGTTATCGTGGATACAAGCATCCACGATAACAGTGCCTGTTTATGAAATTTTTATGGGAAGCTTGTTAATATTAAAATTACAATTAAGAAGAAATTCAATACCACCCACTTTTGCAAAAATAGTATTAGGAATATAATACCATAATTTATCTTTGGACCGATTATAGTTTTGTATCTATTTAATTTTAAATATAGTATTAGATATTTCAAAATCAAGTACATTAATCCCACCTTGGTTAAGCGAATTACAACGTTTTTTTTATTCATATAATGATGTTTATTTTTCCAAATAAAATTATATATATATTTTTATTTATCTCATTAATGATACGTTTTGGAACATCTATGGTCATTGCAATATAAACTAGTCTAGACAACCCTTCAGATTTTGATAATAAAACTCTCCCATTTAAAGATAAATCTCTCATTAGCCAAATGTTGAATTTCTTTTGAATTTTATTAATTAAAGGGGTATAATTAAGATTTACTCTTTCTTTTTGGTCTTTGCATATCTTAATTCCTAAATAAGAAAAATGGTCTTTAATTGAAATGCTACATAATTCTGACGAGTTATTCTTTCTTTTAATGCAAATAATTTATATTTTTTAATCTTCATAGACAACTCTGATACTAAATAGAACTCATTAAGACATTCAAGAGCCAATTTTAATTCTTTTATGTCTTTTAGAAAAACTGCCATATCATCTGCTAATTGGAAACATTTAATTACATTATTGGCCAACTGAATACCTTGAAACGGATTAATTGTAATATAAATGTAGTATCCTCTTCCCTCTTAGAAGTGATATACCTGAGCTCTTAGGGCGGGCACTCGGGTTCGAACTTTACAGTCTTTCGACTAATAATTAGGGACCTCTCTTAACACCCTTTAAGTTTAATTATAACCAAAATTTTTATGTGAATGTGAATTACCACAATAGAAATATTCAGTTTACATGTTACCTAAAACAAATAGTAAACTTGCTGAGATCAATTAAAGTAAACAATTTATTAAAGAATTTATTAAAGCAAATAAGATTTTAAATGAAATTTGGGAAAAACTAGAAGGATGATAAATAAACAGGAATATACAGTTAACTGTCTACTTTAGAATGACGTCACAGAAGGGCAGTTAAGTATTTTTAGTGATACACAATCTCTGTGAATAATGCACTTTTTAGAATTTTTTTTGACAAGCCACAGATGAATAAGAATATGCCAGTTGAGTATAACTTTACAGATAGTAATAGATCAAATGTCCATAAGTATGGTCTCAACACAATTTCAAATGCACAATAAGATCAATTCACATGTACAGGTGCATCTCAGTAAATTAGAATGTTGTGTAAAAGTTCATTTATTACAGTAATTCAACTCAAATTGTGGAACTTGTGTATTAAATAAATTCAATGCACACAGAGTAAAGTACTTTAAGTCTTTGGTTCTTTTAATTGTGATGATTTTGGCTCACATTTAACAAAAACCCACCAATTCACTATCTCAAAAATTTAGAATACTTCATAAGATAAATAAAAAAAAAAAAAGGATATTTTAAACAGAAATGTCAGGCTTTTGAAAAGTATGCTCATTTCTATGCATTCAATACTTGGTTGGGCCTCCTTTTGTATGAATTACTGCATCAATTCGGCGTGGCTTGGAGGCAATCAGCCTGTAGCACTGCTCAGGTGTAATGGAAGCCTAGGTTGCTTTGATAGCGGCCTTCAGGTCATCTGCATTGTTGGGTCTGGTGTCTCTCAACTTCCTCTTGACAATACCCCATAGATTCTCTATGGGGTTCAGGCCAGGCGAGTTTGCTGGCCAATCAAGCACAGTAAAACCATGGTCATTGAAATCCTGCTGGAAAATGCTTGTCAGCAGAAGGAAGCATGAAGTGCTCTAAAATTTCCTGGTAGATGGCTGCGTTGACTGTGGACTTCAGAAAACACAGTGGACCAACACCAGCAGATGACATGGCAGTCTAAATCATCACTGACTGTGGAAACTTTACACTGGACTTCAAGCAACATGGTTTCTGAGTGGAGAGCACTCTTCCTCCAGACTCTGGGACCTTGATTTCCAAATGAAATGCAAAATTTACTTTCATCTGAAAGTCCAGTTCTTTTTCTCCTTAGCCCAAGTAAGACGCTGTTGACGTTGTCTTTTGTTCAGAAGTGGCTTGGTACATGGAATGTGACAGTTGTAGCCCATTTCCTGAAGACGTCTGTGTGCTGTGGCTCTTGATGCACTTACTCCAGCTTCAGTCCACTCCTTTTGAAGCTCTCCTAAGTTCTTAAATCGGCTTCACCTGACAAGCCTGCGGTCATACCTTTCACTTGTACACATTTTCCTACCACACTTTTTCCTTCCAGTCAACTTTCCATGAATATGCTTTGGCACGGCACTCTGCGAACAGCCAGCTCTTTCAGCAATGACCCTCTGCAGCTTACCCTCATTGTAGAGGGTCTGATGATCATCTTCTGGACAACTGTCAAGTCAGCAAACTTCCCCATGACTGCTGTTGGGATTGCTGAGCTAAACCCAGTATTTATACCCTGAGAATGGTAATTTAATAGAACTTAAATAGAAATCAAATATTCTAATAATTTGGGATACTGATTTTCAGATTTTGATGAGCAGCAAGCTGTAATCATCAAAATGAAAACAAAAAAAAGTCTGGAAATATTTTACTTTATGTCTAATAAATCTAGAATATATTTAAGAATTAAATATTTTTTAATTAAATTACAGAAAAAAAAACTTTTTCATGATATTCTAATTTATTGAGATGCACCATTCAATGCACTTTAACTCACGTGGGCCCACTCACTCACACACAGTCACGCTCACCCCTCGTTGCAGGCCTGTACCGTTGCTCGCGTGCGTTGTGGCCACAAAATAATGGATAATTGGCCGCTTCACTCCAAAGACCCAAACAAACTTGAATGTGTACCTCAAATCCGTAGCGATGAGTCCGCCCGAGTTAGGGAATTTTACATGCCACAGTACGTCACTAAAAATCGCAGATTCCTCACAGATCCCTCACAGATCCCTCGTTGCCAGGGGAACCCTGAACCCTTCGGCGATTCAGGGCGCTACCTGGATGTCCAGGCGCGCAGCTCCTCTGTATCACTGCTATTCACGTTGATTCAAGTCCACGACACGCACAGTGCACTACTTCAGTATCAAAATACAGTCAGTATTTTGTTTGAGTTTCAAACGAGTGTAGATGACAAAACTAAGCTATGACGTATCTTTCTCTTACAGCCAACATGAGATCTTGAGAAACAAATAAAGTTAAACAGTGATCTGCAGAATAAACTACTTCACACTTTTTCGCAAATCAAAGTAAATAAAATTCAATCAACCTGGCCGGATTAATCACGATTCTCTCACTGACACATACAGCAGTGTGCCTCAGTATGCATTAATTCCCCGCCCCCTAACTCACAAGAACCAATAATACATCACCTTCAGCTAGGTGTCAGGCGGGCCTATGAAATAATCCACCAATGAATAAAGCATAAACTCTAACTTGCTTGCAAAAACCCACGTTCCCTTGCGATACTACACGAGTACTGCGTCGTTCGTCTTATTAAGTAATATTGATTATTAATAAGACAAGACGCTATGGGTAAAACTCATTTTTCTCCGATTCTGAAGCCTTTATACAATCACGCAGTGTGAACTGTACGGCCATTGGTTTGTGAAGTTAAAGAAAATTAACCAATGACAGTGCGGAACGCGCGAGCCAATGGTGAACGAGCCTGCTCGAGCCTGCCAAAAGGGACGGGGTCTCGGGCTATATAAGCGGCTGTCTCACCATGGCAAATTGATTCATTCTCCTTCAGCGACACAGATATCATTTCTTTGCTTGATCTACGAGACTTGAAGCCGCCTTCACCTGCAAGCAGCTGGATTCGCTGCTGCTCTGCAGCAGTTTGATTAGCTTGCCTCCCTGCTCGCCGCTCTCTCACTTATTGCGAGGGTATGAGTCTCGCCGCTTTGCGCTCGTGGATAGCGTTCTTCTCAGAACGCGACTCCGCCCCTGGCACCCTCCCATTTTCTTCCTCCCAGGAGTCTGTGAGAAAAAAACAGCGGGGCAGAGGATCCCAGCGCTCGGATGAGAGTGAGATCACATCAGCTCAGGTCCCGCGTGCCTCACTCTCTCCACATGAAGAGGTTTCCTCCGTCCTTTTCTCCCGCTTCAGATGCCGAGGAGTGTTCGGGCTCACTTCCTGACCCCGCCCCCTTGCCATCTTTGGAGCTGATTGACACCAGGGCATCAATCAACTCGGAGCTCACCCGTGTGCTGTCATGGTGCACTCCCTACTCTGTCCGCCTGCATCCTTCTGCCTCTCACGCTCTCACCTCTGTTGACGGCACCGGGCAGAAAGGATATGAAAAGCTGCCTCCCTTGGATGAAGCTGTGGCTGCACACCTGTGTCCGCCCGCTGCCATTGGATGGAAGACGAAGGCCGCCCACCCATCCAAGCCCTGCCGTACCACCTTGGCCCTCGCTGGATGGGTGTACACCTCGGCCCGTCAGGCAGCTTCACCGTTACACTCCATGGCGGTACTCCAGGTGTACCAAGCGAAGCTCCTCAGGGACCTGGATGAGGCTGGGCACGACTCAGCCACCTTCAAAGAGCTGCGTAGTGCCACGAACTTGGCCCTACGCGCCACGAAGACCACGGCTCAGGCTATTGGGCGTTTGATGGCCAGCCTGGTGGTGCTGGAGCACCACTTACAACTCGACCTGACTGAGCTCAAGGCTTCCAAACCTCCAAAATGCCTCGCCCAGTTTTCCTGTCACCCCATTCAGTTCCGGGTGTTCAAGAGTAAGTGTTTGTTGCCTGCACAGAGCCTGTTCTAACGCCCTGACAGTGCACCGCTGTGATAGAGGACATAAAAAGAAAAACATACTTAAAAAGAGAGCAAATTTCCTCTTCCACCCGATACACCCACCACAGTCCCTCACAGCGACTTAGTGCTAGAACCAATTCAGCCCCTCGCCACACGGGCCGAGGCCTGGCAGGCCATCCCCAGAGTGTCAGCTTGGGTTCTGAACATAATAAAGCAAGGTTATGTACTCCAATTCGCTCAAAGGGCCCCGTTTTTCAACGGCGTGGTTCAGACCTCTGTGGAAAGCAAGGAGGCACATGTCCTGCGTTACGAGGTAAACACCATGCTGGTGAAAGATAGAGGTGGTTCCTCCAGCACTGAGCGAGTCAGGCTTTTACAGCAGGTACTTCCTCGTCCCCAAAAACGAGGCTGTCTTAGACCAATTCTCGATAGACATCTGAACAGGGCCCTGATAAAGCGCTCATTCAGAATGATCACTTTGAAGCAGATCTTCCCACAAATACGCCCGGGAGACTGGTTCTTTACCCTGGATCTGAAAGACACTTATTTTCACATCCAGATAGCCCCCCATCACAAGCAATTCTTGAGATTCGCCTTCAAAAGGATTTGGCATATCAATACACGGCCCTTCCGTTCGGGCTATCTCTGGCTCCCCGCACTTTTACGAAGTGCATGGATGCAGCTCGCACAGATCCATCCCACAGATATCCCACAGATCCATCATCCTCAACCACTTAAAGTGCTTGGGGCTCAGGGTCAATTTTACAAAGAGCTCGTTATCTCCCAGCCAACGTGTGTCGTTCCTGGGGATAATTTTAGACTCAACCCAATTGAGGGCCACAGTCACTCCAGAGTATTCTCTGGCCATCCAGCAGCTCCTACAAACCTTTACGCCCAGGGCTTCTCTGCCGCTCAGAACGTTTCAGAGGATGCTAGGTCTGATGAATTCAGCATCTCCGGCTCTGCAGCTGGGCTTGCTTTACATGCACCCTCTGCAGCTCTGGCTGAAACCACGGGTCCTGCCCCTGGCATGGCAAAATGATGCCGGTATATTGAGCTCTCCAGGTTTTCCTTTCCTCTCCTTGTAGGACACCACGTCCTGGTCAGATCAGACAACATGACGGTGGTGTCCTTCATAAATCACCAGGGCGGCTTCTCTTCGAAGCCCCTCTTCACTCTAGTGAAAATCATCCTAGAGTGGGCCCAGTGCAACCTGCTCTCGTTGAGAGCAGCACACATACAGGGCATGCTGAACATAGGGGCAGACATGTTGTCATGGAGCAACCTCCCCTCAGAGGAGTGGTCACTCCACCCTCGCTAAGTCCAGAGAATTTGGGAGGTCTTTAGGAAGGCAGAGGTCGATCTCTTTGCCTCAGAAGACAATCATCACTGCCCAATAAATTTCTCGAAAGCCAGGGACGCACTGGCCCATAACTGGCCCAGCCTCCTCCTTTATGATTTCCCCCTGATCGTGCTGATTCCCCAAGTAATCAGATGAGTCAGGGAAGGTGCTCACAAAGTCCTCCTGGTGGCTCCTCTTTGGAGGACCCAACCATGGTTCTCGTAGCTATCTCAGTTATCGCCCCTGGAGCCATGGCCAATCCCTCTGAGATGGGACCTCCTCTCCCAAGCGAGAGGGACAATATGGCACCCCAGAAATGAGCTGTAGGACCTTCGTGTATGATTTCTCAATAGGAGCCTGCAAGCCTCCCTGAGAACGTCTTAAACACCATCTCTGAGGCCAGAGCTCCGTCTGCAAGACGTCTCTACTCCTTGAAATGGGCCATCTTTGCCGCCATGGTGTACAGCCTTAGGCAAGGACCCATTGACTTGTGACATATCCCAGATATTGTCCTTCCTTCAAGAGGCCGTACTCCCTCTACCCTTAAAGTCTACGTTGCAGCTATAGCAGCCAGCTTCTCATGCTCCTTTAGCAGGGTAGTTGATAGGGAGAAACTACCTCGTTGTTCGCTTCCTTAAGGGATCCAGGAGGTTGAATCCCCCTCGTCCCCTCACGGTTCCTTCCTGGGATCTTTCTGTGGTTCTTAGAGGTCTTAAAGACCCTGCCTTTGAACCAATCCAGACTGCCGACCTATGACCCCTGCCTTGCTGCTAGCTTTAGCATCAGTTAAGCATGTGGGAGATTTACAGGCGCTCTCTGTGAGCCCCTCGTGTCTTGAGTTCGGGCCTAATGACTCCAAAGTCGTCCTGAAACCGAGACATGGATATGTCCCAAAAGTCCTATCTACCCCCTTTAGGGTGCAGATGGTCATTCTCTCCGCTCCTCCTTCTCAGGATGAACAGGAGTTGAACGTACTCTGTCAGAGCCCTGAGGTCTTACATTGACCGTTCCGCCTCCTTTTGTCAGGTGGAACAGCTTTTTGTCCGCTTCGGTGGCTGCACATAAGGTTACATGAAGATACATTACTTGCATGACCAATAGAAACAACAGAGGAGATAATGGGTCTCCTTGTTTGACACCTCTATCTATATTGAATCTAGGAGTGGTCCCCAAAGGTAGTTTATTAGAGCTATTGCAATTATTGTATAACGTACGACCTGCACGGATAAAGCTGTTGCCAAAACCAAAGAAATCAAGAACATCAAATAGAAAGTTGTAGTTTACAGTATCGAATGCTTTATAATAATCTATGAAGAGAATGTAACTATCATCATTTAAAAGAAAAGTCTTTACCCGGCTTAGGTATGAGTGTAATCAATCCTTGTAACATAGTTGGCAACATTACTTCTTTTTCCAATATTTCTTTGAAGACATATAAAATAAACTTTATGCCTCAAACAGTGGAGGAAACATGCTGCAAAAATAGCAGTATCGGAGCCGATGCCCAATCTGAGTATTGGATCGGTGCATCCCTAGTTGAGTTATGTTCTGTTTGTCACATGTTCTCCTTTGTTTCTTGTTTTCCTGCCACTTGTTTGTTCTTATGGTTACCCTCATTTAAGTTCATTTGTCCAAGCTGTGTCTTGTTAATTAGTCTTGTTAAGTCCTTTGTTTGCCCTGTATATATTCTTTGTGTTCTCCCTCAGTCTTTGTCGGTTCTCTTTTATGTTAGGTTGTGTTTATTTGTTCTCCTGAGTTTTGTCATTAAAGACATTTATATTGAAGCTCCTTCATCTGCGTGTGTTTCACACAACCCCTGACAGAAGAACCGACCACAAAATAAGGACTATGAGCTGGGAATTCGCTGGACAGATCATGGCAGCTGCACAATCCAGCCGCGACCTATTTACCTTCACAGAGAGATTCGTTTGCCTGGTCCACTCCAACCTGTTGGAAGACGAGACGATTAAAGCTCTGTACCGGATCAGGGTGAACTATGTCGAACCCAGAGAACTTCCCGATCTCACTGGTTTAGACTGGAAGGAGGCCATCTCCATATGTTGGGACAGCTTCATTCCCACATATGCCTTCCAGCCAGCCCAAGAGCTGCTTCCTAAGAGGGCCACCACATCTGTACCTCCAGTCTTCCCTCAAATCAGAGAAGTGGTCACACCTAGCACAGACCTCATACCCCAAGTAAGGGACCCTTTCCTAATTTCTGTTCGGACTGCTTTAATGAAGTTTCTGGTTCTCCATTCCCCATCTCTAGTATCCCATCCTAAGATGGCCGCCAGTCCAGTATCCCATCCTAGTCCCGAGTCCAGAGGCGACTCCCTTCCTTGTTGAGAGCCTAGAGATGGCTCCAGTCCCCAAGTCTGCTCAAGAGTCCGCTCCAGTCCCAATCCGCCATGGCGCCCCGAACTACCCGATCCGCCACGGAGCCCACCCTACCACCCCTGTGGATGTTATACGGTGCAGGACGTGCCTTCCGGGAGGGCGGAATAATGTCACATGTTGTGTTATGTTCTGTTTGTCACATGTTCTCCTTTTGTTTCTTGTTTTCCCGCCACTTGTTTGTTCTTACGGTTACCCTCATTTGAGTTCATTTGTCCCAGCTGTGTTTTGTTAATTAGTCTCGTGAAGTCCTTTGTTTGCCCTGTATATATATTCCCTGTGTTCTCCCTCAGTCTTTGTCGGTTCTCGTTTGTTAGGTTGTGTTTATCTGTTCTCCTGAGTTTTGTCATTAAAGACATTTATATTGAAGCTGCTTCATCTGCGTGTGTTTCACACAACTAACCCCTGACAATTACCTATATTATCATTTTGTGTATACATTTTTATAAAATGTTGCAACATAATTAGATATTCAATTTGGGTCCATTGTAAGAGAATCATTAATCTTAAGTTTCTTTAAAATGGAAAATCTCATTTTTTTCAATCTTAAAAGGAAAAATATTCAGAATTTGATTCACCTTTTTGTAACCACTTTCTCCTTGACATTATGAACTTTAGCTTTAAATTCATAGATTTGTTGTAATTCCAAATGCAATTTTATTAAAATATTTTTATCTTGTTCACTTTCTATTTGTTTATCATAGATTTCGGTTATATTTTGAACTAAAACATTTTATCGGTTTCTTTTGGCTTTGGCTATTTCTTTACTTCTTGAGACTGCAAATTTTCTAATTTCATATTTCATAATTTCCCAATTTATTTCATATAAGCCTGATATTTTAGCATTATTGTAGCATCTCTTTATCATACTTTTAACTTTATTCTTAAATTGAGTATCTTCAAGCAGTGAATTATTTAATTTCCAGTAGTTGAAATTGAATCCTCGAGTTCTTGTATCTCCAAGGTTGAAATCATTTTATGGTCACTAAAGACTGAAGGCACAATGTCAATCTCCTGTATTTGATTTCCAAGTTCCTCAGAAGTTAACCAAAAGTCAATCCTAGATTGTAAAGATCTATCTTTATTACTCCAAGTGAAGTCTATCTTATCAGGATTTCTGTGCCTCCATTTATCACAACAATTTAATTGGGAATTTAAATTAAATATATCAGTGTATTGGGATGGTCTACTAATGCGAGGAGGAAAACAATCCAAAAAAGGGTCAATAATGGTGTTCCAATCACCACCTAGAATCAACTGTGCACTAAAGTATATTTTTAAGAAATCCATAATTTCTTCTCTAAAGTTTTGCAATAACAACTGTTTTTGTAAGGTATATATGATTGTCACCATAGATGTTCCCCAAAATTAAGACATTATTTTCATTTTCTACAACCAAAATCAACCACCTTCCACAAGAGTGAGCTTTTTTAGAATTTTCCCTTTATAATTGCCTTTCAAAATTATGAAGAGAGTTTCCTGTAAAAAATAAAAGTCAGCCTTAAATCTTTCAAGAAATAAAAAAATTGCCTTTGTCTTTAACAAATCACGAATGGCCTTAACATTGAACGAACATTGCTTTCCATTCACCCAAGAACAACCTTTACATTAATAACCTATATAATCGAGTGTCACGTAACACCAAAAATATAACATTTTTCAACTGGAAGTAAAGGAAACAAAAATTAAATAACACATAAAATACTAGCCCTATATCCTGAAATAATATCCAGCATATATACAAATCAACATAAGGCCCAAGTTATATCAACTCAGAAATAAATGTGTAATGTTGCATTTTACTTTCAAACTTTCTATAAAGGATATAAAGGATATTTCCTTCATGAAACTTGAGACCTCAGCATCAATTAGGCTATCCACGGATTTTTTTTTTTGCCGTCTTAATAGCTTTAGCACCAACAAAAAATGCTTTTTTCCCTTATTTTTGCGCAGCATCAATTTGAGGCCAAAGTCTGTTGCGAGTGTCTTTGTCTTTTGTTGTTAGGTCCTCTGCAAACCTTAACTTTCTGGACTTAAGATATTCTGATCCGTTCAAATTTTTCCATAGAAGCATGTAAATCTCAGCATGACCGGTCAAACTTTCTCTGCGCTTTACGTTATTCAGGTTCGGTTGAGCTTCTGCTTATGTTTGCTGATCAATGTTTACATGTGAGTAAGCCTAAATTAAATCTTCATTATAAAAAGCGATCAAGTCTCTTCAAAAAATTTGAACTAAAACTAATTTATTCGTTTTCCAATCTCTTTATAAACTTTTTGAAGCGTTTCATTGCAAAGGCAGTCAATGGATGAAACAGACATCTCTCAGATTTCATCAAAAAGATTATCATTTGTGTTCTGAAGATGAACGAAAGTCTTACAAGTTTGAAACGACATTAGGGTGAGTAATTAATGACATAATTTTCATTTTGGGGTGAACTAACCCTTTAAGGTCATTGTAGCCTAAACACTTGTGTAATAAATTCTATGCTGAATCAAATAAAATATTAATTTCTAAAGCTATTTTTGTAGTCTGTTTGATGACTTTAAAATATCTTTTCGGGTAATTTTTTTTTCAGCCAAATTTGATGTGCAGTTAATTTGCAATTAATTCGATTAAACATCTTAATCGCTTGACAGCCCTAATTATTATATTACTTTAGGCACAGTATATCATGAGAAAAGAGGAAGAAAAGCTAAATCCTCAGAAGCACTAACATACCATGTAACAGATAAAATTCTGTTGTTAATTAATTGTTCATGCTCTGCTGAAATAAATACACATGTGAAAAGCAAGTAGGGCTAGTGCTCAAAATGACGTTGTTAAATAGATCCCAGACTGCAGTTTGAGAGTTGTATTTTTTCACATTTAAAGTGCTGTAAATGTGATGAACCTTTCTGTAAGAGTAGAACTCAAGCTGTTCACTTGGGTCTCACACTGAATTTGGAGCAGATTAATTATTCAGTGAAGCCTAATGGTGTTTTAATAGTAAACAGAACAAAAGTACAACTAAGCAGCAACAACTAAAAGTAGACAAACTATAATGGCATGGTGTAAAATTATGTTTTTTATCAGGTTGGAAATAAATAGTTTTTACTGCTTGTGGTGGAGCCAGAGAGGAGTTCAATTCTCAGTAAATGAATAGTCTATGCCCAGGTGTACTAAGGCACAAACTAAAAGGTTCCCTAAAAACATAAAATCAAAAAGCATTATTATTCATAGGTTATATCAGTTCACCTGAAAACAGGCTGAAAAGGAAGCTGACCTCACCAAAAAGTGCTTTCTAATTTGGGTAGGTTGGTGCCTGAATTCACATTCTGTTTTTAGCAGCAAGCACATGTTGGTAAGCTTTGCTTCATACAGCCATGCAGTGCAAAAAAGTTAGTATGCTATAATATTTTTTGGTTAATCATTAATGACTACATGTTTTATTAAAAAAAATTCTCTGTGTTCTCCATAAATGAATCAGCTGTCATTACGACACATATGCAGTCCTTTGTTCCAAACAATAACTATCTTAGGTGTATACAGTACTCTGGCCAGCAATGCAGTATGCGGTTTTACCTTTTGTCCTCCACGTCCTGGCTCTCCTGGCTCACCCTGTAATAATGAAAAATACTTTTAAGTGCTCACCTGCATATGCCAAATGAAAAAGAACAAGTAGAACTTGCTAAAAGCACGGATTTAAAGATAAAAAAATTACCTTAATTCCAGCGGCAGAGGATCCTGCATTACCCTGTGAGAGATATAAAATTCATAGTAAATTTGTTTATTCAGTATACTTGATAAAACTGAGCCATTTGTAACTGTAGCATCTAAAATTTTAAAGTGTAACATCTTCCCTATACCACATGGTGGTGTTTTTTTTTGTGGAAAATTTGGAAGTCACATTGCTGCTGAGCAAAGCATGCCAAAGCAAAGGTTAAACTGGTGCTCGGGGGCATTCACAGAGTTTGTTGGATTGGCTGCTGGTGAACTGCTGGTAAACTGCTGTTCTGTTTTTACCATCTGTGCCAGTGTGGACATCACCAGCCCCACTCCAGACCCAGAGCCCAGCCAGCTGCCTCTCATGGACAAAACGCCAGAGTCCACCACAAACCAAGGGCCCGAGCCTGCCGCGATGAAAGAGACAGCAAAGAGGACTAAGCCAACCATTGCCCCCTGAGCCAATAGAAAAGTCTGACCAGGTGCTGAGACGGCTATATCGTCCATGCCCGTGGGGCTTTGGAAGCAGATGGTTTTTTTCAGTTTCTTGGCTCCTCATCACTCCACCTCGGCTCCACGTTGGCTCCTCTCTCCCTCGGCTCCACCTGGGACCATTGCCCTTATGGCTTCACCGGGCTCCCTCATCCCTTCAGCTATGTCGCTCTGCCTGGACCATGGACTTTCAGGCTTTTGACTGTGTCTTTGTGCACTTTATTAAAATCACTCATGTGTGACAACTTCTATGCTATGTCTTTGTTCTGCTATTAAACACCGAAGAAGTAGCCTAATGCATGTTTTAGCTCTCAATTTATTTTTGTTGTTGCAGTGTAACAAATTCATAAAAACATTGATTTGAGAGTAGCTGAATGTCTTGGGGACTTTATTTGGAGTGAGGACCAGAGGATGATTGGAGGTGGTGGGGAAAAAGCAGCTGGGCCCTCAGCCTGCTTCTGAACTTGTGGTTCCACTTCACATGTGTCTTGTGCTCAGAGGTTGTTGAGGAATGCATGCCCTGGATTTTATGGGCTTCATTATGATGCAAGCTTAATTTGCTGCTTTTTTTTTTTTTTTTAAATAAACTTCTTTACTACTTTAACAGTTAGATCTGGATGTCAGTATACTCCACCCCAATCAGCACCTTCATGCCTCATCCTTTCCGTTTTATAAGGATTTTCTTAGTGTACAATAAATGCAGGAGCAAGCTATGTCCAGTAATTCTATACAATAGTTTCCCCTCTTTTTGTTGCTGTAAAATTTTTGTTAGGTTTGAAATGACAACATTCAGCTGTTGGGCCTGAAACAAGTCTTTTTCTACTTTATAAAGCAGTTTAAGGCTAAAACCACAATAGATCAAAATGCATTCTATTGTGAACCTGTCAAACATTGGCAGGAATTTATATAGGTAACAATTCATCACATCTGGTTCTGGTTGAGTTATGTCTCCAGGCCTTATGTTATTCCATTAAAGAATGTTTGCAAGCGTGAAATGCCATGCAGACTAATGACTTGCAAAAACATATTACAGCCACTACCACTACTGTTTTGTCAGCAAAAAGAAAATAGTTCTTTGCTGTTATTAGTATTTTTTTTTTTTTCAGAAAAACTCCAGCATGATATAAAATATGAATATAAAATGTGCCTTATTCGGTCTCGTAAAAATCTCTGCAACATGCCTTAACACAAACACACAAGGTTTTGATCATGTTTTTATACTCATAATAAACCAAGAGTATTAAAAGATCATATGGCAAAAAACTTGAACCAGTAATAGCACAACATACTGCCATAGAACATATTTTTTTGCTAACAAGATAAACCATGACTAAGGGGTCACTGTCAGATTGCTTGATGTAAGGTGTAACACAATCACTTTTTGGAAGAGATTTCCTTAATATAATTTTCTCAAGAAAATTAGCAAAATAAGCAGAAATTGTTGCTATAGTTATGGCATTCAATCAAAAGATCAAAATAACTGAGGAGAAGCATTGTAATAAAAATAAATAACATGACATTCATATCCAGACAAGACTAGATTTCCCTGAGGACCTCTGAGTTCAACCACATGTTCAATTTCAAAAAGGATTCTAATCAAAGTTCATATGTGAACATTTTCCTCAGTGAAAACTACTCCCTTCTGAATAGGGGTACAGCTGAGAGACATGAAACATGGTTTTAGAGTACTACATGGATGAGAAGAACAAGAAGAGCTGCAGAGGTTCTTAGAGACTGTAGCATGGCACTGCCAGTGCTTGAACCGCTGACAGGCTTCTCAGGAGGGCTGCAGCCTCAAGATTGCGAGGAACTGCCGGGAGACCATGCTTGTTGGCCAAACCTCCAAAACCCTTTTTGCAATTCATTCACAGTTTATTTGTGTTATGTTCTGACCCAGAGAGGATTTTTCCACCTCTGAGATCTGGGTGATTTTAAGAACTGTGCTACATGGCAAGTCACAGCTAATTTCACACCCAGTTAAATATTTATACACATAAGGCCAAAAAGGCAATGTTGTAAGCATGCATCCCCACTGGGATAAAACCTCATATGTCTTTATGCCATGCAGAGACACAACAATTTCAAAATAGCTAAATATTCGGCACTTAAGTTTACATTATAATGTGAAGCCCCTAAAGAGAACTTTGCAAAAAAAAAATTACTACAAAGAAAATGAGAGTATGTATGCGCATGAATTAATAAAGATCTATTTGCTCAAAAATTGGCTTTCGTTAGGGCAGTATACCTCCAATACAACGGCCTTATGTCCACTTTGGCTCTGTGACAGCTGAGAAACTGTGCCATGAAATGGACTGATGGCGCAGTATGGCTGTGTGCATTGTCAAGTTCATGATTGGCTATTTGCAAAGTTCAAAGATCCATAAAAAAAGACTGATACAGTAAGAAGTACCCAAAATTTGGCTTTCGTTAGGGCAGAACATCCTATATCAAGGCCTTATGTATGCTTCAATGTGGTCATAAATTGAGAAATCAAACTTTCCTTGATCCTTTGGCATGTAAGAGGACTTTCTAAACACATTATAAAACATCCTGAAAATTTCAAAACTCCCCTGTTAATCCAAAAACAGCTTTTATTGAATGCAAGTTCAGAAAATGACTCTCTGGAATTTTGCCACATTATGATTTAATAGTGTGAGGAAAGACCGCCTCTGCAGAAGAAAATCAACGCCTACTTCTGCATCATCAAGTCTTTGGCCCTACCCACTGGCACGTTAGTGAGATGAAAAGGAGAGAAGAGAGATACAGGATCACCGGACTAAAAATAACATCTTCCAAAGGATCCTAGTGCTAGGAAAGTGGTTATTTATTTTCAGCTATGTGAATGCCACAGTAGAGTACTATTTGTTTGTTCGATACATTTCACTGTGCATTCTTTGGTAAATCAATTTTGGCACAGGCTTTGCAAACAAACTTTTACTGTAAAACATAGACCCGACAGTAATGTCACAACATGTAAGCAACTGTGTTAATTCTAATGCCTAATCTGTGATCAGTGGTTTCTGATATGTAATCGTTCATGTACAGACAGAAATTCTTTGTCTCAACGGCAATCGTCTATTGCTGTTTATGCATCAGTAAATCAAGCCAGTAACTAAACAGTCAACTTCACATTGTTTCTTTTAGTAGCATGAAAATAATCTATTTAAATTGTAATTACATTATATACAGAAAGCGATCAAAGAACACTCACTTTATAATCGCCAGAGCTGTCAATCAATCACAGTGCATGTGTAATCATTCCACTGAAGGCAAGTTGCTGAACCCAAGTGCAGTTTTATTTAAGTCCAACAAACATAAACAAGATACAAAGCAAAGGTTTGGCACAAAAACATAAAACTCACCAACCATGGTTAGAGGAGCAATACTTGATAAAGACTGAGGGAACATGAGGTCACTATATACACAGGGAATAATGACTAGACAAGACACCTGTGCACAATCAAACCAATGAACCAATGACAACATAGGACACATGACAAGGGAGCACATGGCAGGATCACACATGACACAAACAAGGGCAACACATGGCAAAAGGGAGCACATGGTAAACAGGAAACATAACAATGAGACATGAAACATGAAACAAAAACAAAACTACACTGTAAAAAACATTAAGTAAAATTTACTTAATTTTTCTTTTAATTTTTCTCAAGTTTTTGCACACATTTAAAAGGAGTTAAAAGGAGTTCAGTCATTTCTACTTAGTTGAAGTTTCTTTTGCAATACATTTTACTCAAACAGTATAACACTGAATTAAACCGTGCTTTTAAAGTGTATTTTGTTTAAGTGTAAGTGTGTTTTATTTAGAAACATCTACGTAAATAATACAATAGATATTGTGTAAACACCATATCTACATATTAGAAGTAACGAAGCATCGGAACACAGAGACCTCAATACTTGGTACACAATACACAATGATGGTAACATTAGATGGATCGTGTGAATGTGCCATTTTCAGTAGAAATTGAACTCCAAATGTCACAAAATGGCAAGTTACTAAACATAACCACAAAAGCAATGATAAAACAGTGTAAATACAGCTAGAAAACAGCGAAAAATCGGCCGCATTAATTATTCAAGGCCCAGTACATGATGGGAACACCAATATCATAAAAGTTGAGTAGTTTTACTTAATTTTATAATGTTGATATTTACGCTTTAATTTCTACAAGTGTAAATTGAGTACTACTATAGAATTTACTTCGTTTTTTTAATTCTTGCCTGAACTAACTTTTTCATGTAGAAATTACATTTATTTTTTCTGTAGTATTTATTCAGGGCGCCATGGTGGTGCAGGCAGTCCAGAGAGGTGCGGCCTCCATGGCCTTAATAGGGTACCTATAGCCCCCCTGTTAAGTTATAATTCATTATTCATATTTGCCTTTTGAGCTAATTTGCTACACAATTTTGCTCTAAATGTTTGCTCTGCATACAATAGTGCAATATAGGTAACATTATTCAATCTCACTTTTGGGAGAGATCTTTTCACTTAGCCTCATTCACAGCAGAGTCTGCCAAAACACTTGGCCATTTTCTCACAGTCTGGATGTGTGCCTGCATCTGCCATCATTACTTTTCTCTTTTTGGCTTTACCTGGTATAGATCTTATACCTGTAGCCTGTAATGTTTTTCTTTGGACTGTGAGTCCAAAAGCAGTGGGAAAAGCAGTAGACATTGATTCCAGATCATGACCGGGAGTGTTTAAATTGTGCAGACAGGACCGAGACATTACACATCAATGCTCTTAGTCAGTGGTGAATCATACATGGGTTTCCTTGGTCTGATTAATGTTAACAAAGTCCTTTTCAAAGAAAGTCTGTTCACCCAGCAGCCATATTTGGAATGGCTTTGGGTAGCTATTTCAGGCATCCAAGAAAGTCTTATCTAGTCTCAGGGAAATCCTGAAACCTCAAAAACTGAATGCCATAGTCACATTTAAATTCTAATATTCAAATAGCATTTTAAAAAAGTCTGTATTTAATAATAAATAATGATGTGCATAGATAAATCATGATCAAGATAAAGCTAGCAAACTTTTGCGTTCTCTCGCAAAACCTGTTGTGAGATCGGACAAACACTTCCTGTTTAATTTCCCTCTGGTAGTGGTTCAGGCAGCTCCGTACGTTAACAATGGAAAGGTTAATAGAGTTTTATTTTGAACTTGGACTTAAGTATAAAGAAATATGTTCAGTGCTTAGTTCAAGGCATTGTTTTGAAGAAAGTGAAAGACACCTGAACTGAATAAGTTTGGTAAAATTGGCAACATATTCACAGATTCGAATTTCCCGGATCAACTTGTGAGCTAAACATTGCAAATAATACCTCTTTTCATTCATAGTAATGTAGATAACGAGCTACAACCTAATTTTCCTTAAAACGAGCCTTCCTCCACCCAAAAAGCGTTACTACAAAAATAGTCAATAACTTCAATGTCATTTGTAATCACAGCACCTGTCAGTCAGTGCAGCGCAAGCTCAATGATTTTGGCACACTTGTTAAAACTCACATTTTATTCAGGGAATCAAAAGTGCACAAAAAATAGCTTTTTTTCCACACGAAACTGATGGTCGAATTGAATTTAGCCGAGGAGGAACACTGAGGTATTCATTTATTTATTTAATTTCGTTTAATAAAAGTTAAAACATTTAATGATCTATAAGCCTTTCACATATTTTTACACTAATTATATAAAACTATAATGTCAGTACACCATAGTTATACAAATGAACTAGATCAATGCATTTCCATTCAAAGGGATGGAAACTGATATGAAAAACATTAGGCTTAAAAGATCCTGTGGCTCTCTCTAGTGTACAAAGTTAATATCACAACCTTCATCTTTCATTTTTAAATAGCTGACCTTTTATAATTTGCTGTTAGCCTCCCGAGCATCATATATTTATGAAAATGAGCATGTTTGCTTTAATGGAAACCCACTGCTACAATGCATAAAGAATCTTACAACTATTAAGACATATGAACTCAAAAAAAAATGTATCCCTTTAACGTAATACAAGCAGTCAATTAAAATAAGAGTTTCAGAGAAGGCCAGTAGCAAATAGCATTTGTTAACACATTTAATTACTTCATTGCTTGAATTAGTAAGAACAAGAAAGGTGTAAAATATGTATAGCCTATATATTGTTGAAAGTCCACTGATAAGTTACCAGTGTAAGCCCATGTGCCGGACGGCCCACGCCCAATTTAACCCCTGTATATAACCAGCCAAGAGTAGTGATGTGTAAACTAAATTTGATAATAATACAGTATGTTACAATGACGTTATTGATTTTATTTCATAATAAAAATAATCATTAAAAAATTATGCAAAAAGACATTTTTCTAAAGTGTTGTAGTATAACCAACAAAATAGCAGTGATGTCACTGAAGACTGGAATAATGATGCTGAAAATTCAGCTTTGATTCATCTATCCCTCTATTGCTTCTGTCTGCCTCGCTGCTCAGAGTGGTTTGAGTCTGTAACTCCGTATAGCTTTGTTTTGAATCTCTTACTTTCATTCATTGTTGCTTATATTATCATTACCTTATATATAATATTGCCTACCACATTAATCTGACGTCGCTAGCTTTTAATCTTTGAATCTAAATCGCTATTACAACGTGTTTGCATTTTCGCTAGCTTGTTAACTTGTCATCAGTCTCTCGCACGTTCATTTTCTTTTCAACGCGTTCATCAAACAGCTGTGGTAAGTTGGATCAGTCTACAAACACGGTGAGTCATGTCATCCTCTCCTAGTGTTATATCGTGTTCTGCTTGCCACATGTTCAGTATAGCTTTCTCTGTCAGCGATGAGGGATTTACATGTCATAAATGTAGGGAAATAGTCAGGCTGACAGAGAAAATCTCAGAATTAGAGACACGCATCCAAACTTTAATTGATGCTGCTATTGCGATCTCAGAATTCAGGCAAGCTGATAATACCTAGAATATCAAAATCAACTGCAGGCGGTAGATCCTTCTCCTATTTGGCACCTAAACTCTGGAACAATCTTCCTAGCATTGTTCGGGAAGCAGACACACTCTGTCAGTTTAAATCTAGACTAAAAACGTATCTCTTTAACCTGGCATACACATTACACATTATCAATTTATTTTTTCAGATCCGTTAAAGGATTATTAGGCTGCATAAATTAGGTCAGCCGGAACCAGGAACACTTCCTATAACACCAGATGTACTCATTACATCAGAAGAAGAATGGCATCTACGCTAATATTAGTCTTTCTGTTTATCCCGAGGTTTACCGTAGTCAACCAGATCCGGGCCGTATCCAGGTGAGATTGAGGACCTATGCCTTGACACGACCACAACGCACCCCTGGGGTGTCAGCAGAGATTGAGTCAACTAGATCATCCATTGTGAAGGCCTCATCGACACGACAGCCAGTGGCACAGTTCCTCAACAAACCGTCCATACCGGCGTGATGAATACGATCCTCAACTGGATTGAACTGGAATAAATACTTTGAATGTTGCGATCCTATCTGGATTTTTTTTCTCCATTTTAACACCTCTTTGCCACCTGTTTGCCATCTGATGTCACCTGTTGGAATTTGGGTTCCTTGCTGCTGTCGCCTTTGGCTTGCTTAGTTGGGGACACTTGACATTTGATATTCAACAGTGCTTTGATCTGCCTGCATTGACACCATTTTCTTTAAGAGCTGCTGTGCAGCCAAAATCATATACCAGTTATCACTGTAAAGCTGCTTTGACACAATCTGCATTGTAAAAAGCGCTATATAAATAAAGGTGACTTGACTTGACTTTGATCACAGGAATAAATTGCACTTATTATATATTCACATAAAAAACAGCTATTTTAATTTGTAATAATATTTCGCAATATTTTTATATAATATTTTATAATACTTTTAATGTATTTTTTTATTATTAAATGCAGCCTTGACGAGCATAAGAAATGTATGACTTATGCTGAGATATTAAAAACGTTGTCAGTTAACACTGCATTATTCATATACTTTACTGTCAATAAATACCTTGAGATAGCTTGAAAAACACACAAAACATATCTTGTCGCAATGGTATGTTCATTGTCTTTACGTTTGATCAGTCAGTATGTTTCTGCATCTTATTCAGCGGCTGCTAAAGGGAATAGCTGAATTACTTCTACGAAAGCGTTTTTGGACTTTCTGCGAGAGAGCGCCCTCTGGCTTCCAGTATGAATGAAACATATATTACACGAGAGTGAGCGCGCTCCATAATTTAGACCGCCTCATTTTAGTTAACAATAAAACGACAAGTCATGCATGGACTATCTTGTCTCTTTGAATTTAAAATAAATATTTATTAATTTATTGGCCTCTATGTGAACACACTCACCTGAAAAAAGTGCGGGGGACGAATTTATGTTTTATTAAAATTGCAGGGGACACATCCCCCCCATCCCCCGCGTGTTCTACGCCCATGGTATACCTGCATGAACCAATATTATCCTTCTGCAATACCGGAGGCTGCACTTTCAGGACCGCAGTTCTAGGAACGCATTCCTAGGACCCTCGTTTTTTTGTGACAGCGCCACCTACCGAATCGGAGAACCGCAGTGCCAGGACCGCATTTCCAGGACCCTAGTATTTAAGAACCGAAATAAGTGCCACCAAGGCAGTATTTCCACCCAATTCTAACTGAATAGAGTTTTTTAAAGGTTTATAACACCCAAATACTACTTTCATTCTTGCAATTAAACCTGGTTGCTAAGAGCTGAATGTTGAGTAATTATTGTGACTAACTAGCATAATATAATAACTCAAGTAAAATAAACAAGGAATCATGGTATAGCCTTTTCAGTAAGATCAACCACATTTTCAAGTATACAGAGGGAAAACACAAGGATAACTCTGGGGGTATATTTAAGATTGTGTATATTTTATAAAATAATATATTACAACAGTTGAACACACAAAAACAAATTTGTTCGTGACGTGAACCACACAGAAAGAACTTCAGCGACAACGTCTTCACTGACTCCTAAGAGAGAGAGAGAGAGAGAGAAAGAGAGAGAAGTGAATGAAATAAGGAACATTTAGTTCAACTCTCTAATTTTAAATTTCATATTTAAAAGATCATAGTGACCACAGAGCACACAAATTATATATGATACAAAAATAATTATATCAATCTTCATACCAATTAATGTTCATATTAGATTTGGAAAAAAAAATATTTTGATGCTCTGGGAACAAAGGTTCTCAAGAAAATAAAACTCAATAATCAATACTTCAGTACTCAATACTGTCAATAAAGTCCATCTGAACTGAGAAAAATAAATAAATAAGACAGATGCAAGAAATCTGAATAGAAATAACATGTTATTGACATGACTTTTCCTGACCTTTAAATATTTAAAGCACAGATTGTGAAGTATGCAGCAGCACTACCTACCAGTTGATGGATGTCCTCCCCTCTTTTCTCAGTTGTTTCTCTATCACTCTATTAAATTCTTCCACTTCACTCAAATAGTAAATGGATAACAATCACTGCTGGGTTAACATAAATGCTGTTAATGCTTAAAAAATGATACATTGGACACTGTGTAAAAAAAAAAAAAAAAAAAGAAATTACATTTTCTATTCTTCAGAACAGGCAGAGGAACTCCTTGCAGCATGTGGTGCATCTCTATAGTACAGGAAAGGATCTCCCTTCTTGGATTGTTATGTGTTTCTTGAAAAACAGAGAGTCCAATTGGTCAAATAAAACACTTAAGTTCATTTCATATAAATAAATAGACATAAATTAGGCCTAAATCTAGTACTTGACCAATTGATTTATTATTCTTTTGTCATATATTGCCTGCACTGAAATCACTTATAGAGAACACAGTACATGACACAATCTAACATGTGGTATTTTAACAGTCAATTATTATGATGGCCTCTCTATGTTAAAAATGTCAAATGCCTCAATCAACATTATAAAAACAATGTCAAAATTAAGAGACATGCTCATGACATGTATTGTGGGGTAAACATGCCCAGGTGAAAAAGTAGTATAGTAATTTATAGTAAATACTATATATATATATTTTTTTTTTAGTAAAGTACTTGAATTAATTTGTTGTGGTAATTCTATAGCTGCTGTGGTAACATAACTATAGTAATATAAACAAATTATTTTACCCAATAGTGTACCAAGTTTTCTACAACTATAGGGTATATTATACTACAATATACACTACAGTTTACTGTAGTAAAAAATAAAGTATACTACAGTATTTATTACAGTTTATCAGTTCACTGTAGTTAATACTACAGTATGCAGTATTATTCATTAACAGTATTATTCATTAACAAAGTGTTGTAAATACTATAATTTATACATTATACTACAATTTACTCTGGGAAATTTATTTACTATAGTATTTTTTGACATGGGCAGGCTGACAGGTTTTTTTTTTTTTTTAACTTAAAATGGAAAAACACTGAGTAACTAACAAGATTTTACAACGAAGTGCTACAGGTTATTGTACTGGCTAGGATTAATGATCATACCATATCACTAAGTCAACACAAGCTTGCCAGTCGTGCTACAGTTTTGTTAAACGAATATGCTAACAAATTCGTTTTACAGCATTAGAAGCTAATATATGATGGCTATAAAGTGCATTCAAGACTATTTAGCAACTCACAATCGCTTTGCTTCGCAATTAAATGCATCACAATGGTTTTTAATGTTAAACAAATAAAAATTGATTCACATTTGATACTCACTCTGAATATCGTCCATCTTCCATAAAAACATGCGGTCACTGGTCCTGTAATTCGGTAGGTGGCATTGTCACTAAACATCTAGGGTCCTAGAAATGCGGTCCTAGGACTGTGGTCCAGCAGGCAGATGCTACTTGCATGAACGACGTTGTCAGCGGACTGGAGACCAGGCCTCGGTCCTACGCCAGGGCGATAACAGCGATCGGTGGGGAGCTAACCGATTCAGACATGGACTCCATGGAGCAACAGGTAGGGTTGCCAACCGTTCCGTATAATACGGAATCGTCCCGTATTTAAGGCATCAATGAAGCATTCCGTATGAAAGGCATACGGAACGCAATATGCCTGAGAATACAGCTTGTCCTGTATTCTCAGGCATACGCTCTAAATTGAGAATGAATCATTACTTTGAGACAAATTTGCGAACATAACCAGTTGCGGAAAGCTTTAAGACCAAGCAGACTCGCGCTAACGGCATTTCACTGTTCGCGTTTTGATTTCAGCAACATTCAGCCACACAAGAAAACATGCAATACAGGGATCCGTGATCAAAAGAGAAGTCGTCTTTCACTATTGATAATGTTGTTAAATAGAGACAAAAAACATGTTACGCTCATTAAGTAGCCTAACTTGTAGGCAGCGTATGCTATTCTTGGACCTCATTATTGAAACACAAAATAATCAAGACTCAAGCACCAAAAGCAGCCCATACTAGGCCAATTTTCTAAGTTCTCTCCCTCTCTTTTAAAAAAATATGCATTTTCATTTATTCATGGTTGCAACAAAATTTAGTTCAAACTTTTAAAATGCCATTGTTTTAAAAAAAAATGCTTTGGCTGAAATTTCAAAGATGTTCAGTTATTATGCTATCAGATTTTATGCCATCTGTGTAGTATGTAGGCCTATCTTACTGACAGTTTTTTTTTATATATATGTATATAAAGTTTATTGTTTTGAATAGAGGTTGATGTTTAATATCCATTGGTGTAGCAATATATAGAAAATGGGTAAAATTCAACAATTTGAACATGAAGCCACATTATATCTATGGGATTGAACCATATTATAGGGCCTTTAAAATGAAGATTACAAAAGAAAAGTTTATTAAGAATGAGAATATAGACAGATGTTGAGATATCTTTAATACTTTTAAGAATTACAGGCACACAAACTTGGGAAAAATACTATTTATGGCACTCAGACAGGAATGTTCAATTGTGTTGATAGAAAAAAACCGAGATTTCAACATTAATTGTTCTTCAGAAAAATGTGCGACCTTTGAAAATGTGTACCAATTTACTCATGGAGGCGCATTGAGATCCCTATCTCTGGAAATTAACCATATTGGTTTGGGCCTTAAAAATTAAGAAAAGAAAAGTTAGTTAAGAATTAGAATCTAAAAGGATATCAAGATATCTGTAATATGAGTTACAGAAATGCAAACTTTTGGCGAAAAACACTTTGCCATTTTTTTTTAACTGTTGGCATAATGCAACAAAGATTGCTAACGTCGACAGATTTAACTAACAGGCCTACCAATTTTACCCCCTGTAATCCGACTCCAAATCTCAGGTGAAAATTGTAATTCTGACTCCCTCTACAAAATATTGGATTAGGCCTACTCAGTAAATATACATCAATTACATTTAATATTTTGGTTCCCTTTCAAGGGAACTCGCGTTGCGTCGAGAAATTGACGCTTTGGGAACGCAACGCGTGATGTCGTCATGAAGCACGTGTGAAATCAGTCCAATGGTGTGACGAGACGTCAGAAGCGGGTGTATATATATTATCATGGCGGAAAAGCAATCACGGGTGGGGATACACACGATCTTTGTGTTGCTTGTTTGGGAGCGGAGCATGCCCGGTCAGCACTCGAGGGTGCTGGCTGTGAGCACTGCGATCTCCTTCCTTTACGGACGCTCCACTCCCGCCTGGCACTATTTGATGAGAGCGCTCAGGCTCCCCAGGGTTCGGGTCCCGCTGCTGCCGAGGCACAGCGTCGATCCAGATCTTGGGGATCGCAAATGGATCTGTCAGAGGGGTTTGAGACGGGCCCCGCCCTATCTCAGCCCTCACCTGACAGGTCCAGTGCTTTTTCTCAATGTTTGGAAGCACGCTTTGCGGTTCCTTCCACATTGGGAGAAGCACCGGTGCTCAACGTATCCAGCTCCGAGGAGTTGGATGTGGAGAGCACCGATGTAGCAGAGAGTGAGGACTCGCCATCCCACTCTCCTGCTTATGAGGAGCTGGTGGAGGTTATCACTCGTGCCGTGGCTAAGTTAAATATCGATTGGCCAGCGGAGAGGCAGGACGTTCGTCCTAAAAGTAAATTAGATGAATGCTTCCTGCCCTCGCGAGCACAGCCTCCTCGTCGGGGTCTCCCGTTTTTTTCCAGACCTCCACACTGAGGTGTCGAGGTCCTGGAAGAAACCGGCCTCCTATCGTATGCATAGTGCTCAGACCACGCACTATGCATCGATAGTGGGGCTCAAAGAGCACGGTTATGGGACGATGCCGAAAGTGGAGGAGACGCTTGCTAGCTATCTCTCTCCACAATCGGTATCGCCCCTAAAGGCCCCGACACTGCCCACCAAGCCCGTGAGAGTTACATCTAGCTTGGTGGGCAAAGCTTATCAGGCCTCGGGACAGGCTGCGGCATGCCTTCACACCATGGGCGTGCTGCAGGCCTACCAGGCAGAGCTTCTGGGGGATATTGATGAGGGCGGGGGAATTACTCCCGACGTAGTCGATGAGCTACGTCGGGCAGCCGATTTATCTCTCCGGGCCACTAAGGAGATGGCCAAGTCTGTCGGTCGTGCCATGGCAGCCCTGGTGGCCACGGAGAGGCATTTATGGCTAAATCCATAAAGGATAAAGATAAACACTTCCTGCTGGACGCCCCGCTTACGCCTCCTGGCCTCTTCGGCGACGCAGTCAATACTGTCGTCGAGAGGTTCCAGGAGGCTAGTAAACAAGCGGCGGCGTTCCAGAAGCTCCTCCTCCGTCGCTCTCATACCCCCGGGGCTGCTCAACAACACCAGCAGCCCCATACATCTAAAGCCAGCTCCTCCCAACAACACCGTGCCGCCCAGAAACAGAGCGTCACCACCCGTACTCCCCCTCAGCGACACGGGGGGCCGGGTGGTCGTTCTCAACCGCAGCCTTCGAGGGGTAGGATGGATCTCCGATCTGTCCTTATCACCAAGAAGGCTGCGGGGAAAAAGTCCTGACGCCAGCAGCGTCAGGACCCTGAGGGCAGCCCCCTCCGAAGAGAAGTGTTTTACACCTCAGCATATAGCGCTCCCTTCTCTTCGGTGCCCTCAGGGGACCGTTCTGCCAACCCTGCCATCTCGGGTGTTCCAGGGCGCAGCGGCCCCCAGCGAACATTCACCCAAGCATCCACCCGAAAACGTAGCGGTGCTGGGGTGTTCGCTCCCTCCGAGGAGGGTCTCAGAGCGATCAGTTCGGTTGCCCCCTGTCGGTGCGCCGCCTCGGGGCACCGAGCTGGTTATTCAAAAGATACCAGAGACCAGTCTCGAGAGACTGGTTCCCTTAGTAGAATATCTGACAGCGTGGAAGCTACTGCCAAATATTTCTCAATGGGAGAAAACAGTCGAAAAAGGTTATGCCATTCAGTTCGGGTCTCGCCCACCCCGGTTTTTGGGGTCCTACCCACCGTGGTGGGCCCCGAGCAGGCTCTGGTTTTGGAACAAGAAGTAAAAACTCTATTGGAGAAGGGAGCCATAGATTATGTACTTCCCTCCGACGCAGAGAACGGTTTCTACAGCCGTTACTTTATTGTTCCAAAGAAGGATGGCGGGTTGCGTCCCATTCTAGATTTGCGTCAACTGAACCAGTCCGTTATGAAACTCAAGTTCAAGATGTTGACATTGAGGCAGATCGTATCTCAGATCAGGTCCGAGGACTGGTTTGTTACGATCGACCTCAAGGACGCATACTTCCATATCTCCATCCTTCCACATCACAGGAAGTTCCTGAGGTGTGCTTTCGGGGGCAAAGCGTACCAATATTGGGTTCTTCCATTCGGCCTAGCGTTATCACCCCGCACATTCACCAAATGTATGGACGCAGCCCTGGCACCTCTACGTCTTCAGGGCATTCGCGTCCTCAATTATATAGACGATTGGTTGATTCTGGCTCAATCACAACAGTTAGCGGCTCGGCATCGAGATGTCGTCCTCGCTCACATGAAAAGCCTGGGGTTGAGGTTGAACGCCAAGAAGAGTATGCTTTCTCTAGTTCAGAGAACCACTTTTCTGGGCGTGGTTTGGGATTCTGTTGCGATGCAGGCGCGTCTTTCTCCTGCTCGCATCGAATCAATCCTTTTTACCGTAAGCCGGTTAAAGCTAGGCCAGTCACTCACTGTAAAACAGTTTCAGAGGCTGTTGGGGCTGATGGCAGCGGCATCCAACGTGATACCTTTTGGTCTGTTGCACATGAGACCCCTGCAGTGGTGGCTCAGAACCAGGGGATTCTCCCCGAGGGGGAATCCTTTTCGCATGATCAAGGTCACGCGGCATTGCTTACGTGCCCTGGCCATTTGGAAGAAACCCTGGTTCCTATCCCAAGGGCCCGTGCTGGGAGCTCCTTGTCGTCGCAAAATGCTAACGACAGATGCTTCCCTCACAGGCTGGGGAGCGGTCCTAGACGGACGCTCGACTCAAGGTCTGTGGGGCGGTCACCACCTCTCCTGGCACATCAACTGCCTGGAGATGCTGGCTGTCTTTCTGGCCCTCAAGACTTTTCTCTCAGATCTCAGGGGCCACCATGTTCTTGTCCGCTCAGACAACACATCGGTAGTCGCCTATATAAATCACCAGGGGGGTCTGCGGTCGCGTCCACTCTCCAAACTGGCACGCCGAATCCTCCTGTGGTCCCAGGGGAAATTTCTGTCACTCAGGGCAGCTTATATCCCCGGGGTCCAGAATGTCGGAGCAGACGTCCTGTCGAGGCAGGGGCTGAGGCCCGGGGAATGGAGGCTCCACCCCGAGGTGGTGAAACAAATATGGGAAAGGTTCAGCCAGGCTCAGGTGGATCTGTTTGCGTCTCAAGAGACTTCTCACTGTCCACTCTGGTTCTCCCTCACGCATCCAGCTCCTCTCGGGCTGGATGCCATGGTACAGACGTGGCTGAGGCTTCGTCTGTATGCATTTCCCCCGATCGCTCTGCTCCCAGGAGTTCTAGAAAGAGTTCGCCGGGACCATGTCCGGCTCACCTTGATAGCCCCGCGCTGGCCGGGCAGAATGTGGTTCTCGGACCTAGTATCTCTCCTGGATGGCTCTCCCTGGGAGATTCCGATCAGGAGGGACCTTCTGTCCCAGGCAGGGGGCACGATTTTCCACCCCCGCCCAGAGCTCTGGAACCTGTGGGCTTGGCCTCTGAGGGGGCCCAGCTCATAAATTCTGGTCTCTCAACCGAGGTTGTAGGGACCATTCTTCAATCTAGAGCTCCCTCCACGAGGAAGCTTTACGCCCTGAAGTGGAAACTTTTGACTTCTTGGTGCAGTAATCATCAGTTTGATCCAGTTTCCTGTCCCGTTGGTGCAGTTTTGGAATTTCTGCAGGAACGGTTCACTGCAGGGTTATCTCCCTCTACGCTAAAGGTTTATGTGGCGGCCATTGCGGCTTACCACATACCCTTGGCTGGTTCTTCTCTTGGTAGAGATCCACTTATTACTCGCTTCCTCCGTGGCACCCTGAGGCTGAGGCCCGCGGTACGCACGAGGGTTCCGGCTTGGGATTTGGCCGTGGTGCTCAAAGGCCTGTCCCTAGCCCCCTTTGAACCGATTGAGGAGGTCCCAGTTAAGTTTTTGACCCTCAAAACACTGTTCCTCCTCACCATATCTTCCTTGAAAAGAATAGGAGATCTACAGGCCCTTTCGGTTGCCCCCTCGTGCTTGGAATTTGTACCTGGTATGGTGAAAGCCTTCCTTCATCCCAGACCTAGTTACATTCCTAAAGTTCCCACTAATGTGGCTAGGCCCATCGTACTGCAGGCCTTCTGTCCTCCTCCCTTCAGGACGTCAGACCAGGAACGCCTTAATTTGCTTTGCCCTGTTCGGGCCCTAGATGCTTACGTCTACAGAGCTGCCCTGTGGCGTAAGACTGAGCAATTGTTCATCCTCTTTGGGTCCCCCAACAAAGGGGCCCCGGCATCTAAGCAAAGGATGAGTAAGTGGTTAGTCGAGGCTATTTCACTTGCTTACGAGTCGGCCGGACTGCCTTTACCTCTAGCAGTCCGAGCCCACTCTACGAGAAGTATGGCGGCCTCCAAAGCCCTTCTTTCGGGAGCCTCTCTACAGGACGTCTGTGATGCGGCAGGCTGGTCCTCACCACACACATTCGTCAGGTTTTATGAACTTGACCTCAGCTCCCCCGGGGCCCGGGTTCTCTCTGGTGATTGATGAGTCACACCAGACAGGCCCTTGTAACTATGGCGGCGTGGTTATTAACGTTCCAAAGCGTTACTCGGTTACGACACCTTGTGTCGCCCTGCCATACTTCCGGCCTGTCAGCGCTTACTTCAGACACTTTAAGCTAGCGTTGCTTTGTTTGAGTGTGCTTTATAGCTTCCTGGCCGTGACGTCACCCGCTTCTGACGTCTCGTCACACCATTGGACTGATTTCACACGTGCTTCATGACGACATCACGCGTTGCGTTCCCAAAGCGTCAATTTCTCGACGCAATGTCTCGTTCCCTCTTCAGTGAACTAAGGTTACAGTCGTAACCGAGACGTTTTCTTCTTTATGTTTGTCTTTCTTCAGAAAAAAAAAATTAAGCAAGGAAAGTTTCTGAAATTTGGTTTATTTTGATTTATGTCTGAGAATTTATGTCTGATATCTTTTATACACATACTGAAATGACATACACTGTGTGGTACAGTACAAATATTTTGAGTGTCCCTTATTTTCCTATAAAGAACCACGATTGTCCCTTATTTTCCTTTCCAGAAGTTGGCAACCCTAGCAACAGGTGACTGCTTTCTTTCGCAGCAAAGGCATATCAATATCCAACACAGACATTGAGTCATGTTATCCTTTATCCTGGAAAAACAAAAATGACAAACCTGCCATAATAATAATAATTCGCTTTAAGAACAGAAAAAACAAAAATGCATTGCTCAGACAAGGGAAAAAGCTCAAGGGATCTGATGTTTATGTAAATGAGCACCTAACAAAAAAGAATGCAGATATAGCCAGAAGGGCACGCTTCCTAAGGAAGCAGAAAAAAATCCAGGCAACTTGGACAACAAACTGCAAGGTGTATATAAAACTTAACGGGGCACCAGAGGAGGCGGAGTGTTGACTGTAAGATGCATCGAGGAGCTGGATAAATACCAGTGACTCAGAAACATAAAAACACACATGAAAAGAATGTGTACTGTAGCAGTGTTTGTGACTGACATGGATTAAAATACCTATGGACTCTATAGAAGAGCTTGACTGTTTAAACTTGACATCCGCTGGAAATGAGAGTGACAATGATGAGTGTGATGGTTGTAACTTTAAGACATTTAAATTCACTGATTATAATCTACATGATTTTGAACAAGATATTTACCCTGAAAATAATTTTCCTAACAGTATAAACAACAACTGCTGTTACTACTCTGAAGATCAATTTAACATGAATATAGAAGCTAAACAGGGAATTTCAATTATTCATTTTAATAGCAGAAGCTTATATGCAAATTTCCACAACATCAAAGAATACTTCAGTCAGCTAAACAAACTATTCCAGGTGATAGCCATATCTGAGACTTGGCTTACTAATGAAAAGTGTGTAGACTGCGAGTTGAATGGATATGAACTGAATTATGTTAATAAGAGAGAACAAAAAAGGAGGTGGAATTGCTTTGTATGTAGATAGAAGATTCAATTATAAAATTGTGACGAATATGACAACTAATATTCATGATGTGATGGAGATCATAACGGTGGAAATTAATTTGGAAAAAAAGACAAATGTAATCATTAGTTGTGTATATAGAGCACCTGGGTCTATTATTGAAACATTCAAGAACAGTATGGAAAGATTGTTTGCTAAGGAAGATCATAAAGTTTGATCATAAAGATCATTTTCGGAGATTTTAATTTAGATCTTTTAAATCCCAACAAACATAAACTTACTGATGAATTTATTGATGTAATGTTCAGTATGAGTTTTTTTTCCATTAATAACCAAACCAAGCAGAATAACGTCTCATTGTGCAACTTCAATAGACAACATATTCTCAAATCGAATGGATAATAGCATAAACTTGCTTGTAAATGACATGAGTGACATTTACCAGTATTTGTGATGTGTATTTGTGATTATGTGAAGTATAAAGATGTTAATGGGTTTAGTTACAAGAGAGTTAGACAGTTGAATCAATAAATACATTTAGAAAATAATTATTAAAACATAACTGGAATAAATTGTATGAGGAAACTGATACCAATAAAGCTTACGAAACATTCCTGACAATATTTAAATCATTATATGATAAACATTGTTCTTAGAAACAATTTAATAAAAAGCAAAAATACAAAGAGAGACCATGGATGACAAAGGGTTTACAAAATGCTTTTTAAAAAAAAGAAAAAAAAAAGAAAGAATACTTTGTATAAACAATTTATAAAACATAGAACTATAGAAGCTGAGAACAAGTATAAAATATATATAAAATAATTTGACTAGTATTATGAGGATAAGAAAGAAAGATTATTATAATAAAATATTAAATGACAATAAAAATGATATCAAGGGCATTTGGAATGTGTTAAATAATATTGTCAGGAACGGATCAGTGAATATACAGGTGCTGGTCATATAATTAGAATATCATCAAAAAGTTGATTTATTTCACTAATTCCATTCAAAAAGTGAAACTTATATATTGTATTCATTCATTACACACAGACTGATATATTTCAAATGTTTATTTCTTTTAATTTTGATGATTATAACTGACAACTAAGGAAAATCCCAAATTCAGTATCTCAGAAAATTAGAATATTACCTAAGACCAATACAAAGAAAGGATTTTTAGAAATCTTGGCCAAATGAAAAGTATGAACATGAAAAGTATGAGCATGTACAGCACTCAATACTTAGTTGGGGCTCCTTTTGCCTGAATTACTGCAGCAATGCGGCGTGGCATGGAGTCGATCAGTCTGTGGCACTGCTCAGGTGTTATAAGAGCCCAGGTTGCTCTGATAGTGGCCTTCAGCTCTTCTGCATTGTTGGGTCTGGCATATCGCATCTTCCTCTTCACAATACCCCATAGATATGGGGTTAAGGTCAGGCGAGTTTGCTGGCCAGTTAAGAACAGGGATACCATGGTCCTTAAACCAGGTACTGGTAGCTTTGGCACTGTGTGCAGGTGCCAAGTCCTGTTGGAAAATGAAATCTGCATCTCCATAAAGTTGGTCAGCAGCAGGAAGCATGAAGTGCTCTAAAACTTCCTGGTATACGGCTGCGTTGACCTTGGACCTCAGAAAACACAGTGGACCAACACCAGCAGATGACATGGCACCCCAAACCATCACTGACTGTGGAAACTTTACACTGGACCTCAAGCAACATGGATTGTGTGCCTCTCCTCTCTTCCTCCAGACTCTGGGACCCTGATTTCCAAAGGAAATTTCCTTCCCTTCGCCTCTCTATTAATGTGCTTGGACACAGAGCTCTGTGAACAGCCAGCCTCTTTTGCAATGACCTTTTGTGTCTTGCCCTCCTTGTGCAAGGTGTCAATGGTCGTCTTTTGGACAACTGTCAAGTCAGCAGTCTTCCCTATGATTGTGTAGCCTACAGAACTAGACTGAGAGACCATTTAAAGGCCTTTGCAGGTGTTTTGAGTTATTTAGCTGATTAGAGTGTGGCACCAGGTGTCTTCAATATTGAACCTTTTCACAATATTCTAATTTTCTGAGATACTGAATTTGGGATTTTCCTTAGTTGTCAGTTATAATCATCAAAATTAAAAGAAATAAACATCTAAAATATATCAGTCTGTGTGTAATGAATGAATATAATATACAAGTTTCACTTTTTGAATGGAATTAGTGAAATAAAATCAACTTTTTGATGATATTCTAATTATATGACCAGCACCTGTAGAATACCCTCAGTACCTTAGATAATGAGAGGACTGTAAGTAACATGAATGATGTGGTTAATGGGTTTAATCATTTAAATATACATTACACATACACATTAAGTATAGGACCAAATTTGGCAGAGGAAATTAAAAGTCCAGAGATAGAAGTAGGAGAGGTGAATGTTGTGGATTATTTAGCAAACCAAATACAATGTTTTTGAAACCAGCTGATGAAAATGAGATTATTAAAATTGTTAGTAAATGGAACAATAAAAGGTCTACAGACTGTAATGACATTGATATGGCTTTAATTAAGGAAGTTATTGGTGTAATTGTAAAACCGTTAACTTGTATTTGTAATTTATCCTTTAAAACAGATGCATTTCCAAGTAACATGAAAATTGATAGTCATTCCATTATATAAAGCTGGTGAGAGAAAACTATTTACTAATTACAGGCCATTGTCTTTACTCTCTCAGTTCTCTAAAATATTAGAAAAACTTTGTTAATGGATTGGATATTTTTATTGAGAAGCATAAATTATTAGTTGATAGTCAATATGGATTTAGGTCCAATAGATCTACATCCATGGCATTAATGGAGTTTATTGAAGACATTACCAGTTCTATAGATAATAAGAAATATGCAGTGGGTGTATTAATAGATCTGAAAAAAGCTTTTGATACAATTAATCATCTTTTTTTTAATTACTAAACTGGAGAAGTATGGTATCAGAGGAGTTGTACTTGATTGGATGAAAAGTTACATAAGTAACAGACTTCAATTTGTGCAAATTATCGATCAGAGTATAGATCAGAGTGCTTGGATATTACATGTCGAGTCCCACAAATACCCATTTTGACACTCCAGGGATGGCCAGCCAGGCCTCAGCACGTGTGGCAAGGGGTTCAAATGGAATGAGCGATGGGTCACTGTGAGGGGTCCCGACCCTCGTAATCTGGTTGCTATGACAGCAATTAATTGCATGGCCCCGGGAAGTTGAGCTAGCCCAGTGCTAACAAACACATTGTCTCCAGCACCCGGAACAGAACGGGGTGTTAGGTGGCATAAAGATTCATGAAGAAAGCTCTTTAGACAAAATAGTTATGAGTCTCCATTTAGTTATAAGGGAGAACGTCAAACATTAGCGAGCTGTTAGCACTGCATTCAGCTGAGTGCTGTCAGTGCTATGCTTGCTTTTACAGCGTGCATAGCTGGGAAATCCCCTTGCTGCCGGGAGGATGAGACATGCAGGAATAGACTGGCGTGAGCTCACCTAGCCCAATTCACTCAGTTTTGTGATTGCATTGTCCATTTGTCTCAAGCCAGAGATAAAAAGAAAAGTGGAGGTTAATGGGGAAGAGCCATCTTCAGAGAAGAGGTCTGTGAACGCCGCGAGGCAAGACTCGCTCTCTCGCGGTGAGAGCGTCCATCTTCAATGGAGGCGGCTTGCGGGGACGTGGCCGGAAGAGTGGAAAACGAGAGAAGGAGCTTCTTTCTAGAAAAAGCAGTCTGTGAACGCAGCGAGGCAAGGCTCATAATTATACTATTCCACCCCTAATGAAAATTCAAAATAAGATAAAAAGGGCTGCCAAACCGCATAAAACTTTACAGAGGAGCCTCGGATAGTATATTTGAGGTGCTCAGGTTTGAGATATGACATCACCTCTTTCACCCAGTGTATGTGATGGGGGCATTGCCTTTTTCCAATAATGTGGAGAAGGCGATGAGCTCTATTTGATTAGTGGTTAGCTGCATTTCTTCTGGCACTACACCAAAGATGGAAGACAGAGGATTTGGATCAAGATCTTTGTTGCATATAAATGAAAATGTTCTGAAAATGTCTGACCAGAATTTTGTTAATCTGGGGCATCCCCAGAACATGTGACTCAGGTCTGCTGGTTCCAGACTACATCTGGGGCATGTTCAGTCTAACCCTGGATATATTTTAGCCAGTTTACTCTTAGACAGATGGTGCCTATAAAGCACCTTAAATTGCAAAAGCCCATGTCTAATACATATTGAAGATGATTACAATGAATATCATTTTATTGACCACTGCCAAGCTGAATATGAGATTTCCAATCCCAATTCCTCCTCCCATTGAAAATGATTTAGGAATGAAGACTGGCACTGTCCGAAATAAAAATAGGAACCTTGGTAAAATTGTCATTTTAATGGAGTTTATCCTCCCAGTCAGAGATAAGGTTAGGGTTGACCATCGTACCATGTCCTGTTTAGCCTTGTCTAATGCTGGTTTAAAATTACTGTTGAATAGATCCTTATACCTGGGTGTTACACTCACACCTAAATAAGGGAATTTATTGAGACTTGCTGAAAATGGAAAAGATTGGAATGACATTTGATGTGCTCTTTCATTAATAGGGAAAAGAAGACTCTTCGTTAAATTAATGTTATATCCCAAAATACTCCCGAAATCGGAAAAGAGTAATCGTATAGAAAAATTTGGATTAGACAGAAAGAGGAGGAGATCGTCCGCATAGAGCAGAAGTTTATGCATGTGTCCCTCCCTTTGTATTCCAGCTGTATTCCTAAGCATAATTGCGAGGGGTTCAATAGCTACGTCAAAAAGCAGGGGGGACAGAGGGCACCCCTGCCTTGTCCCCCTAGAGAGCGAAAAGCATTTAGATATTGTATTATTTGTTCAAATAAATGCTTGAGGCCTGGTATATAGAATTTTGATCCATGAACAGAACATGGGACTGAAGACAAACCTTCTAAGTGTTGTGAACAAGTAAGCATATTCAATTCTATAAAATGCCTTGTGAGCGTCTAAGGATATTACCGTATGCCTGGCGCTTTTCCAGATTTTAGTTTCTTAATTGCACTGTCAATCTCAAGAATTGTTATATTGCCTTCCAGAGCGGATTTGTCAATGGATGGCAATTCTGTGTTGTTGAAAAACTCTTCTATTCGCTCAGTGTCGTTCACCTTAGAAGTATATAGATCCTCATAGAAAGATTTAAACTGATCATTGATACTCTGCTGGTCTGTAATAATGTTACCCTCACTATCTCCAATTACTGGAATAAAACCTGCTGCTGCAGATTGTTTCAATTGATAACACAAAAACCTGCCAGCCTGCTCACCATGTTCATAATAAATCTGACGTGATTTCAAGTAAAGATCTTCTGCATGCTCGCTAGTCAAAGAATCAAATTTGGCTTGTAACAGGAGTCTCTTATGCAGGTCCTCAGAAGACAATGTTGAGTGTGACTGATCAATTGTATTTATTTTATTTATTATTTCTGTAATCCGCTTCGATTTCTTTTTATTTGCACTAGCTTGATATGAGATAATTTGTCCTATGCTTTCAAAGTATCCCATAAAATACTATAACTCCGGGGATTCATTTGTCTCGAGAAAGAAATCAATTTGAGCATCTATGAATTTAACAAAATCGTTGTCTGAGTTTAAGTGCCATGTATGCTGGGGGATTACATTACCTGGGAAACAAAGCTTTAGTAATATTGGACTATGGTCTGAAATAACTATGCTCTCATACTCTACTTGTGTCATTAGGGGGAGTAGTTTCCTGTCCACCAGAAAATAATCAATCCTGGAATACGTTTTATGTATGGGTGAATAGAAAGGAAAACTGTTGATGGATTGATGATTGATGATGAATACTTAAATCTGCAGGGGTCACTTACACCATATGTCTAGAGAAATAAATTGATGCATTGCGCTGATTTACTTGCTGCAGTAATCGTGGAACTAGAGTGATCCAGAGTTGGGTGTAAGACACAATTCAGATCTCCTCCTAAAATTAAATTATATGTGTCAAGACTGGGTAAAAGGGAAAAGAAATCACTAAAAAACTGTACAATATCCCAGTTAGGTGTGTACACATTGGCCAGGACCATAGGCATGTTAATAAGTTTGCCTTGAATTATTACATATCGACCATTTTTATCCATCACGGTGGCCTATATACTGTATAATGGGCCTGTATAATAACAGCAACCCCCCCTACTCTTACTATTAAAATTAGAATGTTATATTTGTGTAAAGCCTCCTTTGTTAAGTTTAGCATGGTCCTTGTTCAACAAATGAGTCTCTTGTAAATATACTATGTCAGATTTCAATTTGTTAAGGTGGTTGAATACCTGGTTTTGTTTCACTGGGTGATTTAGCCCCCATACATTCCAACTGACCAGCCTAGTTTCGGCTCCACCTATGTTACTGAAAGCCATCGCATAAAGTTCTCAGAAATTGCACCAGAGGACTCCTTCGGCTCATGAGCAGTATTAAGAAGGCCAGGGTTTTGTGTAGAAATAAAGAAAGAAAGGAAGGAAAAAAAAAAAAAAAAACAATGTGGGGGGAGTCCCTAAACATGCAGACAACATATGCATGATTATACACAACAGTACAAAAGACTGACATTGACCAAAATTGTATTATTAATTCCTTGCGTTTGAAACCGCAACTTCTTCTAGTTAACTCTACTTACCATGTGAGCACATAGAAAAAGAACATTATAAGGCTCTTACAATAGTTGAACTTCCTAGCTGAACCCCAGAAAATAATGACATTGAACATATATTACAAGTATAATTAGAAAACGAACAAAAAGGTAACGTATTAGAAGTAGCGTCATTCTGTTAAAGTTGTCCATTCTGCATTTGGTATTAAATGTAACCAAAGCAATGGGGCCTCCCCTATCAATCTTCATTAGGCTGCTAATCACCTGTACATCTGCTGACTAGGCTCTTTAAACCAAAATCCTTAGCACACATTGAGCCGCAGTTGTCAGAGACGTAGACATTGAAATTGAATAAGATTTAACATCGCGTAACCATAATAATGTAACATAATCTGAATTTAAACTTGAACTACACAGTCATTAACTTGATGTTCATGTTCAGCCAACCGCCAGCGTCTGGTGTATGCGCGATCGTCACTTGTCCTTACAAGTCAGGTTCTTCAAAATGAAGTCTTTCGCTTTTACCGGGTCCTTGAAGCTTTTTTCTTTTCCGTCCCGTGTCGTGATCCTCAAAACTGCAGGGTATCTCAGCCCAAAGCGAACCCCCTCACAGTTGCGGAGTAAGCTCCTCACCTCATCCGTATTCGATTGCCGTGGACTGTAGTGACTAACTTCATTTCTATGGCTTTCTTCAAAATGTCCTCTTTTTCAGAGAAATAATGACACCTCACCACAAAAGTGCGCGGTGGTTCATTGTCGTCAGTTGGTCTGCTGCGAAGGGTGCGATGAGCTCGGTCTAAGAGTGGGGTTTTCTCGAGGTTGAGGGCCTCTTTCAAGAGACCGGCCACAAACTCAGTTAACTGTTTGCCGCGTCCCTCCTTTACTCCTGCAATGCGAATGTTTGAGCAGCGTGACCTCACCTTCAGATCCTCACTCCGTTCTTTCAGTACGGCAAACTTCTTTTTCATAACAATAAATTCCTTCTCAAGGGTAGTAATGGAGTCTGAATATCCCCCCATTGCGGACTCCAGTCCTGTCACCCGTTCCTCCGTGGCTTCCACTCTGGCATTGACACGCTCCATGGCATTGCGTAACTCGGTCCGGAGCTGGTCAGCTTGGCTGCAGAGTTTAGCTGATTGGGCAGCAGCTTCGATTTTTACGTCTTTACATGGCGCCGCTCCAACTGGAAATCCGAAAAATGTTTTCAGAGTTAATATATTCCACAAGTCTCACCTGAGACAGGGGAGAGCGTCATGTCATATTCAACTGAGCGCTGTAAGCATTGAGCCCGTTCTCGTGCTCTTGTAGTGAGAACGCACGCCCTCAATAAACGCGGCTTGTGGGGGCGTGGCTGGCAAATGACACTCTAAGAGATTGGGTATTTTACAACAAACATTGGAGAAATATGCTCTTTCAGACTGAATATATATCATGAGTCTCACCTGAATCAGGGGAGAGTGTCATGTCATAATCAGCTGAGCACTGTCAGCATTGAGCTCGCTCTTGAGCCCTTTGTAGTGAGAGCGCTCTTTCTCAATAAACGTGGCTTGTAGGGGCGGGAACGGCAAGCGACACGCACAGAGATTCTGCATTTTGCAACAAACGCTGGAGAAATAAACTCTTTCAGAGTGAATATACACCATAAGTCTTGCCTGAGTCAGGGAAGAACGTCATGTCATATTCAACTAAATAATAAAATATAAAAATTATGCAAAAAGAACTTTCTTCCAAAATAAGTGTTGTAGTATAGCTATCAGGACAGCAGTGATGTGTGAACTGAATTTTGTGACGGTACAGTGTATTACAGTGAAGTTATTAAATATATTTTTCATAATATCAAGTTATTGATTATTTTTCATTATAAAAATCATAAAAATTATGCAAAAAGACATTTTTCCAAAATAAGTGTTGTAGTATAACTATCAGGACAGTAGTGATGTGTGAACTGAATTTGGTGACAGTACAGTGTATTACAGTGAAGTTATTGAATATAATTTTCATAATAGTCATTACTCAATATTTTTTACTGCAAAAATCATAAAAATTATACAAAAATACATTTTTCCAAAATAATTGTTGTAGTTTAACTATCAGGACAGCAGTGATATGTGAACTGAATTTTGTGACAGTTTAGTGTATTACAGTGAAGTTATTAAATATTTTTCACTATAAACAGTCATAAAAACTATGCAGCAGTGATGTGTGAACTGAATTTGGTGACACTACAGTGTGTAACATTGAAGTTATTGACTGTTTTTGTAGTAATGCTTTTCGGGTTTTGCACTCTTACTTAGCGATCAACGTATTTTGTCCACCGCGGAGGAAAGCTGATTTTGAGGAAAATTAGGGTGTAGCTGCTTGTCTACATTACTATGATTGAAAAGCTCACGAGTTATTGATCCGGGAAATTCTAATCTGTGAATGCGGCCAACTTTACTTTTTATGTGTGTGCTTGAGCGCTGATTAGGCTATGTATTATATATTGATTTATTATATATGATTTATTATGATTTTCAATTTCCCATTTCACCTATGTGGTGTGGTGGTCCACCACTTGAAGGAAGGGGGACGGCAGAGCATCTGGGCAGTGCGCTTAAAAAAGGGCTCGCGACAGATACCCATAGGACAGGATAGCTCGGACAACGGGGATGCATGTAAGGGGCACAGAATATAGTTATACCCGGATATGGTCGGGGTCATAACGGAAACCCATAAGCTGGTCACAGCAGTGAAGCTTATGCAGAAAGGACCTGCGTCTGTAGTGCAGGAACGTCCAGATTATAAAACCTGACAAATGTGGACGGCGAGGCCCAGCCGGCCGCCGCACAGATTATGCCGATGGATACGCCACAGGACCACGCCCAAGAGGAGGCCATGCCTCTTGTGGAATGAGTATGGGGCGCGCCACGACTTCGGCCGTGCTTGCAATACTTGCAATATTAATAGAGTACAAGCACTGCTCGATTTAGCAGATGATTTAACGGGGCATAATAACTGCAAAGGGAGCAAATCTCCCGTAGCTGCCTCACTTGGAACGAAAGTTATAACCTGCCCTGGTGGAAAAAAAAAAAAAAAAAAGTATGCTAAGTATACTTGCAGCCAGACTAATTATCAGTATACTTCAAGTGTGTTAATGATTAGTTAACTTGTTGTTTGCTACAGCCCTAAATACAAGAAATTCATTAATTCTTTATTTCTTTGTGGCCAAACAGACATGTCCGTTGGCTCTTTTGCCTCAGGCTGCCCATCGAGGCTTGTGCCAAGCCAACATCAAAGTTTGATTTCAAACTTTATTTTCTAGTTAAGTTGGCTTGAAAAAACCAACTTACTGATCTGCTATATAAACTTATTAAGTTGGCTTGAAAAAGCCATATTACTGATAAATAAAGAATCACCTTCAACACTTCCTAGTCAAACCCTAGCAACCATTTAGAGCACCCTAGCAACCAAAACCCAAAGAGGGATATCTTCAAATCTGAATGTCACAGAGGCATAGGGGTTGGTTTATATTGGCAAGCAGCCTTTGGTATGTCATCACTGGCAGATGCCAAGCCACTCCCTAGCAACCAAACAAAGTACCCTAGCAACCATTTAGCAAGACCTTTATCTCTGCATCAGAGCATTGTAGAGACATGGCGGTTGGCTCTTTTGACTCTAACAAACTGGATGCTAACAAACTGGACTTCCAACATGCTACACATGCTAGCAGTGAATAGCTACATGCTAATAGTGATTAGCTAAGAACTCCATAAAAACTCCATAGTAACCATCTGTGACAACTACCAACCACATAGTAACATCATAGCAACCACGCAGGTTACCATAGCAACTGCCTAGCAACTACCCAGAACACCCTTGTAACCGCCTAGCAACATCTTAGCAACCACAAGTACCTTAGCACCATCCTAGCAAGACCCTAGCAACCACCCAGGTTACCATAGCAACCACCTAGCAACCACCCAGAACACCATAGCAACAGCCTAGCAACACCTTAGCAACCACCCCAAGTACCTATGCAAATGCCTAGCAACACCCTTGCAACCACCCAGACATAAGTAATATATCAATTAAAACTATAGAATGTCATCTTTTATTTGTGTACATTTAGGGTAAAAACAAAATGTTGTGCCTTTTGCAAAATAAAGAAAACTAACATGATGCGTGATCTCTCGTCTCCCTCTGAACAAAGTCCAATCTAATAGTTCTCAGAAAATGAATTGTAACTTAGTGAATACAAACGTAGAAATGTTGAAATGTCAGGTTTTAAATCGTGTAAGTCAAATCGAAAACAAAAATTCTCTGTTTATGTAATGTGTATGAAAAGAAAGACATGTCAGACGTCCGTGAGTCAGCTCATTATCCACTAATTCGGCCACACCCACGGAGCGAGCGCTATTCAGACACAAATTCTGTGGCAATACATGTATACATTGTCGCAATCGTGTATTTATTATCTTCAAAAGTGTTTATCTGCATGTTATAGCCATGGTTAGCGATCTCTGGAAGCCTTTGTTAGTTCCTGGAATTTCACATGGTATGCCTGTTCTTCATTAGAAATAATTCGTGGACTAAATGTGCACAGAGCGCCCTCCGGCTGCAAGTATGAATGGAAAACACTGTATCCAGCGCTCATAGTGATGACAATAAATATTGAATAAATATTACTCCTCTGTATAGAAACTTGACATAAACATATGAGAATCCATCAATATTTCTCCAAATGTGCATGCTTTTAAGCTAAATGCCTATATGAAATGCCATAGAGGTAACATGAATGTTCAGACGCTTTGCATTACAGAAATACATTATATTTTAAAGTATATTAAAATAGAAAAACATTATTTTAAATTGTAATATTTCACAGTATTGCTGTTTTTTCTGTATGTTTGATATACAGCATTGTGAGCTTGAGACTTATTTTAAAAACATAATAGCAATGCGTCCAATCTTTTGACTGGTACTGTAATTTAAACTATAATAGGCCTATACAAATTTTTCTTCACATGATGTGCAATAATATGTGCATGCATAAGATCACAAAAATCATGTTTTTTGTCAAGAGTGGACGTTAATACTGTTATTAGCATGATCACAGAGGGTTTTTTCACATAGCCTACCTGACTGAAAGGGCTCATTATGCGGGTCATTATGCAGGTCTTTGTCTTCTCAGGTGTGAATCACAGCATTATTCATGAAGATTCACGCCTCCACGCATACTGTGTTTCTTCACAAAAAGTGTCTTACAAAATTTAAATCTCTATATTGTTTTATATTAATGAGTAGGAAGGATAATATTTACATCATTTTGAATTAAAAATTCTAGTCTACAACTTTCAATACCCAGAAGTCTTGTGAACACATTTAATATGTATTTTTTGGCCTTATTTCAGTGACTTAAGTTTTTTGTTTTTTCAATTACCACGCATAAACATTATTCCTTCAAAAATACAAACATGTACATACATGTTCCTCACACATTATGGTAGCCTAGTTCGTGCTGAATACAGTGTAATGACACCTTTTCCATTAATATGTTTATGAGCAACTGAAAAAAGCACAAATGTCAGGGCTTCAAAACTTCTCCAGGGCCCCAAATCAGCTTCAGACTCCAGAAGGTTAATGGTGTTTGCCTCTGGCAAAACATCATTATTGTTCTCTTGCATACTTATTAATGGTGCTTGCCAAAGGCAAAGCATCATTATTGTTATTGCTCATACTTATTATTAATGGTGCTTGCCTCTGGCAAAGCATCATTATTGTTCTCTTGCATACTTATTATTCTTCTTCTTCCACACAAAAGTTTGGCGCGCTACTCCTCCCGCAGTGTTTGTCGTAGACCCATGAATGAGGTGTCAAATCGATTGGATCATTGAGGAGAGGTGTGCTATGATTTTTCTAAGTGATCGAACTTACGATGTTTGCACAGCGGACGAAAAAGTGGCCAAGTGGCCACTTTCACACACACACGCAGGGCCTTAGAACCCTTTCTCCCTCTTTCTCTCTCTATCTCTCACTTACATATCTCACTCATTTGACATCTTATCAAGCAGACAATAAGTAATGACAAAACAAACTTCATAGCCACACCCTAGCAACCAGTTACAGCACCCTAGCAACCACCCCATAGACTTCCATTGAAAAATAGATGAGATGGATATAAATAAATCAGAACATCATAGAGACACGTGGGTTTGGCTCTTTTGATTTGAGCAGACATGCAGTCTATTAGTTTAAGCCTGTTAATGATGGAGTACTTTATCCATCCTACAGAAAACAATTGTAGAATTAGTTTGCTTACTATAAAAGCTAGAAGTGTTTTGAGGCCTCTTGGCCTATGTAACTGTAAGGGTCAGACAAGTTTACTTGGCCACTAAGCATATTTTGTTGGTAATTTTCCACCACAGGTGGCTGTGAAATGAATAAGATCATTATTAAGGGTGTCACGTGAAGGCTTCTTGCCTCCGGGGAGTATTGACTGTTTTGATACAATGTTTCATTTGGTCAGTGGGAAAAGAGTTGACCATCAATTAGCAGAAGGCCATGAGAGATTAAGGTAAAAGATGTACAGTAGCTAGAAGTTGGTCACCCTTACTAAGAAAATTGTCTCTTACATAAGCAACACCTGCAGTTGTATTAGTGAAATGACTATGGTAGAAAGGTTGGGGAGTACAGGTGCTGGTCATATAATTAGAATATCATCAAAAAGTTGATTTATTTCACTAATTCCATTCAAAAAGTGAAACTTGTTAAGTTCTTAACTTGTTAAGAAGCACATTAATAGAGAGGCGAAGGGAAGGAAAAGATGTAGAAGAAAAAAGTGTACAAGCAATAGGGATAACCGCAACCTGGAGAGGATTGTGAATTAAAAAATGTGGGGGAGATTCACAAAGAGTGGACTGCAGCTGGAGTCAGTGCTTCAAGAACCACTACGCAAAGACGTATGCAAGACATGGGTTTCAGCTGTCATATCCCTTGTGCCTGCACACAGTGCCAAAGCTACCAGTACCTGGTTTAAGGACCATGGTATCCCTGTTCTTAATTGGCCAGCAAACTCGCCTGACGTGATAGAAAATCTATGGGGTATTGTGAAGAGGAAGATACGATATGCCAGACCCAACAATGCAGAAGAGCTGAAGGCCACTATCAGAGCAACCTGGGCTCTTATAACACTTGAGTAGTGCCACAGACTGATCGACTCCATGCCACGCCGCATTGCTGCAGTAATTCAGGCAAAAGGAGCCCCAACTAAGTATTGAGTGCTGTACATGCTCATACTTTTAATGTTCATACTTTTCAGTTGGCCAAGATTTCTAAAAATCCTTTCTTTGTATTGGTCTTAAGTAATATTCTAATTTTCTGAGATGCTGAATTTGGAATTTTCCTTAGTTGTCAGTTATAATCATCAAAATTAAAAGAAATAAACATTTGAAATATATCAGTCTGTGTGTAATGAATGAATATAATATACAAGTTTCACTTTTTGAATGGAATTAGTGAAATAAATCAACTTTTTGATGATATTCTAATTATATGACCAGCACCTGTATATGGGAAAGATTAGTGGGGGGAGAGCACCTGTAAGTGAGAATATGGGAAAATGTGAGGGTGAATATTACCAGCCAATAATATTACTTTGGTGTGTTTTAAGAGATAAGAAAAATGTATAAAAACTCTGCCCCAGCTAAGAGAAATTCAGATGTGGAGCTGGCATCTCACTTTATTGTTTGACAGTAAAGTTAAATACTTCTGAGACCTGGAACTTCGACTGTGAGTTTTTCTTCGAGACCAGATCTGAAGGGACAAAGAGACATTGAATTTGCCACGACACTAACTGTCTAGCCATGCCCTAGCAACCATTTACAGCACGCTAGCAACCCAAACTTAAAGTGGGATAGCTTCAAATCTGAACATCATAGGGTTGGTTTATATCATTCATACAGGCAAGCAGCCTTTGGAGTATCATCACTGGCAGCTGCCAAGCCACTCCCTAGCAACCAAACAAAGTACCCTAGCAACCGTTTCGCAAGACCTATATCTCTGCATCAGTACATTGTAGAGACATGGGGGTTAGCCCTTTTGACTCATGCTGTCAAACTGGACTTCCAACATGCAACACATGCTAGCAGTGAATAGCTACATGCTAATAGTGATTAGCTAAGTGCTAAATTGGTCTAAGAACATGCTAAGAACTCTATCAAAACTCCATAGTAATCATCTGTGACAACTACCTAGTAACACCAACACATTACTGACTTCGGTGAAAAGAAGATTTATGCTGATCCTGCAGTCACCGCCTCGTTACGAAACGTGACAAGAGTGACATTGACAGGAATCATGCCACTTTTGCAGCACATTAGGGAAACCAACATAGATCAAGCATTTAAAATAATTCATCATAACACAAAAGGACTGGCAGCCCACATTGAAGACATTAGATGCCATCATGAGCTGCTACTATCAGACATTTTTTGCATAACAGAAACTCACCTGACCGGATCATCCATTACACCCCATCTCCAATTGGAGACAACTTGTTTATGCGCAACAGATATGTCTCCTACTCGACATATCAAGAGATCACAAATAAAGATGAAGGTGGAGTCGCGATATATTGTAAAGAGCATATTTCAGCTCAGGCTAGGTAATTTATACAGAACGTAATCGATCTGGAGTTTGTCGTCATCAAAATAGATAGTCCAATCAAAGCAACCATCGCTGCTGTGTATAGGCCACCACACTACTGTTTCGAAGAATTCATGAAGAACTTGAAGAGTCTGATGGATTATTTGGACATCGTGGACGAACAGGTCATCGTCTGTGGCGACTTTAACGAGGATCTCTTAAGTGCAGGGTAAAAAAATGTTCTGGAATTATTTTGATCCAAACTGATCACCACAGCATCGACTAAAAAGCACACTCTACTGGATCACATTTACATCTCTCATCTGGATTTGTGTCTTCAATCGGGTGTGTTACATATTTATAGTTATCACAATCCTGTGTACTGTATTTTGCGTAAATGATTAGTTGCATTCTGTACTGTAGTTTTTATGGTGGATGAGTATTAAACTTGTTGCATCTTTCCCAAAAAGACTCATGGCTGTATTAGATCAAAAGGGTGCTTCTATTAAATACTGAGCAAAGGGTCTGAATACTTAAGACCATGTGATATTTCAGTTTTTCTTTTTTAATAAATCTGCAAAAATGTCAACAATTCTGTGTTTTTCTGTTAATATGGGGTGCTGTGTGTACATTAATGAGGAAAAAAAAAAGAACTTAAATGATTTTAGCAAATGGCTGCAATATAACAAAGAGTGAGGGGGTCTGAATACTTTCCGTACCCACTGTATATATATATATATATATATATATATATATATATATATATATATATATATATATATATATATATATTCCCCTAGTAAAATTTTATTATTGCAACAGTAAGGTATTTGTTTTTTATTTTTATTATCTTGGAGTTAATGCAGTTATTAAATTTTAATATGAAGTTAAAATAATATTTAAATGTGAGCTATTACGACATTGTAGGGTGGGATTTGGCACAACAGGCGTTTTCTAAATCTTTTAATAAACATTTTGGTTGAATTGGCACATCAAGTGTTTTTGTCTTTATTGAATCTTCTTCAATAGCACATTAAAAATGTGTTCTTGTGAACTTCACAGAAGGTCCAGAGGGTATTCCAGAAAGCAAGGATAACTTATGATCACATATACTCTCAGTTGATTAACCTAAACCTTGCTTACTCAAGGTATGCTGGTTCCAAAAAACGATTTTTATTCTTCTTTTAATCAAGGGCACAATGTGTCTGCATATTTTAATTAAAAATGAAAAATATGTAATGTCAGGACTAACGATTGCAAAAAATTAAATAACCTCATGGTGTCCAGTAATCAATTTCATTAGTACATTGACTTTAATTTATTGACAAAGAACTGATGTTTAATGCTTAGCATCAAATCTACTATAGTAGTACTATTAAGCTTGCGATTCTTTATGAGAGTTAATACACATAAATTTGCCACATAAACCTGCATTCCCAAATGGGCTGGGGGTAGCATGCAAGAGGTTCCGTGTATAGTATATTTTCCAATTAAAATCTGTGATTGTATATCAAGAATAGGAACATGTTTGTGTGCATTTTATTTTGTGATTTTGCCGGAACAAGTAGAGAATACTCAAGTGGCGTCTGTCATTGCTAAGCAACCACGAGCTGCGCTCTCCATGACGAAGCGGAAATTTCAAGAAAGGAAGACTCAGCATGATTTCAGAAACAGCACATTCTTGCACCTGATAACCTTTGTTTAACAAACGAACGGTATTAGCATGTAAGAGGTTCAGGGTTCAAAACCATCCTTGTATAGCATTTTAAGGTTCATTAGTTAACATTAGATAACATAAACTAATAATGAACTGCACTTCTACAGCATTTATTAATATTTGTTTGTTAATTTCAGCATTTATTAATACATTATTAAAATCTTGTTAACATTAGTTAATGCACTGTGAACAAACATGAACAGTGAACAACTGTTTTTTCATGAACTAACGTTAACAAAGATTACTAAAATACAGTAATGTATTGCTCATGGTTAGTAAGTGTTGTGATGTTTTTTTTTGTTGATGAAGTTTTTTCTTCCCAGTAAAATCAGTGATTGATGCTTTAGTTCAAGATCATGATGGCGCTTAAGTTTCAGGAAAGGATAAATCGATTTCCAGGTGTGTTCTTTTGATGCAGATGAGAAACCAGTCAAATATCACCATAGTAACTGTGTAGCCATACCCTAGCAACCATTTAGAGCACCTGGGCAGCCATATTGCAATATAAAGAAGCCATATCTCAGCTCCACAACATCGTACAGACATGTTGGTTGGCTCCCTAGCAACCGAGTGCCGAGCTTTGCCATTGGCAAAACATCATTAGTGTTCTCTTGCATTATTCTGCTTCTTCTTCTTCTTCTGGACAAAACTTTGGCGTGTAACTCGTCCCGCACCGTTTGTCCTATACCCATGAATGAGGTGTCAATACGACCGGCTCATTGAGGAGAGGTGTGCTATGACTTTTCTAAGCAATTGGACCTACAATGTTCACACAGCGGATGAAAAAGCGGCCAAAAAAGTCCCATTGACTTTCAATGGCGGAATGTTTAGAAATTGGAATCTCAACTGTCACTTCCTCACACAAACGCAGGGTCTTAGAACCATTTTTCTCTCACTCATTTGACTCATCGTATTAAGCAGCCAAGAAGTAATGACAAAAAAACTTTATAGCCACACCCTAGCAACCAGCTACAGCACCCTAGCAACCACCCCATAGATTTCCTTTGAAAATTAAATGAGAGGGATATAAATGAATCAGAACATCTTAGAGACATGTGAGTATGGCTCTTTTGATTTGGACAGACATGCAGTCTATTAGTTTAAGCCTGCTAACTGTCTAGCCATGCCCTAGGCAACCATTTAGAGCACCCTAGCAACCCAAACCCAAAGTGGGATATCTTCAAATCTGAACATTATAGGTTTGGTTTATAGTAGCCTTTGGAGTATTATCATTGGCAGATGCCAAGCCACTCCCTAGCAACCAAACAGAGTACACCCTATCAACCATTTAGCAAGACCTATACAGTGGGTACGGAAAGTATTCAGACCCCCTTACATTTTTCACTCTTTGTTATATTGCAGCCATTTGCTAAAATCATTTAAGTTCATTTTTTTCCCCTCATTAATGTACACACAGCACCCCATATTAACAGAAAAACACAGAATTGTTGACATTTTTGCAGATTTATTAAAAAAGAAAAACTGAAATATCACATGTTCCTAAGTATTCAGACCCTTTGCTGTGACACTCATATATTTAACTCAGATGCTGTCCATTTCTTCTGATCATCCTTGAGATGGTTCTGTACCTTCATTTGAGTCCAGCTGTGTTTGATTATACTGATTGGACTTGATTAGGAAAGCCACACACCTGTCTATATAAGACCTTACAGCTCACAGTGCATGTCAGAGCAAATGAGAATCATGAGGTCAAAGGAACTGCCTGAAGAGCTCAGAGACAGAATTGTGGCAAGGCACAGATCTGGCACACACTCACCCTCATTGTCCGGTCTCGTTCATGTCTAAGGTACCTACCTCTGGCTTATTGAAAGGACTCCCTGAACTACTTACCTTACTCCCGTGTCTTCGATCATCCTCCTGTGTCTCCTGGTCCATGTGTGAGTGTCGTCTGCCTTCCTCGTTGTCATTGTGCTCCAGCCATTCCATCCTGCAATCCAGAAACTACATCACTACCTGTTCACCATTCCCTTGGCACTTCAATTACTTCACCGAACTCACCTGTCACCACTACCGGCTCTACTTGTTTAAATAAACCCGTCTTTACAACATCTTTGGTTTCCGACCTGTTTATACTGTAACAGAAGACCAGACCAAAAGCTACTTACACAAGTATGAGCCATCCCGATCCCTTCCAGAATCTGGTCAACGTTTTGCGTCGCATTTTCCCGGTAAATCCATCTACACCGCCACCAGCCATCACATCCGGGAACACCATCACCCCTTCCTCACCACCAGTCTACGGCAGTCCCACGGCCAGACCGGCGCCCTTCTCTGGTTCGGCGGAGGATTGCAACGGATTCCTCCTGCAATGTTCGCTGTTCCTGGAGATGCAGCCGCACTTGTTTCCCACCGAGATCACCAAAGTTGACTTTTTAATCTCCCAACGAAACGGTAAGGCGCTCCAATGGGCAGATTCTATTTGGTCACAGAATAACCCTGTCATCCAGTCATTTTCCAGTTTCGTCGAACATTTCAGAGAAGTTTTTGGAGAACCCGCTTACGACTCATCCATTGGTGAGAAGTTATATAATCTCAAGCAGAAAAACATGACAGTGAATGAATATGCCCTACAGTTTTGTACACTCGCAGCTAAGAGTGGATGGAGCGAACAAGCCTTACTCACCACCTATTGGGAGGGTTTAGATCCTTGAGTGCGGTTGCATCTCGCTGCATACGAGGATACCATCGGGCTCGAACGGTTTATCCAGCTCTCCATCCGCTTCGCCACTCGTATGCAGTCGTGTATCGAAGAACACCAGGGACAGCCTCAGCTCAACACCATCCTCTGCCGACCAGAATCTGTCAGCCCTCCAGAACCAGCTAACGAACCCATGCAACTGGAATCTACCCGTTTGTCTCCAGCTGAGCTGCAGAGGAGGCTGACCCAGAATCTTTGCTTATATTGTGGCTCTCCTGGGCATGTCATCTCCGCATGCCCAACTCGCCCTCCCCGTCCATTGGTGAGTGCCATCATTCCAATCTCCAATTCCATGAAACCACTCACTACTATGATTAAACTTACTGTTGCCAAAACTTCCATTACAGTTACTGCGCTCCTCAATTCTGGGTCAGCTGGAAACTTCATCTCCGGAACCCTCTGCTGCCAACTCCAGCTCAAGACCCAGACAACGCCGTCTACCTACCAGATCCAATCAATAATTGGAAAACCAGTCGGAAGAAGGCTCGTTAGTTGCATATCAGAACCCATTCAACTCCAAGTTGGACTCCTGCATACGGAGAAAATCCAGTCGCTGGTTCTGGAGGGGTCCTCTGACGTTATCTTAGGGTGCCCGTGGATGGTGCAGCACAACCCTACCATTTCCTGGAAAACCGGCGAAGTCCTGAAGTGGGGCGACACGTGTTTTCCAGACTGTTTTTCCTCCTTACCTGTTCCTCGCTCTCCATGCTCCGGATATCTTCCAGTACTACCCACCTCCATCGAGAGTCCCCTCGAGAGACGCACTGAAGATATTCCCCCGTGTTACGCCCCCTTCAGTGACGTATTCTGCCCTAAAAGAGCTTCCAAGCTGCCTCCACACCGGCCATAGGACTGCGCCATCGATCTGCTCCCGGGTGAGTCAGTGCCCAGGGGAAAAATCTATCCCCTGTCAATCCCGGAGGAGAAAGCCATGGAGGAGTATATCAAGGAGGCTCTGGCTCAGGGCTACATCCATCCATCGACTTCCCCTGCTGCTTCCAGCTTCTTCTTTGTGGCGAAAAAGGACAGAGGCTTGCAGCCCTGTATCAAGTACTGTGCACTTAACGCCATAACAGTCAAGTTCAGATATCCCCTTCCTCTCGTCCCAGCAGCTCTTGAACACCTCCACGGTGCCACTGTGTTCACCAAGTTGGACCTCCGCAGCGCATTTATAACCTCATCCGGATACGCGAGGAGGACGAGTGGAAGACCGCCTTCGTCACGCCTACAGGCCACTATGAATATCTCATCATGCCGTATGGCCTGGTCAACGCCCCCTCCGTATTTCAGGACTTCATTCATGAGGTGCTCCGGGAGTTCCTCCACAGGTTCGTTCTCGTCTACATAGATGATATCCTGATATACTCCCGGAGCATGGCCGAACATCGCCATCATGTTGCGGAGGTCCTGAAATGTCTAAGGGAGTTCCAACTATTCCTTAAAGCAGAAAAATGTTCCTTCCATCAGTCATCAGTGAAATTTCTGGGTTACATCATCGATCGCAGTGGCATCCGGATGGACGAGGGGAAGGTGGAAGCCATCAAAAACTGGCCCACACCCAAATCCATCAAAGAACTCCAACGTTTCCCCGGCTTCGCAAATTTCTACAGATGGTTCATCCAAGACTACAGCTCCATCTCCAGTCCACTCACCAACCTACTCCATTGTAAGCCCAAGTCTTTGGAGGTAAATTATGACATCGGCAACCGGGAACTCCTAGCTGTCAAGCTGGTACTTGAAGAGTGGAGGCATTGGTTGGAGGCAGACAGACATCCATTTCTGGTACTCACAGATCATAAGAACCTGGAATATCTCCGAGCTGCCAAAAGACTCAACCCCAGACAAGCCCGTTGGGCTTTATTCTTCACCCGTTTTAATTTCACCATCTCTTACCGACCCGGATCAAGAAACCACAAAGCTGACGCTCTCTCTCGACTCCATACTCCAGAAGAAATCACCGAAGAACCTGTATCCATCTTACCAGAAAGTATCTTTCTGAACCCTATCACTTGGTCACCTGACACCTTGCCCTCCTCCAATGCCTCTACCAACACTCCGTCAGGTTGTCCACCGGATCACCATTATATCACTCGAGCACAACGCACTCCTCTGATTCACTCAGCCCACACATCACTAGGCACTGGCCACCCGGGGGTCAATGAAACCCTCTCGCTGTTGAAAGACCGCTTCTGGTGGCCCAATATGGCTGCTGATGTCAGAAGGTATGTGCAGGGATGCAGGGAATGCGCCATGTCTAAGAGTCCACGCCATCTACCATCCGGCAAGCTCCTTCCTCTGCCCGTTCCCAACCGTCCATGGTCACACCTAGGAGTGGACTTCGTTACAGACCTCCCAGCCTCCAATATCCTCACCTGCATCCTGGTAATAGTCGACAGATTCTCCAAATCCTGTCGCTTAATTCCCCTAAAAGGACTTCCCATGGCCATGGAAACAGCAGAACTCCTTTTCAATCATGTCTTAAGCTATTTCGGCATCCCCGAGGACATTGTCTCTGATAAAGGTCCCCAATTCACCTCAAGGGTCTGGAAAGCATTCTTTTCCCTCCTAGGTGTGACCGTCAGTCTATCCTCGGGCTACCATCCTCAATCCAACGGGCAGACAGAACGGAAGATTCAGGAAATAGGCCGCTTCCTCCGTACCTTCTGCCATGGCCACCAGGACTCTTGGAGCCAGTATCTGGGTTGGGCCGAGTACGCACAAAACTCCCTTCGTCAACCATCTACTGGACTTACACCATTCCATGCGTACTCGGTTACCAACCCCCACTGTTCCCCTGGACTGGGGAACCATCGGACGTACCATCGGTCGATTACTGGTTGCGAGAGGGTCTGGGACTCAGCACACCACCAATTACAACGTGCCCTCAGGAGGCGCAGGATGACCGCAGATCTTCACCGTTCCGAAGCTCCTGCATACCAACCTGGACAGAAGGTCTGGCTCTCCACCAGGGACATCCGACTGCGCCTCCCAAGTCGTAAACTGAGTCCCAGGTTCATTGGCCCGTTTACCATCACGGAGCAGATCAACCCTGTCACTTATAAACTTCAACTTCCTCCTGAGTACCGCATTCACCCCACATTCCATGTCTTTCTCCTCAAGCCTCACCACCCTTCTGTTTCCCTTTCCACAGAGCCTGGTGTGACCACAGCTGAACCCCCCCTTCCTCTTCTACTAGGAAGCTGCTTCTACGATGGAGCTGCCTACGAGGTGCGAGAGATCCTGGACTCCCAGCGCCGTGGTGGTCGGCTCGAATACCTTGTGGACTGGGAGGGTTACGGTCCCGAGGAGCGCTCTTGGATTCCACACAAGGACATTCTCGATCCTAACCTGCTGAACACCTTCCACGGCGCTCACCCTGACAGACCTGCCCCGCGTGGAAGAGGAAGACCACCACGACGTCGGGGTCCTCGGCCCTGAGGAGCAGGCCGTGGAGGGGGGGGTACTGTCACAGACACGCCAGGTTCCATCATCCACTCACAGCCCACTCCTTCACCAAAATACTGATCACTAACACCTGCACCTCATCAGCATTACAATCACCAGCACCATAAAAGACACTCACACACTCTCCCTCATTGTCCGGTCTCGTTCATGTCTAAGGTACCTACCTCTGGCTTATCGAAAGGACTCCCTGAACTACTTACCTCTACTCCTGCGTCTTTGATCATCCTCCTGTGTCTCCTAGTCCGTGTGTGAGTGTCGTCTGCCTTCCTCGTTGTCATCGTGCTCCAGCCATTCCATCCTGCAATCCAGAAACTACATCACTACCTGTTCACCATTCTCTTGGCACTTCAATTACTTCACCGAACTCACCTGTCACCACTACCGGCTCTACTTGTGTAAATAAACCCGTTTTTACAACATCTTTGCTTTCCGACCTGTTTATACTGTAACAAAAGGTGACTTGACTAAATTTACTGAAACCAATTATTATACTTTTAGTTAAATGAAAATATAACATTTCTTACTTGTTGATGTCCTTAACATGAAATGGTTTACAAACTCTCATTGTCTCTCCAAGTGACTTGTAACAATGCATGATAATCACAGAGACAGAGGGGGAGAGCAATGATCAGCGGGGGTGGATGAAACCTTATTTTGTCCGTGCTATCTTTTATTTTCAAAGCATAAATGCAGACGTTTAAATTACATCTTTTGCAATTAAACAACTGTTCAAATTAAATTTTTTAGTTTTTTTTAATTATATTTTAAAAATCTTTGACATTTCATTTATCAGTGTATGTGTAAAAATGTAGGGGTCTCACAAGCCATCTCTCACATTGTGTAACATATTCAATAATTCATTATGAAAATCACCAAGCTTTTTCAGAGAGAAACAATGATTTCATTCAGACCCTGTGATGCCTCAGGTTAGTTCTATAAAAGGACCTTATCTCTATTTTAAATTGAAATTATTCTAAATATACATAATATAAAATGTTACTAAAAAAAAATATTTAAACAGTTTAAACATAGTTTAGTTTTAGCTAAATTAATATATAAATTTTAAAAATATATTTTTCAAAACCTTACATTTTCAGAGAGCAGAAGAAGTAGTTCTTTTTGCAATGATAAAAAATAAATAAGTAAAAATAAAATAAAAAGCATTAATGAAATAAAACACTCCCAGATCCTCCCAGAAATAAACTCCTGTGTGAAAGAGAGACGGGAGGGTGGAGTCAGACCAGATGAGCCTGTGTATCACAGCATATAGACTGTTAACTACTTTCCAGAGTGAATGTTTTTGTACTAAACTTATTTCAAAGCACAATCTTAAAAGTTCAAATATGATCTTTTAAAATGAAAAGTTTGTTTAAATCTGATCTTTAAAGATTTAATAAAAATCAAATATTCTTCTTAGAAGTCTACAATATCAGGATAACATCTGATGCCGATGGTTTTATTTAATTTAACCTAAAGTATACTTTTTATCAAACAACATCTGTTCAAAAACCTGTACATAGTCATCTTAGATCTTATTTCTCAAAGATTCAAGCAGAAGGGTTAGGGGTAAGTTTTTGAGAAAACAGCATGTTAAAAACAGCATGTTAACTAGAAATATTTAATTTGAATTGATTTTAAAAACATCCAAACATGAAGGTGTCTGTGTGTTTGGCGAGTGACAGATGCAACTTGCACGTCCCCTTAAAAAGGACTCAGCTATGCACTTATTTAGCTTAAGTTGCATCTTTAAGAAAATCCCTATGCATTTTCAGAGACGGATCCTCAACAATCATTAATGATGGCCTCAGGATATAGGCTGATGAGGTGATTTACATATCAAGTCACTTCTCTGGGCCGAGCCTGTCTGTTGCCCCCTTGAGCATCCTTCGGGGAGAGATGACACTAGCAGGACACATGCCCCTTGTCCCCCAACAATTTTGCATGGGTGTTAAACAAATATAATTCCTTCGAAGTGATGGTACTTTACGTAACATTATGTAAGTTGACATTTGTGTTGGCTACTGTATACAGGCCACCAGGACACCATACAGTCTTTATCTGCAGCTAGTACTAACTCTGATAGAAAATCAGCAAATTCTTTGATAAAGTCCTTGTTGTTAGTGACTTTAATATCCATGTAGATAATAAAAAAGACTCATTGGGATTGGCATTTGCAGACATTCTAAACTCTATTGGTGTTAGACAACACGTGTCAGGACCCACTTATTGTCGTAATCATACTTTAGATCTAATACTGTCACATGGAATTGATGTTGATGCTGTTGAAATTTTGCAGCAGAGTGACGACATCTCAGATCATTATCTAGTCTCATGTATACTACATTTAGTCAAGGCAGCTAAACTGCCCCCCTGCCATAAATTTGGTAGAACCATCACTTCTACCACTAAAGATCGCTTTATAAATAATCGTCCTTAGCATACCAGACAGCTTAGAAGACCTCGATGTTGCAACAGAAACTATTGCCTCTGTCTTTTCCAGCACATTAGACTCAGTTGCTCCTTTGCATTTAAAAAAAGATTAAGGAAATTAATCCAACGCCATGGTACAATGACCACACTCGGGCCCTAAAGGTAGCAGCCAGAAAAATGGAGTATTAAACCTCTTATTAAAAAACCACAACTTGATCCTAGAGAATTAGTCAATTACAGGCCGATCTCAAATCTCACTTTTCTGTCAAAAATACTTGAAAAGGCAGTATCATCACAACTATGTTACTTTTTAGAAAGAAATAGTATCTGTGAGGATTTCCAGTCAGGATTTAGACCGTACCATAGTACTGAGACTGCTCTCATTAGAGTTACTAATGATTTGCTCTTATCATCAGATCGGGGTTGTATCTCTTTATTAGTGTTACTGGATCTTAGTGCTACATTTGACACTATTGATCACAATTCTTTTAAATAGACTCGAAAATGATGTTGGCATTAGTGGAATTGCATTGTCATGGTTCAAATCATACTTATCTGACCATTATCAGTTTGTAGTAGTAAATGAAGAGAGTTCATATGGATCACAAGTTGAATATGGAGAACCGCAAGGCTCAGTACTAGGACCATTGCTTTTCACTCTGTACATGCTACCCTTGGGAGATATCATTAGGAAGCATGGCGTTAGTTTTCACTGTTACACTGATGATACTCAGCTCTATATTTCTTTGCGCCCTGATGAAACTTACCAATTCACAGAATTAACGGAATGCATAGCTGATATAAAAAATTGGATGACCAGTAATTTCCTACTACTAAATTCAGAAAAAACAGATATTCAAATTTTTGGACCAAAAACTTCTTCACGTAATAACCTAGAATACTGTCTAACACTTGATGGCTGCTCTGTTAAGTCTTCATCGTCAGTTTGGAACCTGGGTGTGCTCTTTGATACCAGTCTTTCATTTGAAGGCCATGTTTCTAGCATCTGTAAAACTGCATTCTTCCATCTTAAAAATATATCTAAACTACGACATATGCTCTCAATGAAAAATGCAGAACAGTTAGTTCATGCGTTCATGACCTCAAGGCTAGATTACTGTAACGCTTTACTGGGTGGTTGTTCTGCTCACCTAAACTACAGCTTGTACAAAATGCAGCAGCTAGAGTTCTTACTAGAACTAGGAAGTATGACCATATTAGCCCAGTTCTGTCAACACTGCATTGGCTTCCTGTTAAACATCGTATAGATTTTAAAATCTTGCTAATTACTTACAAAGCACTGAATGGTTTAGCTCCCCAGTACCTGAGCGAGCTATTAATGCATTATAGTCCTTCGCGTCTATTGCGATCTCAGAATTCAGGCCAGTTGATAATACCTAGAATATCAAAATCAAGTGCAGGTGGTAGATCCTTCTCCTATTTGGCACCTAAACTCTGGAACAATCTTCCTAGCATTGTTCGGGAAGAAGACACACTCTGTCAGTTTAAATCTAAACTAAAAACGCATCTCTTTAACCTGGCATACACATAACACATTATCAATTTATTTTTTCAAATCCGTTAAAGGATTATTAGGCTGCATAAATTAGGTCAGCCGGAACCAGGAACATTTCCTATAACACCAGATGTACTCTTTACATCAGAAGAAGAACGGCATCTACGCTAATATTAGTCTTTCTGTTTATCCCGAGGTTTACCGTAGTCAACCGGATCCAGTCCGTATCCAGGTGAGACCAAGGACCTGCGCCATGACACGACCACAATGCAGCCCTGAAGTATCAGCAGAGATTGAGTCAACTAGATCATCCACTGTGAAGGCCTCTTCAACATGACAACCAGTGGCGCAGCTCCTCAACAACCGTCCATACCGGCGTGTTGAATACGATTCCTCAACTGGATGGAACTGAATTAAATACTTTGAATGTTGCGATCCTATCTGACTTATGATAGCAACCTGAGTCGTAACAAAGCACTGTTTCCCAGAGGCGGACTGGCCCCCTGACTAAGCCTGGTTTCTCCCAAGGTTTTTTTTTTCTCCATTTTAACACCTGTTTGCCACCTGATGTCACCTGTTGGAGTTTGGGTTCCTTGCCGCTGTCGCCTTTGGCTTGCTTAGTTGGGGACACGACAATTGACATTTGATATTCAACAGTGCTTTGATCTGCCTGCTGTGCAGCCAAAATAATGTACCAGTTACCAATGTAAAGCTGCTTTGACACAATCTACATTGTAAAAAGCGCTATATAAATAAAGGTGACTTGACTTGACCTCATGAATTTTGTTTATTTGATTTTATTCACTTTTTTTTTTTTTTTTTTTGGAAACAGTGTTTTACCGCGGCTTCATTTTTTCTTTCTTCTTTCATCTATAATTCTAATTTTGAGCGTATTTGTGTTCCTTTATCATATCACTTTATCACTTTACCCGTTCCATTTTGTCTGAAAAAAACTATGTTTCCTATACGTTTAGGTGCAATGTGACGTTGAAATAGCGTTCTCACTGTTCTCTGCATCTCTTTGTTTGTAGCATTTGGTTGATTTAATAAAATGATGGTTTAACCATCCTCTTGAGTCATTTTACATACTATATTATAGTTTACAGTATAGAATGTGGAACAAATATCTTTGAAACATTGTAGCTTGTAAAACATTTAAATGACTTCAAACGCTATATATAGACGTTTTACCTTCCAGGGGTTAGAGGTCAGACAAAGCGGATGTTCACATTCTCTCTAGTTAAAACCTATAGGCCCCTACCTACTGAATAAGCTTTAAGAAACAGTCTGCAAAGCTACAATGGCTACTCCACAAGTTCCTGTAACTTCTGTTGAAAGTTATATTAAAACGGAAGAAAATCTTCCTTACGCACGGCAGAAAAAACACAGGATTCGTTTGACCAAGTTTCTTCATGAAGATGAAAATTTTGTGAAACAGGAATTGGCCAATGTTTGTGTGGGCAGCTTTTAACAAAGCATCACGCACAGTCAAACTCTATGCTATGGAATTTTTTGAAGAAGAATTTACATCACAGACACCTTGTGTGCATTTGCCTGCCAAGGACTGGCCATTTTTCTACAATCGTATCTGGACCGATCTGAATGGGATCGCTGGTAAAAGCTTTTACATGAATGAGTGGGATGGAGTTCCCCCAGCGTGCAGTACAAGGTGATAAAGCCTGGTGATAACGTAACCATATCAACCTGTTGGAACAAGTCGCTTCATGACCAAAACCTCATTAAGTTGATGAAACCCCGCGAGGAATCCGAAATGGACTTTTGGTCTCAAAGCAGTGATAGTTCTGAGTCTGAGTGGGATCATGACTGGCCAGTTCCAGAGGACGACCCCTTCGAATGCTGCAGGTCTACAAACAGTCTTTATTTTGAGTGCAGCGACATACCTGCGTTACATACAGTCTTTTTAACAATAGACAAGTTGTTTAATTTGAGCTGAATTCATTTGAAGCGCTGCTAAATGTTTAATCAGTCATGGTGATGTGCCTTAATATGTATTAAAATGGTAACGTGATATAGCAACCTGAATTGTACAATGATATTTTAATGTATTGTGCCCTTGCTTCTGTTTTGTGTTACTTGCCATATGTGTAATTGTTTTTGTTTAATAAACTGATTGGATCCAATTTCCCTCGCCTCTAAGAATCCGTATGTTACAGACATAATGGTTTATTCCAATTATAACATTGGGTTGATTTAATAAAATTTGTAAGGTTTTAAAATATATATATATATATATTTTAATGTATATATTAATTTAGCTAAAACTAAACTATGTTTAAATTGTTTAAATAATTTTTTTAGTAACATTTTATACATTTACATGTATATTTAGAATCATTTCAATTTAAAATAGAGATAAGGTCCTTTTATAGAACTAACCTGAGGCATCACAGGGTCTGAACATTGTTTCTCTCTGAAAATGCTTGGTGATTTTCATAATGAATTATTGAAAATGTTACAGATGGCTTATGAGACCCCTACATTTTTACACATACAATGATAAATGAAATGTCAAAGATTTGATTTATTAAGATTTTAAAAATATAATTTAAAAAAACTAAAAAAAATAATAATTTGAACAGTTGTTTAATTGCAAAAGACATAATTTAAACTTTTGCATTTATGCTTTGAAAATAAAAGATAGCACGGACAAAATAATGTTTCATCCACCCCCGCTGGCCATTGCTCTCCCCCTCGGTCTCTGTGATTACCATGCATTGTTGCAAGTCACTTGGAGAGACAATGAGAGTTTGTAAACCATTTCATGTTAAGGACATCAACAAGTGAGAAATCTTACATTTTCATTTAACTGAAACTATAATAATTGGTTTCAGTAAATTTAGTCAAGTCACCTTTATTTATATAGCGCTTTTTACAATGCAGATTGTGTCAAAGCAGCTTTACAGTGATAACTGGTATATAATTTTGGCTTAGTATCTGCTTGTTATTATTAACATTGTTATACTTTTATTTATTACCATCTTCATCTAAAGAACAGAATGTTTTTCTCTTTTGAAATGTGTGTGTGTGAGTGTAAGTCAGTGAGAGATTTTTAGATTTCAGTATAAACTAAAACCAAAATGTTTTTTTTTTTTTTTTTATTTAACTACCAAAATGTATCCCCCATTTGCAAAACACCTTTTTAAATTATACTAAATCATATTTTTGAAAATATAAAAATGAAAACTAAAAGCAATTGTTAACCCATTCAGACATCATTGCTAGAGGAAAACTTTTTCCATATTTTTATATTTTTAACTACAATAATAGTGTCATTAAATTTAGTAACTGTCATTATTCAGCGTGTTATAATATTGTGGAGATGTGAATGTTTTTCACTTTTTGAAATGTATGTGTGTGTGTGTGTGTGTGTGTGTGTGTGTGTGTGTGTGTGCGTGTTTGTGTATTCTATTTTATAAAATATACCATGTTTATTCTTTTGTTATTTTGATCTGGCTGTTTCTTCATTAAAATCTTATTTTTGTTGCTTACACAGGAAGATTAGAAATGAGCTGGAATGCGGATGCCGTCACACATCTGCTCATGCGTGACCCCGAAAATCACCATCAGGATTTCAAAAAAGTTCAAAAATCGTCCATCATCAGTTTGTTCCACCCGCAAATGACCCACAGGTCAAAACCATAGATGTTACAAAAATGCAGAGAATCAATGGACATATTCATAACCCATGTCAAAGGGGTTATGGAATTTAAATGGTGGTTGACCAAGGTCATGGGGTTCATACAGCGGTCAACTATGGGGGGATGGGGTAATATTTGGGTGGTCCCATGGGGGAGGGGCAAAGGTGATATGTCATAGGTCAAAGTAATTAATCATTTTTTGTCATATGCCCCAGCATAATAACTACTGCCAACTTACTGTAATGCTATTTAAACTTCTTCTTCTTCTTCTTACCCTAAAACTGTTGAATGCTACTCCTAAGCTTTAACTCTACATACTTCAAACTCAGACTAGACCTTCAGACTGTTCTGACTTAGTGTGCTATATCTTTTCAGACTTTTCAGTCTGACTTACGGTTTTCCTAAAAATGATGATCAAAACTTGGAAAAATCCCATTGACTTTCAATGAAATGTCTTGGCTGATCTGAACATTCCGTAAAACTCCAACCGTCAAAATTCAAATCCAAACACACTGAAGCGCATTAGACTCACTGAAGCTGCCATTCTATGTACTATTACTAAGCCATTTAAACTCATCTATCTATCTATCTATCTATCTATCTATCTATCTATCTATCAAACTAAATCTATATATCTATAAATCTATCTATCGATCATCTGACCACTTCTATCCATCTATATATCTCATAGCAACCACCCAGAACAACCTAGCAACCACATAGCAACCACCTACAACACCATGGCAACCACCTAGCAACCACACAAATCACACTGGCAACATCCTAGTAAATAGCCCGATTACCCTAGCAACCACCCAGAATACCTTTGCAACCGCATAGCAACACATTAGCAACCACCCCGAATACCCTAGCAACCACATAGCAACACCCTAGCATCCACCCAGAATACCTTAGCAACCGCATAGCAACACCTTAGCAACCACCCCGAATACCCTAGCAACCGCATAGCAACACCCTAGCAACCACCCAGAATACCCTAGCAACTGCATATCAACACCCTAGCAACCACATAGAAACACCTTAGCAACCACTCTGAATACCTTAGCAACCGCATAACAACACCTTAGCAACCACCCGAGTACACTAGCAACCGCATAGCAACACCTTAGCAACCACCCCGAGTACCCTAGCAACCGCATAGCAACACCCAAGCAACCACCCAGAATACCTTAGCAACACCTTAGCAACCACCCGAGTACTCTAGCAACCACATAGCAACACCTTAGCAACTACCCAGAGTACCCTCCCAACCGCATAGCAACCACCCAGAATACCTTAGCAACCGCATAGCAACATCTTAGCAACCACTCAGAATACCCTAGCCAACCACCCAGAGTACCCTAGCAACCACATAACAACAACCTAGCAACCACACAGAATACCTTAGCAACCACATAACACCCTAGTAACCGCCTTGACTACCCAGAGTACTTAAAGTTTGTCTCGACAAACTTTTTTTTATCTAGTTCTTCTTCTTTTTCTTCTTCTTCTTACCCTAAAACAGTTGAATGCTACTCCTCCTAGAGCTTTAACTCTACATACTTCAAACTCAGACTAGACCTTCAGACTGTTCTGAAGTTAGTTGCTGTATCTTTTCAGACTGGTCTGACTTACAGTTTTCCTAAAAATGACTATCAAAACTTGGAAAAATCCCATTGACTTTCAAAGAACTGTCTTGGCTGATCTGAACATTCCATAAAACTCCAACTGTCAAAACTCAAATCTAAACACACTGAGGCCCATTAGACTCAATGAAGCTGCCATTCTATGTACTATTACTAAGCCATTTGAACTCATTCAAACTCATCTATCTATCTATCTATACTCATACAAACTCATCTATCTATACTCATTCAAACTCATCTATCTATCTATACTCATTCAATCTCATCTATCTATCTATACTCATTCAAACTCATTTATCTATCTTTCTATCTATACTCATTCAGACTAATCTATCTATACTCATACAAACTCATCTATCTATCTATCTATCTATACTCATTCAAACTCATCTATCTATCTATCTATCTATCTATCTATCTATCTATACTCATTCAAACTCATCTATCTATACTCATTCAAGCTCATCTATCTATCTATCTATCTATACTCATTCAAACTCATCTATCTATCTATCTATCTATCTATACTCATTCAAACTCATCTATCTATCCATCTATCTATACTCATACAAACTCATCTATCTATCCATCTATCTATACTCATACAAACTCATCTATCTATCTATCTATACTCATACAAACTCATCTATCTATCTATCTATACTCATACAAACTCATCTATCTATTTATCTATCTATCTGTCTATCTATCTATACTCATACAAACTCATCTATCTATCTATACTCATTCAAACTCATCTATCTATACTCATACAAACTCATCTATCTATCTATCTATCTATACTCATACAAACTCATCTATCTATCTATCTATCTATCTATCTAAACTCATACAAACTCATCTATCTATCTATCTATCTATACTCATTCAAACTCATCTAACTATCTATACTCAATCTATCTATCTATCTATCTATCTATCTATCTATCTATCTATCTATCTATCTATACTCATTCAAACTCATCTATCTATCTATCTATCTATCTATCTAAACTCATACAAACTCATCTATCTATCTATCTATACTCATTCAAACTCATCTAACTATCTATACTCAATCTATCTATCTATCTATCTATCTATCTATACTCATTCAAACTCATCTATCTATCTATCTATCTATACTCATTCAAACTCTATCTATCTATCTATCTATACTCATTCAAACTCATCTATCTATACTCATTCAAACTCATCTATCTATCTATCTATCTATACTCATTCAAACTCATCTATCTATCTATCTATACTCATTCAAACTCATCTATCTATACTCATTCAAACTCATCTATCTATCTATCTATCTATACTCATTCAAACTCATCTATCTATCTATCTATCTATACTCATTCAAACTCATCTATCTATCTATCTATCTATACTCATTCAAACTCATCTATCTATCTATCTATCTATCTATCTATCTATACTCATTCAAACTCATCTATCTATCTATCTATCTATCTATCCTCATTCAAACTCATCTATCTATCCTCATTCAAACTCATCTATCTATCTATCTATCTATCTATCCTCATTCAAACTCATCTATCTATCTATCTATACTCATTCAAACTCATCTATCTATCTATACTCATTCAAACTCATCTATCTATCTATCTGTCTATCCTCATTCAAACTCATCTATCTATCCTCATTCAAACTCATCTATCTATCTATCTATCTATACTCATTCAAACTCATCTATCTATCTATCTATCTATCTATACTCATTCAAACTCATCTATCTATCTATCTATCTATCTATACTCATTCAAACTCATCTATCTATCTATCTATCTATACTCATTCAAACTCATCTATCTATCCTCATTCAAACTCATCTATCTATCTATCTATCTATCTATCTATCCTCATTCAAACTCATCTATCTATCTATCTATACTCATTCAAACTCATCTATCTATCTATACTCATTCAAACTCATCTATCTATCTATCTATCTATCTATCTATCCTCATTCAAACTCATCTATCTATCCTCATTCAAACTCATCTATCTATCTATCTATCTATCTATCTATCTATCTATCTATACTCATTCAAACTCTATCTATCTATCTATACTCATTCAAACTCATCTATCTATCTATCTATCTATACTCATTCAAACTCATCTATCTATCTATCTATACTCATTCAAACTCATCTATCTGTCTATCTATCTATAAATCTATTTATCCATAAATCTATCTATCATCTGACCACTTCTATCCATCTATATATCTCATAGCAACCACCCAGAACAACCTAGCAACCACATAGCAACCACCTACAACACCATGGCAACCGCCTAGCAACCAAACAAATCACACCGGCAACATCTTAGCAAATAGCCCGATTACTCTAGCAACCGCATAGCAACACCCTAGCAACCACCCAGAATACCTTAGCAACCACATAGCAACACCCTAGCAATCACTCAGAATACCTTAGCAACCGCATAGCAACACCTTAGCAACCATCCGGAATACCTTAGCAATCGCATAGCAACACCCTAGCAACCACTCAGAATACCTTAGCAACCGCATAGCAACACCCTAGCAACCACCCAGAATACCTTAGCAACCACATAGCAACACCCTAGCAATCACTCAGAATACCTTAGCAACCGCATAGCAACACCTTAGCAACCATCCGGAATACCTTAGCAATCGCATAGCAACACCCTAGCAACCACTCAGAATACCTTAGCAACCGCATAGCAACACCCTAGCAATAATAAATAAAATACCAAAATTGAAACCACTGAAATTTCGCAATTCTCAATTCTAACTTCTATACCAAAGCAAAAACTACAAGCCTAACCAATATTAATGTAAAACAATTGAAGACAAGTAAGTAATAAAATAAGGACAGTGCTAAAAATTAAGTGCTTAAAGTTTTTCAGGTCTAACAGTACTTCAGGTACAGAAATAGAATAATCAAACTTAACATTGTGTAATTTTCATTGTATAAATAAAATATAGATCAATCCTTGTTAAAGCTACATTCAGTCAAGATTCAGTAATGAGATTTTTTAAACCCCAAAAGTTTACAATGACTTCAGTAGTTAGAGAGTTATCGGTAACAATTTAGTATAGGGAACATGTATTCACTATTAACTACGACTTTTACCTCAATAAACTCCTAATTTACTGCTTATTAATAGTTAGTAAGGTGGTTGTTAGGTTTAGGTATTGGGTAGGATTAAGAATGTAGAATAAGGTCATGCAGATAAGGCATTAATATGTGCTTAATAATTACTAATAAAAAGCTAATATTCTTGTAATATGCATGCTAATAAGCAACTAGTTAAAAAACCCTAAAATAAAGTGTTACCGAGTTATCATGTTTCTCACTTTAGAATACTGATCCAAATAATTAGTAATTCCTTCTGAAGGATTTGGTAATACTTCAGTCATTACTACTGGGTTACCATGACCTTTACTTTAGAATTAATTATACATTATGCATCATGTTAATTATGAACCTGTATATAGTAGTTCTTAGTAGTTATCTGGGAGGTATGAAAGAAAAGGTATTTACTCATTAGTTACTAGTAAACTACCACCTTCAACTGAGCTCTGTTACTTACTAATTCATTAATCAGAGTTTCTTGTTAGTTAATAATAGTTACTAGAGTGTTAATAATGTGTTACTCATTTGTTCCTGGGTATTTATTCATTAATGAAGGATCAGTATTCTAAAGTGTTACCAATATATGATTACTTATTACTACTATTACTATTACAACATATTACTACCATCCTAGAGTTTTAGGTGTATTAGCCTCATAACATATGTATCAATGAAATACTTAAATTAAATTAAAAAAATTATAACTACACTATTCAGCATTAAGCCATTTAACTGAATTATTTTAACCCTTTAAAACCGGATATGTCGTCGGCGACACATCCAACCAAGTTCCCCTGTATTCATGTTACCATAACTCTTGAACCGTTTGCGCTATCGTAATAATTAAAATTCCTACAGACAGTAGACAACATGGGTTTCTCGGGTTATTATATATGGGTTATTACGGTAATTTTGTGCCTTCAGTCAGCAAATGGCAGCCACTTTCGAGGAGAGCGGGTGGAAGGAGGATTTGAACAAAGAGTTATAGAGTGCAGCAGTTTAAGGAGTTTTGGATCGCATAAATAATAGAAGAAACAAATAAAACATGGCGAAGGAGTACACAGTCGATTGGGATGATTTTTGATAAGACTTGGGAGGAGGCTAAGTGAGACTTGCATTTCGCATTTGGTGTGTGCATCTGTATAATGTGTCCGTGCGGTAAATGTATGCATGCATGTATGCGTGCATATGTAGTATATGTATGCGTGTATGAAAAATGTTCTCCTGAATGAAAACTGTGCAACCAAGTGTCACAAAAAGACTTTAAGAATTTTCAAGTTTGAAGTGTTAGATTTTTTCGATCATCATTATTCTTGTTTTTTTTTTTTTTTTTGCCCATTTAAATTCTATTTACAAACTCACCATATATATTAATGGTCAGTAACTAATTTCTTGAATTCCAGTTGTTTTCTGAAAAAAATGACACCTTGTACTTGAAGATATCACATTGTTTGAGAATTTTATAATTAAAAAAAAAACATATGTGAAAACGGCTATTTTAGCTCTAGGTTCTAAAGGGTTAATAATAAAAATGTATTTAATTTCACAGTCCACAGTGTAGCAATGATGTTCTCTGTGTAGCAATGTCACAATATCACAGTCCATACTACACCCCTAGCTAATCATGTTATAGTTAATTTTGTTATATTATTAAATATGTATAGATATGATGTTCAGCCTGACCTTCTCTCCAGTGTCACCTTTCGGCCCCTGCTCTCCCATGTCTCCCTGTCAGAGAAAGAATAGAATATTTAATATTGTAATACATTGCATAAACTGTACACAAGCAGTGTTGCCCATTGTACACTGCTGTTTCATGGTAAAACATAACAGAAGACAAACTGTCTGTAGTTACTCAAATGAATTAGAAGTGTATACAGTACACTGTATTTAATGAGAGATCTATTAAAAAGCAAAGATGGTTTTAAATGTGAGTTTAAAAAAAAAATATATATATATATATATATATATATATATATGCAATATGCAAATATATGATCAATGCAACTGCCAAGTTTTATTATTAAAAAAGAAAAAGGCTATTTCTGCCACTGGTCTAGTGGTGACGACACTCTTTGTCCTTTCTATGTTTGACTCCAGCCATTTTAAGCTCGCTCTACAGAAGTGTCTGGATGCAGTGCAGGTCTAGGCTTTGTGTTTGACCTGTCTGAAACTGTGCGGGTGTTTAACTCAGTGAGATGAAATGGTCCAAAATTGGTCTAAATGAGATAGAAATGGAGATGGTGTTACGAAACAGACTCACAACGATGTAGAAATGAATATTGGACGTGGCAGGAAAAGTAAACAGGCAGGTGAGTATAGCAGTCAAAGCAGTAGTGCAATAATGAATGGAAATACTGCAGTTCTTTGTTTTGCAGGTGATTTGAGGAGGTCGTGGATGTGAGCAGCCGAGCACACACTTCGGTGATGTGAGTGGAGCATAGTAATCCGGAGGAATGAAGACGCTGGAGACACAGACGATCAGGGAGATGCTGGAGACACAGAGGATCAGGAGAGACGATAAAGCAACAACACATGAAGGTAAGTAACGCAGGTAAGGGAGTCCTACTCAAGAACAAGACCAGACAAAGTGCCAGGGTGAAGTGTGTGCTTATATGCTGCTGTGGTGATGAGATGATGACGATCAGGTGCAGGTGATTAGTACATCGCAGTGGTTGATCTCTTCCACGGGGTGCTGGACGATCTGGGTGAGTGTCATAGAACGAGGTAAGGAGGGCTGGGTCTAAGATGTTTTCCCTGAGTCCTCCCAATCCACTAGATACTCGAGACGGCCACGGCGACCACGGCACCGAGAGTCCAATATCTCACTAACTGTGTATACCGCACCATCTTCCAGGATTAGTGGAAGGGGAGGTTCCTCTGTTGGGCCAGGCTCTGTGGAGGGAACAGACACAGGTGAGTGGCAGGGTTTGAGAAGGGACACATGGAATGTGGGATGAATTCTGTAATGTGCTGGTAACTGTAACTGGTAGGTGTCTGGGTTGATTTGATGTGTGATGTGAAGGAGCCAACGTATATGGGACTCAGCTTTTTGCTGGGCAGGCGCAGCTTGATGTACCTTGTTGACAGCCAAACCTTCTGTCCTGGCTGATAGGTTGGTGTCTCGGCTCTTCGGGAGTCAGCCTGGATCCTTTGGCTGTGCACTGCTCGCTGCAGGTGGTGATGCACTCTCTCTGAACCAGTGATCGATGGAGGGGACGTCAGATGGTTCTCCAGACCAGGGGAACAATGGAGGCTGGTAACAGAGTATGCACTGGAAGGGAGTCTGTCCAGTGGCAGCTTGGCGGAGGGAGTTCTGCGTGTACTCGGCCCAGCCTAGAAATTGGTTCCAAGAGTTCTGGTGGCCGTGGCAGAAGGTTCTCAGGAAGCACCCAATCTCCTAAATCTTCCTCTCTGCTTGCCTGTTTGACTGCGGATGGTACCCTGATGACAGACTGACGGTCACATCTAGGAGCTTGAAGAAAGCCTTCCATACCTGGGATATGAATTGTGGGCCTCTGTCAGACACAATCTCCTCTGGGATACCGTAGTATTGGAATACATGATTGAAGAGAAGTTCCGCTGTTGTCATGACAGTAGGTAAGCCCTTCAGAGGAATCAAACGACAGGATTTAGAGAATCTGTCAACAACAAGTGTGACCAAGGGCGCTGTGGTACGGGCAAGGGAAGAAGTTTGCCAGATGGAAGATGGTGTGGGCTTATGGAGATGGTGCAGTTGGGGCATCCCTGGACGAACCTTCTCACATCCCTGGCCATGTTGGGCCACCAGCAGCGTTCTTGTAGCAGTGAGAGTGCGGTCAGCCCCTGGATGGCCTGAGCTGAGTGCGTGAGATTATTGCGTTGAGATCTGGGAACACAGGTGCGGCCTGGCAGACACCCCAAGGACCACTGGATGGGACTGAGGGTGAGTTGAGTGGGCAAGATGGGCTCAGGCTTTTTGGTACTCTCCTCCGGGGTATGGGAGACGGGATAGTGTGTCTGCCTTGAGGTTTTTGTTGCCTGGACGATAGGAGATAGGAGAAATTGAACCGTGTGAAGAATAAAGCCTATCTTGAGTGTCTGGGGTTGAGACGTTTGGCATCACAGAGATACTGGAGATTCTTGTGATCTGGGAGTACAGTGAACTCCTTCTTTGCACCCTCCAACCAATGTCTCCACTCCTCCAATGCAAGCTTGATGGCCAGTGACTCCCTCTCCCCAATATCGTAACATTGCACCCAGAACATGGGTGCAATGTTCGGCCAGGCTCCGGGAGTAGATCAAGATGTTGTCGATGTAGACAATCACAAAGCGATTAAGAAACTCCCGGAGCATTCCTAATGTTTAAGGGTTTGCAGATGATCGACTGGACCTGGTAATGAGTCTCAATAGATCTCTTCTTGAGGTTGAGCTGTTGGCAGAGGGATTCAGAGATTAAGTTTCCAGCTGACCCAGAGTCAAGGAGGGCTTGTACTGGAAGGGAGACATGTGAGGCAGGCAGAATAACTTCAGTAGTAAGTGGCTTGGTATTAACAGACACTGAATGGATGACACTCACCATAGGTCTTGGTGGACGAATGGGACAGGCAGTGATAACGTCCCCCAGAACCGCAATAGAGACAAAGACCCTGGGTCAGCCTCCTCTGCTGCTCAGACACAGTCAAACGAGTGTTCTCAAGTTGCATGGCTTCTGGTTCTGGAGAGCTGGTATACTCTGGCTGGTGAGGATATGGTGGTGAAGACTGGCCCTGTAGGTCTTCCAAGCAGGGCTGCATACAACGGTACGGATGGAAAGATGGATGAACCGTTCTAGCCAGACGGCATCGACGTATGCAGCCAGATGCAGTCGCAACCAGGGATTTAATCCTTGTCAGTGGTGATGAGTGAACGCTCATTCCAGCCACTGGCCGCTGCTAGGGTTCTGAACTGAAGATCATAATCAGAAACTGACATTTTCCCTTGAGAAAGATGATGTAATTGCTTACCAACAGAAGAATCGCTGTCAGAAACCCCAAAAACTTCACGAAAGTGAGTGGTGAAATTATCCAGTGTTTGCATGACAACTCCATTTGGATTCCAGATGGCTTGGACCCAGTGAAGCACTCGTCCCCTAAGCAAGGGGATTATGAAGGCTATTTTGGTTCTTTCTGTGGTGAACCGGTGTGACTGCATCTCTAGGGCCAGTGAACGCTGAAGAAGGAATCTGTAGCAATCCTCAGCCGAGCCAGAATAGGGCGCTGGTGTGGCCACAAGACTGGATACCACTGGCGGTGAAGGAGTGACTGTGCCGGGTAAAGTGGTGCCAGAGAGGGCTCGCTTGAGAGCGTCCACAACCTCTTGGAATGGATCCGGTGCATTCATATTCAAACGGTAAGTTGGTCTGGTCTTCTGTTATGGAACACAGACTCACAACGATGTAGAAATTATTATGAGTTTATTGGAAGTGGCAGGTAAAGTAAACAGGGAAGTGAGTATAGCAGTCAAAGCAGCAATGCAATAATGAATGGAAATACTTTGTTTTGCAGGTGATTTGAGGAGGTTGTGGACGTGAGCAGCCGAGCACACACTTCGGTGATGTAAGTGGAGCACAGAAGGAGTCCGGAGGAATGAAGAAACAGACGATCAGGGAGATGCTGGAGACATGGAGGATCAGGAGAGATGATGGAGCAACAACACATGAAGGTAAGTAGCGCAGGTAAGGGAGTCCTACTCATGAATGAGACCAGACAAAGTGCCACGGTGAAGTGTGTGCTTATACACTGCTGTGGTGATGAGGAGATGACGATCAGGTGCGGGTGATTAGTAGTCTGGTGACTGTGATCTCTGTGACAGGGTGGTGATGGAGCCTGGCCGATCTCTGACAGATGGAAGCATGTGGTTAAGGGTAAGTCTGCCAACTGCTTTGAACTTTTTAAAACTGTGCCACATGGCTGCCTCTGTGAAAGTCATTTAGGAAAGAAGTTCTGATAACACACATGGTGGTGCATAAAATTGTAGAAAATGTATAATTGTCATGTGCTAATTCTAATTCCCTTTCTGTCTTTTTTTTTTTACTGACATTCAGCCAACATGTCAGATAAGAAGGGGCAGAGTGTTATTTGTTTGTTTATTCACATAACCCCTCTAATAGTGGTCTGACTGCATTTTCCACCAACATACTAAAAAAATATCTAGATTCAGATTTCACCTTGAGATACTTCACAGAGTCTCCTGATTATGAGTAAAATCTGAGTAAACGAGTGAACAATTCAACCTATGACTGTTTTCAAAGTTTTACTCTTCCGTTCACTTTAATACTACAGACTTTATGCATAATATTTCTTTTATGTTGGTCTAACAACAACAACTATATATATATATATATATATATATATATATATATATATATATATAGAGAGAGAGAGAGAGAGAGAGAGAGAGAGAGAGATAGATAGATAGATAGATAGATAGATAGATAGATGGATAGATATTCGAATATATCATGCAAAGCAAAACATTGCTGACATATGATCAGTTGACTCTTAGAGTAAAAACATGGTTTACCTTCTCCCCCTGTTCACCTCTGTCACCCTGATGGGAAAAAAATAAATAATCAGTGTTAAATATATAAATGCTACAAACTCAAGGATAAGGGTGAACCAAAGAGTCCAGCTCGATCAGATCACATCTGTGGTTACATTTATTTTCATTTAAGATATGAGGCTCATGATACAGATGCCCATCTTACTGTACATGACCTGTGGAGTAATGAACACGGAATATATCCATTTATATTAAACCTTATTCACTCCCATACAAGCTTAATACATACACTGAAAACAAAACATATCATCTAAGAACATGGGCATATGTCTTACTTTTTATAGATCAAATAACATAGGATGACAAATGTGCATTTTATAATATTAAATGATATGGCCATGATATTTGATATTTAATATTTGACTTCTAATCATGAGATAATCTACTGATTTAAAAATGTAGCCATTATCTAAATGGAACTTGTAATGAGTATAGATATTTTCTAAATCAATAATGCTGATCGATTGCTCCTGTCTGCCTCACTGCTCAGAGTGGTTTGCATCTGTAACTCCGTATAGCTTTGTTTTGAATCTCTTATTTTCATTCATTGTTGCTTATATTATCATTACCTTATATATAATATTGCCTACCACATTAATCTGACATTGCTAGCTTTTAATCTTTGAATCTAAATCGCTATTACAATGCGTTTGCATTTTCGCGAGCTTGTTAACTTGTCATCAGTCTCTCGCGCGCTCATTTTATTTTCAACGCGTTCATCAAACAGCTGTGAAATATCTATGTCCACACCTTTTCAGAGCTAATTTTTCACCGTCTTTAGTAAATCCTGAAAGTGGGTTTGTGCTGTTGCAAACTGTTCGTAAATCTGACCCCAACACTCACATTTTTATGTTGACTTGCTGCATTGAAAATTTAGGGCTGCACAATATATTGAAATATCGCAAATTTACATATCACGATATGCATATTGCAATGGCATGTGATATCTGAATGATTTTATTATTTTACTTCAAAACAATGTGAAAAGTTACAGTTTTAGTTTGACACATATAGCAGAGAATAGATTGGGTAGGAGACTGTTACTTAAGTGTGACTTGCTTGACATTAAAAAGAGTTATTAAGTGCAATAAGCTGTGGAAAACAACTCATTTTGGTAACTCACACTGTCAGACACACACCTGAAGCACACGCACAAAAAAGCAGCCTCTCAGACATTGTGCGATTCCGGATTCAGTTCTCTTTCATAGCTCATTGTACTCGAACAAATACACACACAGTTATATCAAAATGCCGGTCTTGGCAAGTATTAATGTAAACACAGACGGCTATGTCTTAAGTAAAAATTATCAGTTGGGAAAGAAATCGAATGTGTGTATATATATATTGGTTGTATAATTTTCAGTTGTTAAATATATTTAAATATAATTTAAATTGATTAAAACAATATCGTATCACATACTGCATATTTTTATGACAAAAACTGGTGTATTAGTGTTGTTATAAACATTGCTATTACATTCAGAGATACGAAATATTGCTAAATATAAAGGCAACCAAACAGGTGTAGCACTTTACCATCTAACAGGGGACCAGTGTCCTTTTGTGTAGTTAAATCACTACAACATGCACTACAACACTGCTGCTTAACTCTATCATTTACACTTTAACTTGTGTGGAAATGGGCATGGAATGATGAATAGAAATGGTAACATCTAAATTAACTTATTTTGTTAACCAGCCTACATAAATTTCTATCAACAAGACTAAGTTATATGTTTTAAATCAAGCAGAAATGGCTCTTTAAGGTAATAATTGCAGGTCACCACTTTATATAGTGAATAGTGATTCTGTTAAACAAAATGACTGTCAGAGTCCCCTGTTAGATGGTAAAGTGCAACACCTGTTTGGTTGCTTTGCCATTTCTTACCATCACAAACACACTGTAAAGATTTTGGAGGTCAGATCTCAAAATTTTATGTTGACTCAATTGAAATATATGAAGTATGGATGTTCATTTTGCATTTTTCCCCCTGACTGACAGGTGATGCTTGTTACCCAATCATTATCCATTAACTGACAAGATTATAAGGTTATATTAGAATTAAATTAGAATGGATAAGTGTCTGTGACTCATTATAGTTTTTTAACAATTGCTAGGACACATTTTTAAATATTTGTCACTTTTTCTAAACTCTTCACTCAGTTCTCCAAACCAACTTTCAGCTTCACAGCAGTTAATTTCACATTCAAAATGCACTAAAACCACCAAAACACTTCAATCATGTTTCAAATCATGTCATTCTTCCTGAACCCTAACAAAGGTTTCACCCAACAAACAAACTTTGTCACTCATAAAACAAAACAAAACAAAACAAAAAACACTAACAACAGGCAGCATTATATAATATTTTCTGCTGTTTTTTGCTGTTCAGAATTCACTGCAGTTTGTTACATTGTTCATGTTTACATTAAATGTACAAAATTATTTCTAAGTTTCCCCTTTTGTATAGATGATGAAAACGAAAGCCTAACACCTATGTAGGTGTTTAGCTACATCTTTTGATAGTATTTCATTTTTTTTATATTTGAAATATATTTCAATATGGTACTACTGTAGAAATGTTGCAAATTTTAGTCTGAATAATAACCGTGTGAATAATTTTGAAAAAGTGAATTTTGAAATGTGTCCTAGTTATTGTAAAAATAATAATAATAATAAAAAAACTGTAATACCAGCTGTAAATGGGGCCTTATTTATCATTCAGAATTAATGTTAAACACACTTACACAAACACATGTAGATGGTCAAAGTATTACTGCCTTATAGGATGAGTGACTAAAGATACAGAATGATAATATGCAGTGAGAAAGTCACATATACTAAAAACTTAATGAGTCAAACAAACTCTTTTTGTTTTAAGATATAATTTAAAACTGTGATCTAAAGATTGAATGATCTGGCCATAACTCATTATTATCCTTGATATTCTAACATAGGTAATTTCATGTGTATTTAGAATTGAGCTTGCTGCACAACCCCCCGCTGGTAATTTACATTTCAATACAGGGAGGCTTCAGAGGCCAGTTTATCACAGCAATTCACACCAATATTGTTCTCAATGTCTATGTCCATGTTAAAATTACTGTACAAAATTATTCCTAAATTTTCCCTTTTGTATAGATGGTGATGAAACAAACACTTGTGTAGTTGTTCAACTTACATCTAATTATTTTGATTGTATTTGATTTTTTTTAGATTCATAATGATTCATATGTAGCAAATCTTACTCATATTTGTGTTGTGTTAAGTCTTGAACTTAAATTGAACAGTTTTTTAAAGAGTATGTAAGCATGTGTAAATTGGCCTGAATAGAACATAAAGCTTTGGTGATGTTTGTGTCTAAGTGAGAAATGAATTGTATGTTACATGACAAAAAGTTATTTGTCATGTAACATAAACTGCAGTGAATTATAAACAGTAAACAGTGTCATTCTTGTTTTGTAAAGAAATTTTACAAAAGAAAACATTGTGTAATGTTCCTGTTTTTTGACAAAGTGACAAAGTGTGTTTGTTGGGGGAAACCTTTTTCTAGTCTTGTGAAGAATGACTTGATTTGTCACATGAATTAAGTATTTTAGTAGTTTTAGTGCATTTTGAATGTGAAATTAACTGTTGTGAAGCTGAAAGTTGGTACGGTAATTTTTCAAAACTCTTCACTCAGTTCTAAATATTGAGAAATATGTTTTAGCGGTGGTAAAAACTGTTTTAATTTAATTTGGGTAAATCCCAGCCTCTTGTCTAGTTTATTTGAGAAGTTCCACAGATTCTTAGACATTGGTAACAGTACTGGTAGTTAGGGAGCTCTAGGGGTTGCTATCATGTCTGCTATTTCATAAAGAAACCTTGCTGCCATTTGTGCAGCACTGTAACACTATAGAATTTGTAGTGTCTTATTCACCCAGTTCACCAAATCAACTTTTTAGCAACTTTAGTAGTTAATTTCATATTCAAAATGCACTAAAACTACTAAAACACATAATTCATTTCTCAAATCAAGTCATTCTATTCTTCCAGAACACTAGCAAAGGTTTCACCCAACGAACACACTTTGTCACTCATAAAACACAGACTTAAAAACACTATCGACAGACATTATACTATTTACTATTATACTTTTTTTGTTGTTGTTGTTGCTGTTTTCTGTTTTCTGCAGTTCAGAATTCACTGCAATTTGTTACATGGTCCATGTTTGCGTTACAGTACTATTTTTCCTCCCAAGTTTCCCCTTGTGTATAGATGGTAATGAAACTGAAAGATAAATACCTGTGTAGGTGTTCAGCTACATCTAATTGAATTTTTTCGATTTGGAATATATTTCAATATGGTATTACTGTAGAAATGTTGCAAATTTCTGTCTTATTCAATGTCGTAATAATGTGTTCAATCTTTTAAACTACATGAATACATCTTTCACTTAGACACAACCACTTCCAAAACTATATATAGGGCGTAAAACTAACTTTTGCCACATCTGCCTATGGCCGGTGACTTAAGAACATTTTCCAGCCATACATATTTTTTACTTGCCATGAAACTGTCAAAACAAGCAGTAATGACACCAACATTTTAGATACCAGTGAAGATTCTCTCACAGTTCTCTATTCCAATTTCAAGACCACATCTAAAATCACTAGCCTAACTAATATAAATGTAAAACATTATTAAAGACAAATAAACAGTCAGTAATAAAATAACAAATAATCAAATAACAAGCAAAAGCACAAATAAATACAAATGATATTATCCAAATGATACAAATAAAACAAACCGTGCTTTTTCTTTGGCCTTTGTTGTTTGATTAACATTGTAGCGTCTGTACAAAGATCTACAGCAGCCAACTTTAAAATCTCCAGAATGCTTTTAACCTCCCAAACTGTGCATATAAATCACGAATCGGCTCCGGCAAGTCCGGGACCAGTTACCCCATTGGCACCTTTGTTATCTCATTGAAGAAAAACAGAAGATATGCCCACCAGCTCCAGGGACTTCAAAGAGTCACCCTGGTGGGGCTAAGGGCTATGTAGTCACAGACACTGGCCACAACCCCAATACACACCACACACCACTCTCGCGCGCTCCTTTTCAACGCGCTCATCAAACAGCTGTGGTAACTCGGATCAGTCTACAAACACGGTGAGTCATGTCATCCTCTCCTAGCATTGTTACCTGTTCCATTTGCCACATGTTCAGTATAGCTCTCTCTGTCAGCGACGAGGGATTTACATGTCATAAATGTAGGGAAATAGTCAGGCTGACAGAGAGAATCTCAGAATTAGAGACACGCATCCAAACTTTAATCGAGGATAGTAAGAACGCAAGGGCTTCAGATACTGTTTTGGATGCGATTAGCTTAGTGAACTCTGTACATTGTTCGGTTCCGGCTGTAGAGCCCGTGCAGCAGGGCACCTGGGTAACGGTGAGGCGGCCTAGCCGCGGAAAACACCACTTTTCCGTTCCAATAATAACATCAAACAGGTTCTCCCCACTCAGTGACGCACCCACTGAGAATCCTGTTGAAAGTGCCCTAGTTATTGGCGATTCTATTACACGGAACGTGAAAATAGAGACACCAGCCACCATAGTCACATGTTTGCCGGGAGCCAGAGCACCTGACATCAAAGCAAATTTAAAAGTGCTGGCTAATGCTAATCGTAAATACTCTAAAATTATTATTCACGTCGGCACTAATGATGTTCGACTTCGCCAGTCGGAGATCACTAAAATTAACATTAAAGAGGTGTGTGAACTCGCAAATACAATGTCAGGAGAAGTAATTTGCTCTGGTCCCCTTCCTGTTCGTCGGAGTGATGAGATAGTTAGCAGATTATCATCACTCAATGGCTGGCTGTCTAAGTGGTGTCCGCAAAATAATATAGGTTTTATAGACAATTGGAAAAGTTTTTGGGGCAGACCTGACCTGTTGAAAAGAGATGGTATTCATCCCTCTCGGGATGGTGCTGCTCTTCTCTCTAGTAATATGGCACTTAGTCTTAGAGCTGAAACATGACAAACTGTGGCCCAGGTCAGGAAGCAGACATACTGGCTAAACCGACCGTCTGCTAGCTGCCTCATGTTACAGAAGTCAGATAATTCCCAACACATAGAAACTCTTACACCTAGATATTATCACATAGAGACTGTGTCTGTACCCCGAATTAGTAAAAACAAAAAACTTCCAAACCCATTTAAGGGTAAAAATTTAATTGATGTTCAACAAATAAAAAATAGAGATAGTAATGATAAACAAATGATAAAGCTTGGGTTGTTAAATATTAGATCCCTTTCATCAAAATCACTTATTGTAAATGATATTATCACAGACAATAATCTAGATATGCTGTGTTTGACAGAAACTTGGCTAAAACCGGACGATTACATTACTTTAAATGAGTCTAGCCCTCAAGGTTATGATTATCGACACAATCCTCGTCAGAAAGGCAAAGGAGGAGGTGTTGCTGTAATTTATAGTAATATTTATAGTATTAGTCAAAAGTCTCTCAAATATAATTCCTTCGAAGTGATGGTACTTTACGTAACATTATGTAAGTTGACATTTGTGTTGGCTACTGTATACAGGCCACCAGGACACCATACAGACTTTATCAAAGAATTTGCTGATTTTCTGTCAGAGTTAGTACTAGCAGCAGATAAAGTACTTGTTGTTGGTGACTTTAATATCCATGTAGATAATGAAAAAGACTCATTGGGATTGGCATTTGCAGATATTCTAAACTCTATTGGTGTTAGACAACACGTGTCAGGACCCACTCATTGTCGTAACCATACCTTAGATCTAATATTGTCATATGGAATTGATATTGATGCCGTTGAAATTCTGCAGCAGAGTGACGACATCTCAGATCATTACCTAGTCTCGTGTATACTACATTTAGTCAAAACAGCTAAACTGCCTCCCTGCCATAAATTTGGTAGAACCATCACTTCTACCACTAAAGAACGCTTTATAAATAATCTTCCTGATCAGTTTCATCGCCTTAGCATGCCAGACAGCTTAGAAGACCTCGATGTTGCAACGGAAACTATTGCCTCTGTCTTTTCAAGCACATTAGACTCAGTTGCTCCTTTGCGTTTAAAAAAGATTAAGGAAATTAATCCAACGCCATGGTACAACGAGCACACTCAGGCCCTAAAGGTAGCAGCCAGAAAAATGGAACGCAGCTGGAAGAAAACAAAACTAGAAGTATTTCGCATTTTGTGGAGGGAGAGAATGGTTGAGTACAGAAAGGCCTTAAAATCTGCTAGATCTGCCTATTTTTCAAAACTTTTAGAAGAAAATAAACAAAACCCTAGGTATTTATTTGATACAGTGGCTAAATTAACAAGAAATAAAACTTCAACTTCTGATGTTTCCAAAGAGCACAGCAGTGATGACTTCATGAACTTCTTTACTTGCAAGATTGATAATATTAGAAAAAAAATTATAACCACGCAACCGTCTACTACAGTATTGCGTCAGACGGTGCATTGTAGTATCCCTGAGGAAAAATTCAATTCATTTACTCCTTTAAGAGAGGAAGAACTGTCTAAACTTGTTAAATTGTCAAAATCGACAACATGTATGTTAGACCCTATACCAACTAAGCTATTGAAAGAGATGCTTCCAGAGGTCATAGATCCTCTTCTTAATATCGTTAATTCATCTTTATCACTAGGATACGTACCAAAAACTTTTAAGTTGGCTATTATTAAACCTCTTATTAAAAAACCACAACTTGATCCTAGAGAATTAGTCAATTACAGGCCAATCTCAAATCTCACTTTTCTGTCAAAAATACTAGAAAAGGCAGTATCATCACAACTATGTTCCTTTTTAGAAAGAAATAGTATCTATGAGGATTTCCAGTCAGGATTTAGACCATACCATAGTACTGAAACTGCTCTCATTAGAGTTACTAATGATTTGCTCTTATCATCAGATCGTGGTTGTATCTCTCTATTAGTGTTACTGGATCTTAGTGCTGCATTTGACACTATTGATCACAATATCCTTTTAAATAGACTCGAAAATTATGTTGGCATTAGTGGAATTGCATTGTCATGGTTCAAATCATACTTATCTGACCGTTATCAGTTTGTAGAAGTAAATGAAGAGAGGTCATATCGATCACAAGTTGAATATGGAGTACCGCAAGGCTCGGTACTAGGACCATTGCTTTTCATTCTGTACATGCTACCCTTAGGAGATATCATCAGGAAGCATGGTGTTAGTTTTCACTGTTACGCTGATGATACTCAGCTCTATATTTCTTCGCGCCCTGACGAAACTTACCAATTCACAAAATTAACGGAATGCATAGCTGATATAAAAAATTGGATGACCAGTAATTTCCTACTACTAAATTCAGAAAAAACAGATATTCTAATTTTTGGACCAAAAACTTCCTCACGTAATAACCTAGAATACTGTCTAACACTTGATGGCTGCTCTGTTAAGTCTTCGTCGTCAGTTAGGAACCTGGGTGTGCTCTTTGATACCAATCTTTCATTTGAAGGCCATGTTTCTAGCATCTGTAAAACCGCATTCTTCCATCTTAAAAATATATCTAAATTACGACATATGCTCTCGATGACAAATGCAGAACAGTTAGTTCATGCGTTCATGACCTCAAGGCTAGATTACTGTAACGCTCTACTAGGTGGTTGTTCTGCTCGCCTGATAAATAAACTACAGCTCGTACAAAATGCAGCAGCTAGAGTTCTTACTAGAACTAGGAAATATGACCATATCAGCCCGGTTCTGTCAACACTGCATTGGCTTCCTGTTAAACATCGTATAGATTTTAAAATCTTGCTAATTACCTACAAAGCACTAAATGGTTTAGCTCCCCAGTACCTGAGCGAGCTCTTAATGCATTATAGTCCTTCGCGTCTATTACGATCTCAGAATTCAGGCCAGCTAATAATACCTAGAATATCAAAATCAACTGCAGGTGGTAGATCCTTCTCCTATTTGGCACCTAAACTCTGGAACAATCTTCCTAGCATTGTTCGGGAAGCAGACACACTCTGTCAGTTTAAATCTAAACTAAAAACACATCTCTTTAACCTGGCATACACATAACACATTATCAATTTATTTTTTCAAATCCGTTAAAGGATTATTAGGCTGCATAAATTAGGTCAGCCGGAACCGGGAACACTTCCAATAACACCAGATGTACTCGTTACATCAGAAGAAGAATGGCATCTACGCTAATATTAGACTTTCTGTTTATCCCGAGGTTTACTGTAGTCAGCCGGATCCGGGCCGTATCCGGGTAAGATCGAGGACCTGCACCATGACACAACCACAACACAGCCCTGAAGTATCAGCAGAGATTGAGTCAACTAGATCATCCACTGTGAAGGCCTCATCAACATGACAACCAGTGGCGCATCTCCTCAACAACCGTCCATACCGGTGTGATGAATACGATCCTCAAATGGATGGAACTGAATTAAACACTTTGAATGTTGCGATCATATCTGACTTATGATAGCAACCTGAGTCGTAACAAAGCACTGTTCGCCAGAGGAGAACTGGCCCCCCGACTAAGCCTGGTTTCTCCCAAGGTTTTTTCTCCATTTTAACACCTGTTTGCCACCTGATGTCACCTGTTGGAGTCTGGGTTCCTTGCCGCTGTCGCCTTTGGCTTGCTTAGTTGGGGACACTTGACAATTGACATTTGATATTCAACAGTGCTTTGATCTGCCTGCATTAACACTATTCCTTACGAGCTGCTGTGCAGCCAAAATAATGTACCAGTTATCACTGTAAAGCTGCTTTGACACAATCTGCATTGTAAAAAGCGCTATATAAATAATGGTGACTTGACTTGACTTGACACAAGCATACAGACACACGCAAACACACATGGAGTTTGTATGTACATGCTTTTCTCCAAATATGGCCGTGCTAAAGTGTACCTGTTGTTGTATTCCAAGGTGCATATATGTATCCCTAGTATATAAGCTTAGCTATGACTGTAGTGCGTTAGTTCTATCATAATTCAAGTACAAACTGTATCTCCCCTTTTATGTATTTGCCATCTGACAAGTTTGGTCTCATCGTGAAGCTGTCGTTATGCCCTAACTGAAAATGTGTGTCACATTACTGTAAAATGTATTCTTCTATTTGTAATGGTATTTTGAAGAAAATGTACTCGGATCGGACTTGTCATATACCATGCAAATTAGGTCATAAATGGAGACAAAGAAAAAGTCTGCCCGCCAAAATTGCACCCTCATCATTGGCTGACGTACCCAAGGAGGCGTGCTGGTCTGTTGTTCTTAAAACACCATGACACGCGCCTCTTCGTTGCACAAGTTTGTCAAGGCTTCATCATCCTTCATCACCTAGGAGATGGACTCTTTCTCTTCTTTATTTTCCGGTTATCTTACTCTCAAGTTAAAACCTTGTTTGAAAACCCGCCGAAGAACACACCCACCTGGAAAAGGACCATTCGCCCAAAGCACGTGTGCGGAAACTCCTACAGACAGGCGAGCAACCACAGTACCCGATCTAATGCAAGTACCGAACAATTTCTTTACATGCGCTTTAAGCTCTGTGTAAACTGAGTTTCCTTGTTGGCTCTCAAAGGTTTTAACTGTTTGTAATTTTGCCATTTCTTTGATCACCTCTGCTTTCTTGACTTTACTTTCGTTTTGTTCTATGTATGTTTTCGTGTTGTATTTTAGTCATATATTCGTATCTATTTAATTACATTCATGCTTAATTGTTTCTGCTGCTCATTCAGAAAACCAAGTCAATTTTACGTTTGAGTCTGCAAATTGCTTTACGATTTAATGCTAGAGGGAAGTTAATTCTTGTGGCCAGAGAATAAACTTATAATAGTCTATGAGAAAATGGATGGTTTGCTGGACAAACTAGGATATTCTTTCTCAAACAACTCTTAAACTAGATCTTGTCACATATGTAATTAATTATAATCCGTTGTAATTCATTCACAATTTATTCACCTTTTTGGTCGATCTATATTATAATTAATCATAACGCGTTAGGATCTGATTATAAATATATTTCACCCATGATTTGAGCTAATTGATTAAATACCTGTAATTCACTACAACATTAAAAACACAGACAATGCATGGATCTAATATACTGATACTGTATATTAAGACCTAACCAACTATGTTTACTGGAATACTCGCTATTTTTTGACATATTTTTTAATTACTTTGTCCACTTAAGAGCAAAATGTCATGAAAGACAGCTCAGTTTAGTATTTGTTGTGCTGTCAAGACATGCTGATGTTTGGGTATGCGCTTGTTTGCGCACACAAAACTTTCCTCACAGCACATGAAATGAGCTCCCTTTTGTGCCTTTTTGCACTTAAATATTTAAATTTTCAAGGCTTAAACTCTTTTTATGATGCAGCACTGGCCCGTCAACTGTCACAATCGTCGTTTATGTTTGCTCACGTTTATGCTTTGTTAGAATTCATAAAAATGTTACCAGCCAACCAAACAGGTGTCGCACTTTACCGTCTAACAGGGGACTCTAACAGAGTCAATTTGTTTAACAGAATGACTATTCATTATATAAAGTGAGGACCTGGAATTGTTACCTTAAAGTGCTATTTCTGCTTGATTTAACCCATGAAACTTCATTTTGTTGGTATATACTGATGTATATACATTGGTTTATTGACCATGGTTGGTTTAAGGTTACCATTTTTTATTCACCATTCCATGCCCAATTCCACACAAGTTAAAGTGTACATGGTAAAGTGCAGAAGCAGCAGCACGTTCATGTTATAGTGATTTCACTGGACAAAAGGACACTGGCCCCCTGTTAGATGGTAAAGTGCAACACCTATTTGGTTGCCTTTACAACCTTTATAACCTTGCCTTTATGGATCAAAACTCAGTTTTATGTTGATTATTTCATGGAAAATCTTCAGTTGGTTCAATTAAAGTGTCAGTGTTAAAAAAAAAAAATCATATTAGTTCATATTAGGGATGACCATAATTAAACGACAGTAAGACTTTTGACTGATTAATACCTGTAGTAAACAATTTAAGTAATTTTAAGTAAAATAATATGCTACACATATAATTCAAAATTGTGTTTTTGAGAGAAAAAAACAGATAAGTTGTGTGTCATGTTTTATTTTAACATTCAGAAATGTAAAATATGTATCGTTTACAACTGAACACCAAACATAATATGTTGTTTTATAAAATAAAAAATTGTCAACAAAAATTTTGAGATCTGAATTCAAAAATCTTTACAGTGTATTTGTGATGGCATAAAATGCCAAAGCAACCAAACAGATGTCGGAATTTACCATCTAACAGGGGACCAAAGGCATTTTGTTTAATCATATCAATATTCACTGTATAAAGTGGTCACCTGCAATTGTTACATTAAAGAGCTATTTCTGCTTGATTGAACCAATAAAACTTGGTTTTGTTGTTATAAATTAATGTATTCAGGTTGGTTCAACTGACTTGAACAAAATTAGTTAATTTGCCATTATAATAACAGGTTAACATATTTTTTTATTCGCCATTCCGTGCCCATATTCACACAAGTTAAAGTGTACATGGTAAAGTTACGCAGCAGCAACATGTGCATGTGATAGTGATTTCATTACACAAAAGGACACTGGTCCCCTGTTAGATGGTAATGTTTGACACCTGTTTGGTTGCCTTTACATTTAGCAATATTTCATAATCTGATTAGCTCTGAATGTAACAGCAATGTTCGTAATAAAACTAAAACACTAGTTCTTGCCATAAAAAAAAAATAAAAAAAATAAAAATAAACTGTAGAAAGATTTTGAAGGTCAAAACTCAGTTTAATGTTGATTGTTGCATTGAAAAACTTCAGTTGGTTCAACTAAGGTGCCAGTGTTAAAATACATTGTTCACATAATTTAATTGAAATAACTGACAATTTTGAAGCAAGTCAACATAAAATTTTAAGATCTGACCTCCAAAATCTTTACAGTGTGTTTGTGATGGTAAGAAATGGCAAAGCAACCAAACAGATGTCGCAATTTACCATTTTAACGAGACTAAAGGCATTTTGTTTAATCAAATCAGTATTCACTGTATAAAGTGATGACCTGCAACTGTTACCTTAATGAGCTATTTCTGCTTGATTTAACCAATAAAACTTGTCCCCTGTTAGATGGTACAGTGCAATTAGCAATATTTCATATTCTGAATATCTCTGAATATAGCAGCAATGTTCATAGTATTCTAAACACCAGTTCTATATATATATATATATATATATACAGTGGGTACGGAAAGTATTCAGACCCCCTTAAATTTTTCACTCTTTGTTATATTGCAGCCATTTGCTAAAATCATTTAAGTTCATTTTTTTCCTCATTAATGTACACACAGCACCCCATATTGACAGAAAAACACAGAATTGTTGACATTTTTGCAGATTTATTAAAAAAGAAAAACTGAAATATCACATGGTCCTAAGTATTCAGACCCTTTGCTGTGACACTCATATATTTAACTCAGGTGCTGTCCATTTCTTCTGATCATCTGAAGGTTCTATACCTTCATTTGAGTCCAGCTGTGTTTGATTATACTGATTGGACTTGATTAGGAAAGCCACACACCTGTCTATATAAGACCTTACAGCTCACAGTGCATGTCAGAGCAAATGAGAATCATGAGGTCAAAGGAACTGCCTGAAGAGCTCAGAGACAGAATTGTGGCAAGGCACAGATCTGGCCAAGGTTACAAAACAATTTCTGCTGCACTTAAGGTTCCTAAGAGCACAGTGGCCTCCAGAGCTATCGGGGGAGAAGAGCCTTGGTGAGAGAGGTAAAGAAGAACCCAAAGATCACTGTGGCTGAGCTCCAGAGATGCAGTCGGGAGATGGGAGAAAGTTGTAGAAAGTCAACCATCACTGCAGCCCTCCACCAGTCGGGGCTTTATGGCAGAGTGGCCCGACGGAAGCCTCTCCTCAGTGCAAGACACATGAAAGCCCGCATGGAGTTTGCTAAAAAACACCTGAAGGACTCCAAGATGCTGAGAAATAAGATTCTCTGGTCTGATGAGACCAAGATATAACTTTTTGGCCTTAATTCTAAGCGGTATGTGTGGAGAAAACCAGGCACTGCTCATCACCTGTCCAATACAGTCCCAACAGTGAAGCATGGTGGTGGCAGCATCATGCTGTGGGGGTGTTTTTCAGCTGCAAGGACAGGACGACTGGTTGCAATCGAGGGAAAGATGAATGTGGCCAAGTACAGGGATATCCTGGATGAAAACCTTCTCCGGAGTGCTCAGGACCTCAGACTGGGCCGAAGGTTTACCTTCCAACAAGACAATGACCCTAAGCACACAGCTAAAATAACGAAGGAGTGGCTTCACAACAGCTCTGTGACTGTTCTTGAATGGCCCAGCCAGAGCCCTGACTTAAACCCAATTGAGCATCTCTGGAGAGACCTAAAAATGGCTGTCCACCAACGTTTACCATCCAAACTGACAGGACTGGAGAGGATCTGCAAGGAGGAATGGCAGAGGATCCCCAAATCAAGGTGTGAAAAACTTGTTGCATCTTTCCCAAAAAGACTCATGGCTGTATTAGATCAAAAGGGTGCTTCTACTAAATACTGAGCAAAGGGTCTGAATACTTAGTGATATTGTGATATTTCAGTTTTTCTTTTTTAATAAATCTGCAAAAATATCAACAATTCTGTGTTTTTCTGTCAATATGGGGTGCTGTGTGTACATTAATGAGGGAAAAAAAATTAACTTAAATGATTTTAGCAAATGGCTGCAATATAACAAAGAGTGAAAAATTTAAGGGGGTCTGAATACTTTCCGTACCCACTGTGTATATATATATATATATATACACATGTTACATGTTCACCGTTATGTTTCGTTAGTTTGACCCAGTTTTCGCTATTCTGTTTTATCAGTCATCGCTCTCACCTGTGTCTAGTCAATTACCTTGTTAAGTTCCCTTTGTTTGCCACGTGTATATATATACCCTGTGTTTTCCTCCACTCCTTGTCCGTTCTCGTTAATGTTGATGTGCTTTGTGTATACCTGCTAGTTTTGTCATTAAATGCTACTCTACGTATTCTCCGTCATCCTTGTTCCTTGCTACACAGCCAAACGGTAACAGAAGAACGGACCAAAACAGTGTTTTTTGTTTTTGTTTTTTGCAGCGTTTATTCCTCAGTTTTTTGTTTGTTTCTTTTTTCCCCTCATGAATCTACCCGCTGTCCAGCTTCTCTGCCTGGTGCAGGGAGACCGCTCGCTGGAACAACACACGAGTGACTTTCTCCAGCTTGCGTGCCAAACTAACTTCCCGGACCGCTCGCTCTGTGTATATTACCACACCGGCCTGAGCGAGCGAGATTCTCCTGTTTCTCCGGCGCCTGTTTCTCCTGAGTCCCTCGTGTTTCCTGAATTCCCGCCCAGCCTCCCTCTCCCGCCTCCTCTTCCAACCAATTCCTCTGTCCCACCATCACTGCTGTCCTTCAGCCCTTCATCTTCATGCCAGATGTCTACGGTCTTCTGTCCATCAGCTCCATCCCACACAGAGGGTCCTCTGTCTCCACCTCAAGCCTCTGTGCCCCTTGCTTCACCTCGGACAGTCAACACTCCAGTTCCACCGAGGCTCCTCCCTCCCTCGGCTCCACCGGACACCATCGACCATACGGTTTCTCCGGGCTCCCTCGTCTTTCCGGCTCCGCCTTGGTCAGTCGTCCACCTGCCTGCACCTATGGCGCCATCTGGCTCCTCCTTCCCTCCAGCTCCACCTATATCCTCTGTCCCACTGGCTCAACCTCTGTCCTCTGGATGTCCGGTTCCACCTCGGACGCTCGTCGCCATGGTTCCACCTCGGTCTCCTGTACCATCGGCTGCGCGTGGGCTCTTCGGCTCATCGGCTACATCAGGGTCTCCATCACTAGCCAAGTCTCCGTTGGTCGTCCCCAGAGTGGTGTCTACCACTACGTTGACACCACCACGGCTCCTCCCACTTGCGACTCCACCCTGGGACCTCGTCATGGTTGGTCTCTGGACCAACATCTGGCCTCTCCTGCTCCAGGTTTCCCCTTGGCTCCTCCCACCCTCCACTCCCCCATGGACTATTTCTTTGGACTCTTTTTCTTTTTGCCGCCCCTCTTCTCCTCGCCCTCCTCCAGAGCCCCCGCCCCCTCCCTCCTCAGCTGGACTTCTACGGCGCGAGGACGCGCCTTCCCGGGAGGGGGGCGATATGTTACATGTTCACCGTTATGTTTCGTTAGTTTGACCCAGTTTTCGCCATTCTGTTTTATCAGTCATCGCTCTCACCTGTGTCTAGTCAATTACCTTGTTAAGTTCCCTTTGTTTGCCACGTGTGTATATATACCCTGTGTTTTCCTCCACTCCTTGTCCGTTCTCGTTAATGTTGATGTGCTTTGTGTATACCTGCTAGTTTTGTCATTAAATGCTACTCTACGTATTCTCCGTCATCCTTGATCCTTGCTACACAGCCAAACGGTAACAAAATATATATATATATATATATATATATATATATATATATATATATACATATATATACATATATACATATATATATATATATATATATATATATATATATATATATATACATATATATATATACATATATATATATATATATATATATATACATATATATATATATATATATATATATACATATATATATATATACATATATATATATATATATATATATACACACACACAGTGATGGTAAGAAATGGCAAAGCAACCAAACAAACATATGTCACACTTTACCATCTAACAGGGGACCAAAGACATTTTGTATATTCACTATTCCATGCCCATTTTCACAGTGAGCAGTTTAAGCAGACACAAGTAATTTTTCATGCAACTCAAAGTTTACTGTTGTACCCCATATAACTAAATATAATGCCATCCATACAAACCCAGACACTTAAAAAGCACTTAAAAGCCTCCTATGTCAAGGTCAAATTTTTAAAATTATGAGTTGACTGTTTTATTGAAAATCTTCAGTTGGTTCAACTAAAGTGCCTGTGTGAGAAGACATTTAGTTTGTCTAATTTGATTAAGCCAGCTGAACATTTTCAATGCAGCAAGTCGATATAAAATTTTGAATCTTTACCTGATATAGTGCAACACCTGTTCAGTTGCTTTGTTTTTTGTTTTGTTTGTTCCCTCTATTGATGGCAGTTGTATTTAATTTTATACTGGATGAGTATTTATTTTGAAATACTTGCTGTTTAAAATGTCAATTTTAAATAAAATTTCATAGTATTGTAATGCAAAGTTTGAAACTAGTAAGTTTTAGCCCCCCCACCCCCCCACCCCCTATATATATATATATATATATATATATATATATATATCCTTAAGTAAGCAGCCTGTTAAACAGCAGCTCGCAGTCTCAGAGCCTTTTCTAGAACAGCAAGCCATTCAAACAATAGAGAAATGTGAACGACGTGTGTTAATAGGCCATTACAGTTCCTGCTCCAGCCTACAGGGGTGCTGCTGAGTATAGGCTTAAACACACACACAACTGTCGGTCCCAACTTGGCCAAAAAAAATATATATAATAATAATCACCAGAGCGTTTTTTTTTTTTTACTTGATTTTAACATGTTTAAAGCATGACCAACAGGGGGCCTGAAAAATGTCCCCTCTTTGCTCGGTGGTCCCTTGTTGGTGAATGTGTAACGACACCATGGTCCCCTGTTTAGATAGGTAGACAAGTACACACACACACACACACTCTCTGTCTGCCCCCTCCTCGCTCCCTCAGTCTCACTCTCTGTGTGTGTATGTGGGCGGTGGGGGGTCTCTGTCTATGTTTGTGTGTGTGTTGGGGGGGTGGTCTCTGTCTCTGTGTGTGTGTGTGTGTGTGTGTGTGTGTCTCTGTCTGTACTTGTTTTGACTATACTTGTAAGGACCAAATGTCCTCACTTATATCGTGGAATACTTTCACAACCCACTAGTGAGGACTTTGACTGGTCCTCACTATTTTAAAAGGCTTATAAATCAACTACAAGACGTTTTTATTTAAATCTAGTGATGTGCACATGTTTCTGTGATGGGTAGGTTTAGGAGTATGTGTTGAGTTAGGTGATAGAAAATATAATTGACCTGATATAAAAATCAATGGAAGTCTATGCAATGTCCTCACTAAGATAGCAATACAAATCTGTGTGTGTGTGTGTGTCACTGCATGTGTGCCACCGTGTGTGTGTGTGTGTGTGTGAAGATAAAGTTTGCCAGAAAACACTACTCATTTAGTCAGTTTATCAGCTGATTCTCTGTGGCAGCATGATAATAATAATAATAACAAATATCAGTTACACACAATGCACATTCTTTGAGTTTTCAGAGCTCATAAACATAAAATTCATAGGAGGACTTGAATGCACCATATGGTTCTAATATGCATCCACACTTTAGCATGATAGGCCTATTGCCTAAACAAAAGTGCTCAGCACAATGTCATCCTGAGGCAACAAACAAAAACAAAAAAAACACAGTTTTAGTATATAAATAAAAACAAAATAAGTCTTTTAATAAACAAACATACTTCTTTACATATTGATCACATTAGACTCAGCTGCTCCTTTGCGTTTAAAAAAGATTAAGGAAATTAATCCAACGCCATGGTACAACGAGCACACTCAGGCCCTAAAGGTAGCAGCCAGAAAAATGGAACGCAGCTGGAAGAAAACAAAACTAGAAGTATTTCGCATTTTGTGGAGGGAGAGAATGGTTGAGTACAGAAAGGCCTTAAAATCTGCTAGATCTGCCTATTTTTCAAAACTTTTAGAAGAAAATAAACAAAACCCTAGGTATTTATTTGATACAGTGGCTAAATTAACAAGAAATAAAACTTCAACTTCTGATGTTTCCAAAGAGCACAGCAGTGATGACTTCATGAACTTCTTTACTTGCAAGATTGATAATATTAGAAAAAAAATTATAACCACGCAACCGTCTACTACAGTATTGCGTCAGACGGTGCATTGTAGTATACCTGAGGAAAAATTCAATTCATTTACTCCTTTAAGAGAGGAAGAATTGTCTAAACTTGTTAAATCGTCAAAATCGACAACATGTATGTTAGACCCTATACCAACTAAGCTATTGAAAGAGATGCTTCCAGAGGTCATAGATCCTCTTCTTAATATCGTTAATTCATCTTTATCACTAGGATACGTACCAAAAACTTTTAAGTTGGCTATTATTAAACCTCTTATTAAAAAACCACAACTTGATCCTAGAGAATTAGTCAATTACAGGCCAATCTCAAATCTCACTTTTCTGTCAAAAATACTAGAAAAGGCAGTATCATCACAACTATGTTCCTTTTTAGAAAGAAATAGTATCTATGAGGATTTCCAGTCAGGATTTAGACCATACCATAGTACTGAAACTGCTCTCATTAGAGTTACTAATGATTTGCTCTTATCATCAGATCGTGGTTGTATCTCTCTATTAGTGTTACTGGATCTTAGTGCTGCATTTGACACTATTGATCATAATATTCTTTTAAATAGACTCGAAAATTATGTTGGCATTAGTGGAATTGCATTGTCATGGTTCAAATCATACTTATCCGACCGTTATCAGTTTGTAGAAGTAAATGAAGAGAGGTCATATCGATCACAAGTTGAATATGGAGTACCGCAAGGCTCGGTACTAGGACCATTGCTTTTCACTCTGTACATGCTACCCTTAGGAGATATCATCAGGAAGCATGGTGTTAGTTTTCACTGTTACGCTGATGATACTCAGCTCTATATTTCTTCGCGCCCTGACGAAACTTACCAATTCACAAAATTAACGGAATGCATAGCTGATATAAAAAATTGGATGACCAGTAATTTCCTACTACTAAATTCAGAAAAAACAGATATTCTAATTTTTGGACCAAAAAACTTCCTCACGTAATAACCTAGAATACTGTCTAACACTTGATGGCTGCTCTGTTAAGTCTTCGTCGTCAGTTAGGAACCTGGGTGTGCTCTTTGATACCAATCTTTCATTTGAAGACCATGTTTCTAGCATCTGTAAAACCGCATTCTTCCATCTTAAAAATATATCTAAATTACGACATATGCTCTCGATGACAAATGCAGAACAGTTAGTTCATGCGTTCATGACCTCAAGGCTAGATTACTGTAACGCTCTACTAGGTGGTTGTTCTGCTCGCCTGATAAATAAACTACAGCTCGTACAAAATGCAGCAGCTAGAGTTCTTACTAGAACTAGGAAATATGACCATATCAGCCCGGTTCTGTCAACACTGCATTGGCTTCCTGTTAAACATCGTATAGATTTTAAAATCTTGCTAATTACCTACAAAGCACTAAATGGTTTAGCTCCCCAGTACCTGAGCGAGCTCTTAATGCATTATAGTCCTTCGCGTCTATTACGATCTCAGAATTCAGGCCAGCTAATAATACCTAGAATATCAAAATCAACTGCAGGTGGTAGATCCTTCTCCTATTTGGCACCTAAACTCTGGAACAATCTTCCTAGCATTGTTCGGGAAGCAGACACACTCTGTCAGTTTAAATCTAAACTAAAAACACATCTCTTTAACCTGGCATACACATAACACATTATCAATTTATTTTTTCAAATCCGTTAAAGGATTATTAGGCTGCATAAATTAGGTCAGCCGGAACCGGGAACACTTCCAATAACACCAGGTGTACTCGTTACATCAGAAGAAGAATGGCATCTACGCTAATATTAGTCTTTCTGTTTATCCCGAGGTTTACCGTAGTCAGCCGGATCCGGGCCGTATCCGGGTGAGATCGAGGACCTGCACCATGACACAACCACAACACAGCCCTGAAGTATCAGCAGAGATTGAGTCAACTAGATCATCCACTATGAAGGCCTCATCAACAAGACAACCAGTGGCACATCTCCTCAACAACCGTCCATACCGGTGTGATGAATACGATCCTCAACTGGATGGAACTAAATTAAACACTTTGAATGTTGCGATCATATCTGACTTATGATAGCAGCCTGAGTCGTAACAAAGCACTGTTCGCCAGAGGAGAACTGGCCCCCCGACTAAGCCTGGTTTCTCCCAAGGTTTTTTCTCCATTTTAACACCTGTTTGCCACCTGATGTCACCTGTTGGAGTTTGGGTTCCTTGCCGCTGTCGCCTTTGGCTTGCTTAGTTGGGGACACTTGACAATTGACATTTGATATTCAACAGTGCTTTGATCTGCCTGCATTGACACTATTCCTTACGAGCTGCTGTGCAGCCAAAATAATGTACCAGTTATCACTGTAAAGCTGCTTTGACACAATCTACATTGTAAAAAGCGCTATATAAATAATGGTGACTTGACTTGACTTGATGCACATGCATATTTTTTTTTTTTTTTTTATAAAGATATTTCATTTTAAACATGTTAAACAGTGCTATTTATCTTACCAATCTGTGGCACTGTGTCCCATGAAGCTTTGCTTTTTAAAATGAACACCCACTTTAGCCCAAAAACTTTTAGTATATCGGGGCCTTGAGGGAGTGACGGGGGAGGGGCGGGTGCAGAGAGAGAGAGAGTCTGTGTTTGAAAAATCCACATTCAAACCAAAATATCTGACTTCCTGTTGGTCGGAGCTAATGACTGTAAATTAGAAAGTTGTCTGGCTTAATGAGAACAATGAGTGTACCGAGTTTAAGTGACTGTAGGTTAAAATACCCCCCCCACCCCACACACCCCACACACACACACACACACACACACACACACACACACACACACACACACACACGATCTCTACGCAAAAGCTTTGCGCGCTCGTGACTCTTTAGCTCCACCCATGGCACTGCCGGCAGGCACGCCTCCAGGAGCTCGGCTTTTTTCGTAAAGACTGTTTAGCGTATCTCTTTCATAAATATGATAAAACTAAAGATTTTTCGGAGATATGAAGGATGCATTGTTACTGTAGATGTACTCAAGATTAACATGAGATTGGCAGAAACTGTGTGTTTGTGGACTTTTGTAGGTATTGGGCTGTTACACATGTCTACAGAATTTCATACCTGTACGTGAAACGTAGCGCGAAGGGCACTTAATTGAAATTTTGTAGGTGGTGCCATTGAGCCATTTTGCCACACCTAATTCTGAGACCCATATCACACTTACAGGTGCTGGTCATATAATTAGAATATCATCAAAAAGTTGATTTATTTCACTAATTCCATTCAAAAAGTGAAACTTGTATATTATATTCATTCATTACACACAGACTGATATATTTCAAATGTTTATTTCTTTTAATTTTGATGATTATAACTGACAACTAAGGAAAATCCCAAATTCAGTATCTCAGAAAATTAGAATATTACTTAAGACCAATACAAAGAAAGGATTTTTAGAAATCCTTGGCCAAATGAAAAGTATGAACATGAAAAGTATGAGCATGTACAGCACTCAATACTTAGTTAGGGCTCCTTTTGCCTGAATTACTGCAGCAATACATCGTGGCATGGAGTCGATCAGTCTGTGGCACTGCTCAGGTGTTATAAGAGCCCAGGTTTCTCTGATAGTGGCCTTCAGCTCTTCTGCATTGTTGGGTCTGGCATATCGCATCTTCCTCTTCACAATACCCCATATATTTTCTATGGGGTTAAGGTCAGGTGAGTTTGCTGGCCAGTTAAGAACAGGGATACCATGGTCCTTAAACCAGGTACTGGTAGCTTTGGCACTGTGTGCAGGTGCCAAGTCCTGTTGGAAAATGAAATCTGCATCTCCATAAAGTTGGTCAGCAGCAGGGAGCATGAAGTGCTCTAAAACTTCCTGGTATACGGCTGCGTTGACCTTGGACCTCAGAAAACACAGTAGACCAACACCAGCAGATGACATGGCACCCCAAACCATCACTGACTGTGGAAACTTTACACTGGACCTCAAGCAACGTGGACTGTGTGCCTCTCCTCTCTTCCTCCAGACTCTGGGACCCTGATTTCCAAAGGAAATGCAAAATTTACTTTCATCAGAGAACATAACTTTGGACCACTTTTGTGTCTTGCCCTCCTTGTGCAAGGTGTCAATGGTCGTCTTTTGGACAACTGTCAAATCAGCAGTCTTCCCCATGATTGTGTAGCCTACAGAACTAGACTGAGAGACCATTTAAAGGCCTTTGCAGGTGTTTTGAGTTAATTAGCTGATTAGAGTGTGGCACCAGGTGTCTTCAATATTGAACCTTTTCACAATATTCTAATTTTCTGAGATACTGAATTTGAAATTTTCCTTAGTTGTCAGTTATAATCATCAAAATTAAAAGAAATAAACATTTGAAATATATCAGTCTGTGTGTAATGAATGAATATAATATACAAGTTTCACTTTTTGAATGGAATTAGTGAAATAAATCAACTTTTTGATGATATTCTAATTATATGACCAGCACCTGTACATTTTCACCACTTCTGAGTTTTCGAGCATGTTTAGGCAGAAACTGTGTGTGATACCCCCCCTTTAACCGTGGACATGGGGTACTTTTTTATCCCTGTGTGCACCAAACCCATGTAGTGTCTAGACCAATCAGACACACAGTTATTCATTATATCTAATGAATTACCCAGGAACTCACTCTCTCACCTGTTAATTCCATCCCCCACTGCAATACAGAGACAGAATAGTTGTCCTATTTCTATTTTACTGCTGTCAGGAATGTGCAGAGAAGACTCTGACTTCATTCTTTCTGAGAAGGACAAATAAACCCTTTTAATCCTATATATTCTATATATAACCACATCAGAAATGTTTAAACGTGTATCCAATTCCCCAGTTCCCCAATTTTTTTTAGGCTTTCTGAGACTCACGACTCAACTAATCTCTGCAATTCTTCAGCTGTGATCGTTGGAGAGACTTTGGCCACTCAAACTTTCCTCCTCACCGCGCATTAGGACGATTTAGGCACACATCCTCCTCCAGGCAGATTTGTAACATCTTTGATAATAATAACGATACATCTTTATTGTCAACCGTGGTTGTTATGTGTCTTTGATTGCACCAGTAATACCATATACAAACACGTCACACACATATCAACAAAGGAGAAAAAAAGAAGAAAAAAAAGTAAAGATACAACATTACATCATCTTTCAATTAAAGAGTCCAATTGATACTACATCACATCATCTTTCGATTAATGAGTCCAATTGCAGTAGGTACAAAGGATCTTTTATAAATATTTGTCTTTGCTCTAGGCATTAAAAATTGTCTTCCAGAGGGCAATGGAACAAACTGATCAAACAAATGATGAGTAGGATCTTTTAAAATATTCTCTGCTTTCCTAACGCAGCGTGAAGTGTACACCTTATCCAGACTATTCTGTGGTCTACCGATAATTTTACTAGCTATTTTGATGACCCTTCCCAAATTATTTTTTTGCTTACAATTCAGGTGACCATACCAAATAGTTGCATTATACACACTCTCAACCAGTGATTTGTATGCAACCTCCAATATATTCTGGCTCACTCCAAATCTACTTATTCTTCGTATTAAAAACAAGCCTTGCATGCAATTTTTAGAAATATAATTAATATTATCCCCAAAACTCAGTTTACTATCTATATATGTGCCAAGATATTTAAAATGAACAACATTCTCAACTAGGTGACTGTCATTATGGGCACAACCGAAACTTCTTGCCTAGTGCAATTGATTACTAATTCCTTAGTTTTCTTTGTATTTAGTATCAATGCACCAGTATCGTTACACCAACACAGGACTTCCTCAACATATCTCCTGTATTCGACCACATCATTTATGTTATCTTTTTGAAGAAGTCCTACCAGCGCCATATCGTCTGCATACTTAAAAAGTTTAAAATTAGAAGTATGAATCATAAAATCATTAATATACAATGAAAATAATACAGGCGATATAACACTTCCTTGAAGGGCCCCCATATTAATAATGCATTCATCTGACATCTGACCATTGACCCTCTGTATACACAACAACAGAAAGTCTTTAATCCACAGTACCAAATACCCAGTAACACCCATAGTTATCAGCCGTTCTAACAAAATATCAACCCTCACTGTGTTAAATGCTGCAGTAAAATCTAGAACATATGCATTCGAATTTTGCAAATGATTAGTTACATAATTCATCATAGTTAATACAGCATCATCAGTACCCCTTTTTCGTTTGTAAGCAAACTGTAAATGATCACACCTTAAACGTACAGATGACCTTTCCATAGTCTTACATAACATAGAAGTTAGGGCTATTGGGCGGAAATCATTTACAACACAAGCTGAAGGCCCCTTCGGTACTGGGATTATCACACTTTTTTTCCATAAGGAAGGTACAATTCCAACATGCGACAGAGCCTGGAAAAGCCTTGTTAATACATATTTCAGCTGATGACCACAACACTTTACCGCTAATTCCATCTGGCCCCCTGGCTTTACCAGGTTTTATCTTAGAAATGGAAGCAACAACATCAGACTCTGTCAAAGTAATTGGGGAGCAATGTGTTATGGTCTGTCCTATACTGTTACAGTTAAGAATGCCAACCCCTGTATCAAATCTTCTGAAAAATTATTAATATCATTAATAGACATAGTAAGTGGTAGGTTGCTATGCCTTTTATCATTCCTGCCCATCATTGTGTTCAGACTACCCCATGCTTGCTGAACATTCCCTGATGTAAATTTTTCCTCAATGTTATTTTTATAGTTTAATTTAGCTTCCCTCAGTTTGCCCCTAACAGCTCTTTTACACTCTTTAAGAGTAGTAAGATCTCCCTCTACAAAAAGCTCTCTTTTTAACAATTAATGACATAATTTTCATTTTTGGGTGAACTAACCCTTTAATGTTTCCGTAACAACAATCCAGAGTGCGAGTAGATCGAGTTGGACAAGTTACATATTGCTGCAATGAAGGGAGATGATCGGACAGGCTGCATGTGTTAAAATCTCCTAGAATAAAAACAAGTTGTTCAGTAGACCGGGAGATGGCACAATTATAGCTCTCCGCTAGTCTTTCAGCAGCCAATTCCATATTCGGACCAGGAACATAAGTCAGTATTACAGTTATTTGGCCAAATTCTCTGAGCAAATAAAAGGGACTAAAAGACACAGTTAAAATGTAATAATCTGATGTACAAATCTTCTCCCTAATGCAAAAATTCTTAGCCCATTTGTTATCAGTCTTGTTGCTCATTCTAAAATCACAGTCAAATTCCATTTTAGCAGCCAGTTCATCCATCTTATTGTTAACTGAGCAAGCATTATTCAACGTGATCACTGGCAGTGGAAGTTTATTCCCTCTGTGTTTGACCCACTGTTTCACACCACCTATGGATCCCCCTTTCTTAAGTTTGTTCTTAGGTGTTCCATCAGGATGGGGTTCTCGCCTTATATCCTTTATGGCCTTTAAAAATTGTTCATCCTCAACAGGGGTGCGATACACCACAGATAACAGGTAGGTCCTCCCTCGTATATATCAGCCCGTCAGCAGCCCGTCACAGTTAATCAGGCCGACTGCCAGGCACAGGAACAGTCCTAACTTAAGAATCTCCATTTCACACGTTACACAAACATTACCGATTTTTAAATTTTACTTAAACTCCAACCTGGATCAAATTCACAACTCAAATAAGTTTAAAAAATAAAATACAAGAAATCAATGAACAAACAATACGAACAAACGCTGGTGCGGTACAGGGTCAGTAACCCCTGTAACTGAATATTGCCATGTAGATGTGTTCAGGTTAGGACTCTAATAAAACATGTAAAGTTTGGGGCAGATCTGACATTGTATCGCCGAGTTACAACAACTTCCTGTTTCATGGCGAAACAAACTTTATCAGGCCACCACAGACACGCCCTTCAGTGAAAACTCTAGATCTTCGCAATTTAACATCAAAGGCCTTAAGATTAGACTGACCAAATATGATGTTGATCTGATTAAAGCTCTAGGAGGAGTTTGTTAAAGTACAAAATGTGGAAATGGCAAAAACTGCAAAACTTTTGCAGAGGAAATTCAAAATATCTCACTTCCTGTTGAGTTTTCAGATTTTGCACCTACAGACTTTTTTGTACATATTGGGCTGTTACACATGTCTAGAGAATTTCATACCTGTACATGAAACGTAGCACGAAGGGCACTTAATTGAAATTTTGTAGGCTATTGAGCCATTTTGCCACACCTAATTCTGAGACCCATATCAGACATACATTTTCACCACTTCTGACACATGTGCAAAGTTTCATGAGTTTGAGCATGTTTAGGCCCTCAAAAATGATCCATAAAGGTACTAAAAACATATTTAAGGTCTTGCAGGCGTAGAATGACATGAGGGTGAGTTTTTTTGGGTAAACTAACCCTTTAATGTGAATGTGATTGCTGATGTTGTTTAATCCTAATTCTCTTAATGTGTTTTTTGACCTCCATGAGCTATCGTTTGTGCACCAATCTTTTGCACCAAAAGCATGCTTTCATTTAATTTCAATATGTGTGGTATACAATGAAAAAATAAAATGATAAAATTAATAAATAGAGCCAAATCAGAACCTGCAAAGATGATTTTAATATCAGTCTCAGGTAATAGTAAGGTACATGTCTAGATTTTTCTGCTCACTTATGCACATTTATTTTAAATAGCCACTTTTATAAAATCATGTGAAATTTACTTAAATAGGGATTTTTAATAAAATTTGAACTATATCAATAATTGATAAATAAATAAAAAAAAAAAGAAAAAAAAAAAAAAGGAGAGTGTGAAAAATCCACCTTCAAATTAAAATATCTGACTTCCTGTTGGTCAGAGCTAATGACTGTAAATTAAAAAGTTGTCCGGCTTAATGAGAACAACAAGTTTGGTGACTGTAGGTTAAACTAACCCCCTACTTTAACCAAAACTAATATTGAAGTTTGATCTGTTGCTATTGCAACAGTGTTAGAAAAATATCAAAAATCTTTTCACAGGTCTACATTCGCCATGTCTTGACATTATTCTAATTATTCTAATCTATTCTATTTTTCGGGTAAAAATAAGAGGGTGATCTCAAGCATATTGAAAGTGACTTCCTATTATTGGTTGGTGGCGCTATAACTTTGACTCACAATAGTCACATCCATGTGATCGGCCGCCTACAACGAACACACTGCTGAAATTTTATAAAAATCAATCAATGTATGCAGAAATTATAACACGCCTTAATGGCTTGGGCCTTAATAATCCTAAGGAAAACAATAGGGTCTTCACCCTTTCAGGGCTTACGGAGCAATTCCAATAGGAGCAATTCCAATAGGGTCCTCACACCATCGGTGCTCAGGCAGTAATAAAACGAAGACAAACTCACTTATGTTAAACAAATAAATATTTTATTAATTAACAAAAGTTTTCTTGCGCTTTTGCCTTTGCTATCGTCCTGTCACTCATCTCGCTGTCTCACACTCACGGCTATAATTACAGTTACAGTAAAATTTAAATTTACCATCGGTACCCACCCTCAGCCGATTTTCAGTACAATATTTGCAATGAGCATACTGTCTAAAAGAAAAGTTATGATTGCTGCGTAAATATAAATATTTGAAACGTGTTAAGTTGCATAGAAAAAAAAGCCCAATCTAGGACCTGTGCTGTATAGTTTAAGAAGTGGTATTGCTATAGCAGCAGAGCCAGAGGACTATTATTTTGTTGAACAGACCCAGGGAACAACTGATGACATCACATGCTCAGATTTGTTTGACCAATCAGGGGAAAGGGGCCTCTCATGACAGTCCACATGTGGAAAATGAATTTTGGAGTAATTTATCCGTTTTTTACCCATGAACCAAAAACCAAGCCGAAAAAAAAAAAAAACCCAAAAAATAAACAAACAAACAAACCAAAAAACAATAAAGGAGCCATTTTCTTGTTTCTGATTATTTCATTTCTACAGAGCCCCTAAAGGGACATGGTGGTGGAAAAGATTGGGGAGGAATTATTATTTTTTAAATCTTTTGCATTCTCTCGCAAAAATGTTACATTACCCCGCAAAATTGATTTTGTTTAATAATAAATAATCATAAAAGTTGCATTTTTATCAAACTAAGTGTTGCAGTACAACCAGCAGGAGAGCAGTGACATGTGAACTGAATTTGGTGACAGTACAGTGTGTTACAGTGTTACAAGTTAGTGAATATTTTTCATAATATAAAATTAGCAAAAGGGTTTTGGGTTTTGCACTTTTCAGACGGTCCCTTCGGACTTGTTTCTCCGCCGCCTGCTCATAGAGATAAATTTATATTATAAAACTCATTTGAGGAAAATTGGGTTGTAGCTCATTGTCTACGTTACTATGATTAGACATAAGTGCATTTGTGTTTTAACAAAGTTTAGCTCAGGAGTTACTGATCCGGAAAGTTCGAAACTGTGAATCTATTGCCAACTTTACTGAACTCCTTGAGTTAAGCACTGACCGCATTTCTTTATATTTGAGTCCAACAAGTTCAAACTCTATGAGCCGCGCATTATTTGTGTGCATTTTTAATGTACGGAGCTGACTGAAACACTGCCGGCCAGCGGGACATTAAACAGAAAGTGTTTGTCCAAGCTCAAAACAGGTTTTGCAAGGGAACGCTAATATCCTTGTGAGGGAACGCAAATATTTGTGAGGGAACGCAAAGGATTTTAATTTTTTTTTTTTTCCTCCCATCCGAAATTTTTTTTCTACCACCACATCCCTTTAGGGGTTCCGTACGTTTCAAATTCAAACAAACTATCAAAACGTATACTGACCTTTTATCTTGACATTTTTCAGTCTTTTGATGACATTTAATAAAGGAATGTTTTCCACACTGTTTCATTATAAATTTACACAATGAAGAATATTAATATAACAATAATACAGTAATATTTATCTACTAATCTTTAATATACTGTATGATAAAGAAATGAATTTACCTATTTAAAATACCATTTTTTGCTGCTGAAGACATGCTGTTAAAACATCTCTTGCAACTTGTTAGTATGAGAACATTAGACAAAGACTCTATCCAGCTTCCAACCAACCCCAAAAGATCTGTTAAATGCCCTAACACTGATTACTTTATTTTTAAAAGACATTTTGTGAATTACCTGAACTAAACTGCATTTAAAAAGTCATGGTTTGTTTTATAACTGCAGTTCATCTGAGATCTATTACATGAGACCTGGCATTCAACATTTAGAACTCTGAGCTTTCCTTTGTTGTTTCAAAAGTGAGTATTGCTTCCACTAGAAAACAGTCTTATTCTGTTTCCAATTAATGCACACCCTTCAGTTTTAATGCATTTCTAAATGCTTGAGAAGACTGCAAGACTGGTATGCATCAGCTTCCCTCATTCCCCTAGAGGAGCAACATGGAAATATTTTTACAACACAACCGTTTTCTTATTATGGTGTATTTAAAATTTGAATGAAGTTTTGGCCTCAGAGTTAGCTTTCTTGGTCAAATTTCAAAACATGCACTCTTTAAGATAATTCAAGTTCTACGGAGCCCCGGACATAGTAGGCTAAATCGTGCGCACAATTTACTAATTCGTTCCCTCAATTTACTAAAATGTGCGCACAATTTACTATTTCATTCCCTCGATTTATAAATCATGTTCATGACGAAATAGTAAATCGTGCACACGTTTTAGTAAATAATGCACACGTTTTAGTAAATTGAAGGAACGAATTAGTAAATCGTGCACACGAATTAGTAAATTGATGAAGCGGGAGGCATCCTGAGTCATGGAGGGCCACCAGTAGTGTTGTGGCAGTAGCGAGAGGGTACGCGAACTGCCTGGGTGTCCAGAAAATGGACAGGTGTGAGCTGTTTTCTTACCTTTATTCCATCGATACCTGGAATACCAGGTGGCCCAATGGAACCCTACAAGTGAAAATTACATATTGCCATTAGACATATATTTAAAATAAATTAGATATTAATTTAGATATAGAAACTAAGTTTCTGAAAAAAAAGTAGTTAAGTTAGTAGTATCTGTCAAGACTTAGATGGAGACAGAGGGGTGAGTGAACAGATGTTTATTTAAACAGAGGCACGCAGAGTAAACAGAGTAACACAGGTAACGATGGATTCAGGTGATTAGATAAACAAGCACTTGCAGAACAGTCACTTAGCTGATGGTAATGGAAGTTTGTATTTGCAGGAAGAGGGATCAACGTGAAGCAGACGGTTTGAGATGGAAGACAATGGGAGGAAGACACAGGAAGATGCAGGTAAGTAGCGGGTAAGGAGTCCAGGTACGTGTAACGAGACCAAACAAGGATGTGAAGAGAGTGAGAGTCTTTATAGTGCAGGTAATTAATATTCGGGAGACTGAACGAGTGGGAGGTGTGTGGCGATCTGGTGATGATGCGTTGGTGTTGGTGGGTGCTGGCTTTGACTCCGTGACTCTGCTGGAACCAGTGGTTGACAGCTGGAACCTCTGAGGGCTCACCCGACCAAGGGAAAAGTGGTGGTTGGTAGCCCAGGACACACTGCCGGAGGGAGTTCTGGGAGTACTTCGCCCAGGGTAGGAACTGGCTCCAGCTGTCCTGGTTCCGGTGGCAGTATAACCTCAGGTATCTCCCGGATCTTGCTCTCAGTCTGGCCATTGGTCTGTGGGTGGTAACCGGATGACAGGCTGATGGACACTCCTAGGAGCTTAAAAAAGGCTTGCCCCACTCTGGAAATGAACTGTGGTCCACGGTCAGAAACGATGTCTTCAGGAATGCCAAAATGACGGAATACATTATGAAACAAGGCTTTGGTGGCTTCGAGCACTGTGGGAAGACCCTTGAGGGGTATGAGTTTGCAAGCCTTGGATCGATCCATCAATCGATCCACTATTACCAGTACACAGGTGAAGCAGTTTGAAGATGGTAAGTCTGTCATGAAGTCAACTCCCAGATGTGTCCACAGCCTGTGGGGTACAGGTAAGGGGACTAGTTTTCCTTCAGGAAGCCTCCTAGGAGTGTTGGCAACTGAGCATCCTCTGATGAAGCGGGAGGCATCCTGAGTCATGGAGGGCCACCAGTAGTGTTGTGGCAGTAGCGAGAGGGTACGCGAACTGCCTGGGTGTCCAGAGAATGGAGAGGTGTGAGCTAAGTCCATGAGGGGCTGACGGTGGGCTGGTGGAACGTAGAAAAACCACTCAGGACCTCCCGGCGGAGCTGGTTCAGATTGGTTAACTTGGGATATACATTGATTGATGGACCACTGGATGGGGCTGACGATCATGGCTGGAGGGAGGACTGGTTCGGGATTGGAATTTTCTGGATCGGGTTGGTATGGCTGAGATAAGGTGTCTGCCTTGCAGTTCTTGGTTCCCGGGCAGTAGGAGACCGTGAAATTGAGTCAAATGAAGAAAAGGGCCCAGCGGGCCTGAAGAGGGTTCGATCTTTTAGCATCACGAAGGTACTCCAGGTTAAACTGGTCTGTAATCACCTCGAACTGATGGTTCGCTCCCTCCAGCCAGTGTCTCCATTCTTTCAAAGCTAACTTGATGGCAAGAAGCTCTCTGTTCTCGATGTCATAGTTTTGCTCTGCCGGGGATAGCTTTTTGGAGAAGGCACATGGATGAAGTCATGGAGGATCACCCTGCTGCTGTGACAACACCGCCCCAACCCTGGTGGATGAGGCGTCGACTTCAACGGTGAACGGGAGATCAGGGTTTGGATGGACCAGGATCGGAGCGGTGAGGAAGGCCTCTTTGAGCTGGTGGAAAGCTTCTCGGGCAGATGGGGTCCAGGACAGACTTGGGCTGGCCTTTGAGGAGCGAGGTGAGGGGTGTACTGAGGAGACTGTATTTGTGGATGAAATGACAATAGAAGTTCGTAAACCCCAGGAAACGTTGTAAATCTTTCACGGTGGTAGGTGATGGCCAGTTGCGGATGGTTTCCACCTTCCTCTGGTCCATCTGGATGCCGTGTTGGTCGATGACATAGCCCAGGAAATGCACAGAGGTGGTATGGAACTCGCACTACTCAAGTTATAGATGGTGTTGGCGGAGCTTCTCGAGGACCTGGGAGATGTGTTAGCGAAGCTTCTCGAGGATCTGGGAGACATGTTGGCGATGTTCGGCCTGGTTCCTGGAGTAAATGAGGATGTCAATGTAGACTACCACGAACTGGTGGAGGAACACCCGGAACACCTCATTCATGTAGTTCTGGAACACGGAGGAAGAGTTGGACAGGCCATATGGCATAGACGGTGTAATGAAGGCAGTTTTCCACTCATCCCCCCAGCGTATACAAATGAGGTTATACGCACTCTGCAGGTCCAGCTTGGAGAAGATGCGAGCTCCCCGTAGCTTCTCCAGAGCCGCCGGGACCAGAGGATGGGGGTAACTGAACTTGACTGTCTGGGAGTTCAGGTGACGGTAATCAATGCACGGCCTCAAGCCTCTGTCCTTCTTGGCCACGAAGAAGAAGCTTGAAGTGGCAGGGGATGTCGAGGGTCGGATGAATTGTTGTTTAAGGGCCTCCTGTACTTCTCCATGGCCTTCTGTTCTGGGATGAACAATGGGTAAACCCTACCCTTGGATAGGGTAGCCCCAGGCAGCAGGTCAATAGCGCAGTCCCATGGTTGGTGAGGTGGTAGTTGCGTTGCCAACCGCTTGCTGAACACATCCTGGAATCCTGGATTCAGAAGGAATTTCTACTTTGAGGTCAGTTTCAGGACTTTCGATGGAGGTGGAGAGGATAGGAAGGATATTGGAGTCAGGAGAAGAAGATTGGCGATTCAAAGACTTTCTGATAGGAGACAAAACAGTTCTTAAAACATTCTTCACTCCACTTGAGGATCTCACCCGTGTTCCACTGGATGTCCGGCTGATGTTGTGAGCCAGGGGCGTCCCAGGATGATGTCCGAGGTGGACCCCTCCAGCACCATAAATGTGATCTCCTCCAAGTGAAGACAGCCAATGCGGAGCGTTAGTGTGGGGGAGAAATGCCGGATCTGACCACGGCCCAGCGGTTTTCCTTGGATGGTTTGAATACAGAGATCCTGTTGGCAGCGTTTGCGACGTACATTCAATTTCTGGAGAATCTGGTTGCTGATGAATTTCCCCCGCGGAGCCGGAATCGATGAGGGCTTGCACTGAAACACAGATGTCAGAGTACAGTCGTTCTAGTGAGAGGTGCAATATGAGTGGGCAGTTGGATTGTACTCACCGCTGAGTCAGGCAACAGGAATCGACCTGCATTAATTCAGGTGCTGGAAGGGCGACAGATGGTGTGGCAGGCAAAGGATTGGCAGTGGGTGTGAGGAGCGCATATGCTGAAAAGCGCTGAGCAATGTGGATTGTCTTTTGGATCAGGTTTTCCTGATTGGATCAGCCCCATTGTATCATCATACACGACCATCAACTGTTTCACGTGAGGATTCAAGCCCTGGCAAAAGGCTGTTATCTGTGCAGTTTTGTCCCAGCTGGTAGCAGCCGCCAGGATACAAAATTGGGGGCATACATACTCACAGATTCATTACCTTGGCGTAAACTGAAGATTTGGTTGTGTACAGAGAGATCAGCGGTGCTCTGTCCGAACACCTCCCGGAAGTGACTGAAGAAGGAGGTGATGGTGGCTGTAACTGGGGCGTTGGATTCCCAGAGGGGTTGAGCCCATTGCAGCACTCGTCCAGCGAGCAAAGAGATGACGAACGCTACCTGGGATCGCTCGGTGAAGAGGAGTTGAGACTGGGCTTTCAGGTAGAGCGAGCACTGTAGGAGAAACCCACTGCAGTCCTCCGCCGTGCTGGAGGATGTCGCAGGTCGGGCCATGGGACTGACAGAGGCAGCTGGAGAAGAAGCAGCGGGTGCTGGGTGAAGGAGTGCATGGCGGATGGCATGCAGGAGATCAGCTGGGACTGTGGATGATGTGCTTGTGGCAGGCTGTTGGAGTGAGGATCGCACTGCGTCGACCAGGGTGGTAAACAGGTCCGCAGTACGATCCCCGTCTGTGTCCGAGGTGCTCTGCATAAGGTCTGGTCTTCTGTCAGGACAGACAGAGGGTTGAGTGAACACAGATGTTTATTTAAACAGAGGCACGAACACAGGTAACTGTGGATTCAGGTGAGTAGATAAACAAGCACTTGCAGAACAGTCACTTAGCTGATGGTAATGGAAGTTTGTATTTGCAGGAAGAGGAGCAGACGGTTTGAGACGGAAGACAATGGGAGGAAGACACAGGAAGATGCAGGTAAGTAGCAGGTAAGGAGTCCAGGTACGTGTAACGAGACCAGACAAGGATGTGAAGGGAGTGAGAGTCTTTATAATGTCCTGGGTGATGGGATGCAGGTGCAGGTGATTAGTATTTGGGAGACTGTGAACGAGTGGGAGGAGTGTGGCGATCTGGTGACGATGCATTGGTGTTGGTGGGTGCTGGCTGTGACTTCGTGACAGTATCATTACTTGTAGTTAGTTTTTCTCTAACATTGTCAAAAAAAAACAAAAAAAAACGTCTAGAATAATTTGGGAAGACTTTACAATAAGGTTAATTTGTAATTAACTAATTAATGTTACAACTAATGTTCATGTTATTAACTAACTTGAACTAACCATGAACAATACATTTGTTACTGTATTTGTTAGTATTTGTTAACATTAGTTAATAAAAATACAGCAGTTCATTATTTGTATACAACTTAATTAATGTTAACTAATGAACCTTATTGTAAAGTGTTACCGATAAGTGAAATAGCAATTTTAACTTTACAAAAAATATTTGACTCCTGACCTTAGGTATCCAATTCCACAATTTGAATCGATTTTCGTTTCCCAACCCTGACTCGTGGAATCTTTAGTGTATTGTGTAGGAGCATTGATGTTTCTCATCAACAAACCATCTTGCGTGATTACTGGACTGAAAAGTTTTTATGCAAGCATAGACTAGATTTAGACATATTTAGAAACAGTGAATTCTCATTTTAATTTCTTTATAAAAATCACCAAACATTTCCTGTCAAGAGATTTGCCAAAGAAAACCACTTGAAGTGATTGATTCTGACAGACTCAAATATGCTGTAATAAGGTTGCATACATGAAAAAGTAACTGTTTACATTGGGTCTTTGGGATGTGGGTCTGACATGGGGCACACCCAAACAAGGCCCTGAGGTGAGCACAGTCATTGACAAAGCAATGTGTCATCAGCCTTAGTGTCCTGAGGAGACTGTCGACTGCTGACAGCTCAAACAGACAGCTTTATTTGAGGATACTTTTAAAACACTGGCAGCTACCTGATGTCAAGACAATGTACATCTGCTATACATATTAAACCCTTGTGGGACTCTAATGCTGTGTGTTAATGCTCTGCTTTGTGTCTTTTAAACTGCCATTCTCAAGTTATTCAGTGGAGCTATTTAGTAATAGCCTACATAGGCAGTGGCATAGGCAGAATTTTTTCGGCAGAGACCAGGCAAAAGTGAGTGGGCACTTTCACTTATTAGGGTCCTTCACAACCCTACATATTCCATATATCCAACATAGCTACATTGCAACTCCATATTAACATTGGAACTCCATTCCAGTCTTCAGTGTCAAATGATCCTTCATAAAATATTTTAATATTCTCATTTGGTGACGAAGTATAATTTCTTATTTGTTATCTTTGTTGAAAACAGTGCTGCTTAATATGTTTAACATTTTAATAATATATTTTTAATCAATAAACATTTTTTTTCAGGATTTCACGATTAAATAAAAGTTTAAAAGAACAGCAATTACACATTTTTGTAACCATCTACAAACCAGATTCCAAAAAAAGTTGGGACACTGTACAAATTGTGAATAAAAAAAAGGAATGCAATGATGTGTAAGTTCCAAATTTCAATATTTTATTCAGAATACAACATAGATGACATATCAAATGTTTAAACTGAGAAAATGTATAATTTTAAGGGAAAAAAAAGTGGATTTTAAATTTCATGGCATCAACACATCTCAAAAAAGTTGGGACAAGGCCATGTTTACCACTGTGTGGCATCCCCTCTTCTTTTTATAACAGTCTGCAAATGTCTGGGGACTGAGGAGACAAGTTGCTCAAGTTTAGGAATAGGAATGTTGTCCCATTCTTGTCTAATACAGGCTTCTAGTTGCTAAACTGTCTTAGGTCTTCTTTGTCACATCTTCCTCTTTATGATGCGCCAAATGTTTTCTATGGGTGAAAGATCTGGACTGCAGGCTGGCCATTTCAGTACCCGGATCCTTCTTCTACGCAGCCTTCTGTTGTAATTGATCATGTTCAGATATGGCTTCTTTTTTGACCTATATGGCACGGTGGATTGTGTTCACCGACAATGTTTTCTGGAAGTATTCCTGAGCCCATGTTGTGATTTCCATTACAGTAGCATTGCTGTGAAGCATGTTATGCAGTACCGTCTAAGGGCCCGAAGATCACGGCATCCAGTATGGTTTTCCGGCCTTGACCCTTACGCACAGAGATTGTTCCAGATTCTCTGAATCTTTGGATGATATTATGCACTGTAGATGATAACTTTAAACTCTTTGCAATTTTTCTCTGAGAAACTCCTTTCTGATATTGCTCCACTATTTATCGCTGCAGCATTGGGGGAATTGGTGATCCTCTGCCCATCTGTTACAATATGGAAAAGCCGGAGACAGAAGATCACAGATAAGGTAGTTTATTGAACACAAGCAGAGATACGGGTGACAACAGGTGAGTTAGCAGATGCAGTGGAAGTGATAAATGAATGATCGAATGCCAATACTGTCCTTTGCGGTTTGCAGGATGGATGCTGGATGATAGCGGAGCGGAGTTGAGACGAGGAAGACAAACGACACTCACACACGGACTGGAGAACACAGGAGGTAACTTGGAGACACAGGATACAGGTAAGTAGTACTGGAAGTCCTTGAGGTAAGCAAGAGGTAAGTTTCTTGATGCGAACGAGACCGGACAATGAGAGTAAGTGTGTGAGTGTCTATTATACTGGTGCTGATTGGTGAGCTGATGAAGTGCAGGTGTACGTGATCAGTACTCAGGAGATGGAGTGTGCTGTGATTGGTGGGTGTTGGAGCCTGGCGTGTCTGTGACACCATCTTGACTTCTGAGAGACACTGCCACTCTGAGAGGCTCTTTTTATACCCAATCATGTTGCCAATTGACCTAATAAGTTGCAAATTGGTCCTCCAGCTGTTCCTTATATGTACATTTAATTTTTCCGGCCTCTTATTGTTACCTGTCCCAACTTTTTTGGAATGTGTAGCTCTCATGAAATCCAAAATGAGCCAATATTTGGCATGACATTTCAAAATGTCTCACTTTCAACATTTGATATGTTATCTATATTCTATTGTGAATAAAATATAAGTTTTTGAGATTTGTAAATTATTGCATTCCTTTTTTAATCACAGTGTCCCAACCTTTTTGGAATCGGGTTTGTAAAAGTCTTTACTGTCACTGATCAATATATTGTGTACTAAATTAAAGTTTATTTCATTTATTTCGTTTGTTTCATTCTTATTGTAAACTTCCTTTCACAATTAATCATTTATTTTATATTCTTAGAAAAGAAACAGGCTTCCATGATATGTAAAATAGAACATAACTTCAGCTGTACAGTACCTTCTGTCCAGGAGGGCCCTCGGGTCCCTGGAAAGAGAAAATGACAAAAAGGAGTTAAAACATGCAACCAATTGACCTAACTAAATTGGAGCAATTCTAGATATGATAGAACAATCTTCTGCATTGCAATGCACTTTAACCTAATCTTTTCTGCTAAGTAACTATTGTGAATGTTTAATAAGGCCCTAATTATGAAAAGTGTGGATATTGCTATTCAAATGATATTCATGATTATATTAAAAATCTTTTTCTTTTTTGTATTTTACTTTACCACACTGTTTTCAATATATTAAACTGAGCATAAGAAAGTGACAGGCCTTTGGAGTCCATCATTAAACCTAAGTCCAAAAAGAAAGGCGATTTCTTTGTTTGCTTGATTCAGGCATCGACCCAAAAATTTGTTGGCATATGCTGACTTGCAGGCAGAGGTGCCAGTGTGGTGTAAATTACTGTTCAAATCTCCTTCCTGATTAGCACAACAAAGCATTATCACAAAATATATATTAAATTGTTACAGTATGTAAAATAATAGTCACATCAGGTCATAAAAGACAAGAACAATATAAAAAGCCAAGATTTGCCTTCAGATATTTGGTCAGATGACAGAGGATGAAAGTAGGCACAAAAGCACACCACAGACTTAAACTGTGAAAGGGCACAATGCCTTCTTGTACACACACTGTGCCGAAACAAATGCTAATTTCTTTTACCAGTCACTGATTTTTTTTTTTTTTTTTTTTTGGAAGGCCCATAACAGCATAAAATATTAGACCTTTCCCCCCCCCCCTGTCTGCTATCTTTGACACCTCAGCTCATGTACTAGCCTGGAGTTAAGAGATCTAATAGAGCTAGTCAAAGGTTTGGGACTGTGTGTGCTGTTTTGGTACCATTAGCTAAACAACATTACTAGGGAGCCATTTTCTGTATTGAAAAATGTTTTCGGAACTGAGCATCGATGAAGCAATTCAAGTTGTGTATTTATATATACACTAGCTAAAGCACCGCCATTGAGATGAATGGGAATGCTAACAGCTTTCTCCAAAGAACTCCTTGTGCACCAGCAACATTGATGTCTTTAATCAAACTGTGCAACTTTAAAAATAAAAGTCTAATAAATAAAACTCAGTCTCTTTTATGACCATGCTAATGAATTATGGTGTATCCTGCAAGGGTCATGGTTTGGGGAGCATGTTCACTCCATAGATTCATTTTTTAAAGTGATGGATTAATGGAGAAAATGTCACATACACTGAAAAAAAAAAAAAAAAAAAAAAAATTGGTATAGAATTTACTCAATTTTCACAAATAATTACAAAGAAACCGCTAGTAACACATTGAATTAAACATGAAAATAGTATTTTCATGTAAAATGTACTCTAATAATGTTTGTTTTATTTACAACTTAGAAAAATACTTTTTTTAAAAGTAGGAAGCTGAGAACTGAAAGACTGTCTGTAGAAACAAGCCTTTAACAACCTCTGCTGATTGGAGAGGCATTATGAAGGAAATAAACCACTACTGACTATTTAGGCACAAAAGACCTAGTGGGCAACTTCAAACATCACAGTATCACAGAAGTACAGAAAAGTAATTAGTAGACTATATATTTGTTGTAAAATCTCAGCTCTGGGGGATTTTTCCCCAAAGATTATGTGCCTGTGCTCATTTTCAACAAAAATATAATGCTTGCAAGACACTGAAAAACATGGCCAAAGGTGCCCATCAAGTGCTTGTTTACATAGACCAACAAGTATAAAACAACACAGATAGAATAATAGCCCTCTATGGCACGACTTTTTATTTTTGGGGGAAAAAAATATTTCACCCCATTTTTTGGGAGCTTGGGGATCCCTGATAATACATCCATCATAAAATTTGTGCCATAAGGGTAACTTGGATCAGTCTACAAACAGTCTACAGAGTCATGTCATCCTCTCCTAGCATTGTTACCTGTTCCATTTGCCACATGTTCAGCATAGCTCTCTCTGTCAGTGATGAGGGATTTACATGTCATAAGTGTAGGGAAATAGTCAGGCTGACAGAGAGAATCTCAGAATTAGAGACACGAATCCAAACTTTAATCGAGGATAGTAAGAATGCAGGGGCTTCAGATACTGTTGTGGATGCGACTAGCTTAGTGAACTCTGTACATTGTTCGGTTCTGGCTGTAGAGCCCGCACAGCAGGGCACTTGGGTAACGGTGAGGCGGCCTAGCTGTGGAAAACACCACTCTTCCGTTCCAATAAGAACATCAAACAGGTTCTCCCCACTCAGTGATGCACCCACTGAGAATCCTATTGAAAGTGCCCTAGTTATTGGCGATTCTATTACACGGAATGTGAAAATAGAGACACCAGCCACCATAGTCACATGTTTACCGGGAGTCAGAGCACCTGACATCAAAGCAAATTTAAAAGTGCTGGCTAATGCTAATTGTAAATACTCTAAAATTATTATTCACGTCGACACTAATGATGTTCGACTTCACCAGTCGGAGATCACTAAAATTTACATTAAAGAGGTGTGTGAACTCGCAAGTACAATGTCAGGAGAAGTAATTTGCTCTTGTCCCCTTCCTGTTCGTTGGAGTGATGAGATAGTTAGCAGATTATCATCACTCAATGGCTGGCTGTCTAAGTGGTGTCCACAAAATAATATAGGTTTCATAGACAATTGGAAAAGTTTTTGGGGCAGACCTGACCTGTTGAAAAGAGATGGTATTCATCCCTCTCGGGATGGTGCTGCTTTTGGCACATAGTCTTAGAACTGAAACATGATAAACTGGGGTCCAGGTCAGGAAGCAGACAGACCGGCTAAACCGACCATCTGCTAGCTGCCTCACGTTACAGAAGTCAGATAATTCCCAACACATAGAAACTCTTACGCCTAGATATTATCACATAGTGACTGTGTCTGTACCCCGAATTAGTAAAAAACAAAAAACTTCCAAACCCATTTAATGGTAAAAATTTAATTGATGTTAAACAAATAAAAAATAGAGATAATAATGATAAACAAATGATAAAGCTTGGATTGTTAAATATTAGATCCCTTTCTTCAAAATCACTTATTGTAAATTATATTATCACAGACAATAATCTAGATGTGCTGTGTTTGACAGAAACTTGGCTAAAACCGGACGATTACATTACTTTAAATGAGTCTAGCCCTCAAGGATACGATTATCGACACAATCCTCGTCAGAAAGGCAAAGAGGGAGGTGTTGCTGTAATTTATAGTAATATTTACAGTATTAATCAAAAGTCTCTCAAATATAATTCCTTCGAAGTGATGGTACTTTACGCAACATTATTTAAGTTGACATTTGTGTTGGCTACTGTAAACAGGCCACCAGGACACCATACAGACTTTATCAAAGAATTTGCTGATTTTCTATCGGAGTTAGTACTAGCTGCAGATAAAGTCCTTGTTGTTGGTGACTTTAATATCCATGTAGATAATAAAAAAGACTCATTGGGATTGGCATTTGCAGACATTCTAAACTCTATTGGTGTTAGACAACATGTGTCAGGACCACTCATTGTCGTAATCATACTTTAGATCTAATATTGGAATCGATATTGATGCTGTTGAAATTCTGCAGCAGAGTGACGACATCTCAGATCATTATCTAGTCTCGTGTATACTACATTTAGTCAAGGCAGCTAAACTGCCTCCATGCCATAAATATGGTAGAACCATTACTTCTACCACTAAACATCGCTTTATTAATAATCTTCCTGATCAGTTTCATCGCCTTAGCATACCAGACAGCTTAGATGATCTCGATATTGCAACAGAAACTATTGCCTCTGTCTTTTCCAGCACATTAGACTCAGTTGCTCCTTTGCGTTTAAAAAAGATTAAGGAAATTAATCCAATGCCTTGGTACAATGAGCACACTCGGGCCCTAAAGGTAGCAGCCAGAAAAATGGAGCGCAGCTGGAAGAAAACAAAACTAGTATTTTGCATTTCGTGGAGAGAGAGAATGATTGAGTACAGAAAGGCCTTAAAATCTGCTAGATCTGCCTATTTTTCAAAACTTTTAGAAGAAAATAAACACAACTCTAGGTATTTATTTGATACAGTGTAAATTAACAAGAAATAAAGCTTCAACTTCTGATGTTTCCAAAGAGCACAGCAGTAATGAACTTTATGAACTTCTTTACTTGCAAGATTGATAATATTAGAGAAAAAAGTATAACCATGCAACAGTCTACTACAGTATTGCGTCAGACAGTGCATTGTAGTGTCCCTGAGGAAAAATTCAATTCATTTACTGCTTTAGGAGAGGAAGAATTGTCTAAACTTGTAAATCATCAAAATCAACAACATGTATGTTAGACCCTATATCGACTAAGCTATTGAAAGAGATGCTTCCAGAGGTTATAGATCCTCTTCTTAATATCGTCAATTCATCTTTATCACTAGGATACATACCAAAAACTTTTAAGCTGGCTATTATTAAACCTCTTATTAAAGACCACAACTTGATCCTAGAGAATTAGTCAATTACAGGCCTCAAATCTCAAATCTCACTTTTCTGTCAAAAATACTTGAAAAGGCAGTATCATCACAACTATGTTCCTTTTTAGAAAGAAATAGTATCTGCAAGGATTTCCAGTCAGGATTTAGACCGTACCATAGTACTGAGACTGCTCTCATTAGTCAAGTCAAGTCAAGTCAAGTCACCTTTATTTATATAGTGCTTTTTACAATGTAGATTGTGTCAAAGCAGCTTTACATTGATAACTGGTACATTATTTTGGCTGCACAGCAGCTCTTAAAGAATAGTGTTAATGCAGGCAGATCAAAGCACTGTTGAATATCAAATGTCAATTGTCAAGTGTCCCCAACTAAGCAAGCCAAAGGCGACAGCGGCAAGGAACCCAAACTCTAACAGGTGACATCAGGTGGCAAACAGGTGTTAAAATGGAGAAAGAAACCAGGCTTAAAGTTAGAGTTAGAGTTACTAATGATTTGCTCTTATCATCAGATCATGGTTGTATCTCTCTATTAGTGTTACTGGATCTTAGTGCTGCATTTGACACTATTGATCATAATATTCTTTTAAATAGACTCGAAAATTATGTTGGCATTAGTGGAATTGCATTGTCATGGTTCAAATCATACTTATCTGACCGTTATCAGTTTGTAGTAGTAAATGAAGAGAGGTCATATCGATCACAAGTTGAATATGGAGTACCGCAAGGCTCAGTATTAGGACCGTTGCTTTTCACTCTGTACATGCTACCCTTGGGAGATATCATTAGGAAGCATGCCGTTAGTTTTCACTGTTACGCTGATGATACTCTACATTTCTTTGCGCCCTGACGAAACTTACCAATTCACAAAATTAACGGAATGCATAGCTGATATAAAAAATTGGATGACCAGTAATTTCCTACTACTAAATTCAGAAAAAACAGAGATTCTTCCAAAAACTTCTTCACGTAATAACCTAGAATACAGTCTAACACTTTTGGCTGCTCTGTTAAACCTTCGTCATCAGTTAGGAACCTGGGTGTGCTCTTTGATACCAATCTTTCATTTGAAGGCCATGTTTCTAGCATCTGTAAAACCGCATTCTTCCATCTTAAAAATATATCTAAACTACGACATATGCTCTCAATGAAAAATGCAGAACAGTTAGTTCATGCGTTCATGACCTCAAGGGTAGATTACTGTAACGCTTTACTGGGTGGGTGTTCTGCTTGCCTGATAAATAAACTACAGCTCGTACAAACTGCAGCAGCTAGAGTTCTTACTAGAACTAGGAAGTATGACCATATTAGCCCAGTTCTTTCAACACTGCATTGGCTTCCTGTTAAACATCGTATAGATTTTAAAATCTTGCTAATTACTTACAAAGCACTAAATGGTTTAGCTCCCCAGTACCTGAGCGAGCTCTTAATGCATTATAGTCCTTCACGTCTATTGCGATCTCAGAATTCAGGCCAGCTGATAATACCTAGAATATCAAAATCAACCACAGGCGGTAGATCCTTCTCCTATTTGGCACCTAAACTCTGGAACAAACTTCCTAGCATTGTTCGGGAAGCAGACACACTCTGTCAGTTTAAACCCTGGAATACATATAACACATTATCAATTTATTTTTTCAAATCCGTTAAAGGACTATTAGGCTGCATAAATTAGGTCAGCCGGGAACACTTCCTATAACACCACATGTACTTGTTACATCAGAAGAAGAATGGCATCTACGCTAATATTAGTCTTTCTGTTTATCCCGAGGTTTACCGTAGTCAACCGCATCCGGGTCGTATCCAGGTGAGACCAAGGACCTGCGCCTTGACACGACCACAACGCAGCCCTGAAGTATCAGCATAGATTGAGTCAACTAGATCATCCACTGTGAAGGCCTCATCAACATGACAACCAGTGGCGCAGCTCCTCAACAACCGTCCATACCGGCATGATGAATACGATCCTCAACTGGATGGAACTGAATTAAATACTTTGAATGTTGCGATCCTATCGGACTTATGATAGCAACCTGAGTCGTAACAAAGCACTGTTCGCCAGAGGAGAACTGGCCCCCCGACTAAGCCTGGTTTCTCCCAAGGTTTTTTTCTTTATTTTAACACCTGTTTGCCACCTAATTTCACCTGTTGGAGTTTGGGTTCCTTGCCGCTGTCACCTTTGGCTTGCTTAGTTGGGGACACTTGACATTTGACTTGACATTTGATATTCAACAGTGCTTTGATCTGCCTGCATTGACACTATTCTTTAAGAGCTGCTGTGCAGCCAAACTAATGTACCAGTTATCAATGTAAAGCTGCTTTGACACAATCTACATTGTAAAAAGCGCTATATAAATAAAGGTGACTTGACTACTAAAACACCAAGGTTTTCTATATATGTTGTATTAAAGAAAACAAGCAATAAATGCATTAGAAAAAGTTTTTTTTTTTTTGATAAACATCAATCACAAATTATTCAAAACCAATAAAAAACATCAAACAATCAAATAAACAAACTACTATTAATTACAATACTTGTGTGTGTGCCACTGTGTGTGCAACTGTGTGTGTGTCACTGTGTGTGTGTGCCACTGTGCGTGTGTCACTGTCTCAATGCGTGTGTGTCACTCTGGGTTAGTGCCACTGTGCGTGTCACTGTGTGTGTGTCATTGTGTGGGGTGAGGTCCAAAAAAGTGGTTTGTTGCCTGAGGGCAACACTATGCCATAGAGGGCTAGGATACAATTGTGTGAAAAGGCCCTTAATATCTTTCAAGGTGTCCTATTCCAGTATTTGTCAAGTGCTGTCATGGTTTATATGAGGAACATTTCTATTCCATTCTTTTTCCCCGAAATCTCTCTATTTTCTTAGGAAGACATTCTTTTGAGTACATCTTTAAATTTGCTATAGATCCACAAAGATAGCCACAAAGAATTATCATACTTCAAGGCCATACCATATTATGTTATTCAATAATCTAATAATGTTCAAACCTGGACCTGCGAACACAATCTACTGCCAAGTACCACAGAAACAATTGTGCATTAATGTAATAGCTGCAAGGTATGTGTGTATTTTTATTATACTGCCATTGATGTCATTTTCACAACAATGTGATTACAGTTTTACAGAATCCTTTTTCTTTTTTTCTTTTTTTTTTTTACATTTAACTACTGATACTTTAAGCTATCTAACCTGGATGTATGATTATAGTCTTCAGAGCAAGTTTCTGATACCTAATAAAGGCAACCCAGGCTCACTGGAAATATGTGCCTGTGATGAAAATTATGCAAAATGATATGTTGCTTCTTGCAGGTTTCACAGCTTTTTTAAAGTGAACAGTCAGTGGGGCTAAAAGTGTGTTTAGTTTTATCCAAAACAAATGAATGTGAATCAAACACTTTATTATGTTGGTTGTTGTATATATAAAATCAACCCTCTGCGGTCTGAGGCTGATTTGGGGTCCTTTTAGTTGCTTATAAACATATTAATGACAAAAGTCTCATTACACTGTATTCAACACAAACTAGGCTACAATAATATGTGAGCAACAAGTATGTACATGTTTGCATTTTTGAGAGAATTACATATATGCACAGTTTGAAAATTTTTTTTTAAAGCTTCAAGCAGCATTTAGTTCAAGCACTTTAAGGCCTTTAAGCACATGTGCATAAAAAGATTAAGTTTTATTAAGCAAGTATGTAACAACTTATGATATATGCTAAAACATACACAAAGAAAGAAAAGGGCTTAAACGATAATACTTGATAAACACTAAGCATTTTTACAAACACACACAAATACAGACACACACACAAACACAGACACACTTATTTACTCATAATGTGGCACAACTGTTACAACTAATATTCTAATGGAAATGTAGTGATGAATTTTGACAAAAAGTGATAGTATATGTTAAAATAGTGATTTTATTAAGTCTAAATATGAATTATAGAACAATATTAATGAGTAGTATGACAAAACTACTATTTTAAACAGCAGGTGGCAGCAGAGGACCTCTTATTGGCTCACTTTCATTTTAAAAGTGTCTGTTTTGTGTTAAGTTTGTTTTCCATGTGTTACATTCACATGGACTTTCCGTTTGTTTTCATCTGTCACGTGTTCCTTTGTTCTAGTTTCCCGCCACAATGTTCGTCATTTGAGTTCTATCATCAGTGTATTTAAGTTCCAGTTTCTGTTGATCATGTTGTCGGGTATCGTTTGCGTTTGGACGTTTGACTGTTCGTGGTTATGCTGGTGTATGTTCCTGTATTCTCCTATCGGATTTTCTAGTAAAGACTCTATTAGCTCTATCTCCTCATTCGTGTGCTTAATTACCAGTAAGTTTGTAACAGAATACCCGACCGAAAACTTTAAGCGACGTTTTTTTTACTTAGTATTTTCTTCTTGGTTTTCGTGTTCAGTCTTTTTTTTCCGTTTCTCACTCCTGCTTGCACTATGTTCCCAGCTGTGAAACTCATGTGCCTTGAGCAGGGGGGAGAAAACTCCCTCGAGAGACATTTAGAACTGTTTTTGGATCTCGCACATCAGACCACCTTCCCGGACTACTGCCTGTGCACATTCTTGTACTTTGGATTCAACACCACCACACGTGCACAGCTGTCCGGGAAGGGTCCTCGAGGGAGCTTCGAGTCCTACGTGGAGTGGGTGCTGGCGTCATGTGGATCACCTATGACCGTAGGATTTGACGACAACGACGCCAGTCCCACTTCCCAGCCAGTGCCCAGCCAGAACCAACCAGACGGCGAGGATTTTCGGCCTGAGCCCACCGCAGGTAGTACGACGGAGACCGCCGCGATAGAGCCGCCCACGCCCACAAGAGCGATCGGGGGTCACATCGCCACGGAGCCTGTGCAGTGTGTACCTGACCAGGTGTGTGAGCCGGCCGATTCTGTCATCGCCGAGGGAGTGTTGGTGGACCTCGAGGGTCCGGAAATGAACCCCGCCCACCCCCCCGCTACTGAGAGTGAGTTTGCTGAGACACTGCTGGACTTAAGGTGTGGAGAGGAAACCTGTCTTGTCCCTATACTGTCTTCACCCCCGCTGGTTCCGTCCAGCCCTGAACTGCCTGTCTCCCTGCTGGTTCCGTCCAGCCCTGAACTGCCTGTCTCCCTGCTGGTTCCGTCCAGCGTTCCTCTCCCACCATCTCACCTACATTCCTGTGACTCACCACTTATCTTAGATGTTTGCATGGAACTTCAGCCTGTTTCCCAGTTCACAGCCATATGTGCCACCCAATCATCTCCGTCTCCCTCCAGTCCCTCGATACCACCTCCTCTCAGTAGCGTGGTACCATCTCGGGCCTGTCGGGATCCACCTCTTCCTGGGCACGAGGAGCCCGAAGCTCCGCCTCCAGCTTCGGATGGTCTCGATCTGCCTCCATCCATCGCTCTGACTCCTGCACCTGCGCTCCTCCCACCCTCAACCTCAGAGTGGACCATCGGCCTTTCGACCACGCCGGACTCCCTCGGCACGTCGGCTCCACCTGGGTCAGACATCGCTTCGCCTTCGGTGTGGACCTACGGACCATTCGCTGCTCTCTGGCCCTCCACACCTTCCACTACGGCTTGCTCCGCCCTACCTCAGGCTCCGTCTCCGCCCTCGGTCGCTCCTGCGCGTCTTCAGACCTCCGGATCCCCTTCTCGATCTCAGGAGGTCGTCACTGCGGCCGCTTGGATCGTCACCATCTCTCCACCTCCTCAGCTCGTCAACTACGCGTTGGGCTCCATCCTCGCCGTTGTTGACTTCGGTCCTCCCCATGGCGGTCGTCATCAACTCTCTCCCATGGCTTCTCCCTCCATCAACGCCGCCGTGGGGCATTACCCTGGCTGGTGCCTGGCACAACAGCCTGCAGCCCCTGTTCAAAGCCACCTCCCGGACTTCACCACCTCCTGCACCACCGTGGACTTCTGTTCTCCGCCTCCTCCCGGTTAGCCGTCCGCCTCCTGAACCGCCTCCTACATCATCTTCAGCATCTTATCTTCATCTTCCCCTCTCTCTACGGTGCGAGGATGCGCCTTTCCGGGAGGGGGCGTAAAGTTACATTCACATGGACTTTCTGTTTGTTTTTTTATCTGTCACGTGTTCCTTTGTTCTAGTTTCCCGCCACAATCTGTCACCATGGACATTAATCACATTCATCTCAGCTGTTCGTCATTTGAGTTCTATCATCAGTGTATTTAAGTTTCAGTTTCTGTTGATCATGTTGTCGGGTATCGTTTGCGTTTGGACGTTTGACTGTTCGTGGTTATGCTGGTGTATGTTCCCGTATTCTCCTATCGGATTTTCTAGTAAAGACTCTATTAGCTCTATCTCCTCGTTCGTGTGCTTTATTACCAGTAAGTTTGTAACACCATGTTAACTCCATTAATTAAACATGCTTACACACACATTTTGTTGCAGAAATTGATATTTTAAATCAATGAGGTAAAAAAAATGCTTATTACAGGTTTTCCCTGTAATGTTATATTATTGCAAAAACATAAGTCAAATGAACAAATAAAGTGGTAAACCCTGACAAACTGTGATTTGTAATGTCATTATAAGGATTCATATAAGTTTAGTCAGTTTCATCAGTTTAAAAGGGACTTTAAATGACAACCTTTATACCTTGAAAGCTTGAACAAAATCAGTGGTCTTCTACTGCCATCTGGTGGCACAAAATGAAAGTATCAGGCAATGTATAAAGGCAAAATATGTTTTTTAAAGGTTTTTTGACAGTTATAGCGCCACCTATTACCTATATTTAGCCACGCACATTTTCTAAATGATTCAGTTATAGCTTTTTTTTTTTTTTTTATAATTATTGATCTAGAGAGTCCAGAGAATTGTCCTGCACTGGTTTCGTTCTGATCGGGTGAAAAACTAGGACTAATTCGCAAAAGTAGGTTTTTCACATATTTGTGAATAATTAATGAACGATTTGATTGACAGCATTGGCATGGGGAGATCTATCAAATGATAAGCATATTGTGTGGATTTGTGAAATATATATATATATATATATATATATATATATATATATATTAATCTGAAATCTAGTAAATTCATTTGAAATTCATTGAGGTTCAATTACCAAATTCATTGACATGCAATCATACAATCTTAATTTAATTTAAATCAAGCAATGATATTACAAGATATGAGACCGTTCCCATTTCCCTTTTTTGTCCTTACTTTAATCCCTCGCCATGGCAACACCATTTGCGATATCCTATAACAGTTCGCAATTTAGCATCTTCAATGTCTTTATTTCATGTTGACCGAGTTTAGTGGCGATTAAAGTACATAAGTACATAAAAACTCAGAGCCAGATTATTTAAAACAATCCACATTCAAACCATAATAGCTGACTTCCTGTTGGTCGGAGCAAATGACTGTAAATTAGAAAGTCCCCCCCCCCCCCCCCACACACACACAAACACACTTTTGTCAAAAGGTGACACTATGGAGGCCCTTCTCCCTGCCTGTTTCTAAGGTTTTGCCCATGTCTACTAGACGACATCGCTGGTGTGTGTGTCGAGTTTCATGCAATTTGAAGCATTTAACTGTAGATGAATTTCATGTCATAGAATATCATAGGTCAATTTCAAACGAGTGCAAAGTTATTTCAGGTTTTTAAATATATTACATACGTCGTATGTGATGCTCGCAAACACAGCACATGACCTTCTGTAATGCCCATGTCTACAAAACACACACTCTCCTTTGTAAAAAAAAAAAAAAAAAAAGTACATGAAATCACAGTTATCGGGTAATAAGAATTGTAACTCAAGTGTAATTTAGAAAAGTAGTCCTGTCCAAATAGTGATATAGTGTCATAGTTCAATTTCAATTCAATTTCAGTAGTAGTTTAACATTCAGAGCCTGTTTTTTAAAACAATCCACATTCAAACCATAATAGCTGACTTCCTGTTGGTCGGAGCAAATGATTGTAAATTAGAAAGTTGTCCAGCTTAATGAGAACAATATGTGTACCGAGTTTGGAGACTGTAGGTAAAAATCCCCCCCCCCCCCCCCCCCCCCCACACACACACACTTTTGTCAAAAGGTGGCACTACTGAGCCCATCCACCACGCCCATTTCTAAGGCTTTGTCCATGTCTACTGGTTGACAATATTGATGTGTGTCGAGTTTCATGCAATTTGAAGCATGTTACGAGCCTCAAAAACACTCAAGAATATTATTAAAGTTTGACATGTTGCCATGGCAACAATATTTAGGATATCAAACATACAATCACAGGTCTACATCTGCCATGTTTTGACATTATTGTAATGAAGTTTGAAGCAAATTGGGTAAAAAAAAGAGAGTGATCTAAAAGCATTTTTTCTCGCTATAAATTTGTTGCCTCGCCATGGCCAAACCGTTCGAGATATCAAAAATCCGCTGGCAATTTAGCATCATCAATGTCTTGACTTCATGCTAACCGAGTTTTGGTGGTGATCGGATTAATAGCCTAGGAGGAGGTTATCAAATTCCAGAGCATGCGTTTTTCAAACAACCCGTAATAGCTGACGAAATTTGTTAGACCCGATGAGGTCTATATGTGTACCGAGTTTCATACTAATGCATGCAAGTGTGTTTGATATATGGACCAAGATTTCGGACCCCATTCAAAGGGGTGCCATAGAGCCCCTGTGCCGTAGAGCCCCTGTGCCATGCCCGGGTCCTAACTTCTGCAGCATCCTAATGGCTGCAGATTCCAATGTGGGTGCCAATTTTTAAGAGTTTTTGAGCATGTTAAGGGCCCCAAAAAGCCCCAAAAGTTGGACAAAAAATAATAATAATCCTTAGATTAAAACAATAGGGCCCTGCTCCTTAGTGGCTTAGGCCCTAATAATAATAAACGGAGCAATTCCTAATCAAGTTTGAAAAAAAAAAAAAAAAAAAATGACCACCAACACTAAACCCTCTAAACCTCTAAACTGATAGTGAAGAATACATGAGATAAAGCATTTTCTGAAGCAACCATGACATTTTAGTGTGCTTCTACAATCTATGTCATAATATAATATTAAACAAGAAAAATAAGTTTTTATTAACTGATAATCATAAATTATGTGATAAGGAATAAAAGTTGTTGAGTTTTACTGCCTGTAGTGTTCATTTCATCTGGAAACTGCAGCGAATTGTAGGTTTATGAATGAAGACTACACCTTATGAGTGAAACTTTGTGTAAGGCTGCAAACAGGAGAATGGTTTGGGGTTATGTGTGTAACCTGGTTGCCTGAGAAGGGAACGAGATGCTACATCATGGTGTTGATGCTATGAATACACCTTTAGCGCACGCCAGTGTCTAAAGCATGTGTGAAATCACACCAATTACATTGGCTGACGGTGGTCATGTGACGAAGCATCAAGACCATAAAAGGGCACCTACGAAATGAAACCCCCAGATTGTAAACATCTGAAGAAGCCGTGCAGGCATGTGTGAAGTTTGAGACACAGCATCTCGCTCCCTTCTCAGGGAACCGGATTACATACGTAACCCTTGACATTCCCTTTTGAGGGAACTTCGATGCTGCATGATGGTGTTGGTGCTATGGACTCAAGAGCCTGGGAGTTGAATCCATATCCACACTATAAAATCTTATGAATGTGTGTGGAGAGGACCAGCCTGCCACAGCACAAATATCTTGCAAGAGTGCCCCTTTAACAAGCACCTTAGAGGATGCTACACTTTGGGTAGAGTGGACTCTAATGCCTGGAGGCAAAGTGATACCACGCAGCTCATAGGCATAAGATAACCTAGTGCGATAACATGCTTGGTGACAGTGGAACCTTGTTTGCGCAAATGAAAAGTTGATCAGATTTACGCCAGTGGCCTGAGCAGTGAGAGTAAATCCTTAGGGCCCTGACTGGACATAACATATACAGCCTCTCTTGCACTGGCGAGTCGGGAAGAAGGCCTGAAGAACGACAGGATGAAAAGAATCCCAGGAAGGAACTTGCTGTTTGCAGATAGGCCTTCGCTGTCTGGCACCATGCAAGAAAGAAATACCAGGGCATGTCTTCCCACAAAAGCTCTATCAATGTGAACATGGCAGGCCAAACTTGTGGCCACATAGCAAAGGTCAGCCCTGCTGAGAAACACTCTTGAACCAACTGGGAAGTCAAATACCAAGCAACGCTGATCGCACCACATCCTGCCATGACAAAATGTCTGTTCCCAAATTCAGGGAGGTAAACTGCCCTTAAGGCGAACAGTTTGTCCTCGGCCCAGAGCAGGATTTGCTGCACTAGCCTGAACAAGGGATGTGAATGCAATCTGCCAGGTGATTTATGTTGGAGACTAACAATGTGTTGTCTGTCCACACCAACACATTGTAGCAGCCCCTCAGGACCGGGAGGAAGAGTTTCAGAGCAAAAAACATAGAGGGTCTTCCTACAGGGTTGCTGCACATTTAAAAAAAATCTAATTTAAGGCTTTTTAAGACCCTTTTGAGACCTGAAGAAATGAAAATTAATATCACGCACATAAAGAACAAACTTGTGTTATATGTCTTTGTATTAGGGTTGTCGATTTAATGCTTTAATTTACTTTAGTTTCTTATTTAGAGTAATATTTCATAAAAAAAAATAAATAAAAAAAAATCATACTCCATATGATTAAAAACCCATTACAGATATAGTTCACCCAAAAATGAAAATTCTGTCATCATTTACTCATCCTCATGGCTGTTGTAGTGTAAAAGTTTGTGTTATAAATTATATGTTAATTATATGTTGAATCAAATATACTATTTTCTTTCTAAAGCTACTTTTTTGTAATTTTGTAAAAATATGAATATAGTAGATACATGACAACATGTAACATCTTAAAACATTTAACAGTGCTTAGTAAAAGTTCAAATCTAACAAGCATAACTGGATGTAATGTGACTGATCAAATGACATGTCAACTGGCTGTTTAAAACTTTTAAATACTGTTTAGAAGTAGAGCAGCTGTTCAAGGGGGTTACTGGGGTAATGGATGCATTTCTGCTGTTTCATAAGCGCTATCTACTGTCAGAGAGTGAATGTGTATTTTCATTCAGTGAGTCCCCTTCACTCGTTCATGCTTCCCCACTGTGTTGGGCTTGTTTACATCAGAGTGCGGATTGTTTACAACACAGTCCCATCCCGCCAACAACTGATGATATGATGAATGATGAACAGTGCCAGCAGTTCCCCTAGTGTTTGAGAGCAGAGAATACTGCTTATTTTTCAAGATTTTGATAACTTATTTGATTTATTTGCCGGTTGTTTTTTTGTTTGTTTTTTTCTTCCTTTTTTTGTTTTTTGGCGGGGTGGTTAATAACACATTATTCTGTGGTGTGACGAATATATTTTAATAACACATATTTTAATATTGCTTTACACAGACTTTAAAGGGTTAGTTCACCCAAAAATTAAATTCCTGTTATTAATTACTATATATTATATTTTTGATGAAATCCGAGAGATTTCTGACCGACGACATGAGGGTGAGTAATTAATGACAGAAATTTCATTTTTGGGTGAACTAATCCTTTAATTTATACATTAAATAAGCAACAATTGTTAACAGAGTATGAAATGAACACCTGCCAAACCTGCAATTTGTGGGTGTTGTGCACTAGCGGGCGACCTGATCTTCTTGAAAATTAATGCCTTTGCTTAGACAAAGTTTGCATGCGCATGCAGAAATACAGTGTTGCGGAAGCTACTCTGAAACTGTAGTTTGATAAGCTACAATCTACTCATAAGTTAAAGTAGTTAAACTACAGTCAAGCTACCCTTTTGGAAAAGTAGTTAGCTACACTACAAGTTACTATAAAAAAGTAGCTAGCTACATTGAAACTACTTTTTTTTTTTTTTTTTTTACAATGACATATATTATAAATAACTAAATAAGTGTTTATGTTGAATATTTTAAGTAAAAGAGTAAAACTGCAAAATTGCAACTAATTTAACATTGCCAGAACAAAATGTATCCAACCTAAATTACATACACAAAAACATTTTCTCAAAAATACTGATTGAGAGATGGTTGCATTTTGGCAAGAAAATATACTGAACTCTGAACAACCACTCACATGTGGAACTGGCAGGGAAAGCACTATCTAGTGTAGTTACAGTAGACTGTAGAAACCTGTCTGCTTCATCTAAAACATTTACCTCCAAAGGGTCAAAATGTTATAATTTGTCATGTTACAAAAGCCTCAAAACTGAAGAGTGAGTATGCTTTGAAAATTTTTAATTATTTCTGTTGAACTGGCAAAGTTATAGTCAATGTTATACCTCCAGCAAAACAGGAAAGGTTTCACACCATCAGTCCAGGATTGAGGTGCAGTGTCCTTCTAATAAGAGCAGGCAAGAACAAAATGTATGCAACTCAATTTGTACTCTGATAACTGCAACATAAGTGCCTGTTAATTCGACACAAGATAAGTTTCTCAAAATGACTGTCAGAAAGACTAAACAACCGCTCACATGCGGCACTGGCAGGGACAGCAGTATTGCACTTAATGAAGACTCTCTTCATTTTTGATAGTTGCTGGAAAGCACTATCAGGTGTGGCTGCTCTTGTTGACTGTAGAAAATGGTCCACTTCATCCAAAACATGCTCCTGCTTTCTGGAGAAGTAGTCTGTGATCTCATCACTTTCTTTTTCTGGCTGGCTTGAAACAATTGTCTCTGCAACATGGGGACTGTGTGCTGCTGAAAGCTCCCGTTTTAGTCTTAAGATGATGTAATCTTTTTGCTCAGTTGGTATGTAAGACATACGAATGTGAAGCGGTTGCCATGAGATATTTTTTACCGGAAAGGTAACTGAAACTTCTCTTTACACCACTGATGATGGCATCAACTAAGTGACTGCAAGAATGTTAATTGTGGGGACCAAGACTCCAAGGTATGACATTTTGTCCGACTGAAGAACATCTAGGGCCTTGGACACCGGTGCCATGACCTGTGAAATTACACGTAACAAAACATGGCAATATTCATGAGTGCAAGAATACATGATGAAAATCACAGGATGCAAAAATCATGTTGATTAGTATATTCTAAAAATGTATTAATAGTTACTTTATTTCAAAGAACTATTTTTTTTATATATATTTTAAAAATAATTATATTAATAAAATGATTGATTCAATACATCTTAGCCAGTTCCAACTCACCATGACATATTCTTTGATGAATGTCATCTCTGATGGCTTCAGTCCATTTACTCACAAACATCATGGAGCTCTTGAGGTTTCTCTTCAATGCAAGTTTTCAGACGATCCATTGCATTATATGTAGAATTCCACCGAGTTACATTAGGCACAACCAGCATGCATCCAAGTCTGTCTTTAATGGTGTCAGAAGCTTGGGTGCTTCTACTCTGCTTATTCCAAAGGCTTTGACATTTGGTGAAAACTGCCCTTGAAATCTTTTTAAATAAAGAGTCTTCCACTGCTGCCTCTGCATCTTTGGTTGCACCAAGATGCAGAGTGGAGAGAATGGCAGGCACAGCATTGATGGGCTGACAAGTGGTAGTCATCCTTTTCGGTCTCTTTTAGAAATGCTGCAAACTCAGTAAACTCAACATCTGCCTCTTCATCATTTTCTTCAGTCACTTCTTCAGCTGCGAACACACTAAAAGCTTTTACAAAATTGGAACCATTGTCTGTAGTGGTTAATACAACTTTGTTTTGAATGCTGAAATCCATGTGGACACTTTCAAGAATCTCTGCCAGAGCGTCATAAGTGTGCCTTCCCTTGATCCTTCGGCAAGCTAAAGCCCCTGAAGAGATGGTAAGTGTGTCTGAATCTATCCAATGGACAGTGACTGCCAGATAGCTCTTGTGATTTGTAGACTATGCATCAGTGGTTGTTGCTACAAATTCCTGTTCAGACAGAACTTTGCACATATCTGTCTTCATGGAATTGTATTGATCATCTAGCATTCTGACTAATGTCTTTCTAGACATCACATGCCTTGAAGGCAGTACTTACTTGAATAATTCTTTAAATTCTGCACTTTCAACAATACTGAGGGGATGAAGCCCCTGAATAACAAAATTCAGAACCAGATTGTTGAATTTTGCCTGGGACACTGTTGCCACATCCCTCATGAAATACTGAAATGGACTTGATGAGCCTTTTCTTGAATAGAGGGTGTTGTTTTCTTATTGAATTGCTGCTGCATTCTCTGCAACTCATTCAGTTTAGATGGATGCATTCTCTAAATAGGCATAGGATAAAGGACACAAATTAGCGCGAATCATGAGCTGCCTGTTCGGCTCACTCTGAAATCAGTAACAAATCTATTTACCAATTTAATTAAATCATAGCCTTTGTTGTGTGATAAATGCACTAAACTGTATCACTATTTAATTTTCTGTTCGACTGAGATGATTTGCCAGAACAATGGCACAAATTTTAGTGGTCTTTTAGCTTTAATTACGAGACTGGCGGGTCATTGTAATTTATTTCAGAAATAGACATTTGATATAGAGAGCAATCAAGCAGTTTAATTAATACATTTTAAATGGCTATTACTCACCTGTATGTGCGTCCTTAAATTTGTGCTTGAGGTCTTCACCGAAGACAGCATTTTAATCTTTGGTTTGCAGAGATTGCATATAAAAGTGTAACCTTTACTTGTCGTTGTGAGAGACATGAACTTGGACAAATTAAAAAAAATTGGCGATTAAACAATAGATGGCGGTAATGCACATTTGTGATCTAGTAAGCAGCAAGTAAGAAGAATGCAGCTTTAATGCATTGCAGGTTCACCTCATCTAAATGGAATGTAGCTTGTAGCTTTTGGTCGCGCTACACCGCTACTTGCTGTAAAAAGTAGTTAACTACTGGAAAAGCTACGCTATTTTAAATGTAGCTGAACTACTGTCAAGCTACTGAAAAATATAGTTAAACTAGTAGCGCCGCTACATGTAGTTAACTACTCCCCAACACTGCAGAAATATACATTTATTACATTTTGGAGAACAGACGGAAGAAGAAGATACGTCAATCTGCATTTGATCGTTGTCTGTGTTCAGATGTTCAGTAGCAGTCATCAGCGTGAGCACATATGAAAAGTTTCCACTCTTTCTTCTCCATGTCAGTGGTTCCCTTTACATGCCTTTAAATGCAAACTCTGCAGGTTAACTTTATTTTGATCTGCATATGCAGCAAGCTTAATGGTATCACGTTGGCGGCTGCAGCCATTAGACCCAGTAGTGTTTGGTTTTGATGGAAATGTCCTGTCCTAGCCTCACTTTTCCCACAGTGGCAAGGATCAACCAAGCAACTTAAGTGATCAAGAATGAAGAGGAAGAACTTGATATTGGTATGCTTTGCCCCCGAAAACAAATCAGAGAAATTCCTGTGTTCAGGCAAAATCTCTAAATGAAAGTATGTATACGTCATTATGCAACAGGAAACTCACACTCCAGACTGCCATGAACACGCTCAAGACCATTTGCTGAGGCTATGGATTACTAGTAATAAAGTTGTAAATAATGTTTAGTTTCTTGCACAGAAGACCTCAGTGAATCGTCAGGAATCATAGGTATTAATTTGGTTTTGCCTGTATATATATTTTTTTGACTCTCAAAGTGAAGGTAGCCGTTGACTTACATTAAACGAATCACCAAGGACTATGATTTCAGATAAAAATCTTATTTACTGTTCTAGTGAAGAAAAAAGACAAAGACAAGGAAGTTTCGAGGGTGGGGACTTGGGTGGGAATTGGATCCGCGGACCACAGATCGATCAGGTCTAGATCTGCTCCTGTCTCTGCGGTGGATTGACCAGCCTGCGTCAACTCCGGGACTTTGATGTTTTCTGGCTCCTGTTTTGGGCTTGCTGGCTATGAGGGAGAGGTCACCATTCTAGAACATCCAGGCCAGGTAGCCCAGCGGTTGTTTAGCCTGATTTCTGGGAGCATGAGAAGCCGCAGCACTGGTGAGTCCATGATACTTATATCTCGTATCAGAGAGGTCGGTTATTCTGTTACAGTTCCTACCGTGTAAAGAAGACGAGGAATGCAGGATACAAATAACGGTAAAGTTTACTAGAGAATGACTGGTAGCAAACAGCATAACCACATACAATAACTGACACAGGATGAACAGAACGGGGAGTACAAATACACAGAGTGATGAGGGAGCTAAACAGGCACAGGTGGAGGAAATTAAACTAATCAGGGTGCAGACAATACAGGACATCATGGTGACATTAAGACTTGACCTGTATGCGTTACTAGATTACCGTTGCACCAAAATATACAGATAAAAAGCCTCAGTCATCAGGGCTAAAGTGAAGAGAACAAAGACGCAGTTAGGAAGTTTTATTCGTCCACATTCTTCACAACTTCCCATTCTTTTCTCCTCTTATCGCTAGGAAAGCAGTAAAGACTTACATCACTTTTCTTGTGGCTCATCGACTGAAAATTACAACCAAAAGCTGCACAATGTTGCATCGTATATTATATTCCGAGTTGTGTTGCGTTAAAAATAGCAATAGGACAGTGTCTGTAGAGCAGTGAGTGCAACCATTTGACGTCACCGACATAGAACGCAAACAAAATTGCGCCACCCATTGTCCAAATATGTCATGGATTTTTTAAATAACGTAAACCTTTCGTCGGTTTTCTACTCCAAATTATTAGTAAGAGATATCATTTACGTTATATTAAGCCATACAAGTCTTAACACCAAGGGTTCCCTTTAAGGCCCGTTTTCACAGACAGGACTTAGCCTAAGCCAGGATTAAGCCTTAGTTCAATCAGGGCATTTAAGTAGCTTTTATAAACGGTCACTAGAAGAAAAAAAAAAAAAAAATACTGGTGTACATCTTGAGACAAAACAATGGCACTGACATATTTTAAAATCTGTTAAGTATTTTGCTAAGTATCTTGCATTTAAAGACTGATATTATACAGTGATCATACTATCCTTACTAATAGTGATATTAGCACACATTTTAGGCTTAATATTAATAAATGTGCATTGTGCAATAAAGAAGTACTCCAAATAAAGCTGAATTATAATATTTACATCAGTAAGTCTCAAGCGATATGTCAGTAAATATGTTAATGGATTTGTAATATACTTAGTATGAAATAAATATAATGTGCTTTAAATACATTTTGGTATAGGTTTTTTTTTTTTTTTTTCACTAGGGGAACCAATTAACAACTAAGGACACTAACTAGGGAACAGAACTCAGGCAAAGCAGAACAGGGAACATAATGAAAACAAAAACAAAACACAACAAGCATGGTGGAGATTTGATTATAGGCGCAAATGAAGAGCCAGCGAGACCAGGCAATACTGATGGTCCTTGAGGCTGATGCAGAGCCGCAGTGATGAGCGTCCGAGGTGGAGCCAGGGTGCCAGAGGACTGAGGTGGAGCTGGAGGAAATGTGGAGCTGAAGAGAAGACAAAGCCCAACAGAACCAAGGGGGTGGAGCTGGGCAGAGCAGGGCATTGGAGACTTTAATATGGACAGGACCAGCAGGGAAGGGAGAATCAGGAAAATACCCTCTTCCAAATCATCATAATTTGCAGAGGCCAGCTGCAGCTCACCCCCAAAGGTGGAAATGTGGGCAGAGCTTTCCTCCTTGCCCTTGTATTCCACAAGTACTTCCACGGCATCACATGATGATGGGCTCTGGCTCTGGGACAATCCTTGGCTCAGTCCTGACTGCTGACGCTGTGATTGTGGCAGGCTCTAGCTCTCCATCTGTGGTGGCTGTGGCGTCTGCATGCAGCGGGGTATTGGCTAGCTGGGCTCTGGGTCTGCAGTGGGGTTGGTGAAGTCCTCCACTGTGCTGAAGGTGAATGCCAATGCCAGAACTAAAACCAGAACTAAAACGTCCCTTGTATGGTCCTTTAGTGAACAGTCCTCTGCTCCAGGCAGAGTAGTTGGACAGTGGGTAGGTCCATTAGTGAGGGGAAGAGGGAAAAAAGAGAAAATGAAGCAAAAAAAAAAAAAATCCCCAACAGGTTCAACCCCAGATATCTCTTCATGGTGACCATGGCAGGTAATGGCTAGGGCCATTTGCTTAGTCACACCTAGAGACAAACCTGTGGCATAGTTGTTTACTATGTTGGAGTGTCCAGCTAAGGTTCATATCTTTAACTTTAGTAATGCCATATTATCTTTTAATTATTATTTTTTTAAATCCTTCAATAATGACATTACCTCTTGTAAAAAGCCATTAGCCTGCTGAAAAATCCAGCATAGACCATACTAATTTCATATCGGTCCAGGCTGGTTTATACTGGTTAGAGCTGGTGGACCATAATAGTCATGCTGTTCTCAAACAAAACTGAGCTGATGTAGCTGGACCAGCAAACCAGCACTGAACATCCCACGCTGGTCCTAGCATGGAAAACATACTTTATGCTGATGACCAGCAATGTTAGATTTTACACCAGGATAGAGTCACATTTTGCGTAAACGCTATAAAGAAATGATGGTCTCATTTCTTTCTGATTAAACACATATTTTGAAGGAGAGAAACTGTCTTCATTAGATGTGTTTTAAGGTTTGAGGTGCAAATAACAAGTAATGGTTAATTGTCCAAGGTGATAAACTGATTTCTACATTAGTGCCCATTGCAAGGTTGGAATGTACAACATTACAGTTTGCAGCCCAGGTACAAGTTTAGAACAGTATATTCTATTCACTTTTTTATTGAGATTTAAATGTGTCTTGTTTGTTAAACAGAAAAAATTTTTTTTTTATCTATTTATTGTCCTTTATTTAACCAGATAAACACTTTCTGAGATTAAAAATCTCTTTTTCAGAAGTGACCTAGCCAAGATGAGCAGCCACAGAAGTTCTCATAATATTACAATTACAAAACACCACAAAATCAACACACATTTAAAAACATCTGCAACTTCTTCCTTTAACAGCTCAAAGATCAAAGATTTAAAAGTGTTCACTGACACTAAAGTCTGCATCTTCAAATCATTTTGTAAGGTGTTCCAATCACTGGGTGCAGCATACCGAAAAGCTTGTTTTTCTAATTCAGTTTGTACAGATTCTGTGGGCGCAAAGAATATACCCCAGCAATTTTCTGTTGAGTAAATGAACACAGATATGAAGGCAACAGACCCAAAATAGATTTGTAAATAAACAGGTACCAATGCTTAAGTCTGTGTAATGAAGACCAACATACTCTATTATGCAGCTCACAATGATGAGTTCTGAAATTACAATTTTTTATATACCTGAAAGCAGCATGATAAAGAGTGTCTAAGGAACATAGAAGTTAGGTTGGCACCAGTTCCATAATTATCTCCATAATCAAGAACCTGCATAAAGGTGGCAGAGACTAATCTCCATATAGACATTGAAGATATTTGTATTCTGTCACAACTTCTGTTTCAGTACCCTGTAAGGTGGTAACTGATAATATATTTGCTGCTTGTTTCTTTAATCTAAAAACAAACAAAAAAAAAAACCCATGACTTTAGTTGTATTAGCATTCAGAGTCAAATTCAAGACATTGAAAGCAGACTGCAGTAAAGACACAGCGTGATTTAATTTAGGTGCACTGCAATTAATCAGAATAAAAATGGGCATTCTTAATGTTAAAATTAAGATAATTAATATAGATAATAAAAAGTAAGAGGCCCCAAAACAGACCCCTGAGGAACATCCCTCATAATCTGTAAAGGTGCAGATGAGTGAACTTCCATTCACACACATTGTGTCCTGTCCACTAAATGATTTTCAAACCAGGATATAGTGTTATTAGACAATACGATTCATTTAAGACTATGTTTCAACATAATGAAATCAACAGTATCAAATGCATTAGATAAATTAATAAAAAGTGATGAACAATAATGTCCTATATCAAGTGCCTCAATAATGTCATTTAAGGCATTTAATTGCAGCTGTAGTTGTGCTGTTTTTTTGTTTTGTTTTTTGTTTTTTAAAACCTGACTGATTGTATAACAAAATATTATGTTCAGTTAAATAAGAAGACAACTGTTCACTAATAAGTTTCGAAAACCTTTGATAAAATACAAAGTTTAGAAACTGGCCTATAGTTCCCTTCCAGTCAGTCACGTTCGACGTCACGTCGGTGACCGATGAATTGGGAATCTCACCAGAAAGGCCAATCTACTTTGTGTGTTAAAGCTACAATATTAAAATTTTTCACCGCTAGAAGTCGCCTATTCAAAACAAAGTCGTAGCTTGATGACAGCGAGTTTGAGCACGGATTCTTGGGAGATCTCGTCTTCACCTCACAGTCAGTGGAAAAGATCGATTTTAGAATAACATTAATAATTGCTGGGTGGCTTGTGTTGATAAATGGCATGCAATTAATTTTAAAACATATTGTATGATAGAGAAAATGCTGTATTAGCCATTTGACAATACAGGCATGGTAAAAGCATGGTACTCTCGGAAAATAGAAAAAAATAGATTTGAACAGTAAGACGCATTGAGCTATATAACAATAATTTGTTTTCTGTCTATAAATGTAACCAAACAGTTGTTCCCTTGTCTAATAAAACATTAAAGCATCACATTAAAGCAATACATTAAAGCATCTTTGGTGTTTCCATGGTTTCTACAAAATAAAACCGGAAACCGAGGGTAACGCAGATATGACAACTCCCAAACACGTCCCGTATCCTTGGTTAAAATTGTTATTTTCTCACGATTTACGAATAGTTGAAAACATTTGAGATATTGAAAGTACTCAACTGAACAAAATATATAACACTGGCCTAGTTGTTTTTGGATATTTTACTTGAATATTTAACTAAACAAGCCAATGCTCATTGGCATGCAATATTTGCATCTGACTGCCACACCCTGCAGCATGGGTATAAATAGGCATCAGGTGCAATGCATATTCAGCTTTTCGCTTTGGAGCCGAGCGGTTTTGTTTGTTCTGCTCTACTAATCTGAAAGAGTGTTTCTAAAAGAGCAAGTTCTTCAAGGAAGAAGCCTCTTTGTCATGGTGTTGGTGTGACGGCGCTGCAGCGTCTTCTATGAGAGTGTGTGCACACTGCAGGTGGCACTAAATCCCTGACAGCATTTCCCCTGTGTATTTCAGCAATAATAAGAGAGCTATTTCCCTAAAAGAGCATAACACAGGTGTGACGTTGCATCTTTTTAAAGATGATATTCCACCCATGTGTTTCTGAATGCGGTAGTTACCACCTGGTAGTTACCACGTGTCTGGGCATCAAGCACGCTGAAGTGGCTTTCGTGGATGAGTCATGTACCCATTGCGGGAAGATGACCATCTCAAGAGTTGCGAACGAGTCTCCAACACCTTAAAAGAGGTGGAATCCCCTTGCCTCTGCCTCGATCTAGTTCTCTTCCTGGTAGAAACCAGGCGAGGACTTCTTCAGGTAGTAGCCTGGGTGATCTGAGGATTACGGTGAGGGCTTTCCCTCTGAAGAACCAACCTCCCAGGGCCCCTCACCCCTCTTGCAGTCTGCAGCCAGTGAAGATGCCCGTGGAACGTGCTGGACCTTCTAATCAATGTGTTACAGCCATATCCTTTGGGGCTTCCCCCGATGACCAGATGTCGATTGCTGCATTGGAGGGTGAGCCTAGTCTCTGATGATTCGGCTGTGTTGTCTTCTTTCGGGAATGGTAGCATTGTCCGAGTCAGACCCAGAGTTGATGGCTATGTCTACCCTGGCTGCCAAGTCCCAAACCCTCGAGGTTTGATGATTGGTTTCTCGGGATGGCTCGCGCTGGTTCTCTGCATCCCGTCCTGGTCCCATTCTTTCCAGAAGTGCATGAGGAGTTTACTAGATCTTAGATGGTGTTCCACCTCGCTGCCCCCACTGCGGGTATGTCTGTGGTTCCCTTGGTCCCGCTTTTATGGTCTCTGAAAGCCTGGCTAGCACTCCCCAGTCCATCTTGCTGGCTCCTTCTAACCATCAGACTCGGCTATGCGATTCAGATTGCCTGGCATCCCCCCAAGTTCAAGGGCATCCAGTTCACCTCAGTGAAGGCTGGCCATGCTCATGTCTTGCGCACAGAGATCGCAGTCCTACTGGCGAAGGATGCAATAGAGACGGTCCCTCGAGCCAATAAGAAGACAGGGTTTTACAGCTCCTACTTCATGTCTCGATTCTTCTTCGGCACAGGCTGTTCCTGCGCTTTGCATTAGAGGGTTGAACATATCAGTACAAATTCCTGCCCTTCGGGCTGTCCCTGTCTCTCCGCATCATCACAAATGTTGTGGAGGCAGCCCTTGTTCCCATGAGAGAACACGGCGTTCGCATTCTCAACTATCTCAATGACTGGCTATTACTGGCACAGTCACAAGATCAGTTGTGAGAGCACAGGAATGGTGCTCAGTCACCTCAGCCAGGTGGGTCTCAGGTCAACTGGGAAAAGAGTTAACTGAATAGAACTAGATTCGGTCGAATAGACAGCACACCTCACAGAGGAACATGCTCAGTCAGTGTTGAACTGCTTAAATTTGTTCAAAGTGGTCCCACTGAAATTATTTCAGAGGCTCCTGGGGCATAAGGCAGCCACAGCAGCAGTAACACTGCTCTGTTTGCTTCATATGAGACCGCTTCAGCACTGGCTTCACGGCCGCGTCCCGAGATGGGCATGGCAATGCGGCCTGTTTGAAAATCACACCGGCCTGTTGCCAAACCTTCAAGCCATGGACGAAACCGTTCATTTCTTCGGGCAGGAGTGCCCCTAGAACAGGTGTCCAGGCATGCTGTTGTATCCGCAGATGCCTCTGCCACCTGGGGGTGCCACGTGCAACGGGCATGCAGTATCAGGGGTTTGGATGGGTCCCTAACTGCATTGGCACATCAACTGCCTAGAGTTGCTAGCAGTACTTCTTGCACTGAGTCGCCTAAAAAAGCTGCTACAGGACAAACACGTACTGGTCCATACGAACAACACTTCAACCGTTACTTTGGGTGGAGACTCCATCCCCAGGCGGTCCAGCTGTTTCAGAGCCACTCAGCCTCTCCAGGAAACCTCTCACTGCCAGTTGTTTTTTGCCAGAGTTGTGCTTGTGACATAAAAACATATTTGTGAATATGTTTTTTATTAGCAAATCTCATTTTATTTATTTGTGAATTTAATTAATTTTTGTGAAACTCCCAACATATATTTGTGGATCTCATTCTATTCATTTGTGCATACGATTATTTTTTGTGAATCTCTTTACATTTATTTATGGATCATAATCTATTTATTTGAAAAATTGCAACAATTCTACCCCCATATGCACATGATTTAACACATATATATATATATACAAATTCTGACAGTCATCACAGGCGAGAGAACACGAGTATACCTCCTATTATAGGTCCCGTTTTTCCAATGCACACAAGAGAATCTGAATGTGGAAAAAAATGTAGATGAGTACTTGCCGATATCATAGTTTGTTGGAATGAACAATACTGTTCTCCAGCCTTCGTACTGCCTTAAATTCACAGAACAATAAATAACTGCAATTCGTTGAACTTAAGCAATAAGTACAAGCCCGGAGTCTGATTCCAAATAGCTCCGGGCCACAGCCTGCTCAACCACACATTCCCAGTTTCATGGTGGGAGAAAGCTCTTTCCAGGCTGTGCTATACCTCCAGGAAGCCCCAGCCAAGAGTGGAGCAAATTTAATGCAGGAACATGCACAAACCGCTGATCCAGGCAAATCAGTTCCCATCAGATATGAGCTGTCAAGTCCAAAAATCCCATTCCAGCTACTCTATGGTTTCCGATCGTTTAAGACAAAAACACAGATCGGAGTTGCTAACTAATATTTTCAAAATTAAAAATTAAATGTGAGCTTAAAAAAAGAGAATAAACAAACCAAATGTAAACTTAAAATGAAGAAACAATAAACAGACTATCATGCTACTGCAGCTGCACCATATTGGAAAAAACCATGAACAGCATCCAACTGCTAGTCAGTGGTTTTATAGCCACAGCCATATCACCCTGTAGCCCAAGACTAGTCATCCACTGAAGCTAAGCAGGGTTGAGACTGGTTAGTACCTGGATGGGAGACCTCCTGTGAAAACTAGGTTGCTGTTGGAAGAGGTGTTAGTGAGGCCAGCAGGGGGTGCTCATCCTGTTGTCTGTGTGGGTCTAATGTCCTAGTATAGTGAAGGGGACACTATACTGTAACATGCACCGTCCTTCGGATGAGACATTAAACTGAGGACCTGACTCTTTGTGGTCAAAATCCCATGACACTGAATGCGACAAACCGCACTTGGGCTACGTCAGAAATAGAATGATGAATCCGTTTACTGTCAGGAATTTGTTGTCACGTCATGTTGCACCTTGCCGCATCCAGTGTAGACAATATCACTGATTATAACGGGTTCTATTATCTTTTGACACATAGACACGGTGTAACTACTGTATATTGAAGAAGCTATGATGTTAGCAGCTGTAAATACAATAAGACACTTACCATATGACCGATCTCCCCTGGATTTCCAGGGTCTCCCTGTGAGGGACACAACATATATTTAGTGCTAACTGTTCATAGGAAACATTAAAATGCATTTGTTTCTTTCTTAGTAATTGGGAATCAGAAAGTTTGAAAAAACAATATTATTATCTTGACTGGACTGAATAAGACAAACATCTCAGGGTTACATATATAACCTGGTTCCAGGAGATGGGAACGAGATGCTGCGTCATTGTGTTGACACTATGGGCACACCTTTAGAGTGTGCCGTTGTCTGAATCACGTGTACACTTGTGCCAATACTATTGGTAATGGACGAAGTCAGGTGATGCTACGTAGTACTTGACTTTGTCTATAAAATGGCCCCTTGAACATGGCGTCACCAGATTCATTTGTCTGAAGAAGCCGCACAGGCGTACTTAAAGTACGGCAATGCGCCACAGCGTCTCATTCCCATCTCAGGGAACTGGGTTACATACGTAACCCTGAGACGTTCCCTTACGAGAGAACTTTGATGCTGCGTCATTGCTTTGAAACTATGTGAAGATTAATGCCCACTACACTATACTGAAAGAATGCCTGCACCACAGGTTTGCGAAAAGTATACACAATCACAAAACTGCAGTTACAGGAATGAATCAACCCCAAAAAAAACTTGCGATCCTGGGATTGAATTCACATCCACACTGTAAAACTCTGACTCTGACTAATTAAAACCTAATGAATGTGTGCAGAGAGGACTAGCCTGCCGCAGCACAAACATCTTGCAAAGGCGCACCTCTTGCCAATGCCTTTGAGCAAGCCAGACTCAGAGTAGTATGGACTAGAGGTGAAACAATACCGCATGACTTGTAGATGAAAGAAACCGCATCCAAAACCCAATGTGGTATAGACTTTTTGGTAGAGGTGGAACCTTGGTTAACTGCAACCTACCTGGAGTCTCCAGAAGTGCAAGGTAGTCTCTGAGATCCTGACACCTTCCACTTCTGGAGACTCCAGGTAGGTTGCAGTTCTGGAAAATGGTGGCGCTGGAGACTAAAGGGTTCCTGATGGTTTCACACTTAATTATTCACCTTAATTCTTAATTATTTTGCAGTTAACATGTGTCTTTTCTCTTCTCCACCTGTTTTTGTCTGACCCTGCTGACCCAACGAAAATGTTGCTGACCAATAGTCATGCTTTAACTTTGCAATTTCTAGTATTGCATTAGTATTGCATCCTTCTTATGGGCATTTGATAATTATTGACTTTTCAGTCTGAGTTTAATATCTTTTTTGGCTCATTTTATCTGTAAAAGAAAACCTGCCTAATAATTATGCACACCTGAATATAAGGCATTTTTCACTTCCAGCCTTCATGAGCAATTAAAAAATGACTGAATACAAAAGTAATAGTAGTTATTAAAATTGATATGGTTTAGAATTGGTAAAATGTGCTTGGAAAAAAAAAATATGATCAGAAAATCAATTTGCCTAATATTTCTGCATATGGTGTATAAGATTTAGAATACAAAGACTGCCTGCTAGCTGCACCCGTTTTGAAACCTAAGGCTCATCCACCCTGAGCTCCACCTGAGAACCCCATGATTTGAGTGTACACGTAATTCAGATGCCGACACACACTGAAGATGTTCCCATAGCGTAAACGCAATGACACAGAATTAAAGTTCCCTTGAAAGGGAACTGCATTATATATTTTTAAACTCTTGCCTTGATCCAAACAAACAATAGAAGGTCCTGGTGGGGTTTCATGTTGGTGGATAATTGTCTTTTTTTGTCTTTTTAAACTCTCTCAGTCAAAATATATGTACATATATTGAAACACTATTGTCACTGAATAGAATTTCACATATAAAAAAGGTTATGTTAATTATGGATATCTATTGATATCCTATTGAAGTTTTTAAGCATGATCCTTCAACAAGAGCCATTGTTTACAGAGCCAGGTGTGTCACTGCATTATCATGCTAAATCTCCAGCTACTAAAATTTAGATTTTTTTGAGTTTAGAGATACTTACTGGGAGCCCTGGAATTCCCCGAGGACCATCTTTGCCTGTGTCTCCAGGGGGTCCCCTGGGGCCTGGGGGGCCTGGAGGCCCAGGAGGTCCTGGGGGCCCTGCTTGACCCTGGTCACCCTGTGGAAGTAATAATGTAGATACATCAAACTTTATTAATGAATAAAATTTATATTAAAATTGTTTGTATACAGTGAGAGGGAGACATAGATTGAAAGGTCAATGATAAGCTATCAAAGAGAACCTGGAGGAACTTCTCTTATCTCACAGTAGGGATGGGCAATTTGACCAAAATCTTATTTCATGGTATGAAAAATTTTATTTAACAACACTGATATGGCTATTTTTTTTAATTTTTTTTTTTTTAATTAAAATTACAAATTACGAACAGTAGGACAAATATGTAAAATAAACTGTTTTTCGGGTACAATAGGTTTATTTAACATGTAGTAAGAAATCCGTTTGTGATTACATGAAGAAACTAAGACAAACTAAATCCAGAAGAACTGTGGCCATGTCTCCAAGACGCTTGAAGAAACCAACCTGCAAAACTACAGTACTGTGAGAAGTTTTAGGCGCTTGTGTAAAAATGCTGTAAAGTGAGGATGCTTTCAAAAATATATGTCATAAATAGATTTTATTTATCAATTAACTTCTATTAACCAAATTAAATCAATTTTGTCCAGGTACACTTGCGCATCGTTTTTCAGGTAGCTTTGCAGGTCGGTTTCTTCAAGCGTCTTGGAGACACAGGCACAGTTCTTCTGGATTTAGTTTGTCTCAGTTTTATCTGTTTCTTCATGTAACCACAGATGGATTTGATGATGGTGAGATCAGATATCAGTGTGGAGCACTGGCTGTTGTCCGACTCTTTGTGTATAAAAAAATCTCACTGGATTATTACAATTAATGGCAAAATGAATGTTTAGAAATGTGAACTGATATTTCCTACTGACACACTACAGCAAAAGAAATAAATAACTGGCTTAAAATCCTTTTCAAAATACTGACATGCCTAAGACTTTTGCACAGTAATGTATATATACTGCTCAAAAAAATTAAAGGAACACTTTTTAATCAGAGAATAGCATCAAGTCAGTTAAACTCCTGGGATATTGATCTGGTCAGTTAAGTACCAGAGGGGGTTGTTAATCAGTTTCAGCTGCTTTGGTGTTAATGAAATTAACAACAGGTGCACTAGATGGGCAATAATGAGATGACCCCCAAAACAGGAATGGTTTTACAGGTGGAGGCCACTGACATTTTTTTCCCTACTCATCATTTCTGACCGTTTTTCACTAGTTTTGCATTTGGCTAGGGTCAGTGTCACTACTGGTAGTATGAGGTGATACCTGGACCCTACAGAGGTTGCACAGGCAGTCCAACTCATCAATACATGCCATCGCCAGAAGGTTTTCTGTGTCTCCAAGCATAGTCTCAAGAGCATGGAGGAGAATCCAGAAGACAGGCAGTTACTCTAGGACAGCTGGACAGGGCCGTAGAAGGTCCTTAACCCATCAGCAGGACCTGTTTCTCCTTTGTGCTTTGTGCTCTAGTGGGCCCTGTGCTCACTGCCCTGCACCGTAGAGCTCGATTGGCATTTTCCATTGAACACCAGAATTGGCAGGTCCGCCATTGGCGTCCTGTGGTTTTCACAGATGAGAGCAGGTTCACCCTGAGCATGTGACAGACGTGAAAGGGTCTAGACAATGGCACCCTGACTGCCATTAGGTATCAGGATGAAATCCTTGGACCCATTGTCAGACCCTACGCTGGTGCAGTGGGTCCTGGGTTCCTCCTGGTGCACGACAATGCCCAGCCTCATGTGGCAAAAGTTTGCAGGCAGTTCCTGGAGGATGAAGGAATCGATACCATTGAATGACCCCCATGCTCACATGACTTAAATCCAATGAAATTTTAGCAAAATGGACTAGCCTGCTGCATCATTTTTTCACTTTGATTTTTAGGGTGTCTTTGAATTCAGTCCTCTGTAGGTTGATAATTTCCATTTCCATCAAATGATGTGGCATCCTTTCGTTCCTAACACATTACCCAGTCCATATCAGTATAGATATCCAGCATGATATTTTTCCCCATTGAGATCTGATGTTTTCAAAGTGTTCCTTTAATTTTTTTGAGCAGTATATATATATATATATATATATATATATATATAATTATTTTAAATAATTAATGATTTTTTCACAATATCTTCATTTAGACTTTTTTTCACTAGCAAACACTAATGTAATTCATTTTAATAGTTTGTCACTAGTCCAGCTGAGGACTGAGATAAAAGCAGAAGAATGTAGAGCAAATGTGACCCTTGCTGGCGCAATGAGCGAATTTTCATGATTTGTTGGAATCCTACACAAAAAAACCCCAGAGAAAAACCAAGTTAAAGTTACAATACGGGTGCACTAATATGCATTAATTCATGCTTAACTAATGCACAGATAATCATGTTTTAATGTATGACTCATGAAGAACTAAACCATTAATTAATGATTACTGCATCAGCAACTAATAAAGTTTCTATATGATTAATAGATTAAGTAATATATGAATTGTTATTAAATAAATGTGTCATTATGTATTAATTTCTTAATAACATATTTTATTAACTAAAAGTGTAAGTTAATGTGTTAATTACCCAAAATGGTTTGAAACCATGTACTTCAACTTCCAGTTGTCTGCTTTAATTAATCAATAACTAATTATTTGAAAATGTATCATTATGTTATGACTTTACTTGTTGAGGCACATGACTCTCTCTTTAGAGCTTCGGAGTCTTGAGGGAGCAACTTCATAACTCTGTTGGACATAGCTTAGCACATTTTGGGACCGGAACCTTGAACCGGGACTGGAACAGGAACTGGAGCCTAGGACCGGAATGGGAAACTGCAGCAACCCGAAAAACCGGAACCATTCTCTGTCTCAGAGACAAGCCTTTTAATCTGTCCCGAGAAGGAGGGAGATGCAAATTGGCACCTTTCTGATCCAGTGTTTCGATTGGCTGATGTTGTCAGCGGTGGCCACTGGATGCCAGGTTCATTTGAATAGCTTAAAGTTCATGTTTAGAACAATGTCCTTAAGGTTTTTCCTATGCATTATTCACTCTCCAAACCAATTTTAGACTAACCTAGGCATCATGCTGAAAACATAAAGACCAAACATCATTGAGTTATATTGAACTTTTACCTATGCATTAATGTATACCTTAATAGGTAAGTTTGTATATTTTGCACGTACACAAACAGCACTCATTAAGTATATAGAGTTCTGTTAATAGAAATGGACAAGATTTGCTCAATTCTGTCTACTGTGTGTCCATTTGTGTCCTTTGTGAATTCAAGCCACATGGCAAAACCTGTCTGGTGAGTGGAAGTTAGTTCACACCTCAGGTCTTAGGACTGAGGGACTGAGGTGAACAATGGGGAAAATTCTGATAGGATTAGCCTGCTCAATGACATGCTAATGTCATCATTCTTCCCTTGCACAAATGGTCAGGGTGATTGTCTTTGCAGACTTATCTGCTAGCCTGTCTATTTCCTTGTTTGCTTCTCTCGGGGGTGTCCGTTTTGGAGTCCTGTGCTTTTTATCATGGCAGATGAGGTGATGAGGGGAGTATTGATGTAATGGGGGTGTCTGCCCTCATGTCTGCCTGCTGATCACTACACTAGAGAACACGTCATCCACTTCTTCGCCTGAAGGGACTAAACAGGCAGCCCAGATGCATGGCTACGAGATTCAGTGTTGTCCTGTGACACTTTGGGGAATTAAATACATATGTGGCTCTCGAAACACTCTCACGGTACTTTGATTAAATAAAAATGGCTGTGGCTAAGCACAATCATGGCAGTTCCAACTGAAATCCCAGAACTCTGAAAATCTGGTCACACACTAGGCTGTTAGTAACAGTATTCCCTACAGCCACTGCCCGAGCTATATGCCTCAATGAAAAAGTGCTTGTCAAAAAAAAAAAAAAAGGACTTGTCAAAGGCCGCTCAAGGTCTTGGAACCAGCATCTTAACTGGGAAGGGGTTCCTTTAAGGGAATATGGCCAGGGGCCGAAAGGAGCCCTGGCTAGTCACTTTAAGGGGGATATTGTGTCCCCAGAGCCACCAGGGAGGCTAACCTGATCGGACTTGTGACCTTGTCTAGCCAACAACCTGTCTGTGTCCTAAACAGAGCCTCTTACCATACTTGCCTCATGAGAGGCAACCAGATGAGATCACAAGAATCTCTCGACCTTTCAGCAAGGTTCTCTATAGGACGCTCCTCTCAAATGAGGGAGTATCTACAGCTCTAAAAAGCTGATCTACCAGGGAAGACTCACGTGAGTCCTTTGACCTTCTGACCAGACTCAGGGAGTGAGGTACTCTACAGAACGACCCTCTAACACGAGGGGAGTACTACCTAGACTCGACCGTGTAGAGTATCAAACAAGCTCTGGGGCTAGAATCAGGGAGGCTCCTGTGGAGCCTGCAACATTAACTCAATTTGTGTACTCTGGGGAGCCAGGACAGTCAAACTAGCTAAAAGTGCTAGGAGTGTAGTTTGACCCGGAGGATTGCCATCAAGGCGGCCCAAGGAGGGCTAACTACTTGGAAACGAGTCTAACCACCAGGTTAGCCACCAGGTGTGTGTAGGCTTGGAATACTCATTCACATTGCTACACAAGCAGTGTACTCAGCATATCACTTTCTACCCATTAAACAAAGGTAGAAATAGTGCTTTTCACTCTCTAAATGAGAGGAAGTCTAACAACGCTCATTCATGATCTTCCTGGAGCTCAGTGGAGCGGAGGTTTCGGCCTAACAACTCTCTAAGTGAGAGGAGGCAGACTCACTCACTATAGGGGAACTGTCCACCTGGAGCTCTGTAAAGCGGTGGCTTCAGAATAATGACTTGTACTCTCTCAGTGAGAGGAAACCACTCAGCCTAGGGCGGTTTATCAAGGAGGCCTAAAGAGGGCCATACACTTGAAATTGCGACCTTATGTGGAGCTCAGTAAAGCGGTGGCTTCAGCTTTTTAGAAAGACCCTCTAAATGAGAGGAAGCCAACTCACTCAGTACAGAATGATTAACAACACTTGAAGTATCAAATATCTGGAGCTCAGATGAGTGGCGGCCTTGGTTTCAAAATGACTCGCCAAATGAGAGGAGGCCAAGCCACTCACAACAGGTGATAATCATTCTTAATGCTAGCCACTATATTAAAACCTCACAAAACAACTCTCAGAGGAGAGGAGGCACATAGTAAGGGTGTCACAATAACCTGCCCGAATAATGGAAGCTCCAGGGCCCTAGTTAGATTGCTCTTATATAAAATATAATCTATAATATTATGAATAAATGTCCCCTTTATTCCTTTCTATAGGGAGCTTAGGTCACTGAATTTAAAACAGCTCTCGCCAATGGTGAGGGACCTACAAAGCTCAACCTGTAATTTCAAAGAGCGGAGGCCTTAATGTAAATGGGGCCTGCCATACTCTTACAGCCTGAAAGGATGCATTCACTACCAAGTCTGGCGCCGGACCCACAGAAGGGTTCCAATAATGGAACAAACACATCATCTGTCCAATGTTATGGTGTGTGGGTGTGTTTTTTGTTGTTGTTTTGTTTTGGTTTTCTTTTGGTTGTCTTGTAGGTGACAGGAGAAATGAGAAACACCTGATCCAAATTAAGAGCTGGTAATATATGTGTTCCTGTTATATGCATGGCACGCAACGGAGGAGTGACATCATCTCCAGCTGGCCTCTTTGTTACCTAGCTCAAACGGGATCTGTCGTCATTGTTGGACTTTTAAAATGTCATAAAACTGCATATTATATTCTGTGAAACCCCTAGAATTATGTAATAAACTTTATTCATTATATTGATATTTTGTTTTGATCTCCCTTTATTGTTGTGGTCATGAGCCGGCTGTAAAACAAAATGGTGGCTCGTCCTTTTTTTAAATTTTTTTTTTCCTCCTCTCTATGTTTGTAGTTCACATATTGAGAGACTTTTATGTCTGCTTGTTTCACGTGATAGACATTTATATGTTTGTTTGGATTTTGTATTCATGTTGTAAGACACGTTGGGAATTAGTAACACCTGTTGCCGTTTTCGACAGCTTAGCTGCAGTGCTGCCAATTTAACGATTTTGTCACTAGATTTAGCGACTTCCCCACCCCTTTTGAGACTTTTTTCAAAAGCCTAGCGACAAATCTAGCAACTTCTTGGACAAACCTTATCTAGATTCCGTGACTCACCCACTAATCTATATACACTGCCTGACCAAAAAAAAAAAAAAAAAAAGTCGCTGTTTGGATTTTTAATAAGCAAATACTTAAGAGTCTATGGATGGATCATTACTACAGTGATTATTATTTTTCTAGCATGTTATATGTTTGGCAACGGTTCTTTTAACCCTAAAAGATGTAGTGTGTAGCTTTTCATTTCTTAAACAACTATGTATTAAAATGTATCATGGCCATATTCCAGGATGACAATGTCAAGATTCATCAGGCTCAAATTGTGAAAGAATTGTTGGGAGGGAGCATGAAGAATCATTTTCACACATGAATTGGCACTGAGCTTAACCTCAGTGTAAGTTTTTGAGATGTGCTGGAGGAGACTTTACAGAGTGCTCACCTCTTGCATTGTCAATACAAGATTTTAAACAAAAAATGATGCACCTCTCGATGGAAATAAATGTTGTGATGTTATTTCCATCAAAAGGGTGCATCAATTTTTGGTCAAGATCTTATACTGACAATGCAAGAGGTGAGCACTCTGTAAAGTCTACTCCAGCACATCCCAAAGACTTTCAATGAAATTAAGGTCTGGACTGAAAATGATTCTTCATGCTCTCTGAACCATTTTTTCACAATTTTAACCCTGGTGAATCTTGACATTGTTATCTTGAAATATGGCCATGATGTGTCTTCCTACATGGTTGTTTAAGAAATGAAAAGCTACACACTCCATCTTTAAGGGTTAAAAGAACCGTTGCCAAACATGCTAGAAACATAATAATCACTGTAATAATGATCCATTCATAGATTCTTGAATATTTTCCTATTAAAATCCAAATAGCGACTTTTTTTGTTTTTTTGGCCAGGCAGTGTATAAGGTGTGTTCGACATCGGCTGCTTCTGGATGCAACTGATCGGCAAGAGCCGCGCAGGCAGGGAGCAGCTGAAAACGAAGACATGACACTTTCGCTGCCTTTGCATACTTTATCACAGCTGAAGTGAAATAAATGCAATATTTGACTAATACACAGATGTTTTAGAGACATTTTCATTCAGTACTTTATGTACTGCTTACAACATCTGTTTGTACAAGAATAAAGTTCAACATAAGCATATTTAAATACCAATGTAGTGGGGTATATAATAAAATATAATATTGCGACTACATGAAAAGAGCTTTAACTGTTATAAAAATACATATTTGTGAGCATTAGTGGAACTGAAAGTTTCAGAATAAACACGAAACACACGTGATCGTTGTCATGCGGTGAATCCGGCCAATCGTGAAACAGCTGTGTCGTCATCAGAGCTTATGCAGCTGCTCTTGAGATGCTGCCAAAGCCACTGGAAGGTAAACCTTTAGCCAAAAAAGCATAACGGCTAATGCTAACTAATGCTACTTATTGGCTAATGCTAACTAATGCTACGCATTGGCAGAACGCAGGGAGGAGTTTTGAACGGCGACAAGATAGGCTGAGCGGTGCCGCACATGATTAAGTTAGCCGTTATGCTTTCTCCAATGGTAAGAGATACAGACCCTCTTATCTCCCTATAATAATACAATCTCTGATGCTGCGCAGAATGAACCAGCCGGCTGCTCTCGAAACACTCTCACGGTACTTTGATGCCATACATCACAGTCACATGGCGTCGGAACTGTCTCAAGTCAGAAAAAAATTCTAACCGGCATGCACTGCTTCAAGTCTGCCGCCGATCAGTCTGTGCAGCGCTGCATCAAGTCGAACAAGCCTATTAATATAGATCAGTGGAATCGCCAGTATGACATCATCTAGCGACATTTAGTGACCAGTTTTAGCTACTTTCAGCTGAAAGCAACTGGCAACACTGCTCAGCTGTTTGGAGGTGAATGTTCGACAGATCGATGTGTAACTTGGATAGTCACTGCGTTTGTCAATTGTTATCGCAAAAATGTTCGTCTCTCATCTGCTTTTTTGACGTGGGAGGAAAGTGAGGTAGGTGAGTTAATAAACTTTAACCTACATTTGGAATGCGATATAGAAATGCATTGAGGTAAACATATAATGTTTTAATCTTGTTTGGCATTTTCGTTAGACTGACAAGGGCAGTTGAGATCTTACATGTATTAAGGTTGTTTATAATACCTTTTTACGTAGTATATGTACGTTGTTTGTTAGTCAAAGTTAAAATTGCGTGAGATTGTTAAATTGTTGTTTGTTTTCTCATATTGGTGACTTTTCACTTTATAGGCTAAAGCAACCCTTGCGTTGACCCTTTATTATTTTAGTTTGTTGTTTTTGTGCTGACGCTGGGCTGATGCCACTGCCACTGATACTGTCTCTCTCTGAGAGGGGTCGGCACTGTTGGTATTTAGGACTGAGGTGTAGGTAGGAGGGGAACGTCACTAAATGTGTGAAGTTTAAAAAGAAAAATAAGATAAATTGTTCTAGAGGTTAGTTATTGTGCATTTTAAGATGACTACGTTATTAGATGAGTTTTTTGAACATCCCACTGAGGAGAGCTTTAATAAACTTTCTTAAAAAAAACTGTTATTGGAAGCAGCAGAAAAGTTTGAAATCAGCCTTACCACTAAAGAAAAAAGTTTACAGAAGAGAGTGGGATTTGTTGTTAAAGCTGCTCTTATTGATTTAGATATTCTGGTATCTGAATCAGAAACATGTTTAAGTGCTATTGTAGATCAGGATCAAGGAGAAAAGAATGTTTCTGCTCATACTGCTCTACCTCTTACATTTGAACAACAGAAACAATTGTTGCCTTTAGAAGTGAAAAAGAGTAGAAATAAGTCAGGAAGCTGAGTTGCATAAATTTGTCATTGAAGCTCAAAGGTTTGCTCTGATTAGAGAAGGTAAGTTGGGGTACAACGCTGGGAGTCTGCAGGCCCCAATAGTTATTCCAGTTCCAAAAGCTTTTGATGTTAACCTCATGCCAAAATTTGATGAGGACAATTTAGATACTTTTGTAACCTACTTAAAATTAACCTAAAAGCAGAGTTAAGAGATTTTTAGTTTTATCTAATAATTAGGTTATTTTCATTTATGTCCTTTAACTGCATATCATTATTGCCCAGCAGATGGCAGTAGTGGCGCTGCAGAAAGATGAAACCAATATATGTCTCAGTAGCGAGAAAAAAAACATGACCGAAGGGGAGTAAACTGAGCTCTAGACGAGGAAAGAATCACAGTTAAATTTTAAGGTTTTAGAGCTCTTTTGCTAGTCCATACACAGAAATCATCTTTTATACGGTATCACGAGGGAAAAGGCGTTTTAGTACTGACAAGGATTTGTGGATTTTTTTCTGTTTTCTCCGGTGAGTTGTCGAGTGTTCACTATGTGTGTTGCTAGCATGATGCAGTTTTTTTAAGTATTGCTTTTACAAAATACTGTTTTGTGGTAATACTATGATCTCGATATCTCAATATCTTGATGTGTATTTTTTCGAGTAAAAAAAAACAACTGGAGAGTAATTTGAGTCACATGAATCTGAGATGCTATTAGGAGCCACATGTAATCTAGGTTACGATGTAATAAGCTAGTCTGAGTCAATGTGTGTAGCCACTGAGAGAAAGATGTAACCTTTTCAAATTGTAAACAGCTGTACAATTATGAATATGTTTTTTTTATTTCCAGATCTGGTAAAGAGATTGGAAATGATTTTTATAGAGTAATTGAATGTTGCCCTGTTATGCAGGTTGGTTTTTTGTATGCATGATTTGATACAGCCATTGGATTCACCGCCATAACACACTACCCTGGGAGAACATTTTATTTAATATTTAATAATATTTAATATTTTAATAAGAGGACCCAACCATGGTTCTCGGACCTGGAGCCATGGCCGATTCCTCTGAGACGAGACCTCCTCTCTCAAGCGAGAGGAATGATATGGCACCCCAGATCCAAGCTGTGGGATCTTCATGTGTGGTTTCTCAATGGGAGCCTGCACGCCTCCCTGAGAACGTCTTAAACTCTATCTCACAAGCTAGAGCTCTGTCAACAAGATGTCTCTACTCCCTTAAATGGTCCGTCTTTGCTGCCTGGTTCACAGCCCGGGGTGAGGACCCATTGACTTGTGACATATCCCAGATATTGTCCTTCCTTCAAGACTTAATGGATAGAGGCCATACTCCCTCTACCCTTAAGGTATATGTCGCAGCTATAAGCAACCTCTCATGCTCTTATAGCAGGGCAGTTGATAGGGAGAAACAACCTTGTTTCGCTTCCTGAAAGGGTCCAGGAGGTTCCTGCTGGGACCTACCTGGGACCTATCTGTGGTTCTTAGAGACCTTAAGGGAACCTCCCTTTGAACCAATCCAGACTGCTGACTTAGGACCCTTGTCGCTAGAAACTGCCCTACTGCTAGCTTTAGCATCGTGGGATCTGCAGGCGCTCTCGGTGTCTTGAATTCTGGCCTAACGACTCCAAGGTTGTCCTGAAACCAAGACATGGATATGTCCCAAAGGTCCTATCCACACTCTTTAGGGCGCAGATGGTCATTCTCTCTGCTCTTCCTCCTTCCCAAGTTGAACAGGAGTTGAACCTACGCCTCTTTTCGTCAGGCGGAACAGCTTTTTGTCTTCAATGCCCTTTAGGTGTGAAAGCACATTCCACGAGAGGCATGGCCTCCTCGTGGGCGTGGTCCTGTGGCGTTTTCATCACCAACATCTGTGCGGCGGCTGGCTGGGCCTCGCCGTCCACATTTGTCAGGTTTTATAATCTGGACGTTCCTGCGCTTCAGACGCAGGTCCTTTTCTGCATAAGCCTCACTGCTGTGGCCAGCTTATGGTTTTCCATTATGACCCCGACCATGTCCAGGTGTAACTATATTCTGTGCCTCCTATATGCACCCTGGTGCCTTGGCTTAGGGGCTTGGGAAGATGACTACAGTGTTTTCAGCCCCGTTGCCTGGGCTATCCTGTCCTATAGGTATCTGTTGCGAGCCCTTTTCAAGTGCTCTGCCCCGATGCTCGGTCGTCCCCCTGCATAGCACGACGTGATGGAATATCTTCCCCATATGCATCTTGTCTTATTATACATAAGACGTTCAACGCAGTACAAGTGTAGTATCGAAAGGGAACGTACTCTGTTACTAAGATAAACTCGGTTCCCTTAGATACGGAATGAGTACTGCGTACTTTGCCGCTGTACTCGCGAGATGCCTTGTGTGTCGCTACAGTCGAACTAAATCGATATGCCATGGTGAGATTGTCGCTTATATAGCCTGATACCGCCCCTTTTGGCAGGCTCACTCACCATTGGCTCACGCGGCTCTGCCGCGCCATCATTGATTCGTTAACTTTAACTCCACGAACCAATGGTCGTGCAGTTTTCACTGTGTGAATGAAAAAGGCTTCAGAAATCGGAGAAAAAGGAGTTTTCCCAATATGCGTCTTGTCTTATGTATAATAAGAAGTTCAACGCAGTACTCGTTCCGTATCTAAGGGAACCCGAGGTTACATTAGTAACAGAGTACGTTTTTGGGTATGCTGGGCTATTACAGGAAATTCTGCCTAAATTTTTCTTTAGTTGTAGTCCCTTTGACTGACTTTTTAAAGAAGAACTTGAAATTTGAGTGGTCTTTAAAGTGTAAACAAGCTTTTGACCAGTGTTAATTTTATTTTATAATTGTCAAGAGGAAGATGAGACTCCAGACCCAACAATGCAGATGACCTGAAGGCCGCTACACCTGAGCAGTGCCACAGGCTGATTGCCTCCATGCCATGATGCAGTAATTCATGCAAAAGGTGGTCCAACCAAGTAGTGAGTGCATAGAAATGAACATACTTTTCAGAAGCCTGACATTTCTGTTTAAAATATCCTTTTTTTTTTTTCTTTTTTTTTATTACTGATCTTATGAAGTATTCTAATTTATTGAGATAGTGAATTGGTGGGTTTTTGTTAAATGTGAGCCAAAATCATCAAAATTAAACAAACCAAAGACTTAAAGTACTTCAGTCTGTGTACATTGAATGTATTTAATACACAAGTTCCACAATTTGAGTTGAATTACTGAAATAAATGAACTTTTCCATGACACTCTAATTTATTGAGATGCACCTGTGTGTGTGTGTGTATGTATGTATATATATAAATATGTGTGTGTGTGTGTGTGTATATATATATATTTAACCGCAAGACAGTTTTAACACGTCTCTCAAAATCTGCAGCAAGCCCTATGATCCCAGTCTCCTCTACGCCTCAGCGCGAGTGGGACCCGATCCACAGAAGCCTGTCCCTCTTCCTTCGAGAAGAGAGACAAACAAGACTGGAGCTTCCTCAGCGGGAAACGCTCACAGTGCAAGCCCTCTAACAAAGAATGCACCAGTCATGTGTGTTATCGAGTGTCAAATATCTAAGATACGGATTGTGCACACAGCTTGAAATGTTTGCTTTAACAAGCCATTTTTACATGTATTTGAACAGCATGCTTCAAACAAACAGTCCCTGAAGACGAAAATAGGATGACGTTCTCTAGGCACCCCTTATATACTTTCTGGTCGCATTAGTATGACATCAAAGGCTGTCGCCGGCCAATAAGATTGCCATGATTTTACAGTTGCTTGTATACCAGTCACGAAGAGATGTTCCCCAAAGTGTCTCAGGATGCGTTGCGAGTTCCCTTTCTAAAGGGAAGCAGCATTTTTCATGGACAAAAGGAAGATACTCCTCTCAGAAAACCTACAAATAAAGATACTTTTAGATGTTTAATTGCTATTTGGAGCATTGGGATCACTAGACGAGGGCTCATTGAACAAATTAAACCAAAATTGACATTTTTGACTTGTTTTGCCTGTAGCTCGAAATTAGCTTGTGCGCATTCTGACTCATTTTGCCAGCATGGGTCACAAATGATGCATAGGCCAAAGATGAGAAGCCTAGTCTGACGGAGTAGTGTGAGAGAGAACAGAATGAGGACAAGCACTACCTTAATGAGTCGACGTTTAATGAGTTGTTGATCAGCAGAAAGAAAGCCATGATTTATCTTAGGGAAGACCATCTGAGCAGGTGAGAGGTCAAAAGAGGTCGAGATCAAAGGTAAGAGAAGTTGGAGTGGAGAGTTGCATGAGGTCCCAGAAAGAAGAAGAGGAAAAGAAAAAAGGTACAAAAATAGATTAGATTTAAGTAATTGAGTCAAAGGACCCAATCCAGTGCCTTCATGCATTAGTAAAAGTTGACATTTTCCATGGTGGTAGCAATGGAAGTCTGAACTGCTTTTGGCAGCAAAGCCTGTAATTACCAACTTATGGGTGCTAGGACACCTACTCTGACACAGCCAATCCGAAGAAACATGTCAACTTCTACTCACTGAAAGCACTGTCATCACAGTTTTCTTTGAAGCCAAGGCAGACTCCAGGAACTGCACACACTGAAACCCATAATACAGATTTATGTGTCTCTGTCTGTGGGCTCTAAATGAGATGTAATTAACAGGACACAAATAATTCTGTCACTATAGGTTTAAACATCGGGTAAGGGGTGGATTTATGTTGAACCAAAGATACCAGCTCCGAATCTCACCACTTTAGTTTAGCATTTAATGCATCTCTTTTACGTATTCCATTCATAGAATCCAAGCACACAGTGGTCAGACTATTTGGTGGTTAGAAATATGAATATTGTTTGTAATTAATCACGTATCACTGGTTTATTAAGGGGAAAAATAGTTGCTCTGCTGTGATTGCATAAATTCCTGTCACCACACTGCATAATAATGACAACCCTGGAACTGGGAGAGAAGGTCATGATGAGTGAAAGTATTTTTTAATTGGTTGGAATGGATTTATCAGACACAATTGTGTTTGGGCCAAGTCCTTCACTGCATAGGCGCAGGGGACAAATGCGTTATTTATACATCTCAGTGTGTGTATCATCCATAGTGTCTGCCTGGGCAGTTTGGCTGAGCCAACAAACCTTTACAGCCAGGATTTGATTGCTGTGTAATGCAGCCAAGGCGGGTAGACCAGGTAGTCCCTGGGGACAAACAGCATAAAAATGGCACAATACAAACACAACAACACAGCATGACAATAAAAACCATACACTCCAAGGCATGCACTTACTCAGGTGCTTTCAATTACTTTTTTTTTTTTTTTTTTTGCATTTGTTTGCATTTGTTTTGTACGGTGACCCAGTAGTGCACAACACAACGAAATTAAAAAAGTAAACATACATTCACAACACAATGGAAACAAGCCACAACACAACGGAAACAAACCACAACAGAACAAAATCGAGCCACAATATAACAGAAATGCTCCCAGGGCTCTCAGAGCTTTTCTTTGCCACTGTTCTATAGAGTTGACAGTCTTACAAAGATATCAATACCATGATTAGTTTTAAGTATGTAAATATATATATTGTATATCGACATAAAATATTAATTCAAAATCACCTATGTGCACAATAGCTTCATATTTATACCTGTGAATGATCTGACGCGCTACCACGGTGCATGATGATGGGAACATCTGCCAATTCCATCAAGTGGTTAAAAGGAATAATTTGTATTCATTACAATGACTTTGTTTTAACATTTAAAAACAGACATGTTCAAATTCCAAAGCTTGTTAGTTGCTGTTGGTAAGACTGACTTACTAAGCTTCATGTACTTACAATAAACAATTATTTTCAGGAAAAAAATCACTGTACTTCACCAAAAGTTTTTTTTTTTTGTTTTTTTGTTATAGTAGTAACCAGACTGACTTACTACAGGTGAAATTGTGCCAATACCTCCTTTTATGTATTTGTATTGTCCAATTTGTTTTATATATATACATATATATATATATATATATATATATATATATATATATATATTTTTTTTTTTTTTTTTTACTGTAATTCACTTAAAGGTTTTTTTTTTTGAACATGTCTGTTTTTAAATGTTATATTAATGACAATATTAATAAATAAATAATTATTCATTAAAAAATAATATTAATGAATACAAATTATACGTTTTAACCACTTGGTGGAATTGGCAGATGTTCCCTTCATCATGTGCCGTGGTAGCGCATCAAATCATTCACAGGTATAAATATGAAGCTATTGTGCACGTAGATGATTTTGAATTAATATTTCATGTCAATATACAGTGGTTACATACTATTAAAACTAATCGTGGTATTGATATTACTGCCGACTCTATAGAACATTGGCAAGAAAAACTAACTTTACCGAGCTCTGAGTGCCCCCTAGTGGTCGGGAGCATTTCCGTTGTGTTGTGGCTTTATTCTGTTGCGTTGTGGCTTGATTTCGTTGTGTTGTGGCCTGTTTGTTGTGTTGTGGCTTGATTTCATTGTGTTGTGAACTCATGTTTGCTTTTTAAATTTTGTTCTATTGTGCACTACTAGGCCACCGTAGTATCAGTTTTACTCTAAATGGCAAGTTTAAAGGGGTTTTCTAATTAACAAAGAGGCTTTTACACACTGCTTTGTTATGATTTGAAAAGAAATTTGATTTGATCTCAGCAGTGTACATAGCCAAACACAGATCATAGGTATTTCTTAATCAATTACTTTTGATTTATTCTCAGCAATGCACTTAGCCAAACACAGATCATAGGTATTCTTTTCTCATTTTCTTTGGATTTGTGCTCTTGTATTGCAGCCTGGTCTCATAGCTTATACGTAGGTATTAATACGTGACTTTCAAAGACACAAAACATAAATTTTTGTACGTTTGGATAGGTGCTGAAACGTACAATATGGACAGACTGGCAGCATTTAAACATAGCATTATTGCATTTTTACAGCAAAAAACAACTTAAAATGTCATAAAGATATATGTATAATTTCCCTTTTATCCTTTAATAGATAAATTTAAGATCCCTAAACCCCACCCCGAACCTAAACATACCCATTTTATATAGAATATTAAAAGAATAAAACATAATGGACAGAATGTGTAGGAAATGACAATTTTAGTAACAATATAGCAGTAAAACGATATTTTGAGCCGCTAATCCTACACCTACCCCTAAACCTACCCATAACCATTTCTTAAAACTACGTACTGTTATAAATAAAAGAATAACAGACAAACAAGTGTAATCACAATAATTTATTTATTGCGAAAAAGTAAAAAATGGTACCAAAAGTAGTTCAAATGATGATGAGTTGCAGTCATCTTTGGCAGTAATAGTTTTTTATGGGGTACAGAGCATAAGTTATTAATCCATGAAAATATGAATCCAGCTTCTCTCCGTGAATGCACACACTAATTTCAAATGTCAGTATACTCAAACACGGCATGTTGCAATTTGTGACAATGCAGGTGAGAGCCAATGAGTGTTCGATACTAGTATCGGTATCGTGCCCGATACCAAGCTTGTGTACTTGTACTTGTACTCGTAAAAATACCACCGATACCAAAGACCGATACCTCACGTGATATAACTGACAGAATTTTCCATGCACAGAGACACCGACGGCAGCAGCAGAAACAATGTCAGCCTTAGAGGTGTGCGATCCCAGTTCTCTCAGCACGCGATCAGTTCTCCTCACGCCTGAATGATCAAATGCACACATAGTTGTCAAAATGTCCAACGTGTGGAGTATCTTACCTAAATACAGTCGGTTATGGCTTAAGTGGACGTAAACATTTGGGTGAAAACAGGATATGTGTCAGTATCCATGGATTCGGTCTTAAAAGGATCGTAGCTTATATTTGTCATTAATGTTAATAAAACAACAAAACATGTTAGATAAATGTATACATGGTAAATAAACCTACTGTATCTGAAAAACAAGTTTATTTAATTTTTATCTCTATAGTATTTGTTGTATTGTTTGTAAATTTCTTTTTATATAACAACAATTATATATATTGGTAATTATGCCCTTTGAAGGTTATTGGACACTGAAATTTTTGTTCTTTAAGTTTGTGACAAGCACATAAAAATTATTACTTTTTTTCATTAGAGTAATAATAAAGAAGCTGTCCTACATTCATTAGTCTCACTGTTTTGTACTTGAAAAACTGCAACATCAAAAAAAAAAAAAAAGGGAGAGTGAGAGAAAAAATTAATAAATGTATAGGCAACGGTACTGGTATCAGTGAGTACTAGAAAAAAAGTATCGTTACTCATACTCGGTCCTTAAAAAATGGTATCAGTGCATCCCTACCATAAACCATGTCGTAACGCTTCTAGTGTGTGCAACTTTCAAATCTGAATCATAACGAGCGTGGTCTTTGACCGTGACAGTCGCTGTTGACAACGAAGATGAAGATCGCCAGATAAAGGGCTAAATTTGGATCTGTTCCTTGCAAATATATGGGTTCTAAAGATTTGGATTACAGCGAACAAATAAAATTGCTGTGATTTGTGAATTTATGTTGTGCTTTGGTGTATCTTACGGTTGTACTGTCAGTCGCTTTTTGTGTCTCACAGCAAACAAACCAAATATTACAAAATGGTTAAACAATTATAGAAGTTTTATTCATTTTAAGGCTTTAAAGTGCAATCTTGTTTAACATTATGTAATCCTCCGAAACGAGTTTGCAGCACAAGTCATGAACAGAAATGTTATTTAATATTAACTAGATGAGTAAACTGCACTTAATAAACGCGACTAAAAAACATATATTATATGACAATTTAATTAAACAGAATCAAAACTTTAATGCCACGATTTTAATATTAATACATGGGAATTCATACACATTCACACTTTGATATGTAAATAATTTATTGCTGTCAATATGTAAGTATTTTATGTTTTAGTGCTATAAATACGTCAGTATTGTATGTTTTGTATAAAAACGTAGGTAAATGTACGTGTGGTAGAACCACACTTTCCGTAAAAATACACACGTATTCTCATGAGATCATGTTGTGTATTGTCCGTCCGTCCGTCCGGACCTGTTCGTTTTCGTATTCAGTACAAAATACTCATCACATTCAAAGCACTTCATGGTCTTGCCCCTCTGTAGATTTCTGATCTCATTTATACCTACTCTCCTGTTCGTACATTAAGATCTTCTAATACTGGTCTGTTGTTGATTCCACGGCATAAGTTACCATTGTTTGGTGGTCGGATGTTTTGCATCTCTGCCCCCACACTCTGGAACTCCATACCCAAACACATTTGTGATCTCTCATCAATACATGATTTCAAAACCCACCTTAAAACTTATCTTTTTGATTCTTATTTCTCTGACCTTTGACGGTACGATCTGATGCTGTGATGGGTGTTTGAGACTGGAATCAAACTCGGGTCTTCTTGTCAACCGAATTGCCTCTTTACCACTGAGCTATGGTGGATGACAAATAACAGATGGACCCAAGGGCAGAAGAATAACATGCAGGCTTAGATGACTGAACAAAAAGATGCTTTACTGAGAAGTCCCAGTTCAATAGTACAACAAAAAGGAAGTTATGCTTCTGCAGAAAAAATACACAAAAAAAAACAAACAAAAGATGAGCAAAAGGCAAATCCAAAAACACAGACTTCGCTTTCTTGGCGAGGATAACACATGCATAGTAGGCTCAAGACTGAACACAACTGAAAGAAAGAGGCATGCTTAAATAGGCAAACACAAACAAGATAATGACCCACAGGTGGGAGAAATCAAGTCCTAATGAGTAGCAATACAATAAATTCCACAGAAGCTGGGGCCACCTAGTGGCTGGGAGAGTCATTACATGGCATAAGTGTCAGTGCTAGCTAATGGTTGGGAGAGTCATTACAAGCTGGAGCCTTACAGGAGCCCCTTCTCCAGGAATGGCTCCTGATGTTCCCCTAGCTGTGTTGTTGTCCACGGCGGTAGAACTCCCTGATGAGATCTGGGTCTAGAATATCTCGAGCTGGCACCCAAGACCGCTCCTCTGGGCCATAACCCTCCCAATCCACAAAATACTGGGTTCTTCCACGGACCTGGCGAGAGTCCAGCAGGCGACGCATGGTGTAGGCTGGCTGACCGCCAATGATGTGAGGAACTGGAGGGGGTTTCCTGGCTGGGGATAAAGGAGAACAGACAACAGGTTTCAAACGGGAGATGTGAAAGGTGGGATGAATGCGCATGGACCTGGGTAGAAGAAGTCGGTAGGACACTGGGTTGATCCTTTTGAGGACTTTGAATGGCCCGATGAAGCGAGGTGCTAGTTTCCATGACTCAACATGCAGAGGGAGATCTCTAGTAGACAGCCACACTCCTTCCTGGTCTAAGTGATGGTCCAATTTTACGGTGCTGGTTTGTATGCCTCTGCTGTTGTTAAGTGGCTCTTAGTAGGGCTACTCGTGCTCTCCGCCATGCCCGTCGACACCTCTGGACAAGTTGAGCAGCAGCTGGTACACGGACCTCGGGATCCTGTTCAGGGAACAGAGGGAGAGGAAAACCAAACTGAGAGCTTCAAGCAGTCTGATTGTTAGAGACCAGGCATCTGAGATTCTTTTCAATCTCCTGGTTGACTCTCTCCGTCTGTCCATTTGATTGGGGGTGAAATCCAGAGGACAGGCTACTGGATACCCCAATTATGCGTCCGAAAGACTTCCAGAACTGGGAGTTGAATTGTGATCCCCGGTCGGACACCATATCTTGGGGGAAGTAATTGGTTTCTGAAGACATGTTGCAGCAACAAGTCCGCTGTCTGACCTGCTGTGGGAAACTTGGGTAATGGTATAAGATGACAAGCTTTAGAAAATCGGTCTACCACCACCAGAATTACAGTGTTACCTTGGGATCTTGGTAGACCTGTTACGAAGTCCAATGATATGTGGGACCAGGGGCATGTAGGAATAGGTAGTGAGTGCAGTAGGCTGTGAGGGTGGGTTCTGGTCTCTTTGTTCTGGGCACACACAGCACAGGCAGCAACAAAAGCCCCAACGTCTCGTTGCATGTTGGGCCACCAAAACCTTCTCTGGATGAGTTTCAAGGTTCTTGTGCTCCCAGGATGGCCCGAAGAAAATGGAAGCATGGCCCCACTGTAACACATCAGAACACATGGAGTTAGGCACAAAAAGGTGACCTGGAGGGCCGTTACCTGGGTCAGGATGTTGCTGTTGGGCCCTCTTCACTGCTGTTTTGATTCCCCACTGGATTGATGCCACCACTCTGGAGTCATCAGGCTTTGAGTTCTTAGAACCTGGACGGTATGAGAGGGTAAAGTCAAAGCAGTTAAATAAGAGGGCCCAACGAGCCTGACGTGAGTTCAATCTCTTGGCCTCACGGATGTAGGTGAGGTTCCTGTGGTCTGTCCAGATAAGGAATGGGAGTTTGGCTCCCTCCAGCCACTGTCTCCACTCTTCAAGTGCCAACTTCACTGCCAACAGCTCCTGGTTAACAATGTCATAATTCTTCTCAGCCGGGGAAAGTCGACATGAGCAGTAAGCACAAGGATGAAGTTTGTGGTCACTTCTTGCTCTCTGCGACAAGACTGCTCCTACCCCAATGTCCAAAGCATCCACCTCGACTACAAAGGGCAACTCGGGATCTGGGAGAGTCAGAATGGGTGCGGAAGTGAAGAGCTGCTTGAGTCGGTCTAATGCATGATTAGCCCTCTCAGTCCACTTAAATGGGCTTGATGCCTTCTTGGTAAGAGCGGTCAGGGGTTCTGCTATAGCACTGAAGTTCCTGATGAACCGCCTATAAAAGTTGGCAAATCCCAGAGAGCGTTGGACCTTTCACGGAGCATGGTTGGGACCAATTTAGAACCGCCTGAATCTTGCTGGGATCCATCTGGACGTTGCCACTAGAGACAATGAATCCAAGAAAAGAGACAGTGGGGACATGAAATTCACTCTTCTCCGGTTTGACAAAGAGTTTATTTCTCAGCAGTTGAGAAGACGATTCGGACATGTTGGACGTGCTCTTGATAGCAATGAGAGAAGATGAGAATATCATCAAGATATACAAATACAAACTTGTCTAGCATATCTCTTAGCACATCATTAATAAGTGCCTAAAAAACGGCTGGAGCACTGACTAGCCAAAAGGGTCATTACCTGATACTCACAGTGTCCCTTAGAAGTGTTAAAAGCCGTCTTCCCCACAAAGAAAAAGCCAGCCCCTGCCGGTGACCTAGATGGGCGGATGAACCCACTGTTAAGAGCGTCATTGATATATTCCTCCATGGCAGCTCTTTCTGGGGCAGAGAGGGAATAAAATCTCCCTCAAGGAAGGCAGGTACCCGGTAGCAGATCAATTGCACAGTCATACGGTCTGTGGGGTGGCAGAGAGGCTGCGCGGGTCAGCTTGGAAGTGGTTGGTCGTGAGTCAGGAGATGTCGCCAGCAACTCGGAAAAATAACAGAGAGAGACACCCGAAATACCACAATTAGTACCCCAACCAATCACTACCCTAGCTGTCCAATCTATATGTGGATTGTGACAGGATAACCATGGGAAACCAAGAATTAAAGGGAACTCTGGTGAACAGATCAAGAAAAAACATCTCCTTATGACAACCAATTTGGAGATGGAGGGGTGTCTTACCTGACCAGAGCCCAGGGGTCTCCCATCCAATGCAGTTATGGTCAGGGGTTCTTGAAGAGAGATGGGCTGAATTCTCAGGTGTCTGGCCAAAGTAAAGTCCATAAAATTTCCAGCAGCCCCTGAATCTAGGAAGGCCAGAAGCTTGTGATGTTGGTTACCCCAATCCAGTGATACATTGAGTGAAACCCCAAAGGCTGCTGGTTGGGGGAAGGTGTTTACTCTTGTCCCAGCCCCCCTCTTCTTGGACGAGAGTTGTCTTTTCCCATCAACTCTGGACAGTTGAATCTGAAGTGGCCTGGCTTTCCACAGTACAAGCAGCATTTTTCCCTCATGTGTCATTCCCTCTCGGCTTGTGATAGTCTGGCCCTTCCCAACTGTATAGGTTCCTCGAAATTCATGGGAAGTGGAGGTGAATCAAGGGCACTGCTAGAAGCTTGGGGCTCAGGCAGCCAGACCTCCCCACAGCATTCCCGTCTGCGCTCTCGAATGCGGTTGTCTACCCTGATGGCAATGTCAATAAGGGACTCTAGGTCAGGAGCCGGATCTCGGAAGGCCAGTTCATCTTTGAGTTCAGGGGACAGGGCACAGTGCAACCTTGCTGTTCTCTGTTGGAAAGCTGTTGTAATCCAAATGCCAGAGTACACTGAATGATAAAGCCTTGACATCTCTCAGGATTCCCATCATACCTCTCTGGTGCAGGCAGTCTTGGCTCAGGTAGAAGTCCAGGAAAGTTGGAAAGTTCCACCTTTCAGCTGGAACGGATGGGGTGGTTAAAACTGGGGAGGCTTGAGACATAGTCTGCTTAGTTAAGCATTGTAGGATTTCAGTTAGTATCTGCTCATGTCTGTGAATAGTGGAAGCTTGGCCAGACAGAGCAGCTAGGATCTGATCAACATTGGAGGCAGATGTGGCATCTTCTGCTGGGCCCACTTCCATGGTTCAGTCTTGCTGTGATGGGTGTCTGAGGCTGGAATCGAACTCAGGTCTTCTAGTCAACCGAACTGCCTCTTTACCACTGAGCTATGGTGGATGACAAATAACAAATGGACCCAAGGGCAGAATAATAACATGCAGGCTTAGATGACTGAAGAAAAGGTGCTTTACTGAGGAGTCCAAGTTCAATAGTACAACAAAAAGGAAGCCGTGCTTCCACAGAAAAAATACAAAAAAACAAAAGATGAGCAAAAGGCAAATCCAAAAACGCAACAGACCTAGCTTTCTTGGCAAGGATAACACATGCATAGTAGGCTCAAGACTGAACACAACTGAAAGAAAGAGGCATGCTTAAATAGGCAAACACAAACAAGATAATGACCCACAGGTGGGCGAATTCAAGTCCTTATGAGTAGCAATACAATAAATTCTACAGAAGCTGGGACAAACAGGTTCTCCCCATTCAGTGACGCACCCACTGAGAATCCTGTTGAAAGTGCCCTAGTTATTGGCGATTCTATTACATGGAACGTGAAAATAGAGACACCAGCCACCATAGTCACATGTTTGCCGGGAGCCATCAAACATCAAAGCAAATTTAAAAGTGCTGGCTAATGCTAATCGTAAATACTCTAAAATTATTATTCACGTCAGCACTAATGATGTTCGACTTCGCCAGTCGGAGATCACTGAAATTAACATTAAAGAGGTGTGTGAACTCGCAAGTACAATGTCAGGAGAAGTAATTTGCTCTGGTCCCCTTCCTGTTCGTCGGAGTGATGAAATAGTTAGCAGATTGTCATCACTCAATGGCTGGCTGTCTAAGTGGTGTCCGCAAAATAATATAGGTTTCATAGACAATTGTAAAAGTTTTTGGGGCAGACCTGACCTGTTGAAAAGAGATGGTATTCATCCCTCTCGGGATGGTGCTGCTCTTCTCTCTAGTAATATGGCACTTAGTCTTAGAGCTGAAACATGACAAACTGGGGCCCAGGTCAGGAAGCAGACAAACCGGCTAAACCGACCGTCTGCTAGCTGCCTCACGTTACAGAAGTCAGATAATTCCCAACACATAGAAACTCTTACACCTAGATATTATCACATAGAGACTGAGTCTGTACCCCGAATTATTAAAAACAAAAAACTTCCAAACCCATTTAATGGTAAAAATTTAATTGATGTTCAACAAATAAAAAATAAAGATAATAATGATAAACAAATGATAAAGCTTGGGTTGTTAAATATTAGATCCCTTTCTTCAAAATCACTTATTGTAAATGATATTATCACAGACAATAATCTAGATGTGCTGTGTTTGACAGAAACTTGGCTAAAACCGGACGATTACATTACTTTAAATGAGTCTAGCCCTCAAGGTTATGATTATCGACACAATCCTCGTCAGAAAGGCATAGGGGGAGGTGTTGCTGTAATTTATAGTAATATTTACAGTATTAGTCAAAAGTCTCTCAAATATAATTCCTTCGAAGTGATGGTACTTTACGTAACATTATGTAAGTTGACATTTGTGTTGGCTACTGTAAACAGGCCACCAGGACACCATACAGACTTTATCAAAGAATTTGCTGATTTTCTATCGGAGTTAGTACTAGCTGCAGATAAAGTCCTTGTTGTTGGTGACTTTAATATCCATGTAGATAATGAAAAAGACTCATTGGGATTGGCATTTGCAGATATTCTAAACTCTATTGGTGTTAGACAACACATGTCAGGACCCACTCATTGTCGTAACCATACCTTAGATCTAATATTTTCGTATGGAATTGATATTGATGCCGTTGAAATTCTGCAGCAGAGTGACGACATCTCAGATCATTATCTAGTCTCGTGTATACTGCATTTAGTCAAAACAGCTAAACTGCCTCCCTGCCATAAATTTGGTAGAACCATCACTTCTACCACTAAAGAACGCTTTATAAATAATCTTCCTGATCAGTTTCATCGCCTTAGCATACCAGACAGCTTAGAAGACCTCGATGTTGCAACAGAAACTATTGCCTCTGTCTTTTCCAGCACATTAGACTCAATTGCTCCATTGCGTTTAAAAAAGATTAAGGAAATTAATACAACGTCATTGTACAATGAGCACACTCAGGCCCTAAAGGTAGCAGCCAGAAAAATGGAGCGCAGCTGGAAGAAAACAAAACTAGAAGTATTTCGCATTTCGTGGAGAGAGAGAATGATTAAGTACAGAAAGGCCTTAAAAACTGCTAGATCTGTCTATTTTTCAAAACTTTTAGAAGAAAATAAACAAAACCCTAGGTATTTATTTGATACAGTGGCTAAATTAACAAGAAATAAAGCTTCAACTTATGATGTTTCCAAAGAGCACAGCAGTAATGACTTTATGAACTTCTTTACTTGCAAGATTGATAATATTAGAAAAAAAATTATAACCATGCAACCGTCTAATACAGTATTGCGTCAGACAGTGCATTGTAGTGTCCCTGAGGAAAAATTCAATTCATTTACTGCTTTAAGAGAGGAAGAATTGTCTAAACTTGTTAAATCGTCCAAATCAACAACATGTATGTTAGACCCTATACCGACTAAGCTATTGAAAGAGATGCTTCCAGAGGTCATAGATTCTCTTCTTAATATCGTAAATTCATCTTTATCACTAGGATACGTACCAAAAACTTTTAAGCTGGCTATTATTAAACCTCTTATTAAAAAACCACAACTTGATCCTAGAGAATTAGTCAATTACAGGCCAATCTCAAATCTCACTTTTCTGTCAAAAATACTTGAAAAGGCAGTATCATCACAACTATGTTCCTTTTTAGAAAGAAATAGTATCTATGAGGATTTCCAGTCAGGATTTAGATCGTACCATAGTACTGAGACTGCTCTCATTAGAGTTACTAATGATTTGCTCATATCATCACGAAACTTGACGAACATTACCAATTCACAAAATTAACGGAATGCATAGCTGATATAAAAAATTGGATGACCAGTAATTTCCTACTACTAAATTCAGAAAAAACAGATATTCTAATTTTTGGACCAAAAACTTCCTCACGTAATAACCTAGAATATTGTCTAACACTTGATGGCTGCTCTGTTAAGTCTTCATCGTCAGTTAGGAACCTGGGTGTGCTCTTTTAATACCAATCTTTCATTTGAAGACCATGTTTCTAGCATCTGTAAAACCGCATTCTTCCATCTTAAAAATATATCTAAATTACGACATATGCTCTTGATGACAAATGCGGAACAGTTAGTTCATGCGTTCATGACCTCAAGGCTAGATTACTGTAACGCTCTACTGGGTGGTTGTTCTGCTCGCCTGATAAATAAACTACAGCTCGTACAAAATGCAGCAGCTAGAGTTCTTACTAGAACTAGGAAGTATGACCATATTAGCCCAGTTCTGTCAACAACTATAGATTTTAAAATCTTGCTAATTACTTACAAAGCACTAAATGGCTTAGCTCCCCAGTACCTGAGCGAGCTATTAATGCATTATAGTCCTTCGCGTCTATTGCGATCTCAGAATTCAGGCCAGTTGATAATACCTAGAATATCAAAATCAACTGCAGGTGGTAGATCCTTCTCCTATTTGGCACCTAACTCTGGAACAATCTTCCTAGCATTGTTCAGAAAGCAGACACACTCTGTCAGTTTAAATCTAAACTAAAAACACATCTCTTTAACTTGGCATACACATAAAAAATTATCAATTTATTTTTTCAAATCTGTTAAAGGATTATTAGGCTGCATAAATTAGGTCAGCCGGAACCGGGAACACTTCCTATAACACCAGATGTACTCGTTACATCAGAAGAAGAATGGCATCTACGCTAATATTAGTCTTTCTGTTTATCCCGAGGTTTACCATAGTCAACCGGATCTGGGCCGCATCCAGGTGAGACCAAGGACCTGCGCCTTGACACGACCACAACGCAGCCCTGAAGTATCAGCAGAGATTGAGTCAACTAGATCATCCACTGTGAAGGCCTCATCAACATGACAACCAGTGGCGCATCTCCTCAACAACCGTCCATACCGGTGTGATGAATACGATCCTTAGCTAATGGAACTGAATTAAATACTTTGAATGTTGCGATCCTATCTGACTTATGATAGCAACCTGAGTCGTAAAAAAAGCACTGTTTGCCAGAGGAGAACTGGCCCCCCGACTAAGCCTGGTTTCTCCCAAGGTTTTTTTCTCCATTTTAACACCTGTTTACCACCTGTTTGCCACCTGATGTCACCTGTTGGAGTTTGGGTTCCTTGCCGCTGTCGCCTTTGGCTTGCTTAGTTGGGGACACTTGACAATTGATATTTGATATTCAACAGTGCTTTGATCTGCCTGCATTGACACTATTCGTTAAGAGCTGCTGTGCAGCCAAAATAATGTACCAGTTAACAATGTAAAGCTGCGTTGACACAATCTACATTGTAAAAAGCGCTATATAAATAAAGGTGACTTGACTTGACTTGACCACCTAATGGCTGGGAGAGTCATTACATGGCATAAGTGTCAGTGCCAGCTAATGGTTGGGAGAGTCATTACAAGTCAGCACCAACTAGAGGCTGGGAGAGTCATTACAAGCCTTACAGATTCATGTTATGTATTTTATGTTTCCATATTGTTTTTCTGTCTGCTGTCATATTTATGTGTTACAACATTGTAAAGCGACCTTGAGTTTGCAGAAAGGAATAATAAACGTATTATTATTTATTAAAAAAGAAAAAAAAATCGGATAAAAGAGCTTGCCTATTAATTTTTTTATTAAGTATTTGCTAAACTTTGCTAAATTGTTCGCCAGTCCCAGTCCACCTGTCTTGGGCTTTGTAAATTCCTTAAAGGATCATTACATGAAAAATCGAACTGTCTTTGATCTTTTGACATATCAGAGGGCATTGTATTATAAACAAATACTGTAAGTTTCAGACCTCAAAAATTCCTCCTCACTACAAAAATAGCATTTGTTGAAACCAAGCTGCCAAAGCAATTCGTTTTCCACTTCCGTCCATTTGTGATGTGACACTGGGACAGATATTTACATTTCACCGCTTCCAAAACTACGGAAGCCCTGAACCGCATGGTGAAGAAAAAAAAAAAACTTTGTGGGGAGGGAAAAAAAACAAAAACATATCTCTTTATTTTGACATATTAAGTCTTTATTTCGAGATATTAAGTCATTATTTCAACATAATAAGTCATTATTACGACATATCTCGTTATTTCAAGATATTAAGTTATTTCGAGATATTAAGTCGTTATTTCAACATAAGTCGTTATTACGACATATCTCGTTATTTCAAGATATTAAGTCGTTATTTCGAGATATTAAGTCGTTATTTCAACATAATATTTATATATGTATAACTTGTTATTGTGCATCAAGTGTAATAAAAGACGTGCATTAAGCAACGTCCTCTTATCTCTGTATAAAGTAGTAGTAAAAAGCGCTGTTTTGTGTATAGCGGTAACCATGGAAACGCTATATCACTGCTGTTCCATTTTCATTCAGTCCATCTGCGGATTTTGTTTTGTTATGTAGCATAATGTTTTCACAAAGCTAAAGTCAGACCAGGTTGTTTTTGCTTATATTATTCAATAATTTAAATTATTATATTAAAACAACTGCTCATGCTCATGTGCATAACATCTTTGTTGGGATTAAGATAAAAATGCAGTGTTTGCCTCTAATATCAAAGAGCTATACATATTTTTTGTTTAAGGCCAGTTTGGCCTGTGAAAAAACAAACAACAAATAAATTTGCTTTAAAAAAAAATCTGGAACCAGTATCAGAATCGGACGATTTGCTTCTAATAAAAATTGGAATTGGCCATGAAAAATCAAAATAGGTGCTAATAAAAAATATTAAATATAGCATTATTTTAAAAATCTAATAGTCTTTTCGCTGTAAAAACAAATACAGTTTTCTTGCAAATTAATTTGCTGTTTATATGGTTAATATTAATGTAACTATCAGCACGCTAAGGTTATTATAAGAAAAAGGTAATTCGACCCGCATATGGTTAATTTTTTCCAATCCGGCCCTCAAACTAAAATGAGTTTGACGCCCCTATTGTAGATGCTTTTTACACTAAGTGAAATTAGCGATATATTCCATTTACACCATGTAAAAGTAGCAGTTCTTTGAAAGAAGTGTAAATAGTAATTAGATGCTGTACATTGTATTGGCAGATACTATTTGCACCTCAGTATTTTTGTACATTAACAGGATGCAATATCATAGAGTGAAAATGATTATATATATTTATTAAAATTATTAAATGGATGCTGCCTTATTGGGAGAATAAAAACCCTCCCTACACCTTCCCCTAACCAATAAACACTTTTAATATTATTAAACACTCGTTCGCAGTTTATTTCCACTTTTAGAACATTATTTTCATTTTATTGAAAATGTATGTGATGAGAAAACAGGAGTGAGCTCTGTTATTGGGCGAGCTCGGCAAAATGCGGATTCGACCCTACAGCGATCGCGGTAAAGGCCAAAATCGCAAGCCCTACACGCAACTATTGCGCCACTGAAGACATTGAATTACACCTATACCTTTTTCAACTTGAGTGGCCCAACCAGACATTGGAGTTAGTGTAAAGAGTGTTTGTTAACAAGGGACACTATTTGCACTTATTATAAATAAACACTCCTTTATAGGCTTGTGAAAAGTTAACAGATAAACTATAAAGCTGGCTGAAAGAGCAATACTGGCAATTAGCACAAAACTCTATGGCTATGTAATTGCTAAATAAATAAATTATTAGGCTGCGTATTAGAAGTATGGATTAAACGCCTAAACGAATAAACGCCTATAGGGTATTTTTGAGAATTTATGGGCTGCACAAATTTAACCTCAATAAAGGTTAGCCTGGAATGAATGCAAATGCCCATGATAAACCTCTGGGATTTTGGAGCACCAACCTGTAACAGTAGGTCAACATAACTATTGTGTTCTTTAATTGATTCCGTGTCTTATTCTGCCCTCTAGTGGCTAATATCGAAAGAGAACATGCTGCTAACCCAACCCAATAAATACTTTTAATGTTATAAAACACTCGTTAGGCAGGTTATTCCCACTTTTAGAACATTATTTTCATTTGTATTGAAAATAAATGCCTTTCTTATATGTGATGGGAAAATAGAGAAGAGCGAACTCAGCAAAAGGCGGATTTGAAACCCCTGTGATTGCAGTAAAAGCTGGAATTGCGAGCCAACATGTTACTGTTGCGCCACTGAAGATGTTGAATAATGTGCATCTTTTATTACACTTGATACACAATAACAAGTTATACATATATAGATATTATGTTGAAATAACGACTTATGTAGAAATAACGAGATATGTCCTAATAACGACTTAATATCTCGAAATAACGACTTAATATCTTGAAATAACAAGATATTATGTCGTAATAACGACTTATGTCGAAATAATGACTTCATATCTTGAAATAACGAGATATGTCGAAATAACGACTTAATATCTTGAAATAACGAGATATGTTGTAATAACAACTTAATATCTCGAAATAACGACTTAATATGTCGAAATAACGAGATATGTTTTCGGTTTTTTCCCTCCCCACAAAGTTTTTTTTTTTTTTCACCATGTGGTTCAGGGCTTCCGTACACAACAACACTTCAACCCCTTTTTTATCTTATCAGTTCAATAGCAGTGAAGTGAGGAGAGAGTAAGAAAAATGAAAAGGCAATGACTTTGTCTGGATTTTATCTAATATTGCATCACATTATTCAGACATCATTTGCTTTTTTAACTTTTTTTTTTTTTGTCTGGATTTTATCTAATATTGCATCACATTATTCAGACATCATTTGCTTTTTTAACTTTTTTTATTATTATTATTTAATGAGCCCATCAAACAACTGTGGTAAGTTGGAATCAGTCAACAAAGACAATTCATAGACAATTGGAAAAGTTTTGGGGGCAGACCTGACTGAAGAGATGGGGCCAGATTTCCTAACAGCTTGCGCCAGCGCAAACCTTCTTTTGGCATTAAAAAACTACTGTCAGGATTACTAAAGATGCGCAGTGAAAAATGTGTATAAAAAGGCGTGGACACAGTTATTTTTGTGGCTGACCTTATTGCAATATGCTTTTGTAGGAATTTCCCATTCAGACACAAAATTTATGGGAGGAGTGTATTTAAATGAATCACTCAAGATGTTTTACTAATGTTTGCTCTAGTCAATTTACTGGTATTTGCGACATTACTTACCGCCCAAAAAAAAGCATGTCTTAAACCAGACGCTAATTTGCACTGCTCCTGGTAGATTGCATTGGTCATTATGGAAATGATCCGGCTGCGTCTGTGTTCTTTAATTTGCGCGTCAGCAAAAGATCACACGTAGAACTTTCCACTCCCATCTGCGCTTTTTTGGAATTGCGCTCTCATGCTAATTTGCCCTGTTTAGCAAATCTGGCCCATGGTCTTCATCCCTCCTGGCATCCCTCCTAATATGGCACATAGTCTTAGAGTTGGCACTTGACAAACTGGAGCCCAGGTCAGTAAGCAGATAGACTGGCTAAATGCCTCCCGCCACAGAAGTCAGATAAATCCCAACACAGAAGCTTTTTCAACTAGATATCATCATATAGAAAATGTGTCGGTTCCCCAAACTAGTAAATATAAAAAACCCAAACCCATTTTTTTTTTAAAAAAAAAGGGTAAAAATGTAACAAATAAAAAATGTACAAAAAAAAAAAAAGACTTCATACAGATAAATTAAAAATTATAAAGCTTGGTTTGCTGAATATTAGATCCCTTTCTACAAAAGCACTTAATATAAATATGTTCACAGATCATAACTTAGATGTGTGTTGTGTTTGACAGAAAACTAGTTAAAACCAGATGATTACATGATTTAAATGAGTCTTTGTTCTTAGTTTCCCGCCACTTGTTTGTTGTCTTAGTTACAGATTAATTAGTGTCCTCAGTTCAGTTGTTTCTTGTTAATTAGTCTTGTTAACTCCTCTGTTCACTGTGTATATATGCCCTTAGTTTCAGTCTAGTCTTTGTCCTGTATTGATTGTTATATGGTGTTTGTAGTTGATTTTCATGTTCCTTGTTCCTAGTGTTCCATTAAATGTCATTTGAAGTTATCTCCTTCGTCTTGCATCGTATCCTACACTACCCACCGTGACACTTAGAAGTATCAGGGTTATCATTAATATAACTCTGACTGTATTAATCTGAAAGAAGAAAGTCACATACACCAAGGATGGCTTGAGGGTGAGTAAATCATGGGAATCGTAAATCATAATTTTCTATTTAAAGTGAACTAATCCTTAAAAAAAAAAAAAAAAGTTTTCTGAAACAAACAAACAAAAAAAAACGAGGTTTTAATTATTGGACAAAAACCTCCACATTTAATGATGCAGAATACTGTCTTCTTGATGGCTGCTCTGTCAAGTCTTCGTCATCAGTTAGCAACCTGGGTGCTTTCTTCGATACCAATCTTTCATTTGAAAGCCACATTTCTAGCATCTGTAAAACTGCATTTTTCCATCTTAAAAATGTACGACATATGCTTTTAATAACAAATGCAGAAAAGTTAGTTCAAGCGTTCATGGCCTCAAGGCTAGATCATTGTACTGCTCTACTGGGTGGTTGCCCTGCAAGCTTAATAAACAAACCCCAGCCGGTCCAATATGCAGCTAGGTTCCTTACTAGAACCAGGATGTATGACCATATTACCCTGGTTCTGTCAACAGTGCAATGTCTCCCTATTAAAGCTGATAATACCTAGAATATCAAAATACCCTAGTCAACACAACAGCCATCGGCACAGATTTTCAGCAAAGACCACAAGAACCAGACAAACTCCTCTGCACAGACCTATGACAAGTTTCATGTACATACTGGCTTGATGAATCCAATCTTCAAGCAAAAGCAACTGGAAGAAATATTTGAATGCTACTGTTCCACAATCTGATTTTTGACTTATGATGCAGCCTGAATCATAATCGCACCATGTTCAATCGTTAGCCAGAGGAGAACTAGCCCCTGACTGAGCCTGGTTTCTCCTAAGGTTTTTTTTTCTCTATTATGTCACCTGATGGAGTTTGGGTTCCTTGCCACTGTCATTTAAGGCTGGGCAGTATGACGATATATATCATCACAACAGTATAAATCGTCTATTGTTAGAGATATATTGTGTATATCGTGGTATACACCTATCACAGCACTATTGACACTTCGGAGTGATGAAACGCATGAATGAGAACATAGAGTGGGACATGATTGATGTTAAAAAGAGTTTTAAGTGCAATATATCCTGAAAAGGAACACAGCGCAGTGGTCATCCTGACTGCACACTCAGAAAGCTGCCTCTCTCAGAAGGTAATCACAAATTTGGGACATGCTCGATGTTAAAGTGTTAAGCACAATAAGCAGTGAAAAAGAACTCAACACAGAGCACGTGCTGACTGACACAGCATAAGCATACGCACAGAAAGCCACGTCTCTCAGCATGTAATCACAAATTCAGTTCTATTTCACGTCTTATTGTGTTTTAATGGTCGAATACACGCAATTGTGTCAAAATGCCCGTCATTTCGAATATTCATGTAAACACAGTCTGTTATGTCTCAAGTGAAAGTAAACAGTTAGGTGTAAAGATTTGTTAAGCTTCGACGCTTCATCAAGTAGTGTGTTTTGAAATCACCCATCACTAGATATTGTTGAATAAAGTCGTTATTTGTTTTTTTTGGCACACAAAAAGTATTCTCGTCGCTTCATAACATTAAGGTTGAACCACTGTAGTCACATGTTTTAAATATGTCTTTAGCAGCTTTCTGGGCATTGAAAGAGTTAATTGTCTTGCTGGCAATGTAGGCCTCACTGAGCCATTGGATTTTATGAAAAATATCTTAATTTGTGTTCCAAAGATGAATGAAGGTCTTATGGGTGTGGAACGACATGAGGGTGAGTAATAAAATATAGAATTTTCATTTTTGGGTGAACTAACACTTTAAGCTAATGCAGACCACTTGATAAAAGGTTAATACACAAATAAAATGTTTTGGTACACAGCTCCATCTGTCTGAGAGGAAAAAAAATCAACCGCAATCTGATGTTTTTGATGGGAGTAGTGTTAACATAGATGATATGTCACTTTTGATTGATTTATGACCCTTTGGGTGAACCCTTTTTGGTTGAACTAACACTTTAAGCTAATGCAGACCACTTGATAAAAGGTTAATACATAAATAAAATGTTTTAGTACACAGCTCCATCTGTCTGTGGGGGGAAAAAAATCAACAGCAATTTTGTGATTGATTTATGGTCCCCCAAAACTCTCAGATTGACAGGTTGATGCGTCAGGTAAGTTGTGGCACGTGGTGTCACATTGTGACATGTGGCTACATGACCTCCCATACTAATGTCCGGACATGTTAAAAAGACAAAACAGATCAAACAGATGTAAGGGTTAATGACTGGATTAAAAATCTCACACCTCTCACCCGGCCATGATGTTTTTAATGGTTTGTTCCTTCCTGGTCTGCTGTCCCCTTCCAGTCAGGAGGGGCAAAAAGGTGTTATGTCTGTGACCATGTTGGCCATAGGGAATGCTGTCACTGACAGCCTGGTGTGACCCTGAGGGTGAGTTGCTAAGCGTTTCCTTCGAAACTGCTCGACATTTGTCAGCCATATTATTTGGCATGCACTCTCCTTAAGCATGGTGGCGTGAGTATATCGTTCCCCATTGCGTGTCAAACACAGAGCGAGTTCCCTTTAGAAAGGGAACGTCTCAGGTTACTTATGTAACCATAGTTCCCTGAGAACCAGGGAACGAGACTCTGCGTTGACACGCAATGGGAAACGTCACACATGATCCAATGTCTGAGAGCCAACTATCCAACAACTCCAATCCCTATTGGCCGCCAACAGCCTATGATGTAATATGGCGCGACCCAGAAGTACAAAGGAGCGCCTGGTATCTATCATCTTGAGGGACTGTTCTGCAGGCAGGCAGCCCAAAGCATGGCAAGGAAACGCAGAGTCTCGTTCCCTGGTTCTCAGGGAACTATGGGGAGTATCAACCGCTCATCCTAGGATCTACTCAGCGCTTAATTAACACATTGAGGAGGCTGTGCGCTAAACACCTGTTTATACAGGGGAGCACAAACCAGCCTAGGGCTGAATCTTAGGAGGAGGCCTAAGGCTGCATGATCTTGATTAAGGCCTACCACCATGATCAGCTTAGGGAGCTAAACACTACTACAAACATAACCCTAATAGGGAAATACAAAGCTCACCTAACAGGTAGACCATGCAATAGGCACATAATCATGGAGGCCGAATAGGGGCCTACAGCATGATAGTAGCTATATGTGAAACATATAGTATATTCATAAAGTGGCCTGGATGACAACATTAAGAGGCTGCAAAAGTGCCCGCATGACAATCCACCTAACACAATCTAACGAGCAGTGTACTCAGTAAAAGCACCTTTTTACTCTTTAAAGCAAGAGGAGTACAGCGTATGCCAACACATATTAAGGAAGGCCTTAGATGGGCCTATAACCTTAACAGACACGTGGCATCAGCTCTTGGCAGTGTTTAGGCACCAAGAACGATAAATAACCGAACCACAGGAGGTTAAATTTATCACCTGGGCCCCTGGCCAACCAGAAGTGTATACAGATGATTCTCAGAGAGAAATATACACAAACATACACCAGTATGTTCAAAAGGCGTCCCATAGGGCCTAGCAACCTCTACGACATATGGCGTAAGTCTAGTGGCTACGTAGAGACTGACATCCAGGAGAGCAGAACTCAGCTGAGTGCTATAAACCCTCGTATTGAGGGGAGTATAATCCGCCCATCCTATGACCTACTCAGCGCTTGATTATTTGCACTGAGGAGGCTGTGCTCTAAAAACCCTGATACAGGGGAGCACAAACCAGCCTAGGGCTGAACCTCAGGAGGAGGCCTCATGGAAGCCTACAACCCATGATCAGCTTAGGAAGCTAAGCACTATTACACAGACAACCCTAGCAGGGAAGTACAAAGCTCAACCTAACGGGTAAACCATACTGTGGGCACATAATCATGGAGGCCAGAAAGGGGCCTACATCATGATAATAGCTTTATATGGAGCATGACTCCCATACGCAAAGCATTTCGTCATATTAGAAGGACATTCAATGGTGGCCTGTGAGAGCCACCTTGAACACCTGTCTTGCTAGGAGCAGGACATATGACTCAATGATAGTAGTCAAACTGTAAAGTGCCCACATAACAATCCACCCAGACACAAAGAGGCTGATGTAGTTAAAACCAAACCTCAGTAAGGTTTTACCACAAGGTAAAGAGAGGTCAGCCACTTAGTCCTCAGAAAAAGCACCTTTTTACTCTCAAAGCGAGAGGAGTATATAACTGAACTCCAACATGCTACACGGGAGGCCCATAGGGCCTACCTTAGTAAACACGTGGCATCAGCAAGTGGCGACCATAACTATACCAACCATCAGGCCATGCATTCAAAGATTTAGTTTCTAAAAGGAAATGCATATTACGCCACACTCCACGAGAGGCCTGCTTAAGGCCTACTCAACAGAGGTGGGGCGTGGCCGATGGTGGTAATGGATTCACAAGCATCCTGCCAGCATGTCAGCTAAAAAGGAGGCCTCATGGGGCCTACAATCTCAGCAACAAGTGGCGTTCAGCCCATTTGTCCATATAAACACAAACTGTGCCAACATGTAAACTAAAAGGAGGCCTTATTAGGGCCTACCCTAGTAAAACACATGGCATCAGCCAGTCCAAGACCATACCAACCAGCAGGCCATGCATTCAGTGGAAAACCTTTCACGCATAATACTGAGAGAACGAATGCATATTACACCACCATACTCCATGAGAGGCCTGTCATAGCTGTCCCTTATGACACCAAGAATTGAAGAGTTTCCACTTTAGGGCATACAGTTTCTTTGTGGAAGGAGCTCTGGAGTGAAGAATGGTCTCTACATCCTCAGTTGAGAGACCAGATTCTATGAGTTGGGCTCCCTCAGAGGCCAAACCCACAGGTCCCACATTTTCGGGCGGGGATGAAGAATCATGCCTGAGATAGAAGGTCCTTCCTGATCGGAATCTTCCAAGGTGAGCCATCGAGAAGAGCTACAATGTCCAAAAACCATATCCGACTTGGCCAGTAAGGTGCAACTAGCAGTAGACTTATCCCTTCCCAGCAAATTTTCTCCAGAAAACAAGCACATGATGGCCTCTCAGGTCCGGGAGGAAAAACTTCAACGCATTGAAGACTGCCATCATCTCCAGGCAATTTATGTGCCACGAAAGATGATGACTCCTCCAAAGACCCTGAGCTGAGCGGCTCCCCAGCCTGTGAGAGAAGCGTCCGTCATGAGAGTGACTTGATGACATTGAGCTCCTAATACAGGGCCCTGGGACAGGAACCAATTTTTCTTCCATATAACCAAGGTGCGGAGACATCGCCACATGATCTTGATCATACGAAGTTGGTTCCCCCTCGGGGAAAACCCTTTGGTCCTGAGCCACCACTGTAAGGGTCTCATGTACAGCAGGCCAAAAGGTATCGCGTTGGACGCAGCTGCCATCAGACCCAACAGTTTCTGAAACTGTTTTACAGTGCGTGACTGGCCTAGCTTCAGTTCTTTCACGGCTGATAGAATAGCAGTGATGCGAGCGGGTGAAAGACAAGCCTGCATCGTCACTGAATTCCATACCACACCAAGAAAAGTGGTCCTCTGTAGTGGAGAAAGCATACTCTTCTTGGCATTTAGTCTTAACCCCAGTTTTTGAATATGACGAATATGAGCGAGGACGACATCTCAATGCCGAACCACCATCTGTGCTAATATCAACCAGTCATCTATGTAATTCATGAACTATTGTCTGTAGCACTCTTTTGTATAGAGGTGGGCAGCCCTTTTCTGTAATCTGCAGGACCCATTGTGAAATGTTTGATTTCCACTCTGCCAGAAAATCTACTAAAGGTAACCAGCCTCAATATAATTCCCATTATATTGAGAACATACGTTTCAGCAACCTGAAGCGTACTGGCAGGAACCAACTGATTTTTTGTGACTGTATTTTTATCCTCCTCAGAGGATGCGAGTGTGACGCAGCGTCTTGTGAGTACCACGTCACGAGCTCGCTGGAGACCGCTGCGCCCCGAAGCACCAAAGGTGGCAGGGTTGGCAGAACGGCCCCCTGAGGGCAACGAGGTGAAACGGGCACCGTATACCAGTGAACACCGCTCCACACCACTGGCGTCAGGACTTCTTCTGACCTGAAGCCTTCTTAGCCTGAAACACGACCCTCAGGTCTGTCTTCGGCTTCGAAGGCTTGGGCTGAGAGTGCTGTCCCGACCCACCGTATCTTTGAAGTGGAGCGCGAGAAGCGACACTCTCTTTTTGCTGCGCTCTATATGAGGAGCTATATGGCTGGGGCTACTCACGCCCAGCAACCCCAGAGGATGGATGGTGGCGTGGAAGATATTTCTTGAAGGCCTCCGCTTGTTTCTTGGACTCCTGAAACCTATCGATGACTGAGTTGACAGCGTCGCTGAACAGGCCAGATGGCTCAAGCGGGGCGTCGAGGAGAAAGGCCCTGTCTTTTTCTTTTATTTCTGACAGGTTGAGCCACAGGTGTCTCTCTGTCACCAACAAGGCTGCCATAGACTCTGGTGGTCTCCTTGGTGGCTCTCAGAGATAAGTCTGTGGCTCAACGCACGAGTGATCACCTCCACCAGCTCCTCATATTCTGGGAAAAGAGATGGCAAGTCTTCTTCCCCCATTTCACGAGTTCACACTTACAAATAATCAGATAGTAAATAGTATGCTTAATAGTATGCGAAACAGAAAATCGTTAATCTCTCTGCCTTGCTGCTCAGAGTGGTTTGTGTCCGTAACGTCGTATAGCTTTGTTTTGAATCTCTTATGTTCATTCATTGTTGCTTTTATTATTATCTTATATCTAATATTGCCTACCACATTAATCTGACGTTGATAGCTTTTAATCTTTTAATCTAAATCACTATTACAACGCGTTTGCACCTCGCTAGCTTGTTAATTTATCAATCTCTCGCGCGCTCCTTTTTTCCTTTTTCTACGCGTTCATCAAACAGCTGTGGTAAATCAGATCAGTTTACAAAAACTGTGAGTCATGTCATCCTCTCCTTCTATTGCAAGTTGTTCTGCTTGTCACATGTTCAGTATAGCTTTCTCTGTCAGCGACGAGGGATTTACATATCATAAATTTAGGGAAATAGTCAGGCTGACAGAGAAAATCTCAGAATTAGAGACACACATCCAAACCTTAATCGAGGATAGTAAGAATGCAAGGGCTTCAGATACTGTTTTAGATGCGACCAGCTTAGTGAACTCTGTACATTGTTCGGTTCCAGCTGTAGAGCCTGTGCAGCAGGGGTACTTGGGTAACGGTGAGGCGACCTAGCAGCGGAAAACACCACTCTTCCGTTCCAATAAGAACATCAAACAGGTTCTCCCCACTCAGTGAGGCACCCACTGAGAATCCTGTTGAAAGTGCCCTAGTTATCGGCAATTCTAATACACGGAACGTGAAAATAGAGACACCAGCCACCATAGTCACATGTTTGCCGGGAGCCAGAGCACCTGACATCAAAGCAAATTTAAAAGTGCTAATGCTAATCGTAAATACTCTAAAATTATAATTCACGTTGGCACTAATGATGTTCAACTTCGCCAGTCGGAGATCACTAAAATTAACATTAAAGATGTGTTTGAACTCGCAAGTACAATGTCAGGAAAAGTAATCTGCTCTGGCCCTTATCCTGTTCGTCGGAGTGATGAGATAGTTAGCAGATTATCATCACTCAATGGCTGGCTGTCTAAGTGGTGTCTGCAAAATAATATAGGTTTCATAGGCAATTGGAAAAGTTTTTGGGGCAAACCTGACCTGTTGAAAAGAGATGGTATTCATCCCTCCTGGGATGGTGCTGCTCTTCTCTCTGGTAATATGGCACATAGTCTTAGAGCTGAAACATGACAAACTGGGGTCCAGGTCAGGAAGCAGACAGACCGACTAAACCGACCGTCTGCTAGCTGCCTTACATTACAGAAGTCAGATAATTCCCAACACATAGAAATTCTTACACCTAGATATTATCACATAGAGACTGTGTCTGTACCCTGAATTAGTAAAAACAAAAAACCCATTTAATGGTAAAAATTTAATTGATGTTCAACAAATAAAAAATAAAGATAATAATGATAAACAAATGATAAAGCTTGGGTTGTTAAATATTCGATCCCTTTCTTCAAACGCACTTATTGTACATGATATTATCACAGAAAATAATCTAGATGTGCTGTGTTTGACAGAAACTTGGCTAAAACTGGACGATTACATTACTTTAAATGAGTCTAGCCCTCAAGGATACGATTATCGACACAATCCTCGTCAGAAAGGCAAAGGGGGAGGTGTTGCTGTAATTTATAATAATATTTACAGTAGTAGTCAAAAGTCTTTCAAATATAATTCCTTCGAAGTGATGGTGCTTTATGTAACATTATGTAAGCTGATATTTGTGCTGGCTACTGTATACAGGCCACCAGGACACCATACAGACTTTATCAAAGAATTTGCTGATTTTCTATCGGAGTTAGTACTAGCTGCAGATAAAGTCCTTGTTGTTGGTGATTTTAATATCAATGTAGATAATAAAAAGACGCATTGGGATTGGCATTTACAGACATTCTGAACTCTATTGGAGTTAGACAACACGTGTCAGGACCCACTCATTGTCGTAACCATACTTTAGATCCAATATTGTCATATGGAATCGATATTGATGCCACTGAAATTCTGCAGCAGAGTGATGGCATCTCAGATCATTATCTAGTCTTGTGTATACTACATTTACTCAAGGCTGCTAAACTGCCTCCCTGCCATAAATTTGGTAGAACCATCACTTCTACCACTAAAGATCGCTTTATAAATAATCTTCCTGATCAGTTTCATCGCCTTAGCATACCAGACAGCTTAGAAGACCTCGATGTTACAACAGAAACTATTGCCTCTGTCTTTTCCAGCACTCAGTTGCTCCTTTGCGCTTAAAAAAGATTAAGAAAATTAATCCAACACCGTGGTACAACAAGCACACTTGGGCCCTAAAGGAAGCAGCCAGAAAAATGGAGCGCAGCTGGAAGAAAACAAAACTAGAAGTTTTTTGCATTTCGTGGAGAGAGAGAATGATTGAGTACAGAAAGGCCTTAAAAACTGCTAGATCTGCCTATTTTTCAAAACTTTTAGAAGAAAATAAGCACAACCCTAGGTATTTATTTGATACAGTGGCTAAACTAACAAGAAATAAAGCTTCAACTTCTGATGTTTCCAAACAGCACAGCAGAAATGACTTTATGAACTTCCTTACTTGCAAGATTGACAATATTAGAGAGGAAGTTATAACCATGCAACCGTTTACTACGGTATCGCGTCAGACAGTGCATTGTAGTGTCCCTGAGGAAAAATTAAATTCATTTACTGCTTTAGGAGAGAAAGAATTGTCCAAATTTGTTAAATCATCAAAATCAACAACATGTATGTTAGGACCCTATACCGACTAAGCAATTGAAAGAGATGCTTCCAGAGGTCATAGATCCTCTTCTTAATATCGTTAATTCGTCTTTATCACTAGGATATGTACCAAAAACTTTTAAGCTGGCTATTATTAAACCTCTTATTAAAAAAACACAACTTGATCCTAGAGAATTAGTCAATTACAGGCCGATCTCAAATCTCACTTTTCTGTCAAAAATACTAGAAAAGGCAATATCATCACAACTATGTTCCTTTTTAGAAAGAAATAGTATCTGTGAGGATTTCCAGTGAGGATTTAGACCATACCATAGTACTGAGACTGCTCTCACTAGAGTTACTAATGATTTGCTTTTATCATCAGATCGTGGTTGTATCTCTCTATTAGTGTTACTGGATCTTAGTGCTGCATTTGACACTATTGATCACAATATTCTTTTGAATAGACTCAAAAATGATGTTGGCATTAGTGGAATTGCACTGTCATGGTTCAAATCATACTTATCTGATCGTTATCATTTTGTAGTAGTAAACGAAGAGATGTCATATCGATCACAAGTTCAATATGGAGTACTGCAAAGCTCAGTACTAGGACCACTCTGTACATGCTACCCTCGAGAGATATCATAAGGAAGCATGGCATTGGTTTTCACTGTTACGCTGATGATACTCAGCTCTATATTTCTTCGCGCCCTGACGAAACTTACCAATTCACAAAATTAACGGAATACATAGCTGATATAAAAAATTGGATGACCAGTAATTTCCTACAACTAAATTCATAAAAAACAGAGATTCTAATTTTTGTACCAAAAACTTCTTCACATAATAACCTAGAATACTGTCTAACACTTGATGGCTGCTCTGTTAAGTCTTCGTCGTCAGTTAGGAACCTGGGTGTGCTTTTTGATACCAATCTTTCATTTGAAGGCCATGTTTCTAGCATCTGTAAAAACGCATTCTTCCATCTTAAAAATATATCTAAACTACGACATATGTTCTCAATGACAAATACAGAACAATTAGTTCATGCGTTCATGACCTCAAGGCTAGATCACTGTAACGCTTTACTGGGTGGTTGTTCTGCTCGCCTGATAAATAAACTACAGCTCGTACAAAATGCAGCAGCTAGAGTTCTTACTAGAACTAGGAAGTATGATCATATTAGCCCAGTTCTGTCAACACTGCATTGGCTTCCTGTTAAACATCGTATAGATTTTAAAATCTTGCTAATTACTTACAAAGCACTAAATGGTTTAGCTCCCCAGTACCTGAGTGAGCTCTTAATGCATTATAGTCCTTCACGTCTATTGCAATCTCAGAGTTCAGGCCGGCTGATAATACCTAGAATATCAAAATCAACCACAGGTGGTAGATCCTTCTCCTATTTGGCACCTAAACTCTGGAACAATCTTCCTAGCATTGTTCGGGAAGCAGACACACTGTCAGTTTAAATCTAGAATAAAAACACATCTCTTTAACCTGGCATACACATAACACATTATCAATTTATATTTTCAAATCCGTTAAAGGATTATTAAGTTGCATAAATTAGGTCAGCGGAACCAGAAACACTTCCTATAACACCAGATGTACTCGTTACATCAGAAGAAGAATGGCATCTACGCTAATATTAGTCTTTCTGTTTATCCCGAGGTTTACCGTAGTCAACCGGATCCGGGCCGTATCCAGGTGAGATCAAGGACCTGCGCCTTGACACGACCACAATGCAGCCCTGAAGTATCAGCAGAGATTGAGTCAACTAAATCATCCATTGTGAAGGCCTCATCAACACGACAGCCAGTGGCACAGTTCCTCAACAAACCATCTGTACTGCTGTGATGAATACGATCCTCAACTGAATGGAACTGGAATAAATACCTTGAATGTTGCGATCCCATCTGACTTATGTTAGCTACCTGAATCGTAACAAAGCACTGTTTGCCAGAGGAGAACTGGCCCCCCGACTAAGCCTGGTTTCTCCCAAGGTTTTTTTCTTTCTCCTTTTTAACACCTATTTGCCACCTGATGTCACCTGTTGGAGTTTGGGTTCCTTGCCGCTGTCACCTTTGGCTTGCTTAGTTGGGGACACTTGACATTTGATATATTTAACAGTGCTTTGCATCTGTCTGCATTGATACCATTTTCTTTAAGAGCTGCTGTGCAGCCAAAATTATATACCAGTTATCAATGTAAAGCTGCTTTGACACAATCTGCATTGTAAAAAGTGTTATATAAATAAAGGTGACTTGACTTGACTCGAATTAACGCTGCCTTCACGTGCTATCGGAATTATTGTAAATACGAGCTTCCTAGGTAAAAGTTGCACATGAACATTTACATATATGTGTAATGATAATAGGCAAGAATAAACCTGGTGTCCTCCATGAGTCTTATTCATTCTGACAACAAAGCACTTGAATGGAACAATCGTGTAATCACGACTTCTTAAGTGGTAATTATGAAATTTCCAATATCAGGTAAAGGCAGTATCAATCAAGTCCCCTGACTAGTTTGGATTCAATGACCAGCAGGGAGAGTGCAGACAGCCGCTTTATGTCTCATGGTTCATTCTTCACTCTTTTAAGTTGCAAGAAGGATCTCTCGCCCTCGCAGTTGGCAACAGGCAGGGTAAAGAACAGTCCGAGTGCAACGAATATACTTGGGTAAGTAGTCTGTAGCCCGTTTTTTTGGTAGAATTTGCAGCATATCCTCTGGTGAATGATTTTTCAAAAAAACTTGATATTGCAGGTACTTTTTAAAGATGGCTATGTGTCATGATATTTTCTCTTTTTTTTAATACACATTTCGCACAACCGCTAAGCTGATGCTGCCTATCCATTTTGATTGATTCTGTCTGGAGGGGGTAAATACAGACCTGATTGACCTGACCCAATCGCAGTTTCTTTATATGCACATATTGTATCATTAACTGTTCATTTTGTATCCGTATCTTTCCAGCAAAATAATATATATACAAAACATGACATTTTTTTAAAAGGTCTAGTCATTATCTTGATCACTTGGTGCCCCCCTATTAGCTGGTGCCCCAGGGTACTCGCCCAATCCCGTCTATGGATAATCCGGCCCTGATTGCCAGGTATGTTTGCACACACAAGGAATTTGCTTTGGTGACAGAGGAAGCTTCCAGTACACAGAGACAACTACAGTACACAAACAGTAAAATAAAAAATAAAGATATGTGAAAAAAGATATTATATATATACATTATATATATATATATATATATATATATATATATATATATATATATATATATATAATATCTTTTTTCACATATCTTTATTTTTTGGAGATTGCACAGACTGAGCATCCACGAACGTACTGGGAGACATCCGGGGTCATACTGGGCCACCAGTATTGAGCTTGGAGGAGCGGGAGAGTACGCTGGCTGCTTGGGTGTCCAGAGCCCGGGGAAGTGTGAAGGGAGCCCAGAAGGGTTGTTCTCAAGGAGGTGGGTACATAGATTTTTCCCTGCACCCGTCCATACCGGCGTGATGAATACAATCCTCAACTGGATGGAGCTGAATTAAATACTTTGAATGTGGCGATCCTATTGGACTTATGATAGCAACCTAAGTTGTAACAAAGCACTGTTCGCCAGAGGAGAACTGGCCCCCCGACTAAGCCTGGTTTCTCCCAAGGTTTTTTTTTTCTCTATTTTAACACTTATTTGCCACTTGTGTGCCACCTCTTTGCCACCTGATGTCACCTATTGGAGTTTGGGTTCCTTGCCGCTGTCACCTTTGGCTTGCTTAGTTGGGGACACTTGACATTCGACTTGACATTTGATATTCAACAGAGCTTTGATCTGCCTGCATTGACACTATTCTTTAAGAGCTGCTGTGCAGCCAAAATAATGTACCAGTTATCAATGTAAAGCTGCTTTGACACAATCTACATTGTAAAAAGCGCTATATAAATAAAGGTGACTTGACTTGACTTCCATGAGAAGTAAGTGCAAGGGTGGAGTCGGGAGGCTCTCCGTGGTACTGTGACAGCACTGCTCCCACCCCGGTGGTGGAGGCTGTCTCTGACAGGGCAAACCCAGTTGTTTCAGAAGGGTTGGTGAGATGAAGTTGCCAGAGGAGCCTGAGTCGACGAGGGAGTGTACTGAAACAACATGACGTGGGGTGAGCAGTTGTACTTTCAGCAGTCTTAAATTATTGATAGTAGGTTCCAATTGGAGGGTACTCAACACTGTACGTGGGGGACGTGAGGGGCACACTCGAATGAAAGTGCCCAGGAGCTCCGCAATACAAACGTAGTCCTGTAGCGAGATGTCGAGTGCGCTCCGGGCAGGAGAGGCGACTGGAATCCACCTGCATAGGTTCTGGTACTGGAGGACAGGCAGCGGATGAGGATGGAGAATGAACGGTTATTTCCAGTAAGAAGGTTGTAAGATGTTGGGCAATCGTCACTGCTTTCTGCATGAAGTTCTCCAATCTGACCTTATCATAAATAGCCATTTGGGCTCTGAGCTGGGGATTTAAACCTTGATGCTAAGCAGTCAGTAATGTGGTTTCGTTCCATCCACAAGAGGCCGCTAGAGTCCGAAACTGTAGAGTGTAATCACTGGCCGAAGAACTGCCTTGCCGGAGACGGATGAGTTGGTCGGAAACGCAGAGCGATCCTGTGGCGAGACTGAAAACTTCCTGGAAATGAGAAGAGAAATCATCAAAAGAGTTAATGAGGTACGACTGTGAATTCCAGATGGCTTGTGCCCAGAGTAATGCCCGTCTGGTGAGCAAGGAGATTAGGTGAATTTATGGGAATGCATCTCGATGTATAGAGACACTTGCCACATTCTACCGCCTCACACGAATAGTTGGAAGAGAGGGCCATGGGAGTGGCAGAGGCAGATTGATGGTGTGTGTGCTGGCTGATGATCGCTGACAGGTGAACGTGATCAGTCCTCAGGTGACTGGGATCTGGTGACTGTGGTGGGTAGCAACTGTGGTGACTCCCTGACAAATATGATCAGAAATATTATGACAATATTATTTTTTCATATCATATGATAGATATTTATCACTATATTAATTTACTATTAATGGGGAAGGATATGCTCTGCATGTTTGTTAGACCTTGAGAATGAATGGAAACATAACTTGTTTGTTCACAATTAAACTGCATTAAGCCACCTTTTAATTTGCCATCAACAATAGTGTTTAATAAAGTTAATTAATAAAACTGATTAATGATTAACTGATTAAAACTGAACAATTAATGATCAATTAATCAATCTTAAATGAAAAATAACAATTTACAACAAAACATTGCATTTTTATTATTTGTCAAATAAGATGCTGCATGACAGATCTGTTTGATATTAAAACATGGATGAAAAATATCTTGGTTGTATGATATTCCTTACAAACAATGGTAATATTAATTTAAGAAGTACATTTTACTATATATTTTAGTAATATAGTTCTGTAAAAATTTCTTCCAAGTTAAAGCAAATTTTTATTTGACGGTTTGTCATTAAGTTTTTTCCAAATGAAAAAATCTCGGAGTACTCAGATATTGAGAAGACAGATGCTGAAAACACTGTAAGCGTCTCACGTATGTTTGAGTTTGCATAGTAGACAAAACTACGCTGTTCATTCACACAGACACGCAAAACATGCAGACTTATAAGCGACGTGCTTTGACTGGCTGTTGTCGCATTCATTTCTGCTGTGTGAAGGCCTTAATCTCTGCTGTTGGTGAAACTCACGTAATAGTTTGTGACATCAAACGCCCCCCATACCGTCTCTCCTCTGTCCTTGGATTGCCAGGTATCCATTTCAGGGATACTATTGTAAAGGTGGTGGGCCCCACAAAAACAATTCACAATTAATATTTTGATAAATTGTTTTTAATTAAACTTGTTCGGGCGCCAGGCAGGTATAGGCCTGGCAAAAAAAAATAAAAATAATAAAATAATAATAATAATAATATATAATATATATATATATATATATATAAAAAAAGAACAGATGAACAATTTCAGACCCTGCTACTTACTCTTTTTGTTCTTGGTTTATATTTAGATACGCGCAGATACGTCACAGTTCATTAACATGGCTTTCGCAACAGTAGACACAGACACGCAAAACATGCAGACTTATAAGCGACGTGCTTTGACTGGCTGTTGTCGCATTCATTTCTGCTGTGTGAAGGCCTTAATCTCTGCTGTTGGTGAAACTCACGTAATAGTTTGTGACATCAAACGCCCCCCATACCGTCTCTCCTCTGTCCTTGGATTGCCAGGTATCCATTTCAGGGATACTATTGTAAAGGTGGTGGGCCCCACAAAAACAATTCACAATTAATATTTTGATAAATTGTTTTTAATTAAACTTGTTCGGGCGCCAGGCAGGTATAGGCCTGGCAAAAAAAAATAAAAATAATAAAATAATAATAATAATAATATATATATATATATATATATAAAAAAAAAGAACAGATGAACAATTTCAGACCCTGCTACTTATTCTTTTTGTTCTTGGTTTATATTTAGATACGCGCAGATACGTCACAGTTCATTAACATGGCTTTCGCAACAGTAGATTCACATGTCTGTTTTAAACCCCACTTTGTCCATGAATAAGTAGTTCGTAGAAGTAAGGGGAATACACAAATCAACAAAACAAAATAAATATAGACTCAAACTAGAAAAACTCCATCAAATGAACATATCGGAAGTGCGTGTTGGAATAGTTTGTGTATGTGTGCGTGTGTGTCAGAGAGCGCATTTGCTTGATTGTTTGTGGGAAAGAATGGCTTCTCGTCACTGACCCAAGTGCAGCTGATCACAGAGCTATTGAAGAGTGTCTAGGGACCGTAGTGGACTCAACGATGATCTTTGTTACGACCGGCTTTCCCATTTGGACGGCTTAGCGATGCTTAAACGTGAAGGTAACTTTACAACTTTGCGCCAGTTCACAAGCTCCGTGCAGCAGGTCTGGAAGCGTCAGGCCGTCAGGAACACGAGCCACACTCCACACGTTAACGCACTCAACTTCTCTCCCACTACTCTCAACTGTGTTTACTTGTGACGTCTCTCTCCTTCCGGTGTGTGAGCTTCACCATTATATTCGCTTCTCTCATTAATTGATGTGCACGCCTCCCTTTTAACTTTTGTGCAATGAAAGTGAAAGTAGACAAGTGGCATCCGGACTTTTCCGTTCTGCCACACTACACATTAGTAAAATGATCACATTTTATTTCCTTTGTCTACAGATAAACTTATAAAAGTAGCCCAAAAAACCGCAACCCTGTAATTTTTCCCGCAACTGCATTTTCAAAATAGCCCAATTGTGCGGGTAAACCGTGACCCTGGTAACTATGACAGTGTTACACACTCTGAACATCAATGAACAACAAGGAAACAAACAGGGTCAACAGGCGGGAAAAAGGAGTAAGGATGTGTGGTGGAAGGGTACAGAGGAAAACAGAGGAAGAGGTAGAAGAGGCCAAGACTGAGATGATACAGAAACTTGCTGCAAATACTCACAACGCAAATTAAATGATGATGAAAACTCACCTTTTAGGTAATCGACAACAACACTGATACACTGAACATGCATGTTCCAGCCAGGTTTGTCACTTGTTTGGGGTCCCCTTGAAACATTTCTTTGTCGTCAGTGCTTTGCATTGTGTTTCTGTATTTGGGCGTGTTGTGAACTTTTGCAGTGTGTTTCTGTATTTGGTTGTGTTGTGAGTATTTACAGCATGTTTTGTCAAACTGATTAAGACGTTTTCTTAATTTGCTGGTGTTTTTTCTATTTGCACGTGTTTTCTTCAGTTGAGCTCTCTCGGCTACAGTAAAAGACTATAGAGACATAACACACACATATGCATTAATACAGTATATGTGTGTGTCTTGTCTTTTTCTTTATATCACATGACGTTGTAGCTACTGTATTTTTTTGACAGACCAACAGTAAAAGTGTATCTGAATCCTGTCCAGTCTCGTCCAGTCTAGAGTAACGTGTTCATTTGTACTGTTAAAATGTATGTCATACAGATAAAGTGCAGTCTTGTGTATTTTCAATCACTGTCATCAAAATCATAGCCATATTACTTGTAGCATCTGTACAAAGATCAGATCTGCCAGCCTACTTTAGAATCTCCAGAATGCTTTTACCCTCCTGAACTGTGCATATAAATCACGAATCGACTCCGGCAAGTCCGGGACCAATTGCCCCATTGGCACCTTTGTTACCTCATTGAAGAAAAACAGGAGATATGCTCACCAGCTCCAGGGACTTCAAAGAGTCACCCTGGTGGGGCTAAGGGCCATGTAGTCACAGACACCGGCCACAACCCCAACCCCACATCACACACACACATACAGACACACGCAAATGCACATGGAGTTTGTATGTACATGCTTTTCTCCAAATATGACTGCCAAAGTGTACCTGTCGTTGTATTCCAAGGTGCATATATATATCCCTAATATATAAGCTTAGCTATGACTGTAGTGCGTTAGTTCTATCATAAACGGTATAATTCAAGTATAAACTGTATCTCCCCTTTTATGTATTTGCCATCTGACAAGTTTGGTCTCATCGTAAAGCTGTCGTTATGCCCTAACTGAAAATGTATGTCACATTACTGTAAAATGTATTCTTCTATTTGTAATGGTATTTTGAAGAAAATGTACTCAGATCTGACACGTCATAAACCATGCAAATTAGGTCATAAATGGAGACAAAGAAAAAAGTTTGCCCACCAAAATTGCACCCTCATCATTGGCTGACGTACCCAAGGAGGCGTGCTGGTCTGTTGTCCTTAAAACACCATGACATGCATCTCTTCGTTGCACAAGTTTTTCTTTTGTCAAGCGTTCGTCATCCTTCATCACTTAGGAGACGGACTCTCTCTCTTCTTTATTTTCCGGTTCTCTTACTCTCAAGTTAAAACCCTGTTTGAAAAAACCGCAGAAGAACGCACCCGCCTGGAAAAGGACCAATCGCCAAACTACGTGTATGGAAACTACTACAGACAGGCGAGCAATCACAGTACCCAAACTAATGCAAGTACCGAACAATTTCTTTCCACGCGCTTTAAGCTCTGTGTAAACTGAGTTTCCTTGCTGGCTCTCAAAGGTTTTAACTGTTTGTAATTTTGCCATTTCTTTGGCCACCTCTGCTTTCTTGACTTTACTTTCCTTTTATTCTATGTATGTTTTCGTGTTGTATTTTAGTCATATATTCGTAGTTCGTATCTATTGAGTACATTATATTCATGCTCGATTGTTTCTGCTGCTCATTCAGGAATCCAAGTCAATTTTACGTTTGATTCTGCAAACTGCTTTACGGTTTAATGCTACAGGGAAGTTAATTCTCGTGGCCAGATAGTCTATGAAAAAACGGATGGTTTGCTGGACAAACTAGGATAGTCTTTCTCAAACAACTCTTAAACTAGAACTAGGCATATATGTAATTAATTATAATCTGTTGTAATTAATTCACAATATATGTGCATAATTCCCTTTTTGGTCGATCTATATTATAATTAATCATAACACGCTATGATCTGATTATATACAGTGGGTACGGAAAGTATTCAGACCCCCTTAAATTTTTCACTCTTTGTTAAATTGCAGCCATTTGCTGAAATCATTTAAGTTCGTTTTTTTTTCCTCATTAATGTACACACAGCACCCCATATTGACAGAAAAACACAGAACTGTTGACATTTTTGCAGATTTATTAAAAAAGAAAAACTAAAATATCACATGGTCCTAAGTATTCAGACCCTTTGCTGTGACACTCATACATTTAACTCAAGTGCTGTCCAATTCTTCTGATCATCCTTGAGATGGTTCTATACCTTCATTTGAGTCTAGCTGTGTTTGATTATACTGGTTGGACTTGATTAGGAAAGCCACACACCTGTCTATATAAGACCTTACAGCTCACAGTGCATGTCAGAGCAAATGAGAATCATGAGGTCAAAGGAACTGCCTGAAGAGCTCAGAGACAGAATTGTGGCAAAGTACAGATCTGGCCAAGGTTACAAAAAAATTTCTGCTGCACTTAAGCTTCCGAAGAGCACAGTGGCCTCCATAATCCTTAAATGGAAGACGTTTGGGACGACCAGAACCCTTCCTAGAGCTGGCCGTCCGGCCAAACTGAGCTATCGGGGGAGAAGAGCCTTGGTGAGAGAGGTAAAGAAGAACCCAAAGATCACTGTGGCTGAGCTCCAGAGATGTAGTCGGGAGATGGGAGAAAGTTGTAGAAAGTCAACCATCACTGCAGCCCTCCACCAGTCTGGGCTTTATGGCAGAGTGGCCGACAGAAGCCTCTCCTCAGTGCAAGACACATGAAAGCCTGCATGCAGTTTGCTAAAAAACACCTGAAGGAATCCAAGATGGTGCGAAATAAGATTCTCTGGTCTGATAGAACTTTTTGGCCTTAATTCTAAGCAGTATGTGTGGAGAAAACCAGGCACTGCTCATCACCTGTCCAATACAGTCCCAACAGTGAAGCATGGCGATGGCAGCATCATGCTGTGGGGGTGTTTTTCAGCTGCAGGGACAGGACGACTGGTTGCAATTGAGGAAAAGATGAATGCGGCCAAGTACAGGGATATCCTGGACAAAAACCTTCTCCAGAGTGCTCAGGACCTCAGACTGGGCCGAAGGTTTACCTTCCAACAAGACAATGACCCTAAGCACACAGCTAAAATAACGAAGGAGTGGCTTCACAACAACTCTGTGAATGTTCTTGAATGGCCCAGCCAGAGCCCTGACTTAAACCCAATTGAGCATCTCTGGAGAGACCTAAAAATGGCTGTCCACCAACGTTTACCATCCAACCTGACAGAACTGGAGAGGATCTGCAAGGAGGAATGGCAGAGGATCCCCAAATCCAGGTGTGAAAAACTTGTTGCATCTTTCCCAAAAAGACTCATGGCTGTATTAGATCAAAAGAGTGCTTCTACTAAATACTGAGCAATGGGTCTGAATACTTAGGACCATGTGATATTTCAGTTTTTCTTTTTTAATAAATCTGCAAAAATGTCAACAATTCTGTGTTTTTCTGTCAATATGGGGTGCTGTGCGTACATTAATGAGGAAAAAAAATGAACTTAAATGATTTTAGCAAATGGCTGCAATATAACAAAGAGTGAAGCATTTAAGGGGGTCTGAATACTTTCCGTACCCACTGTATATATATTTCACCCATGATTTGAGCTAATTGATTAAATACCTGTAATTCGCTACAGAAGCATAATTTTGGTGGAGAAACGCGGGCAACCCAGAATAAATCTGTGCGAGTATTAATGTTTTCCGCGCGCTGTTTTCAGTGAGACGAGACTCGCTCTATAAACGTTAACAAATTGCTATTTTGTGTCTAAAAATTGTAACCAATTGTTAACCGTTTAAAATAAACTGCAGTTTATTAATATTTGAAACTTGTTCCTGCAAAAGGCAGACAATCTTTTTGCAACACAGTTTTAATATTAATTTCCGCTTGAATTAGCTAAGAAATCGTTGTTCAGCGTGTTTTAAAAGATAGTTTGATATGTAAAATTGGGAGGTTATCGACACCCTGATCCAGTGTTGATTTGTAATGCAGCGAAGAAATCCTGCAAAGTTACATATTTGTGTGCACTAAGTTTGCACAAAAAGGATCCACTGATCCCCAAAATTGTGTACCCATGCTAAAAGGTTGCATATTCGTGTCCAGTGAACTGGCACAAAAGAATCCGCTGAGATTCTAAATATTGTAAGTGATAAGTTGCAGTTAAATCGGCCGTGTGCTAGATTTAAAAGTCAGGATTGTAAAGTAGGTGGATGCAGTATCTCTGACTAAATGCCAGAGGGCAGTCTCTTCAGGTGTGTGGCACACCTCCCTACGTCATTGTTGTGTGGACTCATTGACGCCACCTTGTGGGCGTTCTGGGTTAGGTCCGCTTTCCTTGCCTTGATCTGAATTGTTTCCAACTTCCCCTTGGCTATTTTAATTTGCTTACTGATATAATTTTTTTTTTCATGGTTATCCTTTTCACTTGTATTTGGAATGTGGTTTACTGATTTAAAATTAGTTTAAACATGTTTAAATTTTTAATTTGAATTAAGTTCCCCTTCCAACAAGAGATTTCACTTTCTGGAAGTGCTCCCCCTTGTGGACACTCCCCAGATAAGTCAATTCCCTCCCCTTTTCGTTTTTCTTTTTGTTTTTTCCTGTTTACATTTTTACTTTATTCTACTTTATTATTATTATTATTTTTTTTTTTTTTTTTTGGTTTCTGGTAATAGCATTCTCTATTTTATACACTTATTTCAGATTGAATTAAACAACGTTTAATTGAAATTTAAAATTAAGTGGTGTCATCAGCTGGCATTTGCTCATCAAGAAGCACTCCCCCTTTGAGGAATTCTCAAATAGGGAAGGCTTTCTCCTCTCTTTTCCTCCCATTCTGTTATTCTATGCACTTATGTAAATTCAATTAAACAGAGTTTAAGTCAAATTTGAATCAAGTGCCTCTGAACTGTTTTTACTTTGCCTTATTGTTTATTCTTGTTCTGCTTTTCAGCTAGTTCATTCTGACTGTCATTTTAGACCCCTATTCTTTTGCCCCACACACTTAATTATTTCAATTCGGTTTAAACAAGATTTAGATTGAGTTTTAAATTTACAGTTAAGCTGTGTTTACTTGACCATTTGTGTACTTGCAGATAGTGCCCCCTCTAGTGCTCGGTGGTGAGTTGACGGTTGTTTCAGTGAGTTCCAGTGAGTGGAGTCACCTGGCCTGGCGGATCCGGCGCTGGCTGTGTGTGTGAACATTTCTGACCTCATACCAAGGCAACACGTAGGACATCAGGTGTAGGAAGGCAACGAGTCCAGGCTGACAGCTAAGGCAATTTTGGTTTAATTTCCCTTTTCAGGCATATGCATGACAGAACCGCCCGTTTGGAGTAACTGCCCGTTGAGGGGACAGACTCTGGGTTCAGGGAAAACTCAATTTTGACCTGTCAGCCTGGCCGTTGGCAAAAACACCTCGCCCGGGTACAGTTGCAAATCTAACGACTGTGCTAAAAGTCGCTGTTTGAGTGGTTGTATCATGGTAAAAGGGTACAGGGTGCCCACGGACACCGCAGTTGAGTGTTGGAGCGTCTAGGAAAGGTTGACGCTGCCACTGAGTCCTTATCTGAGCAATCACAATTCACCCCAGGCCTAGAGTAATGACATACAGTCCACTCACTTATTAAAAGCCCTAGAATATTAGATATTCTCTGGTCATTTAAGTGTTTGGCCAAACCCCTTTTACTCTTAAACCATACCATCTCCTTAGGTTTGATAACTCAACAGCGCCCTCATCAGGCCTGCCATAAACCCTAACTGTGGTAATAAGTTTAAGCTCCTTAACTCCCCTCTATCTCTTTCTGCTCTTATCACACTTTTGTTTATTTACTCGTTAATCGTTTCTATTTTGTCCTGGTCTATTTGCTTCTCTGTCATGTTTTGTTTCTTTCAGTTCACGTAAAAGCAGTACCTGTGAGAGCCATCACGGAAGCTGAATAATAGATAAACGACCCGAGCAGCCAGAGTCACTAGAGGACCAACTGAGCTACCGCCTGTCAAAATCTTTATTTAAACCCGGCACTCACCCACACAAAGTCCCACGTGGCCATTCCCGGCCATTGACGATAAGTGTCTGGCCTACATTCCACTAACTGTCTGCACCAATTAGTTGGAATCACACACAAAGTGTACCAAATCATGTATTATCATAACTTGTTAATCCCGCACGTGCTTGCATTGGTTCTGTTTGTGCTGTCTTTCTCTCACCAACAGCAAGCCAACGTGTTCAGATCATCCAGCCCCGGCACCCACTGGCACCATCTCAAGTCAAGTCAAGTCAAGTCACCTTTATTTATATAGTGCTTTTTACAATGTAGATTGTGTCAAAGCAGCTTTACAGTGATAACTGGTACATTATTTTGGCTGCACAGCAGCTCTTAAAGAATAGTGTCAATGCAGGTAGATCAAAGCACTGTTGAATATCAAATATCAATTGTCCCCAACTAAGCAAGCCAAAGGCGACAGCGGCAAGGAACCCAAACTCCAACAGGTGACATCAGGTGGCAAACAGGTGTTAAAATGGAGAAAAAACCTTGGGAGAAACCAGGCTTAGTCGGGGGGCCAGTTCTCCTCTGGCAAAAAAGTGCTTTGTTACGACTCAGGTTGCTATCATAAGTCAGATAGGATCGCAACATTCAAAGTATTTAATTCAGTTCCATCCAGTTGAGGATCGTATTCATCACACGACGGTGTGGACGGTTGTTGAGGAGATGCGCCACTGGTTGTCATGTTGATGAGGCCTTCATAGTGGATAATCTAGTTGACTCAATCTCTGCTGATACTTCAGGGCTGCGTTGTGGTCATGTCAAGGCGCAGGTCCTCGATCTCACCTGGATACGGCCTCGGGATAAGAAAGACTAATATTAGCGTAGATGCCATTCTTCTTCTGATGTAACGAGTACATCTGGTGTTATTGGAAGTGTTCCCGGTTCCGGCTGACCTAATTTATGCAGCCTAATAATCCTTTAACGGATTTGAAAAAATAAATTGATAATGTGTTATGTGTATGCCAGGTTAAAGAGATGTGTTTTTAGTCTAGATTTAAAGGTTCCCAGGTTCCTAACTGACGACGAAGACTTAACAGAGCAGCCATCAAGTGTTAGACAGTATTCTAGGTTATTATGTGAAGAAGTTTTTGGTACAAAAATTAGAATCTCTGTTTTTTATGAATTTAGTTGTAGGAAATTACTGGTCATCCAATTTTTTATATCAGCTATGCATTCCGTTAATTTTGTGAATTGGTAAGTTTCATCAGGGCGTGAAGAAATATAGAGCTGAGTATCATCAGCGTAACAGTGAAAACTAACGCCATGCTTCCTAATGATATCTCCCAAGGGTAGCATGTACAGAGTGAAAAGTAATGGTCCTAGTACTGAGCCTTGCGGTACTCCATATTCAACTTGTGATCGATATTTTAAAGATGAACTTGATACTCGTTACAGAGAACTGCAAAGTGGCATGGGAGGGGAAACACCCATCACAGAGTTTCCCCTGGCCAGTCAAGAATCCCTAGTTCAAAAGGGGGTTGAAAGTCCACTGCCCAAGACGTCCAGTGTCCAAGAAACTTCGCCAGCAGCTGTCAAATCCAACTGCCAGCAACTGCGACAGGCTTTGATCCAAGAGTTTTCTGACCCTGAATCGGACCAATGGCTCCCTGCTGCCATGGACCTTAAACCAGGCCAACTGGACAATCCACAAACATACTACAACCGACTGTGAAGGGCCTATTTCGGAGCACGTAACGAGCCAGGAATGGAGGAAGATTTCATCTTCAAAACTCTGTTTCTCCGAAATCTGCACCCTGTGGTAAGTCATCATCTGGGAGCCTTGGCCTGCCCACACAGTATGTCTACTCAGCAGCTGCTAGACTTGGTCCACGGAGCTTACGCCAAGCAGGGGACTGCTTCTGAAAAGACTGTAGAAAATCCAGCCAGCTATCCAGTCTCTGATCACTGCCCAGAACTGACCCTAGCCGTTATTGTGGAAAATGATGTGAGAAGTGAAGCCCTGGCAGACACCAGAGCAGATCTAACTTTTATGTCAACTAACCTTTTTGAAAGACTGAGAGATGAAGCTAAGAGACAGAATCGGACTCTCAAATCACAAAGATGTGAGCTAAATGTGCAGTCGTACAGCCAAAATGAGGTCCACCTTGAACAAATAGCTCCCATCCACCACACAATTGGTCCAATGAGCTTGGTACCTCCTGTGTGCATATCACAAATGGACACGTTTCCCCCTCTCATTGGCAAAGACCTGCGAGACCGCTTTGAGCACTTATTGTACTCCAGACAGCTGAAAATCAGGACTCAAGTGCGAGAACCTCTGCCTTTCCAGTCACCCAGACTACCTGAGCCAGACTGTCAGGTCACAGAGGTCACGGAAAATCTCACAGCTAGCCGTGGGAACACCGTCTCAGCACCAGAGCAAAGTTCAAGTTCGCTACTCTGCACTCTTCAACTTACCACAGACTCTGACCCAAGGTCATCACAGACTTGCAGTTGAATGATGTAACCACAACAGACATTACTCTCGCACTGTGGGCAGACAACTCAGCCATCAGCCACACGCTGTTCAGTGCTCTCATTAGAGGAACACCGGACCTCCCATTTGACAACAAGCACACACTCTTCCCATTGGACTTTCGTCTGTCAACCATGATGACTGCCAATGACCGGCACCTAACCCATCACTTCCTGGTCCTTCCGGACCTCCTGATGCGCCCTAAAGCTCATGTGGACATTATTTATGAGGTGGTGTGGGACCCAATGACTTTACAGCCCCCTGTTGTTCCTGTCAACACTGAAAACCTCCTGTTAGGTCAGACCATTCCAAAGGTCTACATCCGGGTCAACGAACAGGAGGCTGTAGTACCAGCTTACACTAAAGGGGTCACTGTTTGGTTCAACATGCAATGTGGTCAAACCCTAAACCACATGCTGGGCTTCTTCCAACTTTCACCCGAAGGCATGGAACTTGGACTCACTCTGGAAGCCACACCCCTCACTGAAGTGTCATCCTGTATAGTCCACACTTTGCTCAAAAACTGCATGGCCACAGACATCATAATTCCCAAAACCTACCAGCTGGGATGGCTAGTGAGCCACGACTTCCATGACTTTGAACTTAGGTTACCAGTCATTGGCTCAATACCAGCTGCATTGATCCCAGCAGGGAGCTCAGACAACACAGTGTTCACAGCAACCTTCAAGATCATCTCCATAACTTCCATCATGCCGATGGAGGACCAACACCTCGCAGTATACACAGTCTCTAACCAGCCTGTCTGCAAAACTCATGAAAGTGCTGCACCTCTGACTGCCCACATGACAAGTGACACCATAATGGAGGAGCCATTTTCAGGATTTGAGACTCAAGTCCAACAAATTCTGAAAGAGGCAGATGCTCGAAAGAATGCAGACCATCAAAAACTCAGACAGGTCCTGTACAAGTTCAAAGCGTCATTTGCAAAAGACTCTTTAGACTGTGGCCTCTCTAACCTCCACACAGTGCGTATTCCAACACACCCAAATGCTCCTCCCACCTTCGTCAGGCAATACAAAATTCCCATCGCCTCACACGAACCAGTGCAGGAAATTATTCACTCCATACTAGACAAAGGTGTCATCTGTCCACGCAATGGCACCTATTCGGCCCCCATCTGGCCCGTTCGCAAACCAAACGGCAAGTGGCAACCCACCAGCGACTACAGGAAATTGAACCAGCAAGTGCCACTGTCATGATGGCCCATGACACAGTGGGAGCAGGAAATACCCAGAATCAGAGGAGCCACTATCTTCTCTACACTTGATGTGGCTTCAGGATTCTGGACCATACCCGAACATCCAGAAGATAAACACAAGCTGGCCTTCACTTTTGGCAACCGACAGTATACCTTCACACGATGCCTGTTCAGCTAAGCCAACTCACCAACATTTTCCTGAACAAAGCATGTACAGCTCCATTTCTGCTTGAGTTCCACCTGGAGCGGGATACTCCAATGACTACCTGAGTGCTGGTCTTTACCAACGATATGACCAAGACAAAAGAGTCGTAGCATATGCCAGCAAGACACTTCTGTCACCAGAATGTAAATACTCATACTGTGAAAAGGCTTTGCTCTGTACTGTATGGGCCACCCAAAGATTCTCCGACTACATCGGAGCACAAAAGGTTATCCTAAAGACCTGTCACCAGCCTTTCACGTTCCTCAACAGCCAACGCATCCGAGATGGCGTGGTCACCAACTCACGCATAGCCACGTGGCTGATGGCCCTCCAGGGGCGCAACATTGAGGCACGATATGCCCATAACAGACTCAAACTATGCTAGACTCAGTTTCACATGCCACTTTCCGGGCTGGAAACAAAATGTCTTCAAGACAGCAAACAACAAGTCTGTCAAACACCAACACCTGTTCCAAGCATGTGATGACATCACTCAAATACACAACATGATTGTTTACTGGAAAGAGGTGAAAAGACACTCAAAGCAACCAAGCCGTGACAAAGACTTGAATGACCAAACTGATGCCCTTGCCAAGACTGGTGCACTACAGGGTAATGTATGTTCACTCCCACCCCAGTCACCCACCCTTAGTGTGGCAGCAATAACCCGCAGCCAGCGAACTGTGCCTGCAACAGTTCCCACCTCACAGCCGCTGTCAATGGCTCCACAAATTTCCAACAATGATATAGTTGACCTCCAAACCTCCGACACCTCTATACAAGCTATATTAAACCACCTCTCATACCCCTCCAACCACCCGATCACGGCATCTGATCCCACTGCGGCCCCTAGCCTCAAACGACTGCATGAGATCAAATACATGTTGCGTGAATGAAAACATTTTCTGGTATGCCCCTGATAACCTCACAGCGCCAAAGCTTGTAATGCCACAGTGCCAAAAGGGGGTCACGCTAATGTATGCCCACGTCGCACCATGTGCCAGACTGAGAAAGCAGCTGAGAAAACAACTCGCAACACAGAGTCAAACCCTGCAAACCATTGGAAAATCCTTGAAAGGCATTGTGGTGGTTCTCAATACTCACAGTTTCCTGCTGAACCAAATGGTGGACTCAATGAAGCAACTGTTTCCCGCCTTCCCAGGTGACTTTGCCCAAAATCAGCTGGTCACAGCTCTGATGACAGACATGCTGCTGGCAGACCCACCGAGCCTCTTCCAACCCACTGAGCCAACTCTCTGGGTATTGCCATCCTACTGCACGTCGACCCTGAACAGAGTGAGGTGGCCTTCCTCCTAAATCTACCCATCATTGAATCAGATAACATCTACCGACTCAAAGACATCGTCAATGTTGGGTTGTGGCAAGGTAACACCCATATCAAGATACACACCTCAGATGTGGTAGTCTACCATGACAGCAACCCACAACTGTACCTGTCTTCCCATTTGCGCAGGTGTATTTTGACCAAAGACATTCACTACCTCGGCCCCAACAAGCCTTTCCTCAGAGACAACACTGAAGGAATCTGCCGGTTGCAGCCCGTGATCAGCGACTCACGCTGCTCTGCTGAGGCCAAGCCTCGCACCCAAGTCATAGGAACACGAGCAGAGATTGTGGGCCATCAGTGGCTCGTCAACACCCCCACTCGCACGGCCACGCTGACCTACGATCAGCACAACACTGCCACTCGTGTCAGCCTGCCCAACCAAAGTATATGGATTCAAGTACCCCCTATCCTCCACCTCGATGATCTGGCATTATACCATCTCCCAAGCGAAGAGTACCAGTCAGAACTGGAAATCCCAGCCTTCTTCAAGAATCACAACCTCACCTTAGATCCAGAACTGGAACTGAGGATTGAGAATGGGGGGTCCCAGTTAATTACTCCCATTGACACAACCCTCCAACCCTCCTGACCGGCTCACCTGTAGTCCAGGCTTGGACTGCTGCCGACACAGCCCTTTGCCTCTCTATGGCAATCGGGTACAGACTGACACTGGGCCTGTCCTTTATCCTGTTCAAGAGGCTCAAAGGGATGCGAGAATCCATGGACAAGTGCCTGCCTGCCCTTCCTTTAGGTTTCAAGAGAAAACCAAGGAGAGGAGGTACCAAGATGGAGAATATACCAAACCTCATCGAGATGGACCCTTCATCCGAGGAACCAAAGGTCGAAAGCGAGTAAGAATCATCTGCTGCTTGACCTTCATGATCCATTTGCCATCCGACTCTTGTTACCGTCCAACGACTGTAGCATCTGTACAAAGATCAGATCTGCCAGCCTACTTTAGAATTTCCATAATGCTTTTAACCTCCCAAACTGTGCATGTAAATCATGAATCAGCTAAAAATTGCACCCTCATCATTGGCTGACATACCATGTCCTTAAAACACCATGACACGCGCCTCTTCGTTGCACAAGTTTTTCTTTTGTCAAGCCTTCAACATCCTTCATCACCTAGGAGACGGACTCTCTCTCTTCTTTATTTTCCGGTTCTCTTACTCTCAAGTTAAAACCTTGTTTGAAAAAACCGCCGAAGAACATACCCGCCTGGAAAAGGACCAATCACCAAACTATGTGTACGGAAACTCCTACAGACAGGCGAGCAACCACAGTACCCGAACTAATGCAAGTACCGAACAATTTCTTTCCACACGCTTTAAGCTCTGTGTAAACTGAGTTTCCTTGCTGGCTCTCAAAGGTTTTAACTGTTTGTAATTTTGCCATTTCTTTGATCACCTCTGCTTTCTTGACTTTACTTTCCTTTTATTCTATGTATGTTTTCGTATTGTATTTTAGTCATATATTCGTAGTTCGTATCTATTAAGTACATTATATTCATGCTCGATTGTTTCTGCTGCTCATTCAGAAAACCAAGTCAATTTTACGTTTGATTCTGCAAACTGCTTTATGGTTTAATGCTAGAGGGAAGTTAATTCTCGTGGCCAGAGAATAAACTTCCTATTATAATAGTCTATGAGAAAACGGATGGTTTGCTAGACAAACTAGGATAGTCTTTCTCAAACAACTCTTAAACTAGAACTAGGCATATATGTAATTAATTATAATCCGTTGTAATTAATTCACAATATATGTGCATAATTCACTTTTTGGTCAATCTATATTATAATTAATCATAACGCGCTATGATCTGATTATATATATATATATATATATATATATATATATATATATATATATATATTTCACCCATGATTTGAGCTAATTGATTAAATACCTGTAATTCGCTACATACTTCTGAAAATACTGTCACTGTTATATTGACAACATGACTAAGCATTTTGACTATCTTTGTGAACAATGAAAAAAAAACTTGTCATTCTGATGGCACTGATATGTTCATTGACATATGAACTGAGCATTATGAGCAGCTTATAGGCTTTTGCAGGTAATCCATTGTGTGCTGCCGTTTGTATGAATTGTTTTAAGAAATGCACTTCCTGGTTTGTATCCTAAGGATGCATCTGAAGGAGAAAAAATCTGTATATAGAGAGCAGTTACAGCAAACATTCTTATATATATATATAAAAGAGAGAGAGAGAGGGAGAGAGAGAGAGAGAGAGCAGTTACATATAGTACAAAAAGTGTTTAAAAGAATCAAGAATCAAGCTGGCACGGTTTTTTTACAGATTTATTTTGTTCTTACTTTGATTTTAAAAGCCACTGGATGTGAAATCCCCTCTCCATTTACCCTAACCTTAACCATAGCTGAGAGCTGCTGACAGTCAGATACTGTGAGTGACTCGCCGACCTTTCCCCACCGGCCTGACTTTGATTGCGCGCGTGCGTGCGCGTAATAATACTTTGTTACAGTACTTGAGTATTTTTTGGGAGAATCTGTACTTTACTTGAGTTTTTATATTTCTGTCAACTTTTACTTTTTTTCCCACTACATTTCCTAAATAAAATGTATACTTTTACTCTGATACATTTTCCCAAAGCATTTTCGGTACTTACTACAAAATAAAGTCGGAAGAACGCAGACTGCAAGCAAGCATGTGCAAACAAGTGCTTGCATAACCGCAGTTGATTTCATTTTCCGGGTTGCGTCCGTTGCTGGAGCAGCTGAGAAGAGTGCGCTGTCATTATACAGTATGAGAGCGGCCTCTAGAGGCGAAATATCTATCACTGATGCCTCGTAGAGTTTGTTTTGACACGTGACGTGAGGCTGCGCGCTGCACAGAGCGGGACACTTCAAAAACAGATTTAAAACATAGACAATAAAACAGTATGTTATACAATGTACACTACAGTACATGTTTTTATATCATTATAAAGTAATTAGTTTGTTGCCTAGATGCTGCATTAGTGGAGAACAGTAGTAGGCTATGGTGATGCACTGGGTGCATCACCTGTTGGATTGCATATTTAGGGTAGTTAGTGCCACTTTGTTGAAGAAAACTGGTATCTATTAGCTCCCTTTTTTAGTGGTCTGGTTAACGGTTATACTGCTTATAACTCGGATTGTAGGCCTTATGATATTCGGCCTCCTTCTAGTTAGCGGTTGTTCTACTATACTGTTTAACTGATCATAATGTGCTCACATATTTTCACAGGTTTACGCTGCCACAGGCCATGCCGCGTGTCTGTCTGAGGTAGTAGGCTTATAATAGCCTTCCTTAGACCATGTTGGCTTTGTTTGGTTCCCTTTAGTCAAAATGTGTATTTAGGGTACATTGCCTGTTGGAATGTGTAGCCTAGCACAGGTTGCAGTTAGCTTCCCTTAGCTTTTTGGGTTATAGCTGGTTCCCTGTAGCTTGGTTCCCTTTAATTCACGAGCTGTAGCCACGTGTTATTGAATTGGCAGGCCCCTTCAGGCCTCCTTTTTAGTTTACGTTTGGCACAATTTGTGTTTTAATCTGTGAGTAGGCTGATCGCCACCTGTTACTGGAATGGAGGCCCCTTTAGGCCTCCTTTTTTTAGTCGACTTGTTGGCAGGATGCCTGGGAAACCATGCCACCGTCGGCCACGCCCCATCACTGACGGATAGGCCCTAACAGGCCTGTTCTCGGTGTTTGGCAGTGTTTTTCATGTGTTAATTATGACACTGTTAATACATGGCCTCTGGGTGGTATGGTTATGGTAGCCACTTGCCGATGCCACGTGTTTACTAAGGCAGGCCTACTTCGGCCTCCGGTGTAATATGTGGAGTTCAGTTATATACTCCTCTCGCTGTGAGGGTGACAAGGTGCTTTTTACCGAGTATTTCGAGTGGCTAGCCCCTCAGGGTGGTTTGGCAGCAAAACCTTACTGAAGGTTGTTTTTTACCTATATCTGCCTCCCTGAGTCCTATTCTAGTTGAGCTAAGGGCCACCTAGCACCTAGGGTGGATCTTTTGTGCTCCTACAAAATGGCCACGAGACTACGCCGTGTGTATTAGAGGTTGCTAGGCCTACGGGCCGCCTAGTTTTAACACACTGGAGTATTGTTTGGGTGTATTTCTCTTTGAGAGTTATCTTTATACACTTCTGTTGGCCAGAGGCCTAAGTGATAAACCAACCTCCTTTTGTCAGGTTGTTTATCGTCCTTTGGGCCTAAACACTGCCACGAGCTGATGCCACGTGTCTGTTGAGATTATAGGCCCCTCCAGGCCTTCCTTAATGCGTGCTGGCGTTCGCTGTACTCCTCTTGCTTTAGAGAGTAAAAGGTGTTTTTACTGAGTACACTGCTCGGTGGATCGTGTTGGGTGGATTGTCATGTGGGCACTTTGCAGCCTCTTAGGCTGCCATTGAAGTCATCTTTCTACCCCAGAAAAAGAAAACCGGGCCACTTTCTGTTTGACTTCTGTTATTCACTTAACTCTATCATGCTGTAGGCCTCTTTCGGCCTCCATGAGTATGTGCCCATCGCATGGTCTACCTGTTAGGTGAGTTTCGTACTTCCCTTTTAGGGTTATGTTTGTAATAGTGCTTAGCTCCCTAAGCTGGTCATGGGGTAGGCCTTAATCAGGCCTCCTCTTAAGGATCCAGCATCAGGCTGGTTTGTGCTCCCCTGCATCAGGGTTCTGTAGCGCACGGCCTCCTCAGTGCGTTAATTAAGCACTGGGTAGATCCTAGGATGAGTGGATTATACTCCCCTCAATACGAGGGTTCATAGCTCTTAGCTGAGTTCTGCTCTCCAGGATGCCCGTCTCTACGCGTGGGTTTGAGTTTGTTTCTGCCTCTTTGCAGTCACTCTTACTTACTATCTTCTGTGAAGAATGCGTGTTAGGAGGCTCTGTATTCAGACAGGGTTGGCCCAGACTGAGTTTGTCTCAGGTCAGACTAGGTTGGCCTCCCTGGTGACTTTGGGGGTGACTTCATTCCCCTCTAGTGACTGGCCGAGGTTCCCTTTGGTTCCTTGGCCACATTCCCTTGAAGGGACCACTTTTTCTTCTAGAAAGGTTGGTTCCAGATGCCTTAGCACCTTCCGTAGGGCCTTTGAGGAGGTCCTTCGTGGAGTTCAGCTTGGGCTGTTGGCCGAAGGGAATGCTGTCACTGACAGCCTGGTGTGACCCGAGGGAGAGTTGCCAAGCAGTTTCTACTGCTCTGGAGCCTTTGTCTCAGCCATTTTTCTTGGCAAGCATTCTCCTCAAGCATGGCGGCGTGGTTATATCGTTCCCCATAGCGTTGCAAACGCAGAGTAGAAGTTCCCTTTCGAAAGGGAACGTCTCAGGTTACGAATGTAACCAGGGTTCCCTGAGAACAGGGAACGAGACTCTGCGTTTCCTTGCCATACATCGGGCTGCCTGCTGAACAGTCCCTCAAGACGATGGATAATGACTGCTTCCCCAGGCGCCCCTTTTATACTTCCGGGTCGCGCCTGTATGACGTCATAGGCTGTCGCCGGCCAATAGGATTTGGAGTTATTGGATAGTTGGCTTTCAAATACCGAGTCACGTGACGTTTCCCCATAGCGTTGCAAACGCAGAGTCTCGTTTCCTGTTCTCAGGGAACCCTGGTTACATTCGTAACCTGAGATGTTTTCAACTAGTATCACCATCTTCTTTGACTCAAATAAAGCTACTATATGTGTTAAAAATCTTATAAATTTTGTAAATTTTTGCTCTTCTGTCAGATATGCTAGATGAACTATGCCACACTGTTGTAATGCACATTAAGAACCATAAAGTTACATGCCCTTGTAAAGGTTATAGATATAATTCAAACATAATCGTTATACAGGTATCATGTTTACACAAAAGTAAATTCAAGAGGTTAGTTTACTACAAAAATATGTAAAGCATATAGAAAAAGAACCAATTAGCTATAAATAATACAGAAATCCTCTCTCCTGGTCTATTGTCAAAGTTTGTTGATTTGTAAAAATTTTTTTTTTTTGTTTTTTCACTAGTCGATGTATACATTTTGTTTCTTTGCTTTTGTACAGTTGTACAGTTTGTAAAGACTACTCTCTGAGATTGGTCAAACATGAACAAATACAGCATTTTGAGAATTAAATGACAGTCCTTCTACATGACATTGCTTAAGACTAAACAAATGATATTTCTTTTAGGTCATCTTTAAATGAAAAATTTGCAGCGGATATCTCAAACAGTTTGGCCGTGGCGAGGCAATGAATTCATGGCAAGAAAAGGGAAGCAGGAAGTTTGTTATAACTTTTGCATACATTGATTGATTTTGATGAAACTCCAGCAGTGTGTTCGTTGTAGGAGCCCAATCACATGGATGTGACTAATGTGAGTCAAAGTGTGTGTGTGTGTGTGAATCAAACATACCCGAAGCAGCTAATCAAGCCAGTTTATTTGCCACTGACAACATAGTATTATATTATTAGTTTGATAATTGGGTTAATTAAAATATAAAAACACACTGCAAATTCATTTAAAATTGAACTATGACACCTATATCACAGTTTGGACAGGACTACTTTTCTAAATGACATTTGAGTTACAATTCTTATTACCCGACAACTGTGATTTCGTGTATTGATTCAGACAAGACTAATTTTTTTTCTTCTTCTTCTTTTTTTTTTTTTTTTTACAAAGGAGAGCGTGTGTTTTGTAGACATGGGCATTACAGAAGGTCATGTGCTGTGTTTGTGAGCATCACATACGACTCATATGTCTTTAAATTAGTTATTTATATATTTCTAATTTATTCAAAACCCATATTTACATAAATTTCACAAGATTTTATAAAAGTGGCTGTTTATAATAAACTTGTATAAGTGAGCAGAAAAATCTAGACACGTAACTTACTTTTACCCAAGACAGATACTTTTAATATAAAAGTAAGGTACGTGTCTTTGCAAGTTCCGTGATTTGATTTTATTTATTAATTTTATATTATTTTTATTTTTACATCAAATACTACCCATACTAAAATTAAAAATGAAAGCATGATTTTGGTGCATAAGATTATTGTGCAAACAACAGCTCAGGGAGGTCAAAAAACACATGGAGAAGTGTTAGGGTAATACAACAACAGCAGTCACAGACATTCACATTACACTGGATTAGATTTCTCAGAGTACTGTTGAGTTTGCGCAAATAGGTAGTTTGTTTTAGAATTTTTATAGTGGTTGAGAAAAACGCAAACATGGCAGATTAGGATGGTATTCTGCACTCATTTGAAATTGCCTTATGACATTCTATGACATGAAATTCATCTACATTTAAATGATTGCATGGGTTTGGCTGTTGTGGTTTTGATCATATGGGCACCAGCTGCTGCAGTAAATATGGTGTGAATTTGACATAGACCTTTTATGTTTAACAGTTTTAAATGCCCATTGCCCGCCGTGCACAGTTGCCCTAAAGCCGCCAGGGTGGCGGTGCCACGGGGCTTGGGTCCGTCATTGCTGCTTGCAGCTATGTTTATCATTATTAGGGGCCAAGCACCGAAGGTGTGGAGGCACCTATTGTATCTTTTGGCATTCTTTTTTTTATTATTATTATTGTATATGTTGCCGTTCATTTTAATTAGGGGCCAAGCACCGAAGGTTGGCGTTCTATTTTTTATCTTTTTTTTTTAAATCTTCTTCCGCTCTGGGAGTCTATGGCAGCCCATTTTCCTCTGATTCCTTGGGTCAAGACGACTCGATTGCACCCTATGACGCCATTTTCCGTCATGAAAATTTTGAATTTTCTGAATAACCTACTTTTTCGAACTCCTCCTAGGCCGTTACTTCAATTTTCACAAAATTTGAACCAGATCATCTTCAGACCATGCCGACAAAAAGTTATGGAATTCAAGTTGATTTCTCAAACCGTTTTCGAAAAACATGCAAATGAATTTTATTTTATGTAGCGCTTACGAAAATAGACGTAAGGCTGTATCTCCGCAACGCTTTATCATATTCATGTCATCACAAGCATGACCTGGGGCCACATGCAGCACATGCAGATATAAAAAAATTGCTATTTTTGCTTATAACTTCTGATGGGTTTGTCCAAAAATCATAACTTTGGGGGCATCATGCTGAGTCGAATGATATCCAATTTTCTCATGTCGGCCATTTTGAATTTTATGCTAAAATGCTGTATTTTACGAATGCATTAACATATCGTTATGAAACTCGGTATGGGTCATCAGCACAATGCCCTGAAGGAGCCTGAGAAGTTTCGGACCAGCACCACCCAGTGGAGAATTTGTTTTTTTCATATACTTATAACTTTTGATCTGATTGACTTATTTTCACAGGAGTCATTTTCTTAGACTCCTGAATCTGAGTCCAACCGAGTCCAACGATACCAAACATGATAGGTTTCGACTTACGGTTTGTGACTCATGGTGATTTAGCGCTTAAAAAACAATTATATAAACAATTATATATATAATTAATAGAGCTAGATCTCGTTGGTTAGGAAACCCCAATTGCTTGCGATAACTGAGGCTGAGCTCTGTGTAGAGTTTATCACGACAGCTGATTGGGGTCCGCCCTTGCCCACTGTGCCCACTGGGTTGTCGTTAGGAAGTCATAAATAACTATATAAAATTAAAGGCACAATGTGCAACAGAAATAACAAAATGTAAAAGTCCTGCATATGTCATCAGAGAGAAAATTGCTCACTCATTTCATTCAGTCCAGAAATTCTGATAAAAAAAAAAACATGCACTGGTGAATTGTTCACAATAAGATCCATAAAATGTACATAGGATGGAATTTCATTCTGTGGCAAATTTAAGTTAACTTCTATACCAAAGATGATGTTAAGATGCTATGTTCAGTTAAATACTTTTAGTGACATCATCATTATTAAATTGTCTTGAGTAAAATTTAAATGCAATGTACATATTGAATATAACACCACACATAAATAATAAATTGAGAGATTTTCAAAAATATACAAACACTTTTAAACAGTATTTTACAATCTGAATAAACATTACTATGTCTGTATCATATATCATTATTACTATTAGGTTAGGCTACATTTATTATTAAATTGATATTATAATAAATTTGCCCCGCAATAATTTCATCACCGCATAACTGCCGTGCTGTGAGGATAATAAAAGATTAGGCTATTAGCTCCTCTTTGAAAATGTTTTAAACATTTTTTAGGTCTATTATACAATGAATTATAGGCCTATAATAAAAGTTATTAATAGTCTATAATATTCCTAACACTGCAGTCATCAATGAAAATTAAGAGCAGCTTTACTTCAAGCACCGACTTTAAAAAACAACCTGTTTAACACAAACTACTATTCTTCTCATTTGTTTCATTGTATGTACGGGCTACAAGAGAAATAATAGAATAATTTAAGACAGTTATATACCGTTAGCAGCATATTATGTTGAAATTCCTCTCTGAGAGAATATGCCCTGTTAATTCAGCGTCAGACAGCTCTGTCACTCGGCTACTTGGTTTGAAACGGAAAGATTTCCAACATTGTGACATATCGAAATGCTGTATTTGTTCATGTTTTCATTAATTCCTGTTTGACCATGCTCAGAGAGTAGTTTTTACAAACTGTACAACTGTACAAAAACAAAGAAACAAAATGTAAACAGTGTAATCAACTAGTGGAAGAAAATGTAATTTACAAATCAACATAAACTTTCACAATAGACCGGGAGGGAGCATTTCTGTATTCTTTATAGCTAATTGGTTATTTTCCTATATGCTTTATGCACTTTTGTAGTAATTTGACCTCCTGAATTTACTTTTGTGCAAACACAATACATGTATAAAGATTATGTTTGAATTATACATTTATAACCTTTACAAGGGCATGTAACTTTATGGTTCTTGATGTGCATTACAACAGTGTGCCATAGTTCCTCTAACATATCTGACAGAAGAGCAAAAATGTACAAAGCTTTTTAGCATATAGAGCTTTATTTGTGTCAAAGAAGATGGTGATACTAGTTGAAAACATACTATAATCTTTTATAGATTTTCATAATCTGATGTTGAAAGAAATTATTCTGTAGATGTTAAACACCTTAGAAAAATAATATGAAATGCTGGTTTGTCAAAAGAGAAAGTTTAGTCCTATATTTAATAAGTTTCTTAAATGAAAGGTCTGTGTTCATCACACAAGCTTTCCCATGTGAGCATTATGAACACTGTTTTGAACATGAACTTACACTGTTATGTTGACAACATCCAGAGAGGCATCTTTACCTAAAACACAGTCCAACAAACAAATAAATGTGAACAGTGCCATCTGCTATCTGAACAAGATGACTAAAAATTGTGGAGTAACAAAAAATCTGCCTCGCAGCGCGGGTACTTAGTGAGCAGCAGGTGCTTTGCATCTTTAGGTTTTTACTGAGGAGTCGAGCAGGTGAGCCGGCCGCGCAGCGGGGTACAGCGACTGTGGCAACGGGACGTACGTCTCCATTCCCTTCTTCATGTTCGACGTATGTCGGACGGACCGAAGAATAGGAATCCCTACCAAAGTGCCACACGTGCTGCCCCCTTCCAGTGCTTTGTGCCAGCCTTGAGGTGATAACACAGGAGGAGACCGGCTCGACACGGCACCTCGGTAGCTTGTTAACTTGTCATCAATCTCTCGCACGTTCCTTTTTTCCTTTTTTCTACGTCAAACAGCTCTGGTAAGTCGGATCAGTCTACAAACACGGTGAGTCATGTCATCCTCTCCTTCTATTGCAAGTTGTTCTTCTTGTCATATGTTCAGTATAGCTTTCTCTGTCAGTGACGAGGGATTTACATGTCATAAATGTAGGGAAATAGTCAGGCTGACAGAGAAAATCTCAGAATTAGAGACACGCATCCAAAACCTCAATCGAGGATAGTAAGAATGCGAGGGCTTCAGATACTGTTTTAGATGCGACTAGCTTAGTGAACTCTGTACGTTGATCGGTTCCAGCTGTAGAGCCCTTGGGCAGGGCACTTGGGCAATGGTGAGACGGCCTAGCCTAATCGTAAATACTCTAAAATTATAATTCACTAATGATGTTTGACTTCGCCAGTCGGAGATCACTAAAATTAACATTAAAGAGGTGTGTGAACTCGAAAGTACAATGTCAGGAAAAGTAATCTGCTCTGGCCCTCTTCCTGTTCGTCGGAGTGATGAGATAGTTATCATCACTCAATGGCTGGCTGTCTAAGTGGTGTCCGCAGAATAATATAGGTTTCACAGACAATTGGAAACGTTTTTGGGGCAGACCTGACCTGTAGAAAAGAGATTGTATTCATCCCTTCTGGGATGGTGCTGCTCTTCTCTCTAGTAATATGGCACATAGTCTTAGAGCTGAAACATGACAAACTGGGGCCCAGGTCAGGAAGCAGACAGACCGGCTAAACCGACCGTCTGCTAGCTGCCTCACGTTACAGAAGTCAGATAATTCCCAACATATAGAAACTCTTACACCTAGATATTATCACATAGCGACTGTGTCTGTACCCCGAATTAGTAAAAACAAAAAACTTCCAAACCAATTTAATGGTAAAAATTTAATTGATGTTCAACAAATAAAAATTAGAGATAATAATGATAAACAAATGATAAAGCTTGGGTTGTTAAATATTCAATCCCTTTATTCAAAAGCATTTATTGTAAATTATATCACAGACAATAATCTAGATGTGCTGTGTTTGACAGAAACTTGGCTAAAACTGGACGATTACATTACTTTAAATGAGTCTAGCCCTCAAGGTTACGATTATCGACACAATCCTCGTCAGAAAGGCAAAGGGGAAGGTGTTGTTGTAATTTATAGTAATATTTACAGTATTAGTCAAAAGTATTTCAAATATAATTCCTTCGAAGTGATGGTGCTTTATGTAACATTATGTAAGTTGACATTTGTGCTGGCTACTGTATACAGGCCACCAGGACATCATACAGACTTTATCCAAGAATTTGCTGATTTTCTATCGGAGTTAGTACTAGCTGCAGATAAAGTCCTTGTTGTTGGTGATTTTAATATCCATGTAGATAATAAAAAAGACTCATTGGGATTGGCATTTACAGACATTCTGAACTCTATTGAAGTTAGACAACACGTGTCAGGATCCACACATTGTCGTAACCATACTTTAGATCTAATATTGTCACATGGAATCGATATTAATGCCGTTGAAATTCTGCAGCAGAGTGACGACATCTCAGATCATTATCTAGTCTCGTGTATATTACATTTAGTCAAGGCTGCTAAACTGCCTCCCTGCCATAAATTTGGTAGAACCATCATCTCTACCACTAAAGATCGCTTTATAAATAATCTTTCTGATCAGTTTCATTGCCTTAGCATACCAGACAGCTTAGAAGACCTCGATGTTACAACAGAAAATATTGCCTCTGTCTTTTCCAGCACATTAGACTCAGTTGCTCCTTTGCGTTTAAAAAAGATTAATCCAACGCCATGGTACAACAAGCACACTCTGGCCCTAAAGGTAGCAGCCAGAAAAATGGAGCACAGCTGGAAGAAAACAAAACTAGAAGTTGTTCGTATTTTGTGGAGAGAGAGAATGATTGAAAGGCCTTAAAAACTGCTAGATCTGCCTATTTTTCAAAACTTTTAGAAGAAAATAAGCACAACCCTAGGTATTTATTTGATACAGTGGCTAAATTAACAAAAAATAAAGCTTCAACTTCTGATGTTTCCAAATAGCACAGCAGTAATGACTTTATGAAATTCTTTACTTGCAAGATTGACAATATTAGAGAGAAAATTATAACCATGCAACCGTCTACTACAGTATTACGTCAGACAGTGCATTGTAGTGTCCCTGAGGAAAAATTCAATTCATTTACTGCTTTAAGAGAGGAAGAATTGTCTAAACTTGTTAAATCATCAAAATCAACAACATGTATGTTAGACCCTATACCGACTAAGCTATAGAAAGAGATGCTTCCAGAGGTCATAGATCCTCTTCTTAATATCGTTAATTCATATACTATGATACGTACCAGAAACGTTTAAGCTGGCTATTATTAAACCTCTTATTAAAAAAACACAACTTGATCCCAGAGAATTAGTCAATTACAGGCCGATCTCAAATCTCACTTTTCTGTCAAAAATACTAGAAAAGGCAGTTTCATCACAACTATGTTCCTTTTTTAGAAAGAAACAGTATCTGTGAGGATTTCCAGTGAGGATTTAGACCGTACCATAGTACTGAGACTGCTCTCATTAGAGTTACTAATGATTTGCTCTTATCATCAGATCATGTTGTACATCAGTTGTATCTCTCTATTAGTGTTAATGGATCTTAGTGCTGTATTTGACACTATTGATCACAATATTCTTTTGAATGGACTCGAAAATTATGTTGGCATTAGTGGAATTGCACTGTCATGGTTCAAATCATACTTATCTGACTGTTATTAGTTTGTAGTAGTAAACGAAGAGATGTCATATCGATCACAAGTTCAATGTGGAGAACCGCAAGGCTCAGTACTAGGACCGTTGCTTTTCACTCTATACATGCTACCCTTGGGAGATATCATAAGGAAGCCTGGTGTTAGTTTTCACCGTTACGCTGATGATACTCAGTTCTATATTTCTTTGCGCCCTGACGAAACGTACCAATTCACAAAATTAATGGAATGCATAGCTGATATAAAAGATTGGATGACCAGTAATTTCCTACTACTAAATTAAGAAAAAACAGAGATTCTAATTTTTAGACCAAAAACTGCTTCACATAATAACCTAGAATACTGTCTAACACTTGATGGCTGCTCTGTTAAGTCTTTGTCGTCAGTTAGGAACCTGGGTGTGCTCTTTGATACCAATCTTTCATTTAAAGGCCATGTTTCTAGCATCTGTAAAAACGCATTCTTCCATCTTAAAAATATATCTAAACTATGACATATGCTCTCAATGACAAATGCAGAACAGTTAGTTCATGCGTTCATGACCTCAAGGCTAGATTACTGTAACGCTCTACTGGGTGGTTGTTCTGCTCGCCTGAAAAATAAACTACAGCTTGTACAAAATGCAGCAGCTAGAGTTCTTACTAGAACTAGGAAGTATGACCATATTAGCCCAGTTCTGTCAACACTGAATTGGCTTCCTGTTAAACATCATATAGATTTTCAAATCTTGCTAATTAGTTACAAAGCACTAAATGGTTTAGCTCCCCAGTACCTGAGCAAGCTTTTAATGCATTATAGTTCTTCACATCTATTGCAATCTCAGAATTCAGGCTAGCTGATAATACCTAGAATATCAAAATCAACCACAGGCGGTAGATCCTTCTCCTATTTGGCATTTTGGAACTCTGGAACAATCTTCCTAGCATTGTTCGGGAAGCAGACACACTCTGTCAGTTTAAATCTAGACTAAAAACACATCTGTTTAACCTGGCATACACATAACACATTATCAATTTATTTTTTCAAATCCGTTAAAGGATTATTAGGCTGCATAAATTAGGTCAGCCGGAACCGGGAACACTTCCTATAACACCGGATGTACATCAGAAGAAGAATAGCATCTACGCTAATATTAGTCTTTCTGTTTATCCCAAGGTTTACCGTAGTCAACCGGATCCGGGCCTTATCCAGGTGAGATCAAGGACCTGCGCCTTGACACGACCACAACACAGCCCTAAAGTATCAGCAGAGATTGAGTCAACTAGATCATCCATTGTGAAGGCCTCATTGACTTGACAGCAGTGGCACAGTTCCTCAACAAACCGTCTGTACCGCCGTGATGAATACGATCCTCAACTGGATGGAACTGGAATAAATACCTTGAATGCTGCGATCCTATCAGACTTATGTTAGCTACCTGAATCGTAACAAAGCACTGTTCGCCAGAGGAGAACTGGCCCCCCAACTAAGCCTGGTTTCTTAGCCACCTATTTGCCACCTGTTTGCCACATGATGTCACCTGTTGGAGTTTGGGTTCTTTGCCGCTGTCGCCTTTGGCTTGCTTAGTTGGGGACACTTGACATTTGATATCCAACAGTGCTTTGCATCCTCCTGCATTGACACCATTTTCTTTAAGAGCTGTTGTGCAGCCAAAATTATATTCCAGTTATCATTGTAAAGCTGCTTTGACACAATCTGCATTGTAAAAAGCACTATATAAATAAAGGTGACTTGACTTGACTCTCTGGAGCAATAAACGCATATAAGTGTAGCAAGCCGACACTAAGCCGGGGCCTCTCCGTGTCTCTGAGCAGCTGAGGTGATAACACAGGAGGAGACCGGCTCGACACAAAGGCTATAGAATCTAGCAAATGGGTGAGGTGTCACCCAACCCGCAGCTCTACAAATATCTGTCAGCAAGGTGCCATGAGCCAGTGCCAAGGAGGATGCAACACCTCTCACAGAGTGAGCACACAACCTGAACGGGCAGGGCACGCCTTGTGCTTGGTAAGCCAAGGCAATGGCGACCACTATCCAGTGGGCCATCCTCTGCTATCTCTGTAACAGATAAAGAGCTGGTCTGAGGTCCTAAGGCTTTGAGTTCTGTCTATGTACAGTCGCAAGGCGCGGACTGGACAGAGCAAAGCCAGGGCTGGGTCTGCCTCCCTGAGGGCAGCGCTTGCAGGCTCACTACCTGGTTCCTGAAGGGAGTGGTAGGAACCTTGGGCACATAGCCAGGCCGGGGTCTCAGTACCACGTAGCCAACACCCGGCCCAAACTCTAGGCTTGATTCATCGACCAAAAATGCTTGGAGGTCCCCTACCCTCTTGATAGAGGCCAATGCAATCAGCAGCAAAGTCTTCACAGACAGAATCTTTAAGTCTACTGACTGCAAAGGCTCAAAGGAAGCATTCTGGAGTGCTCAAAACACCAGAGCAAGGTCCTAAGAGGGTATGGAGGGGAGTTGAGGAGGATTTAACCGTCTTGCCCCCCTAAGGAACCTGACGACCAGGTCGTGCTTACTAACAGACTTGCCATCTATGTGGTCGTGGTATGGGGAAATAGCGGCAGCATGGACTTTCAGGGTGGAGGGAGACAGCCTTCGCTTCAACCCTTGCTGCAAGAAGGAAGCACGACTTCAATTGAGCATCTTCTCGGCGAGAAGAACACCACTTGACGAAGGTTCAAGGTTCCACTTCAAGGCGTAAGCACGTCTTGTAGATGGTGCAGGAGCCGAAGTGATGGTGTTAAATTACCTCGGGGGGTAAGTCACCCAGAACCTCCGCAGGTGCCAAAGAGTGCCCCTTCTCTGAGATAGAAGGTCCTTCCTCAGAGGAATGCGCCAGGGAGGGGCTGTCGAGAGGAGCATAAGTTCTGGGAACCAGGTCCAGTTGGGCCAGTAGCGCACAACTAGCAAGTACTGCTCCTCGTCCTCCCTGACCTTGCACAATGTCTGTGGAAGTAGGCTCACTGGGGGAAACAGGGAATAAAACAGCTGGCAGTGAGAGGTTTCTGGAGAGGCAAACCGGTCTACCTGAGCCTCCCTGAACTCTTTCCAAATCAGCTGGACCACCAGGGGATGGAGTCGCCACTCTTCTGGGAGCGCAGCTCGTGAAAGCTTGTCGGCCACATGGTTGAGCACACCGGGGACATGAATGGTGCGAAGCGACCTCAGATGCTATAAGGGCCATTTGGAAGGCACAAATGTGTTGATAATGATCAAGCCCTATTGGCCAAGATGTGTGTACATAGGGGGTTTACAACTTGTCACACCTTTAGTACAGTGGGGGAAGTTTTAATCTTCTGATTAGTCAGTTTGAATGTCTCACTTTAGGTTTTAGTCACATGGTCAAGGAAGGGATAAAAGAAGATTGTAACTGTTGTTCTGGCTCTTTGATTCTTAGCTTTTCTTGGGCACTCTCTCTCTCTCTTCTCTTTCTCTCTATCTCTCAGGTAAGTCTTACATACATGCTGGGTACGATTAATAGTCTATGATTTTATCATCTCATACATTTATTTTGTAATTATTTTAAGTGTAACCATAACCAGATATTGTCATTAAACCTTTTCATGATGTGCTAACTAGTTTTGATTTGGTATTAACATTAATGTGGTCCCTATTGCAATACAGTATTGTCACACTATAGCAACGCTCTCCCACATATTTTGCTATTGTAACTGCGCCTATTTCTGTCGTTGGTATAAGTTGCAGTGGGTGGTAATAGACAAGAAATGTACAGTTTTCTACCATCTTGCTGATAACATTTCTTTAGTCATTCTGCGACAATACAGCCTGAACCCCTGTAGGCTGACCACCCTTACAGAGTGATTGCCACTCGGTAAGTGCCGCGATGCCACGCCCATTTCGGGACTCGGCCGTGAAGCCAGTGCTAAAGTGGTCTCATGAAGCAAACCGAGCGGGGTGTAGCGAATTAACTCAAAGGGGAAATATTAATAATTATTCATAACTCATTTTGATGATTAATTATGATTAATTATCAATATGTGAATCAGTTAATCAGATTAACTTGATGTAGCTACATTAAAATTAATATTACAGTCTATTAATATAGAGCTCATGTTTCTAGAGCTGAAACATGACAAACTGTGGCCCAGGTCAGGAAGCAGACATACTGGCTAAACCGACCGTCTGCTAGCTGCCTCACGTTACAGAAGTCAGATAATTCCCAACACATAGAAACTCTTACACCTAGATATTATCACATAGAGACTGTGTCTGTACCCCGAATTAGTAAAAACAAAAAACTTCCAAACCCATTTAATGGTAAAAATTTAATTGATGTTCAACAAATAAAAAATAGAGATAGTAATGATAAACAAATGATAAAGCTTGGGTTGTTAAATATTAGATCCCTTTCATCAAAATCACTTATTGTAAATGATATTATCACAGACAATAATCTAGATATGCTGTGTTTGACAGAAACTTGGCTAAAACCGGACGATTACATTACTTTAAATGAGTCTAGCCCTCAAGGTTATGATTATCGACACAATCCTCGTCAGAAAGGCAAAGGAGGAGGTGTTGCTGTAATTTATAGTAATATTTATAGTATTAGTCAAAAGTCTCTCAAATATAATTCCTTCGAAGTGATGGTACTTTACGTAACATTATGTAAGTTGACATTTGTGTTGGCTACTGTATACAGGCCACCAGGACACCATACAGACTTTATCAAAGAATTTGCTGATTTTCTATCGGAGTTAGTACTAGCAGCAGATAAAGTACTTGTTGTTGGTGACTTTAATATCCATGTAGATAATGAAAAAGACTCATTGGGATTGGCATTTGCAGATATTCTAAACTCTATTGGTGTTAGACAACACGTGTCAGGACCCACTCATTGTCGTAACCATACCTTAGATCTAATATTGTCATATGGAATTGATATTGATGCCGTTGAAATTCTGCAGCAGAGTGACGACATCTCAGATCATTACCTAGTCTCGTGTATACTACATTTAGTCAAAACAGCTAAACTGCCTCCCTGCCATAAATTTGGTAGAACCATCACTTCTACCACTAAAGAACGCTTTATAAATAATCTTCCTGATCAGTTTCATCGCCTTAGCATGCCAGACAGCTTAGAAGACCTCGATGTTGCAACGGAAACTATTGCCTCTGTCTTTTCAAGCACATTAGACTCAGTTGCTCCTTTGCGTTTAAAAAAGATTAAGGAAATTAATCCAACGCCATGGTACAACGAGCACACTCAGGCCCTAAAGGTGGCAGCCAGAAAAATGGAACGCAGCTGGAAGAAAACAAAACTAGAAGTATTTCGCATTTTGTGGAGGGAGAGAATGGTTGAGTACAGAAAGGCCTTAAAATCTGCTAGATCTGCCTATTTTTCAAAACTTTTAGAAGAAAATAAACAAAACCCTAGGTATTTATTTGATACAGTGGCTAAATTAACAAGAAATAAAACTTCAACTTCTGATGTTTCCAAAGAGCACAGCAGTGGTGACTTCATGAACTTCTTTACTTGCAAGATTGATAATATTAGAAAAAAAATTATAACCACGCAACCGTCTACTACAGTATTGCGTCAGACGGTGCATTGTAGTATCCCTGAGGAAAAATTCAATTCATTTACTCCTTTAAGAGAGGAAGAACTGTCTAAACTTGTTAAATCGTCAAAATCGACAACATGTATGTTAGACCCTATACCAACTAAGCTATTGAAAGAGATGCTTCCAGAGGTCATAGATCCTCTTCTTAATATCGTTAATTCATCTTTATCACTAGGATACGTACCAAAAACTTTTAAGTTGGCTATTATTAAACCTCTTATTAAAAAACCACAACTTGATCCTAGAGAATTAGTCAATTACAGGCCAATCTCAAATCTCACTTTTCTGTCAAAAATACTAGAAAAGGCAGTATCATCACAACTATGTTCCTTTTTAGAAAGAAATAGTATCTATGAGGATTTCCAGTCAGGATTTAGACCATACCATAGTACTGAAACTGCTCTCATTAGAGTTACCAATGATTTGCTCTTATCATCAGATCGTGGTTGTATCTCTCTATTAGTGTTACTGGATCTTAGTGCTGCATTTGACACTATTGATCATAATATTCTTTTAAATAGACTCGAAAATTATGTTGGCATTAGTGGAATTGCATTGTCATGGTTCAAATCATACTTATCTGACCGTTATCAGTTTGTAGAAGTAAATGAAGAGAGGTCATATCGATCACAAGTTGAATATGGAGTACCGCAAGGCTCGGTACTAGGACCATTGCTTTTCAATCTGTACATGCTACCCTTAGGAGATATCATCAGGAAGCATGGTGTTAGTTTTCACTGTTACGCTGATGATACTCAGCTCTATATTTCTTCGCGCCCTGACGAAACTTACCAATTCACAAAATTAACGGAATGCATAGCTGATATAAAAAATTGGATGACCAGTAATTTCCTACTACTAAATTCAGAAAAAACAGATATTCTAATTTTTGGACCAAAAACTTCCTCGCGTAATAACCTAGAATACTGTCTAACACTTGATGGCTGCTCTGTTAAGTCTTTGTCGTCAGTTAGGAACCTGGGTGTGCTCTTTGATACCAATCTTTCATTTGAAGGCCATGTTTCTAGCATCTGTAAAACCGCATTCTTCCATCTTAAAAATATATCTAAATTACGACATATGCTCTCGATGACAAATGCAGAACAGTTAGTTCATGCGTTCATGACCTCAAGGCTAGATTACTGTAACGCTCTACTAGGTGGTTGTTCTGCTCGCCTGATAAATAAACTACAGCTCGTACAAAATGCAGCAGCTAGAGTTCTTACTAGAACTAGGAAATATGACCATATCAGCCCGGTTCTGTCAACACTGCATTGGCTTCCTGTTAAACATCGTATAGATTTTAAAATCTTGCTAATTACCTACAAAGCACTAAATGGTTTAGCTCCCCAGTACCTGAGCGAGCTCTTAATGCATTATAGTCCTTCGCGTCTATTACGATCTCAGAATTCAGGCCAGCTAATAATACCTAGAATATCAAAATCAACTGCAGGTGGTAGATCCTTCTCCTATTTGGCACCTAAACTCTGGAACAATCTTCCTAGCATTGTTCGGGAAGCAGACACACTCTGTCAGTTTAAATCTAAACTAAAAACACATCTCTTTAACCTGGCATACACATAACACATTATCAATTTATTTTTTCAAATCCGTTTTATCCGGATTATTAGGCTGCATAAATTAGGTCAGCCGGAACCGGGAACACTTCCAATAACACCAGATGTACTCGTTACATCAGAAGAAGAATGGCATCTACGCTAATATTAGTCTTTCTGTGTATCCCGAGGTTTACCGTAGTCAGCCGGATCCGGGCCGTATCCGGGAGAGATCGAGGACCTGCACCATGACACAACCACAACACAGCCCTGAAGTATCTGCAGAGATTGAGTCAACTAGATCATCCACTATGAAGGCCTCATCAACATGACAACCAGTGGCACATCTCCTCAACAACCGTCCATACCGGTGTGATGAATACGATCCTCAACTGGATGGAACTGAATTAAACACTTTGAATATTGCGATCATATCTGACTTATGGTAGCAGCCTGAGTCGTAACAAAGCACTGTTCGCCAGAGGAGAACTGGCCCCCCGACTAAGCCTGGTTTCTCCCAAGGTTTTTTCTCCATTTTAACACCTGTTTGCCACCTGATGTCACCTGTTGGAGTTTGGGTTCCTTTCCGCTGTCGCCTTTGGCTTGCTTAGTTGGGGACACTTGACAATTGACATTTGATATTCAACAGTGCTTTGATCTGCCTGCATTGACACTATTCCTTACGAGCTGCTGTGCAGCCAAAATAATGTACCAGTTATCACTGTAAAGCTGCTTTGACACAATCTACATTGTAAAAAGCGCTATATAAATAATGGTGACTTGACTTGACTATTAACCTGTTCGTCCAGTGGACACTTAGTGTTAATTGTTTATTAAGTCTAAGAAATGTTCATTTCCAGGTTATGGAAAAACAACATTCTATTTGTACAGTACTACTCAGAGCATGTAGTCAAGATCTAAATCATTTAAGAGGCAATTTATTAGCAGACGGAGTCAGAACCAAACATCTATTGTGCACAATCTTTATTAACTAACTCATAACCAACACATAACTAAACTAACAAACACATAACATACATGCAGGTCACACACATACATAGGTAAAAATGAGCAATGATAGAGTTGAACCGGAAGTTGGACCGGAAATAGAGCTACGGAAAGAGTCAAAGAGTCTGGAAAAGAAACATCAGATTTCTCAGTAATAAAACACCTTTGCTGACAGATGGTTTACACATTAATACTAAATCGCTGTTTAGTGTTCAAATGTACGATACTTGCAGGGTGCCTTTCGGATCTGCAGACTGTGCATGCATGTTCATTTATAGAACAGTCTGTCTATAAATTAATGCAGGAAAGTCTGTGTTCTGTGAGGATAATGCAGGAAAGATGCATGTTTCCTGTGTCTCTTCTCTGCTCTCAATGTGGCAACCACATTCTTTAGCACAATAAAACTGAGAACTTCTCGGGGGATGGGGGACAGGCCCCAGAGTGCTTTAAACAATTATTGGTTAACTATAGCAAATAAATGTGTCTGATTTGTCTCAGTCGCTACAGGGGTTACTGCCGCTGTGGTTACCACTTACTACAGCCCGAAAGCTCGACAGCACACGATACGCAGAGGAGCGAGAGGTCTGCTCTCGCTGATCTCCGCGGCCTCAGATGATCCGCTGATCTCAGAGTGTCGGGCAGACCCAAAGCTGTGTTTTTACATACAAGTGGCAGCTGGCTAACAACAGAGGGGCCTCAAGCTTCCTGGAGAAAAAAGATTTGCGACCTGTGTGTCAACGTGGTCATGTTCTCGTGTGAAAACATGAACCACCCACGAACATTGTTTCAGCACGCTATGCCACAAAACGTGTAGCAAATTAACTCAACTGGGAAATATTAATAATTATTCATAACTCATTCATGATTCATTTATAGAACAGTCTGTCTATAAATTAATGCAGGAAAGTCTGTTTTCTGTGGGAAAAATGCAGGAAAGATGCAGGTTTTCTGTGTCTCTTTGTCTCTGCTTTTCCACGTGGCAACACACACATACTCCAGGGCAATAAAACTAAGGTTGGTCTTCTCGGGGGATGGGGGCAGACCCCAGAGAAAGTTTTAAACAATTATTTGTTAAATGTAACAAATAATTGTGTCTGATTTGTCTCAGTCATTACACATGTGAAACAGTGATCGTGGCTGTCAGTGAGGACAGGAAACGACCGCATCCAGAAACACACGGGTGGAATGTCATCTTTAGAAGACGCAACTCACACCCATGTAAGTCTTTTAGGAGCTTGGTGCTGAAGCACACAGGGAAAAAGATCACGGCAATACTGACTGTGCAGCCTGTAGTGTGCACTGACTCTCGTTGAAGGCGTAGCTCTTACCAGCTGTAATAACAGATTTTTAGCGCTCTGAAAACGTGCACCGTAACCAGCTGTAAGAACAGCCTTTTAGCGCTCACCGAAGACACACACACACAAATGAGAGGACTCGATCACCGCCGTAAAGCCGTCACCAATGAAGAGAAAGCTTCTTCCTTGAAGAACTGGCTCTTTTTAGAAACACTGCTTGCAGATTAGAGAAAGGAACAAAACGAACCGCTCTGCTCCGAAGCGAAAAGCTAAAGATGCAACACACCTGCTGCTCAATAAGTACCCGCGCTGCGAGGCAGAACAGCTGCTGCAAATGATTGCATGCCAATGTGCATTGGCTTGTTTTAGTTACACTCAAAGTAGATTGGCCTCTCTAGCGAGATTCCTATTCATCGTTCTGTCCGATCGTCGAACGTGACCGACTGAATAGGAAGCACATTTTCAAACTTGTATCAAACTTACAAACTGCTCAGGAATGGATTTTTCTGTATTCTATATGCATTATAAATGGAGCTTTTCTTGTATGATGTACCCTATTAATGATTTGGGCTCTTAGATGTACATGGTGTTTTGTGCATGCATCATTTTTTTATTTTATCTGTTGGTTTTGCCAGAGTGTGGAACTTTTGTATATAAAAAAGGATAGTTCCGGCCCTTGATTCTGTTTGGTTGAGCCGCGTTCGAAGCTGACTGCATTACATAAGTATCACTGCGCCACTGAAATGTGTATGTTGCTGCTTCTGTCTTAGCAACCAATCTTAGCAACTTAAACATATGTTTGTTCTGTCAGGATCACTATCTTCAAAGATGACTGGCAGTTAGCATACAGTTTGGATTTGTAGTATGGTTCTGTTCTGGACAATTATTGCAATATCATTAATTTTCTTAATGACAATAATTAACAATAATTAATTAATTTCTTCAACATAATTGAAGAAATGAGTTTGATCAAAAGAAATATCAGAAGGGCAAGTCCTGACTGGACAAAGGAGGAGCTGGGAACAGAGGAGAGTAATTAGCTCCTGAGCAATGCGATAAAACTGCTGATAGTACTGAATGGACCATATATATACAGTATCTCTCAGAAGTGAGTACATCCCTAACAATATTTTATTATATCTTTTCATGTGACAACACTGAAGAAATGACACTTTGCTACAATGTAAAGTAGCGAGTATACAGTTTGTATAACAGTCTAAATTTGCTGTCCCCTCAAAATAACTCAACACACAGCCATTAATGTCTAAACCGCTGGCCACAAAAGTGAGTGCACCCCTAAGTGAAAATGTCAGAATTGGGCCTAAAGTGTCAATATTTTGTGTGGCCACCATTATTTTCCAGCACTGCCTTAAATTCTTTTGGACATGGAGTTCCCCAGAGCTTCACAGGTTGCCACTAGAGTCCTCCTCCACTCCTCCATGACAACATCACAGAGCTGGTGGATGTTCAAGACCTTGCGCTCCTCCACCTTCCGTTTGAGGATGCCCCACAGATGCATAATAGGGTTTAGGTTTGGAGACATGCTTGGCCAGTCCATCACCTTTACCCTCAGCTTCTTTAGCAAGGCAGTGGTCATCTTGGAGGTGTGTTTGGGGTCGTTATCATGTTGGAATTTAATATGTTGGACACACTTGTCTTTGTACTTCTCACCTGGGTGCCGCCACACACGCTTGACACCATCTGAACCAAATAAATATCTTGGTCTCATCAGACCACAGGACATGATTCCAGTAATCCATGTCTTCATGGATTGTCTTCAGCTTCAACTGTTTGCGGGCTTTCTTGTGCATCATCTTTAGAAGAGGCTTCCTTCTGGGACGACAGTCATGCAGACACATTTGATGCAGTGTGCGGCGTATGGTCTGAGCGCTGACAGGCTGACCCCCCACCCCTTCAACCTCTGCCGCAATACTGGCAGCACTCATACGTCTATTTCCCAAACACAACCTCTGGATATGACGCTTGGCATGTGCACTCAACTTCTTTGGTCGACCATGGCGAGGCCTGTTCTGAGTGGAACCTGTCCTGCTAAACCGCTGTATGGTCTTGGCCACCGTGCTGCAGCTCAGTTTCAGGGTCTTGGCAATCTTCTTATGGCCTACGTCATCTTTATGTAGAGCACCAATTCTTTTTTTCAGATCCTCAGAGAGTTCTTTGCCATGAGGTGCCTGTTGAACTTCCAGTGACCAGTATGAGAGGGTGAGAGTGATAACACCAAATTTAACACACCTGCTCCCCCATTCACACCTGAGACCTTCTAACACTAACGAGTCACATGACACCGGGGAGAGAAAATGGCTAATTGGGCCCAATTTAGACATTTTCACTTAGGGGTGTACTCACTTTTGTGGCCAGCAGTTTAGACATTAATGGCTGTGTGTTGAGTTATTTTAAGGGGACAGCAAATTTACCCTGTTATACAAGCTGTACACTCACTACTTTACATTGTAGCAAAGTGTCATTTCTTCAGCGTTGTCACATGAAAAGATATAATAAAATATTTACAAAAATGTGAGGGGTGTACTCACTTCTGTGAGATACTATACCAATGCAGTTATAGGCGTTGATTCCTATAGGTCAGTGTGAATCAGCTGAGTATCAGCTGATGCAAGCTTGACTTACGTGACCTGCCAGAATTAACGCTATACGCTTGATTTCTGTCAGGATCACTACCGTCAAAGATGACTGGCAGTTAGCATACAATTTGGATTGGTGGAATGGTTCTGTTCTGGGCAAAAACTCCCTGCCCATCCATGCAGCATAGCATGGATAAGAGCAGGGAGAGCAGCGATAACCCCCAAAAACAAAACCATATGCTAACAACCCCCCAACCACAAACTGACTGCGAAATCTGAATGAAAAAAGTATACTGGAAAAATGGAAGACAATAGGACATAGTAGAAAGGAGCAGCATATCCCTCTGAATATCAAACTGGAGGCAGCATGCCCTTTACGGAGGGAAGTAGCAGCAAAGGGGTGCTGTTACAAGCATCTGAGAAGAGCAGCATGCCCCTTACAGGAGGAGAGTAGCAGCGAAGGGGTGCTCTTCTTACAAGCAGCTGAGGAGAGCAGTATGCCCCTTTAAAAGCAGTTACCTGAATGAGCCTAAGACAACAGCATGTGGCCAATACCCAAAACCGTAAGGAACAAGCTGGATAACCTTAAGAAACAGATGCCTTAAAAGTCACGTTGTCAATAACCTGATAACATTCAGCAAAATAGTGCTTCCCACAGATTTGAAATACTCTAGCTGTGTGGAAAATCCTTCTACCTACAGCACAAAAAAAAAAAAAAAAAAAAATGGTCAGAAGCTAACTAGTTAACTTCGAATTAATGAAAAATGAAATTATATGAAATGGAATTAATATAATTAACTGAAATTGAATCAAATTAAATACAGTTGTGTAACAAAATAATAACCAGGGGGGATTCAATATTTTTAAGTGGCTTATTTATGAACAAGACCAAAATACACTCAGACTATTATTTTGAAATGTGTATGCTTATTATTGCGGCTGCTCATTCAAGTTTAGGTGAGGTGGATAATAATATACGTTCTTAAAACCATGTGCAAAATTTTACAATACCATGAAGTAAACTTTTGTCAATATTTAACAGCATTAGTCATATCAGCATAAACGTGCACTATATTAGCCTACATTGATTGCGAACTACTTAGCAGTATGGAAGTTTATTAATTCCATATGTTTTTGAAATAAAAAGCCTGTTGAATTGCACTAATTGAAAAAAATGTGCTTTGCATTAACCATGCTTGCGTTTTAATGCTGTCACGGAGTCAGTTCCCACCACCAACACACAGCACACATTGTCACCGGATCTCCACGCTCCGCCCACTCGTTCCCAATCACCACAGTACTGATCAGCGGCACTTGCACCTCATCTCACCAGCACTATATGAAAACTCACTCCCTGCACTTCAGTGTCTGGTCTTGTTTGTACATACCTGGACTCCTTACCTCTCCGTTGATGTCTCCATGTCTCCACTCCTTCGTCAGGTCCTGTCTTCCCTCGTTGATTCCTCTGCAAAGGAGAAAGAACTCTGTTACTGTCCAGCTATGTGTCTATACTCCACGTGTTCATATCTACCACCTACTCACCTGTGTTGTCTCTGTGTTTGTGCCTCTGTCTGCAATAAAACTACCTGTTCACAACTTACCTTCTTGTTTCCGTCTGTGTCTGACAGAAGACCAGACCCAATGCAGAGCTCCACGAACACAGGCAAGGATCGTACCCCGGATCCGTTTGCATCCCTGGTGAACGCGGTATGATCCTCCCTCATGGCACCCTCCACAAGCACGTTGCCAGCTGTCACTCCTGACCTCGTGCACGCCGTTCGTCAAGCACTCTTTCAACCAGCACCCGCTGCAACCTCTTCTTCTGCTGCCTCTGCCAGTCCCATGGCCCGACCAGCGACCTTCTCAGGCACGGCGGAGGACTGCAGCAGGTTTCTACTTCAGTGTTCACTATACCTGGAAGCACAGTCTCACCTCTTTGCTACTGAACGCACCAGGGTGGCGTTTATCATATCTCTGTTGTCTGGATGAGCATTGCAATGGGCTCAACCCCTCTGGGAGTCTAACGCCTCGGTAACAGCCACCATTAATGCCTTCTTCAACCACTTCAGAGAGGTTTTCGGACAAAGCACAGCAGACCTGTCCGTACACGACCAATCTATGTCAAGGCGAGGACACCGTGAGTATGTATGCACTCCGCTTCCGCACTTTAGCGGCTGCCAGTGGATGGAATGAGACGGCACTTATCACAGCTTTTCGTCAAGACTCGCTCCTCAAGTGAAACAGTTAATGGTCGTGTATGATGACATAATGGGTTTAGAAAACCTAATTCAAAAAACTATACATGTGGCTCAACGTCTCGCTGCATGTTCTGTGCTTCCACCCGCTGTCAGTTCTCTGCCTGCCTCACCATCTGTCGCCCTTCCAGCACCTGAACAGATGCAGGTAGATTCCTTCCACCTCTCCCGAGAGGAGCATCAGAGAAGAATTTTGTCTCTACTGTGGGGGAGAAGGACATGGCATCGTCGTGTGTCCCGTCCGACCACCACGCCCAGCGGTGAGTACTATTCAAGTCCTAGCCCGTATTGCACTTCTCACAAGAACTAAAGTCCAACTGTTAAAATCTCACGTCTATGTTTCAGCGCAAGCCCTCCTAGACTCCGGATCAGCAGGAAACTTCATCAGCACTCAGGTTCTTCAGAAACTGAATGTACGCCGTAAACGATGTCAGCAAGATCTGTGGATCCAAACTATCCAAGGAAAACTGCTGGGCCGTGGTCGCATCACACACTTCTCTCCCACACTGACGCTCTGTATCGGTTGCCTGCATTCAGAGGAGATTACGTTCATGGTGCTGGAAGGATCCACTGCTGACATCATCCTGGGAAGCCCCTGGTTAATGCAACATCAACCTCAGGTGCAATGGAACACCGGGGAGATCCTGAAATGGGGTAACAACTGTTTCTGATCCTGTTTATCCCCGATTAAGAAACCTCCTGCTGAGTTCCAATCTAACTTCTTCCACTCCAAGTGTGTTCCTCTCCTCTCTACCTCCATCGAAAGTCCAGAAACTGATCAGAAAGTTGAAATTCCTCCAGAGTACCAGGCGTTCCAGGATGTCTTCAGCAAGCGATTGGCTGCACAGCTTCCACCTCACCAGCCATGGGACTGTGCCATCGACCTGCTACCTGGGGCTACTCTACCCAAGGGTAGAGTTTACCCATTGTCCATCCCGGAGCAAAAGGCCATGGAGGAGTACGTCAAGGAAGCCCTTAACCAGCAATTCATCCATCCATCCATCGACTTCCCCTGCCACTTCAAGCTTCTTCTTCATGGCCAAGAAGGATGGAGGCTTGAGGCCGTGTATTGATTACCGTCATCTGAATTCCCAGACTGTTAAGTTCAGTTATCCCCTTTCTCTGGTCCCAGCAGCCCTGGAACAGCTATGGGGAGCTCGCTTCTTCTCCAAGCTGGACCTGCGGAGTGTGTATAACCTCATTCGTATCCGCCAGGGGGATGAGTGGAAGACTGCCTTCATAACACCATCAGGCCACTGCGAGTACCGGGTTATGCCGTACAACCTGTCCAACTCTCCCTCCGTGTTCCAGAACTATATGAATGAGGTGTTCCGGGAGTTCCTCCACCAATTCGTCATAGTGTACATCGATGATATCCTCATCTACTTCCGGAACCAGGCCAAACATCACCAACACGTCTCCCAGGTTCTAGAGAAGCTACATGAGCACCACCTGTACCTCAAGCTAGAGAAGTGCGAGTTCCATACCACCTCCGTTCACTTCCTCGGATACATCATCGACCAACATGGCATACAGATGGACTAGAGGAAGAGCATCAATCAGCAGATCTCCGAGACTAACTCCGTTGAGCCTGCTCCACCAGGAGGTCCTGAGGGGCTTCACTACGTCCCACCGGTCCATCGTCAGCCCCTCATGGACTTAGCTCACTCCTCTCCGGGCTCTGGACACCCAGGTTGTTTACGTACCCTCTCGCTTCTGGAACAACAGTACAGGTGGCCATCCATGCCCCAGGATGTCTCAAGGGATGCTCAGTCTGTGCCGTTGCCGTCACTCTTAGGAAGCTCCCCGAGGGTAAACTCCTTCCGCTACCCAAGAGACCTTGGACCCATCTCGGAGTGGATTTCATGACGGACCTTCCACCTTCCAACAATTTCACCTGCGTCTTCGTGATTGTGGATCGGTTCTCCAAGTCATGCAAACTGATTTCCCTCAGAGGTCTGCCCACAGCGTTGGAAGCCGCTGAGGCCCTCTTCCACAATGTGTTCCGTCATTTTGGAATCCCAGAGGATATTGTCTCGGATCAGGGTCCTCAGTACATATCTTGTGTCTAGCAGGCATTCTTCAAGCTCCTAGAAGTATCCATCAGCCTGTCCTCAGGATACCACCCTCAGACCAACGGCCAGACTGAGTGGAAGATCCAGGAGGTACCTGCGGGTATATTGCCACCGGAACTAGGACAGCTGGAGCCAGTTCCTGCCCTGGGCGGAGTAGGCCCAGAATTCCCTCCGGCAAACTACCACAGGGCTCACCTCGTTTCAATGTGTCCTGGACTTCCAACCTCCTCTCTTCCCCTGGTCAGATAAGCCCTCTGAGGTTCCAGCTGTCAACCACTGGTTCCAGCAGAGCGAGAGAGTGTGGGACTCAGCTCATGTACATCTCCAACAGGCAGTTCAGAGATACAAAGTGGCAAGCGGATGCCAGAAGAGGCCCAACTCCACAGTACCAACCTGGCCAGAAGGTGTGGCTCTCGACGCGGGACATCCGTCTCCGGCTGCCCTGTCGTAAGCTGAGTCCCCGGTATATAGGTCCATTCACCATCCAGAGGCAACTCAATGAAGTTACCTACCAGCTCAACTTACCACCTCAGTACCGTATATCACCTTCTTTCCATGTTTCCTTACTCAAGCCACACACTGAACCCTTGTCTCCTCCCTCCACAGATCCCGGTGACGATGCGGTACCTCCTCCTCCCGAGGAGGAGAACATCTACCGGGTGCGGGTGATTCTCGATTCTCGACGACTGGGTCCAGCGCTGGAATACCTCGTCGACTGGGAGGACTACGGCCCCGAGGAGCGTTCCTGGGTCAACCGTCATGACATCCTCGATCCCTCTCTTCTGACACAGTTCCATCAGGCCCATCCAGACCGTCCTGCTCCTCAGGATCGAGGTAGACCCCGTCGTCGTCACCCCATCCGGTCGTCAGGAGCCGCCCGTGGAGGAGGGGGTACTGTCACAGAGTCAGTTCCCACCACCAACACACAGCACACATCGTCACCGGATCTCCACGTTCCGCCCACTTGTTCCCAATCACCAGAGTACTGATCAGCGGCACCTGCACCTCATCTCACCAGCACTATATGAACACTCACTCCCTGCATTTCAGTGTATGGTCTTGTTTGTACATACCATTACCTCTCCATCAATGTCTGACAAATGCATTGTATTTTTAGGGCTTGCATTTTTATAGGCTGAAATTCAACGTGGTCGTATATTTAAGCTGTAAATATTTCAATTCAAAACATTTCACACATTTTAATTATTAAAAATTTGAAGATTCATATTCACCTTTCAGATTTCACTTCCAACATATTCAGTCTGTTTAAAACTACAACCTAAAATATTCAACAGGCAATTTTCAGTCCATTTTATTTCGCTTTACAAATTCGCTTCCACAAATTCACTGATTCATATTCGACAAAATAATTCAACATTGGACATCTGAGAACTGCAGGGATAGCAGTAGATTGCTGATGCATGATCTCCATCTGCTGTTAGTTGTTCTCACCAGCAGGTGCCGCTAACAGCTGTTAATGAAACAACAACCCAAACAACAGCTAGAGAATCATTCATTCATTCACAAAAACGGATTTACAGAAATAGAGCAAGTGGTAAGTGTGATTATCAAGGTCAGAATATGCAGAAAAGCTGATAAAGAATCTCTTCTTCTTTTTAAATGTCTTCACGATTATTTTCCCTGTGCATAGTCTTCATGTAAGATGCTTTCTCCACCGCAAATGAGATTATGCTGATGTAAGTTAACCTATAACAAACATTACATATGAGGAATGCTAAAGAATTACATCTTGGTTGCTTCGTTTCCTTAACTCTTATCATAGCTTGTGTGACTGTGCTGTAATTCTGGGGTTGCCCTCATATGTCATACTCCAGAATTCCCCAATAACACTTAACCTGAAAACATACATCTTGTACCTTACTGGTGTGCAATATACACAACACTATATATACTATATACAAGTAGAGAAACAAATTCGTTGGCAGGGGAGCAATGACCTTTTGGCAAATTTGACCCTGAGCCCCAGGCACTCCAGGTGGTTGAGAAAGAGGGACCTGTGTGACACTAACTCAGCCTCTAACTGGGCTAGAACGAGCCAGCCATCGAGGTAGTTCAGTATACGGATTCTCATCTGCCGCGTCCATACGCTTCATAAAGGTACGAGGAGCTAGGGCCTTCCCAAATGGAAGGACCGTGTATTGATATGCCACTCCCTCGAAGGCGAATCTCAAGAAACGCCTGTGATGGGGGGCTATCTGGATGTGAAAGTAAGCATCCTTCAGATCCAGCAAAAGGAACCAGTCCCCTGGGCATATTTGTGAGAGGATCTGTTTCAAAGTAATTATTCTGAATGAGCACTTTAATAGGGCCCAGTTCAGATGTCTGAGACCACTATCCTTTTTTGGGACAAGGAAGTAACGGCTGTAAAAGCCTGACTCGCTCTGGGCCGGAGGAACCACTTCTATAGCTCTTTTTGCCAGCATAGCGTTCACCTAGGAGCACAGGATGTGAACGTCCTCATTCTCCACGGAGGTGGGGACCACACTGTTGAATAACAAGGGTCTTTTCAGCGAATTAGAGTACATAACCTCATGCTATTATACCCATAACTCATTTTGACACTCCAGAGATGATCAGCCAGGCCTTGGCCCATGTGGCAAGGGGTTAAATTGGTTTGAGCAACAGGTCGCTGCGAGGGGACCCGACGCTTGTGATATGTTTGGTTTATCCCGTAGGTATAACAGCAATTAGTTGCATGGGTGCGGGAACTTGAGCCCAGTGCTTACAAACACATTGTCTCCAGCACCCGGAACTGAACAGGGTGTTAGGTGGCATAAAAAAATCATGAAGAAAGCTCTTTAGAGAAATAGTTATATGAGTCTCCATTGATAGTCATAAGGGAGAACGTCATTCATTAACAAGCTGTTAGCACTGCATTCAGCTGAGTGCTGTCAGTGCTGTGCTTGCTCTCACCGGCAAGTGACGCGCTCAGAAATTCGACATTTTACCAATGAACACCAATACCATTTTACCAAAACACCAATGAAAATGATATTTTAGAAGAAACATATTCCATGAGTCTCACCTGATAGTTACAGGGTAGAATGTCATGACATAGAGCTGTCAGTGCTGCATTCAGTGAAGCACTGTCAGTGTGGTACTCGCCTAAACAGTGCACTGGGAAATCCCCTGCTGCAGGAAGAGTGAGACATGTGGGTTATAGACCAGTGAGAGCTCACTTAGTCTTGGCCCTGTAACCTTTTGTTTCTCATTTCAGCTTGAGAGAAAGAGAACAGTGGAAAATGAGGGAAGGAGCTGCTTTCTAGAAAAAGCAGTGAATGCAGCGAGGAGAGGCTCGCGCTCTCATAGTGAGAGCACTCGTTCTCAATGAACGCGGCTTGTGGGGGCGGAGCGGGCAAGTGAAGCGCTCAGAGGTTCGGCATTTAATAACAAACACCAGAGAAATATCAGGGAAGAGCGTCATGTCATATTTAGCTGAGCACTGTCAGCATTGAGCTCATTTTCGCACTCTCCTAGTGAGAGCACACACCCTCAATGAACGCGGCTTGTGGGGGCGGAGCCAGCAAACGACGCACTCAGAGATTCGGCATTTTGCAAAATATGCTCTTTCAGATTGAATATATACCATGAGTCTCACCTGAGTCAGGGAAGAATGTCATGTCATATTCAGCTGAACGCTGTCAGTAGCAAGAGCGCTTGTCCTCAGTGAACGCGGCTTGCAGGGGCGGAACCGGCAAGCGACACGCTCAGAGATTCTGCATTTTGCAACAAACGCCAGAGAAATATGCTCTTTCAGATTGACTATATACCATGTGTCTCGCTTGAGTCAGGGAACAACGTCATGTCATATTCAGCTGAGCGATGTCAGTAGTGAGAGCGCTTGTCCTCAGTGAATGCTGCTTGCAGGGGCGGAACCGGCAAATGACGCGCTCAGAGGCTCAGCGTTTTGAAACAAATGCCAGTGAGAATATTCTTTTAGTAAAATAACTCTGTATGCTCACCTGACAGAAGAAGGCAGGGAAAGAACTGAAACAGGTGCTCTCGTGCACTGCAGAGCGGCGATCAACTGAAGTAGAGCAGGCACCGTTATAAGCCTGGTTTCTCCCAAGGTTTTTTTCTCCATTTTAACACCTATTTGCCACCTATCTGCCACCTGATGTCACCTGTTGGAGTTTGGGTTCCTTGCCGCAGTCGCCTTTGGCTTGCTTAGTTGGGGACACTTGACATTTGATATTCAACAGTGCTTTGCATCTGCCTGCATTGACACCATTTTCTTTAAGAGCTGCTGTGCAGCCAAAATTATATACCAATTATCATTGTAAAGCTGCTTTGACACAATCTGCATTGTAAAAAGCACTATATAAATAAAGGTGACTTGACTTGACTTGACTTGACTTGACTCGATGCTTCATGTGATCCCATATCAAACATAGCTGGAAAGTTGCACTAAAAGAAATATCAATTTAGTCAAACACTCTCAAGCAAAAAGACTAACTTAAATTCTTAATTTTAATTTATTCCTATAAACACTGAATGTTGACAGCTATCAAAGAAGAGTCTTCACTTAAAAACACATACAGTCCAACAAACAAAATAGTGTCATCTGCTATCTGAACAAAATGACTAAAACTAGTGTTGTAATAAAAAGATCACTTACAAAACCACATTTACAAACTTTCACAATTACTCATGAATGGATTTTGTGTATATAACTGGTACTTTTCAATGTATGCAGTACCCTCTTTTCTTAGTAATTTGGTCTTTTGAATTATACATAGGTGTTTTGGCAAAATATTACGCTGTGTAAAAATGCGCACAAATATTTTAGCACAACTACTTATACTTACAGTATTAGTAAATAGCAAACAAACAAAAACTTTAAAGCAACATGAAACCATAATATTCTTATTGAAAATATTGTATTATTACATGTTGAAGCATAATCACAGTTTGAATATGACTTCCATAATTTTTTCTTTTAGTATGAAGCTTTGTCTGGATCACCCAACACAAAGTTTTGTGTTTTGACCTCACAAAGATTACACCAAAAGTAACTCTTGAGCATTGCGTGTTTGCACTGTGTAAAACTTAGCGATCAACATGTTGTCACGAATGTGGCCTCTGTGGCTCCCTCCGATCACCACCAGAGGGCTCCCTCACCTGAGTACTAACTTCATCTTGGACTTCATTTCCCATAACCCCGTACCTGGTCCTAATTACCCACACACCTGATTCCCATCTCCTGGACTATTTAAGCACACTCACACGCTCACCCATTGTGAAGTCTTGTTTTGCCCTGGCTGACACTACTGAGTGGGTTTCCCTTGAGACCTGTATTCTTGTCTATGACCTTGGACTGTTTATTCTCATCGTGACTGTTTGCTGCCTGCCCTGTTCATTCCCTGCCTGTATATCTGGATTATCCTGCCTTGTCTGCCGCCTGCCTTGCCCCATTGCCAGTCCCTGTTTACGATTTGCCTCTGTCTTAGATATTGTTATTGCTGGTGTTTGACCTCTGCCTATACGACTACGATTGTTTTAATAAAGCTGCACACGGATCCTATCAAGTCTGACTCCTCGTTACACATGTATTCCCTGTGGTTGTTACACACCTCAGGTAATTAATTTGAAATGTAGGTTTGTCAAAAGAAAAAAAGGTTTAATCGTACATTTAAAAAAGGTTTGTAAGTGAAAATGATGTGTTTGTCACATACACATCCAAAGAGTTTTTACTGCATTACTAATCACTCCTGAAGAAACAATACTGGTCATCAGACTGTTTAAAAAAAAAATAAAAAGAATAAAATAAAGTCATTTTACTCAGAATTTTGAAGTCAAATGTATTTGTTCTTTTGCAACACACACACACACACACACACACACACAGGTTTGTTTTGCTATCTTAGTGAGGACATTCCATAGGCATAATGGTTTTTATACTGTACAAACTGTACATTCTATCCCTCTACACTATCCCTACTCCTAAACCTACCAATCACAGAAAACATTCTGCATTTTTACATTTTTAATAAAACATTGTTTAGTATGTTTTTAAAGCTATTTTAAATATGAAGACTCAAGAAATGTCCTCATATTTCATGTTTACGTCGTAATATCAGTGTAATACCCATGTCATTATACAAATTTGTGTCCTCATAAATCACAAAAACAAGCACATACACACACACAGTTGTTTTAAAAGGAACATGCCCAGACATGTTATTTAAATGGATATAGCCAGTGTGGTGTAGGGGTAATGGTCTTTCTGATTGTCTTGACTCAAATATTTTGACTCGATTAACATACCGTATTAATCATCGTATTGATACCGTTACTGATCCTGCTGAGGTGTTGACATAACATAAAACTTGCTTGGGTGTCTTTTAAGACCCCACAATCAAAGGAAACACATAACACCTTTTTGCCCCTCAAACTGAAAGGGGACAGCAGACCAGAAAGGAACAGACCATGGCCGGATGAGAGGTGTGAGATCATTAAACCAGTCATTAACCCAATCAAAAGTCAAATCTTACATCTGTTTGATCTGTTTTGTCTTTTTAACTTGTCCGGATATCAGTATGGGAGGTCATGTAGCCACATGTCACAATGTAACACCACGTGCCACAACTTACCTGATGCAGCAACCTGTCAATCTGAGAGTTATGGGGCCATAAATCAATCACAAGGGACACATCGTCTATGTTAACACTACTTATGTGTTTGATGTTGTTGAACTCTGAAACCAGAACCAATAACTTATTTTGCTTTGAATGATCATTTGCTTTGAATGCGCTCTCTGTCGCGTCAAAACGTGACTGGCTTGACAGCATGTTCAAGGCTGTTGGAACAAGCAGAGACTAAATATTTCACTGTTCCAGTTTTTTTATGGACCCTTAAAATTTTTGCATACCAGACAAATGAGCTGCTCTGTGGCGAAACCCGCACTTCGTCAAATAAAGGCAGTTGAGTCCTGTCAGACGAGCTGTAATGGGGTCTCCCTTGGGAGCCCCAGTCACCTCCAAATGGTACAAAACAAGCCAATGGAAATGGCCAGTGAGATTTACATGCCACACCACACCCACCCGTGTCCATAAATCCATAAATAGGATTGCATACTCATTTTCATTCAAACTTTTGCTTCGAAGCCGAACGGCTGTTTCATCGCTCTCTCCAGTCACCTGCAAAGTGCAAATTTCTAAACTACTAAGAGCTAAACAGCAATTTTTATTGCTAGAAGAAAACCATCTCCTTCAACAGCAATTTTCATTGCTCATCTGCAGTAGCAAGCTCATGGAATTCTCGGCTGGTGGGAAGGCGCATTCAACAGTGTGTGTGTGTGACAGCATGCTGACACAGGCAGTGCAGCACTCATCCGTGAGCACTTCAGCTAAAAGAGCAAGCATAGGCGTTCAGCGTCTTTTTCAAGATGTCTTTTCTCCCATGTGTTTCTGGATGCGGTCGTTTCTTGACCTCATCTGATGACCACGATTGTGGTCTCACATGCCTGGCCAAACAGCATTCTGAGTGAGAGCTCATGGATGGCACATGGAGGCATGAGTCCCGTCTGCTGCTACCTAGCTTTTCTGGCGTTTTGGTCTGACTGACTGACTGACTGAATGGGAATGTCTAGGTTACTATTGTAACCCCTGTTCCCTAAAGGAGGGAACAGAGACGTTGTGTCCCCCTGCCATGGCCCTAATCCACCGCTGAATGGCCGGGATACCTATCTCGGCTCCTCAGCAAACTATGAATGAAAATGAGTATGCCGTTCCTAAAACTTGTTAAAGCACTAGGGCATTATAGACTTTACATTATAACTTTCTGTGAAGCTGCTGTGAATGATAACGATGTGTATTAAATTTGACTTGACGAAAAATAGTCATGAAACAACCAGAATATCCATTGGTGTGCTCAATATATTTCAACTTATAAATATAAATAACTAATACTTATAAATTCTAAATATATAAATAAATTTATAAATATAAATACTGTAACTTTTGTGTGATCCATAAAAGTTAGCCATTTAGGGCTAGACAATTCAATCTAGACGGGCATCTAGGGCTTCCATGAGGGAGGTGTCTCAAGTAGGGGTGTGCCTGAATACTAAATCCGTATTCGGAAAGGCACGGGGGAAAAAAAACGCAGTCTACAGAGCCTCGAAAGGGACATGGTTAGTTGTTTGCTAGCAGGAGCCTGTTACTTTGTAGTACAACAGATTTCACTTACCACGTAAAGAAAGTAAGGAGAGATGGCTGATAGGACAATGGTGAATGGTTTGCAGTTCCTGAGCGTCACTGACAAAAATCTAATCTTAATGTGTAATAAGTACTGATGCTCCCTAGTATACACACAGCACGTGTGATCGTGAATCTTGAAAGTGAAAGTAAAAGCATGCACACATTCAAAAGCAATTTTAATACTCTGCATATTAACAGCAGCTTCTTGATGCTGGCAAATTATTTACATTATAATTACCCAACTACATAATTGCGAGAGAAAGTTATATATACTGTATATAAGTTAGCATATACTGTATATAGAAAGAAATATATTTTGTGTATTCCCTTTAGGGGCTCCGTAGTACACGTCATTTCCTTTCCGAATATGGTATTCGGCTTCGGGCACATCCCTAGTCTCAAGTGTGGGACCCAAGGTCGAAGCCAGGGTCTGTCCACATACTTAGGGAAAAAATGCATTTGTGCATAACCCTTTTTCACCCTCACAGGGAGCCCTGCTCCTGAGCCAAGTATATAACTGCCAACATGTGGCAACATTTCAGGTTTGGAAGGAAGTATTTCCACTAGAAATACAGCTTTTATTTCTCAGCAACTAAGCCATGCCAGCCTTCCCAGAAGCCACTGGCTGGACACGCCAAGGAGGCGTCTGTCGTGACAATGATGGCAACACACTGTGAGAGTGGGACCCAAGGTCAAATTCAGGGTCTGTCCACATAGTTTGGGAATTAATGCAACTGTGTGTATGTAACCTTGTAGCCCATAAAGACAATTCAAACAAGACAGTCATCTAGGACTGCTATAAGAGAGGTGTCCGTCGTGAGAACGATGGCAATACACCAGTGTGGGACCCTAGAAAGAAGCCGGGGTCTCTCTACAGATTTAGGAAATTAATGCAACTGCGCGTAACCCTATGGCCCAAAGAGTAGCTAGACAGCTATCTAAGACTACTATGAGGGAGGTGTGCACCGCAACAATGATGGCAACACACCTGAAGTGTAGGACCTTAGGACAAAGCCTAGGAACTTTTTCACCACCTCCAGGGATACAACCTCGCCCTCATCCAGGTCCTTGAAAAGGTCAGCCTGGTAGGCCTGCAGCACTGCCATAGTGTGCAGGGACTCCCCAGCCTGACCTGCTCCTGCACAGACCATTGCCTCCGCCCCCCACCAACTCCTGTCTCTTGAGAAGAGCTTTCTCAAAGTGAAGCGCCTACAGCATACAGTAATTAATTCTTCTTCTTTCAAAGAAGCTGATGGCGTTTAATGCAGATGCTAGTTTATGGTATTGCTGATGTGCTACACTTTGTCACCTGACCTCCATCATTCAATAGGATTGTCATGATTTCACATGGGGTTCAGGTACCAGCACACACTGGAAGTGTTCCAATAGTGTCAACAAAGGACGCAGCATTGACTATAGTACAGTAAACCACATAACAGCTCTTTCACATTTTAGATGTGTTTGTGGCATTCAAGCTGAATACTAAAGCTGGCACTCAGTCTTTTTGTCTTTCAGTGGGTGTAACTGCAATGACTTCTGCCTACTGTGATGTCATGTGCTTACCCTTTATTTACAAGATTTTTTGTGACTGTCAAATAAAATCTTTCTGTCTTTAAAACAACAAAATGACACAGAAGAAGAGAAATAACTGAAATACCACAGATCTTATAGCAATGTAAATAATTACCAAAATGCATAGCCTTATCATGCTGATACCAAATGAAATTTACAAGCTATAGTCCCACAGACTCTCACTGTGAAAGATGGTAACTTCACACAAGGGGAGAGTCTTGCTATGAAAACCTGTTTGGTCAACTATGAAAATTGGCCGCATCAAGTTAAAATAATTAATGTGCCTTTGGCAGGCTAAAGCTACATTGTATTTTAAAAAGTTCACTTCCACTCACTCCAACGCATGGGTGAAAACAGTTAAAGGCACTAACTTTAAGCTGAGACCCCCTCAGAATCTGTTCAAGATGATAATACATACCAAGAAAATGAACAAAGTAACAGAGAGAGAGAGAGAGATCATGAGTGGAAAAGATACTTATTTTCTGTAGAGAGAAGCTGTGTTTCGCCCAGCTAAAGAGCAATATTTGAATGAGATTTGCAAGTGATTTATTTTATAATCTGTCAACTATAGCAAAGCGCGTCATTCCTTTAATATTCCTTTAAGAGGTTTGAATTTATCAAGCTGTCAAGCAACTGAACTGGAAATAATTACATTCTTTGAATGAGCTCCTAGTCTAACATACTCATACATCATCATAAAGTCGCAGTATGTTAGGACTTTGATTCTGCTAGAAAACTTTCAGCTATATTGAATTGCAAGAGGCTCAGTTATGTTTTGGTTGGGGATAGAAGGGATACAGCTATGGCCAGATTGTCCTACCAGGGCTTACTGTGCATGTACACATCAGTATTGCATCATTTTTGTCATGCTGAAGAACAATTAATTACTGTATTTGCATTATTGTAAGGGTAGGTTTAGGGTTGGGTAGGTGTAGATGTTAATAAAACACAATCTGATAAGTAGAAAATTTATTTTATTGTTATTTTATGGTGAGATTTTGCATCACTTCCGGCCGTATCTGCATCCCTTCTAGTCACAACCTTATGTTTGTTTTGGACATCTTGCACAACTGATGTGAGCCTGTATCGGTGAAGACAGAAAGTGCCCAATAGATTACAGGCAGTCTGCCGGTACTGATCATTCAAAATGACTCCTTCAAGTGCTTATAGTTTCAAGCCTTATTCACACACACCAGTAAGGCTCTGTTGTGCTTGACAAGCCTGAATCAGCTTGTTGAAAGAAAACCATGCATTGCAAACATGCAACCTGCAAGTGCATAAGGGAGATATAACACACATTCATCCACGCATCAGAACAGGACATGTAAAAAAAAGACCACATACCCGTGGTCCCTGGTTGCCTTGATCACCCTATAATAAAAGAGAGAAAAACAGACTGATAAAATATAATTTTGTAATATTGTACACAAATACAGTCAACGAAAGAAGAGTACCAAAGTAATTTAAAATACACTGATGATATCCACATCCTCAAAAATTAATTGAGATTGAAAGTAAAATCACTTATCATAAAACAGTCTGTTGTGGAGAGCTGTCAAGAAGATGAGTGAGTGTGGATTCCCATTAAAAACAATGTTTATCATTTTAACAGAAAATGAATGTGATTATTTGACCATAAATATAGTTCTGTTATGACAACTCTCGGAGTATTTCGCATGGTAATGGATATGACAACTTTGATTTGTTTGGTCTTGGCAGAATATATCTACACTGCTGCTGTTATTGCTGCAGTTTTGGGTTATTGTTGCTGTTGCAGAGCAAGTATGGAATTTGCTACTGCTAATACATATACGAATTGTTACTGTGAGCAAGCAAGATATGCTGGCTGCCATGAGGTGCATATAAGGCGCATATTTAATTTGATGTTAAAGCGGTCCTTCATTATAATTTCACTTTTTTTAACTTTAGTTAGTGTGTAATGTTTCTGTTAGAGCATAAACAACATTTGCAAAGTTACGACACTCAAAGTTCAATGAAAAGAGGGATATTTTCTTTTATAGAAATCACTTTTTAAGGACTACAACAAATGGCTAGTAGGGACTACAACAAGCTTCTTCCCATGTTGGTGACATCACAAACTCTTAAGTTCAGTAACCATGCCCACTGATTCGAGCACAACAAGTAGTAGTAGGTAAATAACAGACGTGATACACATGCCTTTGAAAAGTGCAAAATGTAGTGCAGTGCCAGGCTGTGGAAAAACACAGTAGCTGCATTGGATTTGCAGAGAGCCTGATGCTGTGCCTTCTATATTGGATCCGACAGGAACGGCGCAACACACTTATGTGAGTACAAATGTTTTTACTCTGTCACTATTGCTTTGTTACAGATCATTTGATATGTACAGATTATGTGTACATGTCTTACCAAAATCACCAGTGACCAGTGATTTCATGTAGGCCTACAGTCAGATGTTTTTGTCTCAAAATCGTTTATTGACAGTAAATCAAACCAGTGACTAAACGTTCAACTTCACATTGTTTCTCTTAGTAAGATTAAAATAATCTGTTATTTAAACTGTGATTAAATTATATATATAGAAAGCGATCAAAGAACGCTCCCCTTCTAATCAAACAGTACAAGTGTTCATGATTAGTTAACCTAGTTAACTGTAATAGCAAAAGTGTGCTAAAAGATTTCAAGATAATTCCACATGTAATACTTTCCATTTCCATATGCAAATATGTTAGCCAACCACAGCAGTGGGCGTTTACACTGAAGTCTCACAGCAGACATGCCCCTTAAAATAGAGCTTTCAAATCAGGAAAAATGCCTTTTATTTCTAAATTATGACAATTTTTGATGTAAAAATCACACTAACATTATAAGTGCACCCCAGGAAACATTATACAATAATAAAATAATGCAGTTCATGACCCCTCTAAACTTTTTTTTTTTTTTTTTTTTGTTAATGGTTGTTGGCTGTTTGGAAGTCTTGTTGTGTTGGAAGTTTATATTATTTAATTTGACTGTTACAAACTTTTTAATTTGTTCCTGTTGGTATGCCCTGTAGATGGGGCTTCTGGCTGAAAGGATTTTAGTTCTGATTGTGGATTGAGCAAGTGCTGCAAACTTGGGCCTTAGCCAAACTTTGGTTTATGCATCAACTTTTTTGTACAGGATGTCATTTTTTTTCCCACTCCAACTGTTTGGCCTCCCTAAAGTACCTCTTCCTTTTTCCCCCCTAGTGATCTACCAGTGTGGTGTTAGCTACATATGTGCCTACATACCAGTGCATGCATGCCACTAAACTAAAACGTTTTTTGGAGGGGCCGCATGGGCTATGCTATGTGTGCCTGGGTTTGCTTTGCCGAATGGCTTAACGCTAGTGGACTATGCTATGTGTGCCTGAGCCAATATGGTTCAAACGTATCTAATTAGAACACACAGCGTTGCACGCTGATAGAAATGAGAAAAGAAACCCCCAGCATCGGAGATTGTCCTGTGCCCTCAGGAAGAGGCAGCACACCAGTTTGTTTGGTAGACAGGACCTGATAACCCACTGGTGATTTATATAGGCTACCACTGCCAGGTTGACTGAATCTAGCCATGGCGGTCACAGTCCAGTGACTTCTGTGCCGGTCCCAAGCCCGGATAAATAGAGAGGGTTGCATCAGGAAGGGCATCCGGCATAAAACATTGCCAAATTTGACCATGCGAATCGCCAGTACTCTGAATTTCATACCGGATCGGTCGAGGCTCGGGTTAACAATGACCGCCATCGGCGCCATTGACCTACAGGGCGCCGGTGAAAATTGGGCTACTGTTGGTCGAAGAAGTAGAGGAGGGAGGAGAGTGCGTAGACAGAGTGAGAAGAGAAAAGGTAAGAGTGTAGGACTGAGAATAGGAACTCTGAATGTTGGTACTATGACAGGGAAAGGTAGAGAGCTGGCTGACATGATGGAGAGAAGGAAGGTGGATATACTGTGTGTACAGGAGACCAGGTGGAAGGGTAGCAAGGCTCGTAGTATAGGAGCAGGATTCAAGCTATTTTATTATGGTGTGGATAGTAAGAGAAGTTGGGTAGGTGTGATCCTGAAGGAGGAGTTTGTGAGGAATGTTCTGGAGGTGAAGAGAGTGTCAGACAGGGAGGTGAAGAGAGTGTCAGACAGGGTGATGAGTTTGAAGTTAGAGATCGAAGGGGTGATGTTGAATGTTGTTAGTGGGTATGCCCCACAGGTAGGTTGTGAGTTAGAGAAGAAAGAGAGATTCTGGAGTGAATTAGATGAGGTGGTAGAGAGTATTCCCACGGGTGAAAGAGTGGTGATAGGAGCAGATTTTAATGGACATGTTGGTGAGGGGAACACAGGTGATGGGCAAGTTTGGAGTTAAGGAAAGGAACCTTGAAGGACAGATGGTAGACTTTGCTAAGAGGATGGACATGGTTGTGGTTAACACTTATTTTCAGAAGAGGGAGGAGCATAGAGTGACTTACAAGAGTGGAGGTAGGAGCACACAGGTAGACTACATCCTATGTAGAGATTAGTGATTGTAAAGTGGTAGTTGGAGAGAGTGTAGCCAGACAGCATAGGCTAGTGGTGTATAGGATGACTTTAATGGTCTGCAAGAAGAAGAGGTCAAAGATAGAAAAGAAAACCAAGAGGTGGAAGCTAAAAAAGGAGGAATGTTGTGAGGAATTTAGACAGAAGTTGAGGTAGGCTTTGGGTGGTCAGGTAGTGCTGCCAGATGACTGGGAAACTGCAGCAGAAGTGATCAGGGAGACAGAAAAAATGGTGCTGGGTTTGTCATCTGGAGGGAGGAAAGAAGATAAGGAGACTTGGTGGTGAAATGAGGAAGTTCAGGATAGTATTCTGCATCTTTGCATCTTTCCTGCATCTTTACCACAGAAAACAGACTTTCCGGCATTCATTTATAGACAGATTGTTCTATAAATGAACATGCTTGCTTAGTTGGGGACACTTGACATTTGACTTGACATCTGATATTCAACAGTGCTTTGATCTGCCTGCATTGACACTATTCTTTAAGAGCTGCTGTGCAGCCAAAATAATGTCCCAGTTATCAATGTAAAGCTGCTATGACACAATCTACATTGTAAAAAGCGCTATATAAATAAAGGTGACTTGACTTGACTTGACATGCATATCCCCAGGAAATGGTATCCATTATTACTGTTTGTTGTATTATACTCAGTATTGTATTCACATGTTTTATGATATATTTAAGGTAAAATCAATTATGCCATGTTTAGTGGGTTTGTATCGAGAAGATTCAAATGCTTGTGTATACAATATGTTGATACATGTGCAACACATCAGTATTACAAGAATCTTTAATAGTTCCTCTTTAACAACTTAACCATTTTAATCACGCTCGGTCATAAAAGGCCTGACAGGAGGAATGTTGTCACTCGGAGGTCCTACCCATTTCATTGGTCAGGTCAACCCTTAGGGGTGTGATTTCTCCCAGAGCTTAAAGCCAGCATGCAATGCTCCTCCGGCTCTCTCTTGCTTTTCAAACAACACAGCGACTGCAGGGGCTGCCTGTGGGCCTTTGGGCCTGGGCCTGCCCTGCCCCCAACCATGTGCTTGACTAGGAGAGGGAGAACTCTTTCCCCACTAAGAGTCGAATTAACAGCTCAAGTTGTTTCATATGTCTTCAACCAATGCAGAAGATATTGGTTACAACTCCAGACCGAATCATCAAGATTTTTCCTCAGCCTGCAGATCCAATGCTCCTCAGCCTAAAGGCATCTTGCAAGTATCATACATTTGAACACTAAATGGCGATTTAGTATTAATTTGTAAACCATCTGTCAGCAAAGGTGTTTTATTACTGAGAAAACTGATGATTTTTTTCCAGACTGTCTTTGACTTTTTCCCATAGCTCTATTTCCGGTCCCACTTCCGGTTCAACTCTATCATTGCTCATTTTTACTTACATATGTGTGTGACCTGCGTGTATGTTATGTGTTTGTTAGTTTAGTTATGTGTTTATGAGTTAGTTAATAAAGATTGTGCACAATAGATGTTTGGTTCTGACTAAACATTTCCTCTTAAATGATTTAGATTTTGACTACAGGCTCTGAGTAGTATTGTACAATAAGAATGTTGTTTTTTCATAACCTGGAAATAAACATTTCTTAGACTTAATAAACAATTAACACTAAGTGTTCACTGGATGAACAGGTTAATTGATTGTAATATTAATTTTAATGTAGCTACATCAAGTTAATCTGATTAACTGATTCACATATTCATAATTAATCATAATTAATAATCAAAATGAGTTATGAATCATTATTAATATTTTCATTTACATTTAGTCATTTAACCAACGCTTTTCTCCAAAGCGACTTACAAATGAGAATAGTAGAAGCAAATCAACATGAGTACAACAGTATGTAAGTGCCGTGTCAAGTCACAGTTTCATCAGTAAAGTGCTCGTAGCAAGTTTTATATATATATATATATATACACAAATAGATGTAGAAAGAATAGAAAATTGAAAAAGAGAGTAAAATATAAATAAAAAGTGCTATATTACTAGGTCAAGTGTTGACGAAAAAGGTATGTCTTTAGCAGTTTTTTGAAAATGGCTAAAGACTCAGCTGCTCAGATAGAGCGTGGTAGGTCATTCCACCAACCAGGAACAGACCAGGAGAAGGTCCGTTAGGGTGATTTTGTGCCCCTTTGGGCACAAAACGCCATTCACTTGCAGAACGCAAGCTTCTGGAGGGTGCATAAGTCTGAAGTAGTGAGTTTAGGTATATTGGTGCAGAGCCAGTGGATGTTCTGTAGGCAAACATCAGAGCCTTGAATTGGATGCGAGCAGCTACTGGCAGCCAATGCAAACGAAGAAAGGTGTGACATGCGCTCTCTTCGGTTCGTTAAAGACCAGTCTTGCTGGAGCATTCTGGATCAGTTGTAGGGGCTTGACAGTGCATGCTGGAAGGCCTGCCAAGAGAGCATTACAATAGTCCAGTCTAGATAGAACAAGAGCTTGGACAAGAATTGAGCCATACAGTGAAGCAATGGGAAAGAGTAGTGGAAGCTAGGTTAAGGGAGATGGTGGAAATTTTTAGCAGCAGTGTGGCTTCAAGCCCAGAAACAGCACGACTGATGTAATTTTTGCTCTGAGAATTTTGATGGAGAAGTATAGGGATGGTCAGAGAGAGTTGAACTGTGTGTTTGTAGACTTGGAGAAAGCGCATGAAAGGGTGCCAAGAGAAGAGCTGTGGTACTGTATGAGGAAGTCAGGAGTAGCAGAGAAGTATGTCAGAGTGGTGCAGGACATGTATGAGAGGAGCAGGACAGTGGTGAGGTATGCTGTAGGTCAGACAGAGGAGTTCAAAGTAGAGGTAGGACTGCATCAGGGATCAGCTCTGAGCCTCTTCCTGTTTGCTATAGTGATGGACCAGCTGTCAGAGAAGGTCAGACAGGAGTCTCCTTGGACAATGATGTTTGCAGATGAAATTGTGATCTGTAGTGAGAGCAGGGAGCAGGTGGACGAAAACCTGGAGAGGTGGAGATTTGCGCTGGAGAGAAGAGGAATAAAAGTCAGTCATAGTAGAACTGAGTACATGTGTGTGAATGAAAGGGAGGGAAGTGGAACGGTAAAATTACAGGGTGAAGAGGTGAAGAAGGTACAGGAGTTTAAGTACTTAGGCTCAACAGTCCAGAGTAATGGCGAGTGTGGGAAGGAGGTAAAGAAGCGAGTGCAGGCAGGTTGGAATGGGTGGAGAAAGGTGTTGGGTGTCTGTGTGATAGGAAAATATCAGCGAGAATCAAGGGGAAGGTGTACAAGACAGTGGTGAGACCGGCCATGCTGTATGGTTTAGAGACAGTGTCACTGAGGAAGAGACAGGAGTCAGAGTTGGAGGTAGCAGAGCTGAATATGTTGAGGTTCTCTTTGGGAGTGACAAAGTTGGACAGAGTTAGGAACGAGTACATCAGATGGACAGCTCATGTTGGACGTTTGGGGGACAAAGTTATAGAGGCCAGATTAAGATGGTTTGGACATGTTCAGAGGAGGGAGAGTGAGTATATTGGTAGGAGAATGTTGGACATGGAGCTGCCAGGCAGGAGGCAAAGAGGAAGGCCAAAGAGGAGGTATATGGATGTAATAAATAAGGATATGAAGCTAGTGGATGCAAGTGTTGAGGATGCAGAATATAGGGATAGGTGGAGAGAGATGATCCGCTGTGGCGACCCCTGAAGGGAGAAGCCAAAAGAAGAAGACTGTCATGTTGACTGACCGGACTGGGACATGGTGCCTCCTGAGCTCCTGCTAATATTCCCTGAAGGCCAGGAGCACTGCCATCATTTCCAGGCAGTTGATGTGCCAGCCCAACATTGGCTCCGCCCATGAGCCAAAGGCCGGCCTGCCGTCACACAGTGCACCCCAACCGGTCTTGGAGGCATCTGTCACGACTACCTTCCTTCTGGAAACTGAGCTCAGTTCCATGCCCATCTAATACAGACGGGGCGATTTCCAAGGGGCTCTGGTGCAGATGTGGTTCACCCTGAGAATACTACGGCCCTCTCTCCATGCTTGAGGTGGGACACGGGCCTTCAACCAGTGTTGTAGAGGCTGATCCGGTGAAATCCAGGCCCGCATTTTGGATGAGTCGAATACTGCCCCCAGGAACATGATGCGTTGGCTGGGGGACAGCAAACTCTTGCTCAAGTTTATTTATTCTGCCATACTGTGTGTTGCACTTTTTCCCATTCATAAATAATAGGAGTTACCAGTCTTCATCTAATGTCCCGCAAGCCCGCAAGAACTTTGCTTCAACTTTAAATGCACCCAACCATTTCATCTTGACAAACAGACACATTAACCTTTCATTTTGCCAAAGAACCTTTCTCTTTCTTAGCAGTGTGACAAGCAAGTCTGATTTTGCCATGGTAATGAAACATTGCCTTTTTAAAATAAATAAAGGTAACGTTGGAATTTTCTCAGATAAAAAGAATGAGGTTTATGTTGAGGGATGAATACTCAGTCTGGTTCCAAAATCAAAATCACCAAAGTCTGCCCCTGAAACCAGCGAGGTTTCAGGGTGCAGATGCATTAACATGAATTAACAAATTAACATGTTAACTAATGAAGCCTTATGTCGCTAAGTTTTACTGAACAATAACAAATAATCAGAACATTTTTATTCATTAGGGGATGTTGTAGTCCAGATTAAAATATAAAAATGTTAAAGTTTGAAAATAAATAGCCTATTAAGTCTTTAAGTATTTTCTGCTGTGATGAACAACATTGCAAATACAAAAAACTGCATTTTAAAAACTGTTCAGTAGCGCAGCTGCTTTGTTTACTGGGTTTCCGGGGTAACCTCTGCATTTCTGCTGTTTCATCAGCGCCTTCTGCTGTCAGAGAGTGAACGCGCACTTTCATTCAGCACGTCCCCTTCACTCGTTTTACCATGTGCTTGTCATGCACGTTGGGCTTGTTTACATCTTAGTGTGCGTGTCCCTTTGACGCAGAATACAGTGGTGTTGTCTTTTTATACGGTTAATGGGGAAAGTATTCTTAAAATGCATTATATAATTTTTAATAATTGGTAATAAATTGTTATTTTGTGAAGTGGACGAGGGAAGTTTATATGGACAGACCCTCGCTTCCTCTTGACTCAGGACTGAGTTAACGAGACTGAGGTAAGTTAGCGAGGAAGGGCATAAAAAATTTTTTTTTAAAAAGAACTGGAACGCGGGCGGCCCTGGTAAGTGAAAAGCAATTAATTACCGTTATTCATGTGAATGATCTATTTACCTTTAGCCTACTCTTATGCTAAAGATAAAGTATCCAACATTAGAATAAACCACTGTTCATCCTTTAGTTGTGAGATAGTATATATGCCCAAAGTCTAATTCTACTGGAAATGCTGCTCACGTACTTCTGTATTGCAAATAAAGTAAATACATTTGTTTGGATAAATGATACCGTTCACATGTCATGTGTAGGCTAAAGAGCTGATCATGCAATCTAAACTCAAACAAGCAAGATACTACAGCGTCTTTACTTCACCGCAAAATCCGCTACAGTGCTGTTGCTGGTGATAATATTCACTAACATTGCAATCTGACTTTGCTATAGGCCTACATGCTGCTACTACTGCTGCACAAAAGTACTGAAAATTGCTGTAAGCTCAATACAAAATCAAAAGCGATTGGCTATTTCACTTTAACAAGTTCACATGCCAGCAATGCTTTGTCACTGTATCCTCACAGCAACTATATTGTCTGCTTTCTGCTGCTGCATAAACGCAATATTGCATATTCTCATATTCTCTCTAATAAGCTCAGTATTTCACTCTAAGCATTAAAACAGGTCTGTTAACATGACACTTGATTTTAAACATGATTTTGAACCATGTATATGGTTACTTGATTAGGAATTAATAAGAAAGACCACGCAATAATGCATATTGATATAGCATAAGAAAGACCGTTTACTTATCTTCAATGTTGATTTTTTCAAGGATTTCTGAAAGCACGCTACAACTTCTACAGAAAATGCTAACCAAGTATTTGAAAGCTGAGCAGCGAGCTAACTGGCTACTGATACAACAGGAACCAATTAGCTTTGCCCTATAGAGAATTTATAGAGGATTTTTTTTTTTTATGGTTGAAAAGAGGAACAATATAGTTCACTACAATTTTTTTTGTTCCCTGGCATGTGTCTCTGTGCAAGGATTTTTGTTAAACTGCCGTGTCAGGGTGTATGACACATCACTGAAGTGATTTGTCTTGACAGCGCATTCAAAGCCTTCACGCAACATGGAGAGGAGGCTATGTAGCTCATATAGTTGCCATCGGTGTAAATTGAAATTGAGTTAGAAAGCTAGGTGGATAAGGAACTCTCAGAGCAAGAGCAAAGCTGAGAGATCTTCACTGTCTTCCAAGAAAAATATAAAAGCTTGAGCTTTCGTAAAGATCCCCATGGCATGCTTTGGGTGATCAGGGAATGATTTTATTATTAGTTCTGAATAATTTCCAGCAGGAACACAATGTATGCACTGTATTGCTGGCTATTCACTGATTCAAAGATGATGTGCTCAAAAAACTCCACAGGAAAACAGTTCACCCAGATCTTCTTCTAAAACCAGCATGTGACTCCAGAGTGACTGGGTGAAGGCAACACTTAGCTTGATGACTTGTCTCCTCTTCATACTTTGGCTGAGGACTCGGAGAGAGAGTGTATGACTGTTTGCTGGAATGTTTGCAGTTTACATTTGATTTGGGGGTTTGATGTCATCATTACGGCAAATGTTAAATGATAGTGGTACTGGGGTGTAGAGAGCCCTGAATCTCTAAACGAGTGGATCCAATTTTGAAACTCTAAGTTTTTCACTTCTTGAATAACATGATGCAAGCCTGGATTTCCAGAGAGAGGAACAATCTCATTTTAGCACAATTACAGCACAATTTGTATAATTGCCTGGACTCCAAGTACATTCAAAATAGGATACACTTAGCTATGGTTGTAACCAGGGTTTGAAAACTGTGTGTTAAGAATTCTGTTATAATAACACCTACAAATGCAACTCATTATATATACCACATATCTCTGTCTCCTTTTGATCTGTATCCTCCTCCTACCTGTTGCTCTCCTTAGTCTCTTTCTGATCTCTGTCATCTTATTCCCTGTTGCTCTCCTTTTTGTCCTCATATCCGTCTTACTGATCTTTAAATTTAGGCAGGAAAATTTAAGTCTGATGTACTAGAGATAAACTCCCTTATTTGTACACACCAGTCTAGCTGTCGGTGACACTACTCCCTATGGCTACTGCCCAAGCATCATGCCTCAATAAGGAAGCACCTTCACAATTCCAGAATGGAAGGTATTGACATAGAGACGAGCTTAAGGGCTTGGAACCACGCCCTAATCTATAAGGCAGATTCTCTTAAGGGAGTATGGCCCAGGCCCTAGGTACCTTAGACTGGGGGACATTCTGTCAACCCCCAAATTTGCCAGGGAGGCTAAAAGCTCTAATTAGCTTAAGCCAACAAAACTGCCCACTCTAACAACAGGTATCTTTTTTTTTTTTTTTTTGGCACAATATCATGGAGGCCCCTGTGGAGCCTTACAACATGATGCTGACTAGAGAATTCTAGGGAGCAATAGTACTAACGCATAAGCTGTATAAAAAGTACTGCTCTCAACCTAAAAGCGGTTACTGCTAAGGAGGCCCAGAGAGGGCCAACAACTTAGAAGCGCCACTAAACTCTAGCAAGAGATATTGGAGGCAGAGTGCTCACAACAGCTGCCAGCCTGGTACAGCTACCCAGCCCTAGGAGCAATGTACTCAGCATAACGACCCTGTAATAAAAGGGGAGTACTGAGGAATGCATAGAACACCTTAACTATCAAGGAGGCTGTAGCTGACAAACTGCTACTTGAGTACTTTACTAGTTTAAATATGAACTAAAATGTGCTTTTAATATACTATCTCTGTATTAATTTTTTTTTTTTTATTTAGCTACCACTTATAGTACACTTGAATCCATAGTGTACTACAAGTGGTAACTAAAGACAGTACATCATCTACCAGCATCTTACTCTTCTCAGCTGCTAAGGGGCATGAGAAACTTACACCTCTCTCAAACTCCTAAGCAAGCTTCACCTGAGATCCCCACTATCTCAGTCTCAGACCAGAGCTGGGGGTCACAGATGACTATCCCTCTACCCCCAAGGGCTAAGCATGCATGCTCTTTGCCCAGACAGGAAATGCACAAGTCGTGTGTGTCATCAGGTGTCAAAAACCTCAGACATGGATTGTAACACTTCCTGAAGCGCTTGTCATTTGTCATTGTCGTTTGAGTAAACTTTCATCAAAACAGTCCCTGAAGATGAAAAGAGAATGACATGTTCTCTAGGCGCCCCTTTTATACTTCCTGGTCGCACTAGTAGTGACATCATGGATGTCACTGGCAAAAACAGTTGTGATTTTGCTGTGCTTCAGCCATCAGTCACACTGAGGCGTTCCCCAATGTCTCAGGATGTAGTGCGAGTTCCCTTTCAAAAGGAAACTTCAAATTTAATTTTGGAATATGAAAATTTACTGAGGTTCAGACCTCTGAGACCTCTGGCTACAGCCATGCACTCAGCCCTCCATATAAGGAATGTGAATATTTCAAATGCAATACTTCCGCACACTGATCAATAACGTCTCGGTTACGTATGTAACCCCCGTTCCCTGAAGGTGGGAATGGAGACATATGTCAGTAGTGACTGACGAATTGGGATATCGCTAGATCAGTTTCGAGTGAAACTAAACAAGCCAATGGAATTTACGTGTGATATTTGCATAATGCGCACCGCCCCCGCCAGGTGGGTATAAATAGGGAAGCGGATGCAATCACACTCTGTTTTTCGCTGAGGAGACAACCTTGAGTCTGCACTACAGCGAAGGCACAGGAACTGTGGCGATGGGACATACGTCTCTGTTCCCTCCTTCAGGAAACGAGGGTTATATACATAACCGAGACATTCCCTTTCAGTCGGTCACGTTCAACGTACGTCAGTAGTGACCGACGAATTGGGATCCCAAATAAAACACCACAGTTACTGACCCCTTCCAGCGTCCAGCATAAGCTCCAGCCACCCGGCGCACCTGGGGGGCGAAGAAGGGGGCGAGCTTACACTGAGAGAGTCTACTGCTGTTCCGCAAGACCCTCTACAGTAAGACTTAGATAACACTGGGGAAGTGAACCCATAGGGGACGCTGCGGAGGCCACAACCTACCCTGCAGGGGAGGAATTATGTGGGAGTACACATATGGACTGGCCGTGGGCAGTATGCATATGGAATCCCTGGGATGGCTCCAACCTAGAGATAGGGAGAGACTCATCTGACAGGTGACAGCAGAGCTGGCTCTGCTAAGGGAAAGACACGGGCTCACCGTAGGGAGTTTGACCGTGGACAATACACATATGGGACCACTCACGTGGAGGGGTCACAACATATGGCACCCAGCCAAACATCAATGTCGGAGACGGACTTTTGGCCTGGCATTAGACACTCCGCAATGTCCGAGCCGAGAACACGCCTCCTGTCAGGGCTTTTACGACTGAGCAAGATTTACTGGCTGAGTTTTTGAAGAAGAACTATTCAAGATTCTTGTAATACTGATGTTTTGCACAAATATCGAAATATCGCATACACAAGAATTTAAATCTTCTCGATACGAACCCATAGACACTAAACATGGCATAATTGAAGTTACCTTAAATGTATCATAAACATGTGAATACAAGACTGAGTACAATACAACAAACAGTAATAATAGATACCATTTCCTGGAGATATGCATGTTAATTTATAGAACAGCCTGTCTATAAATTAATGCAGGAAAGTCTGTTTTCAGTGGGAAAGATGCAGGAAAGATGCAGGTTTTTTGTGAGTCTCTTTGTCTCTGCTCTTCTCCGCTCTTCCATGTGGCAACCAACATTCTTTAGTGCAATAAAACTTCTCAGGGGATGGAGGACAGACCCCAGAGTGAGCTTTAAGCAATTATTGGTTAACTATAACAAATAATTGTGTCTGATTTGTCTCAGTCATTACATTTGAGAACAGTGATCCGAGTTTGGAGAAATGTGTCAAATCAATTGAGAAAAACTGTAATACATTAACTAATGTTAACTAATGAAACATTTTTGTAAAGTGTTACCAAAAACATTTGCAGCTCCATATTGACCATCAAGATCAATGACAGCATCTTTCCATTATATTTGAGGAACCTCCAACACCTGGTTTTAATCTTTCCGCACTGGATAAAGGTTGGTCACTGCTTGTAGGGACTAGTAAAAACACAATTCACTAGTTTTTCAACCTTGGCATCTGTTTTATAGAGATGTTCTGTGAAGCATTAAAAAACCTGAGCTTGGGGCCTGCTGGGAAAGCATTAATGAAATGTGGATTAGTTATTCCAAAATGAGCCTTAAGGTCAGGGACACAGGGACACTCAGTGATCGATTGCAGAGCTCCAATGAAATCCATTTTTTATTATTCTGAAATCTAATTATGAACAAAGTGAAGAAATCATTTGATATTTGACCAGAATGTTTACAGCTGGAATCAGAGAAGAAGACATAGTGCTATTTGTGTTATATTCTCTATTTTAACAGTGGTGGTAATTGTTGAGGATGAAGAATCCAGTATACTCAAAGCCAAAATTATTCACTCTTCTTCACTTCATTCTTCAATCATGTGTTAGCCAGCTAAGAATATGTGATGAACTCAGAGAAGAAATAAACTGAAAAAGATATTTTCTATTATATCATCATTGCTGACCAATGGCAGTTTGCACTAGTGAGTCGAACCACCAGATCATATTCTAAAGCACCTGCAAAATGGCCAGATTTTGTTCAAAATACATCACACCCATTCGTTCTTAGTTTGACATTCTGGAACATTCTGCAGGAAATTGTATTAATATTGTTAATTTATATGTTTATTTAAAAACAACAACAACAACAAAAAACACCCTCTGCCCTGACATTCAAACTGTCATTGTTAAAACCATAGAAACTAATATTATGGAATATTAAATATTTGTGAAGCTATGAAATATGTGATTTGTTGATGTAAAAATTGTTGAAAGGGTTCTTACCTTGTCACCTTTTGGGCCAGGTGGACCCTAATGGGAATTATAGAAGAGAAGAAAAAATTTAAACTTTGCTCCATAAACTGAAACGTAAAAAAGAAAAAGAAAAAAAAAAACATGTTACAACATGGATTGTATCAATTTGTATGCTATACATAAATTCCACATATAACACACATCTACAGAATATAAAGATGCACAGTGTTTGCCTCGTTGCTCAGAGTGGTTTGCATCTGTAACTCCGGATAGCTTTGTTTTGAATCTCTTACTTTCATTCATTGTTACTTATATTATCATTACCTTATATATAATATTGCCTACCACATTAATCTGACGTCGCCAGCTTTTAATCTTTGAATCTAAATCACTATTACAATGCGTTTGCATTTTCGCTAGCTTGTTAACTTGTCATCAGTCTCTCGCGCGCTCATTTTCTTTTCTACGCGTTCATCAAACAGCTGTGGTAAGTTGGATCAGTCTACAAACATGGTGAGTCATGTCATCCTCTCATAGTGTTATATCGTGTTCTGCTTGCCACATGTTCAGTATAGCTTTCTCTGTCAGCAACGAGGGATTTACATGTCATAAATGTAGGGAAATAGTCAGGCTGACAGAGAAAATCTCAGAATTAGAGACACGCATCCAAACTTTAATTGAGGATAGTAAGAATGTAAGGGCTTCAGATACTGTTTTGGATGTGACTAGCTTAGTAAACTCTGTACATTGTTCGGTTCCGGCTGTAGAGCCCAAGCAGCAGGGCACTTGGGTAACAGTGAAGCGGCCTAGCCGCGGAAAATAGTCACATGTTTGCCGGGAGCCAGAACACCTGACATCAAAGCAAATTTAAAAGTGCTGGCTAATGCTAATCGTAAATACTCTAAAATCATTATTCACGTCGGCACTAATGATGTTCGACTTCACCAGTCGGAGATCACTAAAATTAACATTAAAGAGGTGTGTGAACTCGCAAGTACAATGTCAGGGAAAGTAATCTGTTCTGGTTCCCTTTCCTGTTCGTCGAAGTGATGAGATAGTTAGCAGATTATCATCACTCAGTGGCTGGCTGTCTAAGTGGTGTCCGCAGAATAATATAGGTTTCATAGACAATTGGAAAAGTTTTGGGGGGAGACCTGACCTGTTGAAAAGAGATGGTATTCATCCCTCTCGGGATGGTGCTGCTCTTCTCTCTAGTGATATGGCACATAGTCTTAGAGCTGAAACATGACAAACTGGGGTCCAGGTCAGGAAGCAGACAGACTGGCTAAACTGACCGTCTGCTAGCTGCCTCACGTTACAGAAGTCAGATAATTCCCAACACATAGAAACTCTTACACCTAGATATTATCGCATAGAGACTGTACCCCGAATTAGTAAAAACAAAAAACTTCCAAACCCATTTAATGGTAAAAATTGAATTGATGTTCAACAAATAAAAAAGAGATAATACTGATAAACAAATGATAAAGCTTGGTTTGGTAAATATTAGATCCCTTTCTTCAAAAGCACTTATTGTAAATGATATTATCACAGACAATAATCTAGATTTGCTGTGTTTGACAGAAATCAGACGATTACATTACTTTAAATGAGTCTAGCCCTCAAGGTTACGATTATCGACACAATCCTCGTCAGAAAGGCAAAGGGGGAGGTGTTGCTGTAATTTAAAGTAACATTTACAGTATTAGTCAAAAGTCTTTCAAATATAATTCCTTCGAAGTGATGGTACTTTATGTAACATTATGTAAGTTGACATTTGTGCTGGATACTGTATACATGCCACCAGGACACCATACAGACTTTATCAAAGAATTTGCTGATTTTCTATCGGAGTTAGTACTAGCTGCAGATAAAGTCCTTGTTGTTGGTGATTTTAATATCCATGTAGATAATGAAAAAGACGCATTAGGATTGGCATTTACAGACATTCTAAATTCTATTGGAGTTAGACAACACGTGTCAGGACCCACTCATTCTCGTAATCATACTTTAGATCTAATATTGTGACATGGAATCGATATTGATGCCGTTGAAATTCTGCAGCAGAGCGACAACGAGCGAGAACCATCACTTCTACCATTAAAGATCGCTTTATAAATAATCTTCCTGATCAGTTTCATCGCCTTAGCATACCAGACAGCTTAGAAGACCTCGATGTTGCAACAGAAACTATTGCCTCTGTCTTTTCCAGCACATTAGACTCAGTTGCTCATTTGCATTTAAAAAAGATTAAGGAAATGAATCCAATGCCATGGTACAATGAGCACACTCAGGCCCTAAAGGTAGCAACCAGAAAAATGGAGCGCAGCTGGAAGAAAAGAAAACTAGATGTTTTTCGCATTTCGTGGAGAGAGAGAATGATTGAGTACAGAAAGGCCTTAAAATCTGCCTATTTTTCAAAACTTTTAGAAGAAAATAAGCACAACCCTAGGTATTTATTTAATACAGTGGCTAAATTAACAAGAAATAAAGCTTCAACTTCTGATGTTTCCAAAGCACACAGCAGTAATGACTTTATGAACTTCTTTACTTGCAAGATTGATAATATTAGAGAGAAAATTATAACCATGCAACCATCTACTACAGTATCGCGTCAGACAGTGCATTGTAGTGTCCCTGAGGAAAAATTAAATTCATTTACTGCTTTAGGAGAGGAAGAATTGTCTAAACTTGTTAAATCATCAAAATCAACAAGATGTACGTTAGACCCTATACCGACTAAGCAATTGAAAGAGATGCTTCCAGAGGTCATAGATCCTCTTCTTAATATCGTTAATTCATCTTTATCACTAGGATACGTACTGAAAACTTTTAAGCTGGCTATTATTAAACCTCTTATTAAAAAACCACAACTTCATCCTAGAGAATTAGTCTAGGCCGATCTCAAATCTCACTTTTCTGTCAAAAATACTAGAAAAGGCAGTATCATCACAACTATGTTCCTTTTTAGAAAGAAATAGTATCTGTGAGGATTTCCAGTCAGGATTTAGACCATACCATAGTACTGCTCTCATTAGAGTTACTAATGATTTGCTCTTATCATCAGATCGTTGTTGTATCTCTCTATTAATGTTACTGGATCTTAGTGCTGCATTTAACACTATTGATCACAATATTCTCTTAAATAGACTCGAAAATGTTGTTGGAATTAGTGGAATGGCACTGTCATGGTTCAAATCATACTTATCTGACCGTTATCAGTTTATAGTAGTAAACAAAGAGATGTCATATCGATCACAAGTTCAATATGGAGTACCGCAAGGCTCAGTACTAGGAGCGTTGTTGTTCACTCTGTACATGCTACCCTTGGGAGATATCATTAGGAAGCATGGCGTTAGTTTTCACTGTTATGCTGATGATACTCAGCTCTATATTTCTTCGCGCCCTGACGAAACTTACCAATTCACAAAATTAACGGAATGCATAGCTGATATAAAAAATTGGATGACCAGTAATTTCCTACTACTAAATTCAGAAAAAAACAGAGATTCTAATTTTTGGACCAAAAACTTCTTCATGTAATAACCTAGAATACTGTCTAACACTTGATGGCTGCTCTGTTAAGTCTTCGTCATCAGTTTGGAACCTGGGTGTGCTCTTTGATACCAATCTTTAATTTGAAGGCCATGTTGCTAGCATCTGTAAAAACGCATTCTTCCATCTTAAAAATATATCTAAACTACGACATATGCTGTCAATGACAAATGCAGAACAGTTAGTTCATGCGTTCATGACCTCAAGGCTAGATTACTGTAGCGCTCTACTGGGTGGTTGTTCCGCTTGCCTGTCAAACAAACTACAGCTCGTACAAAATGCAGCAGCTAGAGTTCTTACTAGAACTAGGAAGTATGACCATATTAGCCCAGTTCTTTCAACACTGCATTGGCTTACTGTTAAACATTGTATAGATTTTAAGATCTTGCGAATTACTTACAAAGCACTAAATGGTTTAGCTCCCCAGTACCTGAGCGAGCTCTTAATGCATTATAGTCCTTCACGTCTATTGCGATCTCAGAATTCAGGCCAGCTGATAATACCTAGAATATCAAAATCAACCGCAGGCGGTAGATCCTTCTCCTATTTGGCACCTAAACTCTGGAACAATCTTCCTAACATTGTTCGGGAAGCAGACACACACTGTCAGTTTAAATCTAGACTAAAAACGCATCTCTTTAACCTGGCATACACATAACACATTATCAATTTATATTTTTAAATCTGTTAAAGGATTATTAGGCTGCATAAATTAGGTCAGCCGGAACCGGGAACACTTCCTATAACACCAGATGTACTCATTACATCAGAAGAAGAATGGCATCTACGCTAATATTAGTCTTTCTGTTTATCCCGAGGTTTACCGTAGTCAACCGGATCCGGGCCGTATCCAGGTGAGATTGAGGACCTACGCCTTGACACGACCACAATGCACCCCTGAAGTATCAGCCGAGATTGAGTCAACTAGATCATCCATTGTGAAGGCCTCATCGACACGACAGCCAGTGACACAGTTCCTCAACAACCATCCATACTTGCTTGATGAATACGATCCTCAACTGGATTGAACTGGAATAAATACTTTGAATGTTGCGATCCTATTGGGCTTATGATAGCTACCTGAATCGTAACAAAGCACTGTTTGCCAGAGAAGAACTGGCCCCCCGACTAAGCCTGGTTTCTCCCAAGGGTTTTTTTCTCCATTTTAATACCTATTTGCCACCTGATGTCACCCTCGCTGTCGCCTTTGGCTTGCTTAGTTGGGGACACTTGACATTTGACATTTGATATTCAACAATGCTTTGCATCTGCCTTGCATTGACACCGTTTTCTTTAAGAGCCAAAATTATATAACAGTTATCACTGTAAAGCTGCTTTGACACAATCTGCATTGTAAAAAGCACTATATAAATAAAGATGACTTGACTTGACTTGACTGTCTTTGACTCTTTCCCATAGCTCTCTTTCCGGTCCCACTTCCGGTTCAACTCTTATCATTGCTCATTTTTACCTACGTATGTGTGTGACCTGCGTGTATGTTATGTGTTTGTTACTTTAGTTATGTGTTTGTGAGTTAGTTAATAAAGATTGTGCACAATAGATGTTTGGTTCTGACTCCGTCTGCTAATAAATTGCCTCTTAAATGATTTAGATCTTGTCTACAGGCTCTGAGTAGTACTGTACAATAAGTATGTTGTTTTTCCATAACCTGGAAATGAACATCTTTTTTGACTTAATAAACAATTAACACTAAGTGTTCACTGGATGAACAGGTTAATTGATTGTTATATTAATTTTAATGTAGCTACATCAAGTTAATCTGATTAACTGATTCACATATTCATAATTAATCATAATTAATAATCAAAATGAGTTATGAATAATTATTCATATTTCCCCTTTCAGTTAATTCGCTACACAGTTGAGAAGTTTTAAATAAAATGTTCATAAATAAAATTATGTAAAATTAAATTGTTTCATAGAAGAAGAAAAAAAATTAAAAAGAAGAAAAAGAAATAGGTCTATGTAATTCGTTGCTGTGACCCAGAAGAATGACTGTCAGAAAGCCTGTCCTTGGAACTAATGTTTTAGTTGTTGTTTTCTGTACATCCCATTATTAGAGAAGATGACTGTTAATCCATGTTTATGCTGCTATTATGCTCTGTGTAATGCGTTCATGCAATAACTGTAAGTACTGTTATACCTTTATATCTTATTAGTATATGTTGTGCATGTGATTGGATTGGTGATGTTTATTGTTCGAGTTTACTGTTTATGTCGGCCGTAATTTGCCGATCTATATCTGCTGTGTCATCACCATCCGCTCTAGTGTTACGAGTTGATACAGCAAATGTTTGTTTATACAATTGCGTACAGCAGCATAATATTCAGTGTAGTACTGTATGTTTGTTAACTTTATTGTGATTATTAATATAGACATATGTTGAATATATTTTTAGTACTATGTTACTGATTTTCTGAGTAATTAGTGCAATGAGACATACATGTTAGATTAATATTATTGTAAATTTATTTCTCTTTATTTCCTTTGTAGACCATATAATATCACAGCTGCATACCTCAGATGCATATTCAAGACTGTAAATAAACATTATCAAGAATCTCTTCTCCACTCCTGATTCTCTGACCGGAATCTGATCCATATTTGGCCACCTCAATCAGCTAAAAAACGTCTCGGTTACGACTGTAACCTTAGTTCCCGAAGAGGGAACGAGACGTTGCGTCGAGAAATTGCACTTTGGGAATGCAACGCGTGATGTCGTCATGAAGCACGTGTGAAATCAGTCCAATGGTGTGACGAGACGTCAGAAGCGGGTGACGTCACGGCCAGGAAGCTATAAAGCACACTCAAACAAAGCAACGCTAGTTTAAAGTGTCTGACGTAAGCGCTGACAGGCGTGGCGGAAGTATGGCAGGGCGACGCAATGTTTTTTAGCTGATTGAGGTGGCCAAATATGGATCAGATTCTCGTCAATCACCAGAGAGAACCCGGGCCCCGGGGGAGCTGAGGTCAAGTTCATAAAACCTGACGAATGTGTGCGGTGAGGACCAGCCTGCCGCATCACAGACGTCCTGTAGAGAGGCTCCCAAAAGAAGGGCTTTGGAGGCCGCCATACTTCTCGTAGAGTGGGCTCGGACTGCTAGAGGTGAAGGCAGCCCGGCCGACTCGTAAGCGAGTGAAATAGCCTCGACTATCCACTTACTCATCCTTTGCTTAGATGCCGGGGCCCCTTTGCTGGGGGACCCGAAGAGGATGAACAGTTGCTCAATCTTACGCCACAGGGCAGCTCTGTGGACGTAAGCATCTAGGGCCCGAACAGGGCAAAGCAAATTAAGGCGTTCCTGGTCTGACGTCCTGAAGGGAGGAGGACAGAAGGCCTGCAGTACGATGGGCCTGGCCACATTAGTGGAAACCTTAGGAACGTAACCAGGTCTGGGGTGAAGGAAGGCTTTCACCATACCAGGTGCAAATTCCAAGCACGAGGGGGCAACCGAAAGGGCCTGCAGATCTCCTATTCTTTTCAAGGAAGATACAGTGAGGAGGAACAGCGTTTTGAGGGTCAAAAACTTGACTGGGACCTCCTCAGTCGGCTCAAAGGGGGCTAGGGACAGGCCTTGGAGCACCACGGCCAAATCCCAAGCCGGAACCCTCGTGCGAACCGCAGACCTCAGCCTCAGGGTGCCACGGAGGAAGCGAGTAATAAGTGGATCTCTACCTTGAGTCGAGCATCTGTCTAGGACCGCTCCCCAGCCCGTGAGGGAAGCATCTGTCGTTAGCGTTTTGCGACGACAAGGAGCTCCCAGCACGGGCCCTTGGGATAGGAACCAGGGTTTCATCCAGATGGCCAGGGCACGTAAGCAACGCCACGTGACCTTGATCATGCGAAAAGGATTTCCCCTCGGGGAGAATCCCCTGGTTCTGAGCCACCACTGCAGGGGTCTCATGTGCAACAGACCAAAAGGTATCACGTTGGATGCCGCTGCCATCAGCCCCAACAGCCTCTGAAACTGTTTTACAGTGAGTGACTGGCCTAGCTTTAACCGGCTTACGGTAAAAAGGATTGATTCGATGCGAGCAGGAGAAAGACACGCCTGCATCGCAACAGAGTCCCAAACCACGCCCAGAAAAGTGGTTCTCTGAACTGGAGAAAGCATACTCTTCTTGGCGTTCAACCTCAACCCCAGGCTCTTCATGTGAGCGAGGACGACATCTCGATGCTGAGCTGCTAACTGTTGTGATTGAGCCAGAATCAACCAATCGTCTATATAATTGAGGACGCGAATGCCCTGAAGACGAAGTGGTGCCAGGGCTGCGTCCATACACTTGGTGAACGTGCGGGGTGATAACACTAGGCTGAATGGAAGAACCCGATATTGGTAAGCTTTGCCCCCGAAAGCAAACCTCAGGAACTTCCTGTGATGTGGAAGGATGGAGATATGGAAGTATGCGTCCTTGAGGTCGATCGTAACAAACCAGTCCTCAGACCTGATCTGTGATACGATCTGCCTCAGTGTCAACATCTTGAACTTGAGCTTCATAACGGACTGGTTCAGTTGACGCAAATCTAGAATGGGACGCAACCCGCCATCCTTCTTTGGAACAATAAAGTAACGGCTGTAGAAACCGTTCTCTCTGTCGGAGGGAAGTACATAATCTATGGCTCCCTTCTCCAATAGAGTTTTTACTTGGCCCCGCATTGACGCAGTGATTGACAGGGCTGGGTGGGGACGTGATTGGATCGAAATGCAGTTTCAAATCCACATTGAATTTTGCTACATTCATTGCGGGACATTTAATGAAAATGCAATCGAAAGTGTCTTAACTGTGAGTGCAAATGCAATTAAGAAAAATAACATTTAAATGATCATTTTGCTACAATTTTTGCTTGAACATTTTAAACATATATAATCATTTCTGTAATACATTTTCATTTTCATTTTGCAACTTATAAAGCGTTAAAATATGTTTAAATTATATGTTAAAACTAGTGAAGGAAATAACAAATGTAAATTACACTATTGAATTTGAATGATCATTTTGCTCCAAACATTGCACATATAGTATGGAAAAATTTTAATTTAAATACAGAAATACATTGCCATTTTACATATTGCATTGCCATTTTGCATATTACATTTTAAATTGAATATTGCTACACATGTGCTTCCATACATCCCATCCACAATTTCTTCACCCTCATGAAGTCTGGCAAGCGGTACCGGAGCATTGCAGCCAGAACATCCAGGCTACGGAAAACGTCTCAGGTTACGAATGTAACCAGGGTTCCCTGAGAACAGGGAACGAGACTCTGCGTTTGCAACGCTATGGGGAAACGTCACGTGACTCGGTGTTCGAAAGCCAACTATCCAATAACTCCAAATCCTATTGGCCGGCGACAGCCTATGACGTCATACAGGCGCAACCCGGAAGTATAAAAGGGGCGCCTGGGGAAGCAGTCATTATCCATCGTCTTGAGGGACTGTTCAGCAGGCAGCCCGATGTATGGCAAGGAAACGCAGAGTCTCGTTCCCTGTTCTCAGGGAACCCTGGTTACATTCGTAACCTGAGACGTTCCCTTTCGAAAGGGAACTTCTACTCTGCGTTTGCAACGCTATGGGGAACGATATACCCACGCCGCCATGCTTGAGGAGAATGCCTGCCAAGAAAAATGGCTGAGACAAAGGCTCCAGAGCAGTAGAAACTGCTTGGCAACTCTCCCTCGGGTCACACCAGGCTGTCAGTGACAGCATTCCCTTCGGCCAACAGCCCAAGCTGAACTCCACGAAGGACCTCCTCAAAGGCCCTACGGAAGGTGCTAAGGCGTCTGGAACCAACCTTTCTAGAAGAAAAAGTGGTCCCTTCAAGGGAATGTGGCCAAGGAACCAAAGGGAACCTCGGCCAGTCACTAGAGGGGAACGAAGTCACCCCCAAAGCCACCAGGGAGGCCGACCTAGTCTGACCTAAGACAAACTCAGTCTGGGCCAACCCTGTCTGAATACAGAGCCTCCTAACACGCATTCTTCACAGAAGATAGTAAGTAAGAGTGACTGCAAAGAGGCAGAAACAAACTCAAACCCACGCGTAGAGACGGGCATCCTGGAGAGCAGAACTCAGCTAAGTGCTATGAACCCTCGTATTGAGGGGAGTATAATCCACTCATCCTAGGATCTACCCAGTGCTTAATTAATGCACTGAGGAGGCCGTGCGCTACAGAACCCTGATGCAGGGGAGCACAAACCAGCCTGATGCTGGATCCTTAAGAGGAGGCCTGATTAAGGCCTACCCCATGACCAGCTTAGGGAGCTAAGCACTATTACAAACATAACCCTAAAAGGGAAGTACGAAACTCACCTAACAGGTAGACCATGCGATGGGCACATACTCATGGAGGCCGAAAGAGGCCTACAGCATGATAGAGTTAAGTGAATAACAGAAGTCAAACAGAAAGTGGCCCGGCTTTCTTTCCGGGGTAGAAAGATGACTTCAATGGCAGCCTAAGAGGCTGCAAAATGCCCACATGACAATCCACCCAACACGATCCACCGAGCAGTGTACTCAGTAAAAACACCTTTTACTCTCTAAAGCAAGAGGAGTACAGCGTACGCCAGCACGCATTAAGGAAGGCCTGGAGGGGCCTATAACCTCAACAGACACGTGGCATCAGCTCGTGGCAGTGTTTAGGCCCAAAGGACGATAAACAACCAGACAAAAGGAGGTTGGTTTATCACTTAGGCCTCTGGCCAACAGAAGTGTATGAAGATAACTCTCAAAGAGAAATACACCCAAACATACTCCAGTGTGTTAAAACTAGGCGGCCCGTAGGCCTAGCAACCTCTAATACACACGGCGTAGTCTTGTGGCCGTTTCTAGGAGCACAAAAGATCCACCCTAGGCGCTAGGTGGCCCTTAGCTCAACTAGAATAGGACTCAGGGAGGCAGATATAGGTAAAAAACAACCTTCAGTAAGGTTTTGCTGCCAAACCAACCTGAGGGGCTAGCCACTCGAAATACTCGGTAAAAAGCACCTTGTCACCCTCACAGCGAGAGGAGTATATAACTGAACTCCACATATTACACCGGAGGCCGAAGTAGGCCTGCCTTAGTAAACACGTGGCATCAGCAAGTGGCTACCATAACCATACCACCCAGAGGCCATGTATTAACAGTGTCATGATTAACACATGAAAAACACTGCCAAACACCGAGAACAGGCCTGTTAGGGCCTATCCGTCAGTGATGGGGTGTGACCGACGGTGGCATGGTTTCCCAGGCATCCTGCCAACAAGTCGACTAGAAAAAGGAGGCCTAAAGGGGCCTCCATTCCAGTAACAGGTGGCGATCAGCCTACTCACAGGTTAAAACACAAATTGTGCCAAACGTAAACTAAAAAGGAGGCCTGAAGGGGCCTGCCAATTCAATAACACGTGGCTACAGCTCGTGAATTAAAGTGCTGCCAAACCAACCTGAGGGGCTAGCCACTCGAAATACTCGGTAAAAAGCACCTTGTCACCCTCACAGCGAGAGGAGTATATAACTGAACTCCACATATTACACCGGAGGCCGAAGTAGGCCTGCCTTAGTAAACACGTGGCATCAGCAAGTGGCTACCATAACCATACCACCCAGAGGCCATGTATTAACAGTGTCGTGATTAACACATGAAAAACACTGCCAAACACAGAGAACAGGCCTGTTAGGGCCTATCCGTCAGTGATGGGGTGTGGCCGACGGTGGCATGGTTTCCCAGGCATCCTGCCAACAAGTCGACTAGAAAAAGGAGGCCTAAAGGGGCCTCCATTCCAGTAACAGGTGGCGATCAGCCTACTCACAGGTTAAAACACAAATTGTGCCAAACGTAAACTAAAAAGGAGGCCTGAAGGGGCCTGCCAACTCAATAACACGTGGCTACAGCTCGTGAATTAAAGTGAACCAAGCTACAGGGAACCAGCTGTAACCCAAAAAGCTATGGGAAGCTAACTGCAACCTGCGCTAGGCTACACATTCCAACAGGCAATGTACCCTAAATACACATTTTGACTAAAGGGAACCAAACAAAGCCAACATGGTCTAAGGAAGGCTAATATAAGCCTACTACCTCAGACAGACACGCGGCATGGCCTGTGGCAGCGTAAACCTGTGAAAATATGTGAGCACATTATGATCAGTTAAACAGTATAGTAGAACAACCGCTAACTAGAAGGAGGCCGAATATCATAAGGCCTACAATCCGAGTTATAAGCAGTATAACCGTTAACCAGACCACTAAAAAAGGGAGCTAATAGATACCAGTTTTCTTCAACAAAGTGGCACTAACTACCCTGAATATGCAATCCAACAGGTGATGCACCCAGTGACAAGGACCTCAGACTGGAGAGTACAAGTCACCAAATACTCAAAACAAAGGCCTACTTTCACAGCAAAGGGCCTACTGTTATGAGAGCAGGTGCCAACCTGTGGCAGCATAGGCTCACATACAGTGTAGGGCAAAAGTCTAGAACCCAAAGTAACACAAACTTTGATCTACATGCTGTTTTTTTATTAAGAAAAACACTTCCCACACAGATCCTCAAATCTGATCTAAACCCCAGAGGACAGGAGCTAAAAACTAGCAACGTCAACTCAAACTTGATAAAACAAATTATCAAGTGGCTCAGAAGAAAGTTATTCCTTTTAGCATGAAAGTTCTAGAAAGTGGGGCCAAGCACACACCTGCATAACTTATCTACGCAAAGATAAGGGCCTACCACCTGAGGAACAGCATAAGGGAGTCAGAAAACAGTCTACAACCTAGCTGTAAAACTCAAATTGCACCTACACCAGCAAGGGGATAATTGGGCGTACAGCCTAACAACTCCCTCGGGAGGAAAACCAGAACTAGGAAACAAATCCTGAAAGGATAGTGAATACATATGGGGTTACTTCATATATCACATCACCTAGCTCTAGCCTGGCTGCCAAGTTATAGGCCTATTTTCTTTATTATATACAACAGGCACCATAACAAACAGCCTGATCTCCACTTCTAAATCTCATGATGAGAAAAATAAAGTGAAGCTCAAAGCTGAAAAGTCAGGCGGCCGGTTAGGGCAGCCGTAGACATACAAACTGAAGCAATGAGTGCCAACTCAAACTATACTGAAAATAGCTGAGAGGCTACTCAACATAGAGAGAAAACTAAGCAGCAGCCATTCTGTGACCTGCTTAGTCAGTCTCAACATTCCAGTTTTGCCCAAAAAACCCCTTCAAATTCTATATCTCAATGTACATTCACTGTGACATGTTCAGAAAATATACAGGAACGACACAAAGTCAACATTTAAGAAATGAAATCTGACTCTGTCTTACCTTCCTGTGGCTCGAAGACCAAAGACTGCTCCTTTACAAACATGGGAAGGAAAACATCCATGGTTCTAGAAGCCCAAAGAACCCTTTCACTATCAAGCCAGAAGGCGGGCCTCCAGAAAAAATCATCATAAGCCCAGCCGTCAGCCTGACTGTTCAAAGGTGTCACCTGAACATACAGTAGTAATTAAAAAACGGATCTGAGTGGAATGCAACTCTTAAAAGCTGCTGAGCGCGCCCTCGCCTTCAGCAGATCAGCCTGGTATGCCTGCAACACTGCCATAGTGTGTAAAGCCGCACCAGCCTGACCCGCAGCAGCATATGCTCTGCCGTTCAGACGAGATGTCTGTTTAAGGGGTCTGGACGGCAAAACTAGAGCTTTTAGTGTCGGTGCTCTGCCCATGACGAGATAGCTGGCAAACATCTTGTCAATGGGCGGCAGCGACACATACCCATGCTGATGCCGATGCGGATGAACTCTGGCCGAGCATGGGTTCTTCCATGCCTTCCCGATCTCAACGTGGAGATCCGGAAAAAATGGAAGGCTCACTGGAGTCACGGGGTTGTGGTCGGAAAGAAAAATGTTCGTCAAGTCTGCCGCGAACAGGTTTTTTTTTTTTTTTTTCTCACGCGCCCACACGGCAGCTGCAGTCTGCCAGCAGCGCGTTCCACAACCTCCAGTAACTCTGAATATGCTGGGCCAGGAGACTTGGAGAAAGAAGAAAAAACCACTTCTTCCTCCTCCATTGCCTCCTGCCCACGGGGGCTATCAGCCAGAAGAACACTCGCTCCCGGATCCGATGATGTCAAAGATAAGACATCATCATCATCCAGGAGCTCATCCCCGCCAGCCGCCACCGGAGGCTGAGAGACCATAACACCTCTCTCAAACTCGGCAGCGAGCTCCATCTGCGAGCCCCATGAGTGCAGCCGCCGCTCTGCCTCAGCACGAGCAGGGCCGGACTGACCAGGCGCAGATGTTGACGCCTCATCCCTCGAGGAGAGGGCCAGACGAGAATGGAGCGTTCTCATAGGAAGACGCTCACAATTCACACAGACAGCGCCCTCAAGCACCATCCGTGCGTGTTCTTCTCCCAAACAATAGACGCATAGGGTGTGCGAACCCTCCGTTAAAAACCTCGGGCATGGATCCACACACTTCCTGAAATGTTTCTCTTTGCCCTCAGACATAACAGAGACATACTCTATGAACAGTATATTCGATAATGGCAGTCGACACAAACAGTCCCGAAAGACGATGAGATAATGACTGCTTCCCCAGGCGCCCCTTTTATACTTCCGGGTCGCGCCTGTATGACGTCATAGGCTGTCGCCGGCCAATAGGATTTGGAGTTATTGGATAGTTGGCTTTCGAACACCGAGTCACGTGACGTTTCCCCATAGCGTTGCAAACGCAGAGTAGAAGTTCCCTTTCGAAAGGGAAGCCTATATCCTCAGGCTATCAGACTAATAAATAGAAGTCACCCACTGCTGCTCCCACCTGGATAATCAGGATAGACTAGCCCCAGCCAAATGCACTTTGCACTTTACCTGTGGGACTTTTAATGCATACTTCATACCGCATTAGAATGTTAAGTTTGGAATCTTTTAACACTGCACTTTACATGGACACTTGGCACTTTAACATTGCTGCAACCATATTATTATATGCTGCATCTTTATACTGTGAAGAATTTTATTTTCTTGTTCATATAGTGTATATACTTTTGCCATTGTTTATTTATTTATTTTTATTATTATTATTATGGTATATTCTTATACACTGCATTGTCTTGTCTTTATATTCTTGCATTTTCTTTTATATCAATGTCTTTGTAGTTTTATTGTTTATTCCCCTTCTACCCTGTCTTCTCGTGAGGAGGAACAAAATAAGAATTTCATTGTACCTGGTACAATGACAATAAATATCTTGAACTTGAACTTATTTTCGAGTCTATTCAAAAGAATGTTGTGGTCGATAGTGTCAAATGCAGCACTAAGATCAAGTAACACTAACAGAGAAATACAGCCACGATCTGATGATAAGAGCAAATCATTTGTAACTCTAATTATGGCTGTCTCAGTACTATGGTATGGTCTAAATCCTGACTGGAAATCCTTACAGATACCATTTCTTTCTAAAAAGCAGCATAGTTGTGAGGATACTGCCTTCTCTAGTATCTTTGACAGAGATTGGCCTGTAATTGACTGATTCTGTTAGATCAAGTTGTGTTTTTTTTAACACAGGGTTTAATAATAGCCAGCTTAAAAGTTTTCAGTATGTATTCTAATGACAAACATTAATTAATTATGTTAAGAAGAGGATCTATGACCACTGGAAACGTCTTTCAGTAGCTGGTATAGGGTCTAACATGCATGTTGTTGATTTAGATGATTTAACAAGTTCAGACAATTCTTCCTCTCCTATAGCAATTAATGAATGGAGTTTTTCCTCAGGGACAATACAATTGCAATTATATACAATTATATACAATTATATTATATTAATTATATTATATACAATTATAACTATACAACCGTCTACAACAGTATCACATCAGACAGTGGTCTGATGTGATACTGTTGTAGACGGTTGTATAGTTATAATTTTCTCTCTAATATTATAATTTATGTGCCAGCTCATGTGGTCCAGTCCAACAGACAAGCTACTTTAGCTCAAATTGCTCAAGAAGTTAATGCTGGTTCTGATAGAAAGGTGTCAGAAAACACAGTGCATCGCAGTTTGTTGCGTATGGGGCTGCAGACCAGTCAGGGAGCCCATGCTGTTCCCTGTCCACCGCCTAAAGCGGCAACGGAGCAATGGAAGAAGGTGGCCTCGTCTGATTAATCACATTTTTTTTTAATATCACGTGGATGGCCGGGTGCATCGCTTACCTGGGGATGCACTATGGGAAAAAAACAAGCCAGCAGAGGCAGTGTGATGCTTTGGGCAATGTTCTGCTGGGAAACCTTGAGTCCTGCCATCTATGTGGATGTTACTTTGACACATACCACCTACCTAAGCATTGTTGCAGACCATGTACACCCTTTCATGGAAACGGTATTCCCTGGTGGCTGTGGTCTCTTTCAGCAGGATAATGCGCCCTGCCACAAAGCAAAAATAGTTCAGGAATGTTTTGAGGAGCACAACAACGAGTTTGAGGTGTTGACTTGGCCTCCAAGTTCCCCAGATCTCAATCCAATCAAGCATCAGCGTATTCTTTATAATGGTTTTCTTTGGAAAAACACTTAATCAGAAAGTATATTCTGAATTTGTAGAATATATTCTAGAGTGCCTGTATATAGTATGCATCGTCTATAAGGTGTATACTGAATTTGGTCTTTTAATATCACTTTTATATTCTGCTTAGTACAAGTATAAACCTAGTAAAAATGACTGGCAATGGAGAAAAGCCTTGTTTTGCCCTCCACGTGAAAAATATGAATTACATCTGGATGTATAACTCTGACATCAAAGTCAACAAATTTGCTATATTCTACAGAGTTCACAGAACTCAAATAATTTAAATGGTTTGCAAAATAAACTACAAATTGTGGCAGACTTAGGGCTTAAATTGAGGGCTTATAACCTGGGAGCCCACCCAAGAAAAAGCCAGACTTCAGAGCATATTCTTAGCTTTTCCGCACGCATTTACGTTGTCATTTACTCTGAATATGTTCATAACTTGTTTGTCTTTCTTGCATGCTAATTAGCTGCAGATTTAGCATGTTTGAACTCAGACTACCCTGCAGGAAGGTTGATCAAAGACCAGCTGCAGAATGTTTTATTAAAAGATGCACTACATTATGGATGAGACTAATGTGTGGTTCACACCCCAGTCAAGCACATTTTATAATTTATTCACCTTGACACACGGTTCCCTATCAGGGACTAAAAGGGAAAAGAGAAAATTCTAAGTTTTAGGACTCCCTTTATATTTACATAAAACAATTAATTGGGGGACTCCCGGTGGCTGGGCACGAGCGATGCACGCTTAGATCTGAGCTCTGCCTCAAAAGTCTAAAAATTCGATTTAATATCCTTACATTCAGAAATTAGTCTAGATTACTTTAATACTAAAGTATCCCTGAAAATGTCTGGCCCAAAATCCGCAAAGAATAAACCACCTCAAGTTGAGACAGCAACGAAATAGAAATGCAAAGACGAGCCAATCAAACATTCTCCGAACCCAGCCATTTTAATGGCTTTGCAACAAACTGGCAGTAAGAGAGGTAATGGAGGAGGTAAAATTCAACTCCTGTGAAATTCAAACTTTTGAAGAACATGATTGAATCCTCAAACTCAGCAGTTAACGAACTAAGACAGGACATCACCCATCAAGCCGAACTCGGTAAAACACTGCAAGCGCAGATGGACACTATAAATGCGAATATGCGTGTGGTTAAACAGGATGTTAACAAGCATCAACAAGAGATATCCAACCTCTGTGACAAACTGGTTGAAATGGAGGATCGATCACGAAGATGTAACGTCCGACTCGTGGGCCTACCTGAGTCAGCGGAAGGCGAGAATGCCGTTCAGTTTTTTCCAGGAGCACCTCCCGAAATGGATCCCTTCTCTTCAAGGTGGCAGGAAGATAGAAATCCAAGGGATTTCAAGGGAACTCGCGCTGCGTCAAGCGCTTTGGGAACGAAATACCCATGCCGCCATAAAACCAAGTGCCTGTCTGTGTGAAATCGGATGTGCACACTAAGACACATGTAGAAAATGAACTCGAAGGGGAAATATTAATAATTATTCATAACTCATTTTGATGATTAATTATAATTATGAATATGTGAATCAGTTAATCAGATTAACTTGATGTAGCTACAATAAAATTAATATTACAATCAATTAACCTGTTCGTCCAGTGAACACTTAGTGTTAATTGTTTATTAAGTCTAAGAAATGTTCATTTCCAGGTTATGGAAAAACAACATCTATTGTACAGTACTAATCAGAGCATGTAGTCAAGATCTAAATCATTTAAGAGGCAATTTATTAGCAGAGTCAGAACCAAACATCTATTGTGCATCTTTATTAACTAACTCACAAACACATAACTAAACTAACAAACACATAACATACACGCAGGTCACACACATACGTAGGTAAAAATGAGCAAGATAGAGTTGAACCGGAAGTAGGACCGGAAATAGAGCTACATCAAAGACAGTCTGGAAAAGAATCATCAGATTTCTCAGTAATAAAACACCTTTGCTGACAGGTGGTCTACACATTAATACTAAATCGCTGTTTAGTGTTCAAATGTACAATACTTGCAAGGTGCCTTTAGGCTGAGGAGCATCGGATCTGCAGACTGAGGAGAAATCGATGATTCGGTCTGAAGTTGTTGCCAGTATCTTCTGCATTGGATGAAGTACTATGAAACAACTTAAGCTGTTAATTTGACTCTAAGTGGGGAACAAAGTTCTTTCTCTCTGTCATAGATGAGCACATGGCTGGATTGTAGGCTGAGGCCTGCAGGCCTGCAGCAACAATGTGTCTTTTTAGTTGTCCAAGAAGCAGGAAAAGGAGAGTGAGTGATCTTGTGATCAGTGATTTTAAAGGGTGAACATGTCGCACCCACTTGAGGTGTCTGAGCCAAAAAGGAGTTTTCCCCAAGATATTAGCATCCAACATTGGATTGGATGTTTGAGAGAAGAACCTTCTAGATTCTTATAATACTAATGTGTCACAGAGTTAGTAACATGTAACATAAATTACCAAATAGGAAACGAAAGTTGGAGTCTGTAGATACCAAACATGCTACCCATGTGATTTTAAGTAATAATAACTTTGCAACTCTAAAACATTAATACAAAAATAGTTCAAAAGAGAGAATTAATACATAGAATAAACCTTATAAAAGGAAAATCATGAGCAGGGAAAATTGGATACACGTTTATACATTTCTCATGTGGTTATATATAGAATATATAGGATTAAAAGGGTTTATTTGTCCTTCCCAGAAAGAATGAAGTCGGAGTCTTCTCTGCACATTCCTGACCGCAATAAAATAGAAATAGGGCACCTATTCTGTCGCTGTATTGCAGTTGTGGGGGATGGAATTAACAGGACTTGTAATTGGTAATTCATTAGATATAATTAATAACTGTGTGTCTGATTGGTCCAGACGCTACACCCTCCTCAGGAACCTGACGATCAGGTTGTGCTTCCCCAGCAACTTACCTTCAACTGCGTTGTGATGTGTGGCAATAGCGGCAACATACACCTTGAGGGTGTAAGCCCTCTTGCAGGTAGGAAAGCACAGACCTGACCGAACATGATCGGGGGTCCTCTCGGTGAGAGGAACACCATTCGATGAACAGGTTCCACTTCAACACATAGAGGTTCCTAGTGGAAGGAGTTCTAATGGAAGTGATAGTGTCTACAACCGACTGGGGGAGATCACTTAGAACCTCCGCGTACCATCCGTTTCCACAGGTCGGGACGCAGGTGCCAGAGAGTGCCCCATCTCTGAGTCAGAAGGTCCTTCCTCAGAGGAATGGGCCAAGGAGGTGCTGTTGCGAGCAGTGTCAGATCCGAAAACCAGGTCCGAGTGGGCCAATACGGAGCCATTAGCAAGACCTGCTCCTCATCCTCCCTGACTTTGCACAGGAACTGTGCGAGAAGGCTCACTGGGGGAAACGCATATTTGCGTAGGCCCCGGGGCCAGCTGTGTGCCAGAGCATCCGGGCCGAGCGTGTCGTCAGTCAGGGAATAGAACAACTGGCAGTGGGCATTGTCCAGGGAGGCAAACAGATCTGTCTGTGCGGCCCCGAAGCGCTGCCAAATCAGCTGGACCACCTGGGGATGGAGTCTTCATTTGCCCGGAAGCGGAGGCTGCCGTGAGAGCTCGTCGGCTGCACTGTTGAGAACGCCTGGGACATGAATGGCATCCATAGCAAGAGATGGCAGGCGATTTGCAACATGCGACGGGAGCATAGACCACCCTGGTGGTTGATGTACGCAATCGCAATTATGATAGCAGCCTGAGTCGTAACAAAGCACTGTTCGCCAGAGGAGAACTGGCCCCCCGACTGGGCCTGGTTTCTCCCAAGGTTTTTTCTCCATTTTAACACCTGTTTGCCACCTGATGTCACCTGTTGGAGTTTGGGTTCCTTGCCGCTGGCGACTTTGGCTTGCTTAGTTGGGGACGCTTGACAATTGACATTTGATATTCAATAGTGCTTTGATCTGCCTGCATTGACACTATTCCTTAAGAGCTGCTGTGCAGCCAAAATAATGTACCAGTTATCACTGTAAAGCTGCTTTGACACAATCTACATTGTAAAAAGCGTTATATAAATAATGGTGACTTGACTTGACTTGACTGGCCGTAGTGCTGTCCGAGCGGACCAGTACGTGCTTGTCTGTCAACAGCTCCTTGAAGTGGCTTAGTGCAATATGTACTGCTAGCAGCTCGAGGCAATTGATATGCCACTGCAGTTGAGGCCCCGTCCACAGACCTGACACTGCATGCCCGTTGTACATGGCACCCCACTCCGTGGCAGAAGCATCTGTGTGGACCACAGCATGCCTGGACACTTGTTCAGAACTCCAGCCCGCAGGAACGAAGGGTCTGACCACTTGGTGAGGGTGCGACGACAGTTCAGTGTCACGGGTACACAGAACGTACCGCGCTGCCACACCCATCTCAGGACCCGGCCGTGAAGCCAGTGTTGAAGCGGCCTCATATGAAGCAATCCGAGCGGCGTGACTGCGGCTGCGGATGCCATTTGCCCCAGGAGCTTCTAAAAGAGTTTCAGTGGGGCCACTGTCCTGCGCTTGAGCGTACTCAGGCAGTTCAACACTGACTGGATGCGCTCCTCGGTGAGGCACGCTGTCTGGGCAACCAAGTCCAGTTTCATACCGAGATAAGAGATCCTCTGCCCGGGGGCGAGTTTGTTCTTGTCCCAGTTGATCCGAAGACCCAACCGGCTGAGGTGAGCTAACACCATGCCCCTGTTTTCGCACAACTGCTCCCGCAAGCTGGCCAGAATGAGCTAGTCGTCAAGATAGTTGAAGATGTTCCTTGAGCGGAACAATGGCCGCCTCTGCAACCTTCATACAGAAGTGGGGCGATAGGGCCAGCCTGAAGGGTAGGACTTTGTACTGATATGCCCGACCCTCGAACGCAAACAGTAGAAAGGGTCTGTGCCGAGGCAGAATCGAGACATGAAGGACGCGTACTTTCAGGTCGATCGCTGCAAACCAATCCTGGGGATGGATGCATTCGAAAATGCGCTTCTGCGTAAGCATCTTGAACGGCAGCCTGTGAAGGGACCGATTCAGGACACGCAGATCCAGGATTGGCTGTAGCCCACCGCCCTTCTTGGGTACAATGAAGTTGGGGCTGTAAAACCCTGACTCCATATCGGCTGGAAGGAACTGGCTCAAATGCATCCTTCGCCAGGAGGACAGGTGCAGGTGCATGGTCCAGGGACAGGGAGTGTAGTGGACACTCCTGAAGACCGGGCGAACTGAATCTGCATAGCCGAGTCTGATAGTGCGAATGAGCCAGCGGGATGGGCGGGGGCCAGCGGGACCAAAGGCACCACAGATGTACCGGGAGTGGGGCAGCAAAGCAGAGTGCTGGGACCGACTCGGACGGCATAGCGGCCTGAAGTGGGATCAGACTTTGCAAGGTGGCAGTGTGTAGAGGAGACGGCACATGGGAGGCAGCCTCGACCACCACACTGGGACCTGCTGGCAAAATGAGAGGGGACTGAGAGTGGCAAGGCGGTGCCTCGTGCCGGCGATGAGCAGACTGAGGCCGTGCGGCGGGGTGTAGGCAGCAGCAGACCGCCGGGGCAGGACATGTTTAATGGCTTCAGCCTGCTTCTGTGCGGCCGAGAACTGCTGGGCAAAGCTCGACCGCGTCGCAGAATATGCAGACCTGAGACACAAAGTCCAGGAACCGATATTTATCGGTCTCCCTCATGTCAGCCAGGGTCAGCCATAGGTGTCGCTGCTGGACTACAAGTGTAGCCATTACCTGACCAACAGAACGCGCTGTCACCTTAGTCGCCCCGGAGGGCGAGGTCAGTGGCGGCGCGCAGCTCCCCCAGCAGCTTTTGGTCAAGACCACCCTGGGGCATGTCCATGAGCGCTTTTGCCTGGTAGACTTGCAAAAGGGCCATGGCATGCAGGGCAGAGGCGGCCTGTCCACAGGCTGTGTAAGATTTCTCCGTCAGACCTGAGGAGAATTTACAGGTCCAGGATGGGAGGCTGCAGCTCCTCGCTATGAAGTGCCGTGACACCAACACAAGACCACTGAAAATCTCTTCAGGCTTGTAAGAGTTAAACTCCAAGTTAATAGCTCTGTTTTGACAAAACAGGAATACTACGGTTGGCTCCGAAGCGAATGACAGAGTGCGATTTCATCTGCTTCCCTATTTATACCACCTGGCGGGGGGCGATGCACATTATGCAAACATCGCACGCCAATTCCATTGGCTTGTTTTAGTTTACTCGTAGCTGATAGGGCTCTCTAGCGATATCCCAATTCGTCGGTCACTACTGACGTACGTCGAATGTGACCGACTGGAAGGGAACAGAAGATATTCTCACCAGCTCCAGGGACGTCAAAGAGTCACCCTGGTGGGGCTAAGGGCCATGTGGTCACAGACACCGGCCACAACCCCAATACACATCATGCACACACACACAAACACGCATGGAGATAGTTTGTACATTTATCCTCCAAATATCACTGTGCCAAAGTGTACCCATCGTCGTATTTCAAGTTGCATGTATGTATCCGTAGTATAGAAGCTTAGCTATGACTGTAGTTGTATCAGTTTTATTCTAAACGATGAAATTCAAGTATAAACTGTATCTCCCCTTTTATGTCTTTGCCATCTGACAAGTTTGGTCTCATCGTAAAGCTTTCGTTATGCCCTAATTGACAATATGTCACATTACTGTAAAATGCATTCTTCTATTTTTAATGGTACGTTTAGAAGAAAATGTACTCAGATCTGACCTTTCATAAACCATGCAAATTACTTCATAAATGGAGACAAAAAGTTTGCCCACCAAAATTGCACTCTCATCATTGGCTGACATACCCAAGGAGGCATTCTGGTCTGTTGTCCTTAAAACACAATGACACGCATCTCTTCGTCGCACAAGTTTTCTTTTGTCAAGCCTTCATCAACTTCCATCACCTAGGAGACGGACTCTCTCTCTTCTTTATTTTCCGATTATCTTACTCTTAAGTTAAAACCTTGTTTGAAAAACCCGCTGAAGAACGCACCCTCCTGGAAAAGGACCAATCACCAAACCACGCGCACGGAAACTCCTACAGACAGGCAAGTAACTACAGCAACAACAACTTCTTTGCACGTGCTTTAAGCTCTGAGTTTCCTTGCTGGCTCTCAAAGGTTTTAACTGTTTGTAATTTTGCCATTTCTTTGATCACCTCTGCTTTCTTGACTTTACTTTTGTTTTATTCTATGTCTGTTCTTTTGTTGTATTTTAGTCATATATTCGTAGTTCGTATCTATTAAATACATTATATTCATGCTCGATTGTTTCTGTTGCTCATTCAGAAAAGTCACTTCTACATTCTTTTAGCAAATTGCTTTAAGCTTTAATGCTAGAATAGGGAATTATTTCTTGTGGCCAGAGGAATAATCCCCTTTTATAATAGTCGATAGGAAAACTGATAGTTTGCTGGACAAACTAAACCAGTCTTTCTATTAACTATTAAACTAGAACTAATCCTGAGCCATATATGTAATTAATTATAATCCGTTGTAATTAATTCACAATATATGTGCATTTATATTATAATTGACCATAATGCGTTATGATTTAATTATAAATATATTTCGCCCATAATTTTAATTAATTAATTCATTCAAACCGGGAACACTTTCTATAACACCAGATGTACTCGTTACATCAGAAGAAGAATGGCATCTACACTAATATTAGTCTTTCTGTTTATCCCGAGGTTTACCGTAGTCAACCAGATCCGGGCCGTATCCAGGTGAGATCGAGGGCCTGCGCCTTGACATGACCACAATGCAGCCCTGAAGTATCAGCAAAGATTGAGTCAACTATCCGTTGTGAAGGTCTCATTGACATGACAGCCAGTGGCACAGTTCCTCAATAAACCGTCTGTACCGCCATGATGAATACGATCCTCAACTGGATGGAACTGGAATAAATACCTTGAATGTTGTGATCCCATCGGATTTATGTTAGCTACCTGAATCGTAACAAAGCACTGTTCACCAGAGGAGAACTGGCCCCCCAACTAAGCCTGGTTTCTCCCAAGGATTTTTTTTCCTCCTTTTTAACACCTATTTGCCACCTGTTGGAGTTTGGGTTCCTTGCCGCTGTCACCTTTGGCTTGCTTAGTTGGGGACACTTGACATTTGATATTCAACAGTGCTTTGCATCTGCCTGCATTGACACCATTTTCTTTAAGAGCTGCTGTGCAGCCAAAATTATATACCAGTTATCATCGTAAAGCTGTTTTGACACAATTTGCATTGTAAAAAGCGCTATATAACTAAAGGTGACTTGACTTGAGTAACAACCTAATCATCTCTTGCTCTCTTTTACAGGCTAGGACCTGTAACACTTTTTTTTATAAATATATATATATATATATATATATATATATATATATAAAATATATAAAGATATCATGTCTGACCCCTTTGTAAATTAAAACCACTTACCATAATGACTTCCTAAAAGAAGAACAAATTATTTAGATAAACGTGACAACGCATTAACGTACAGTAGCTATGCCTGTTTCCCGCATCAAACCTAAAAGGCTGACGTGTAAAAGACATAGTATTGGAGCGGCCTGAATCAAGTTTACTCAAAATTACTTTTTAATTGAAGTCCTGTTTAGAGTACAAAGAAAATATGTTACCATGACTGTAACATGCTGTAACTAAGTGCAATAGATAGACTTGTTTTAAGCGCAATAGTTGTAATGTAACAGACTCACCATAGACAGACCAGAAAAGATGACCTAAAAGAACATTAGTTTTAAACACTCTTGTAGTAGGAGTATCATTTGTTCATTAATTCCTGCAAGTAGCTGCATGTTGGACCCTACTCAGAGAGCAGTCTTCATCTAAAACAAACTAACAAAAATTGTAAACAGTGTAATCTGCAAGTAGAAAAAAAATGGCATTTACAATCTTTTGCAATAGATCAGAAGAGAGGGTTTCTGTATTATGTTTCTTATGTCATACACACATAGTAAATTGTGTACGTATAATACCTGTATAAAGATTGTTTGATATAAAAATTACGATAATTTCTACTTTACACAGGCATGCAGCGTTATAGTTCTCAAACGCGTTTGCATTACAACAGCGTGCCATAGACTCTAACGACTCTGTATGCTATATATATATATATATACACATAATCTTTAACGTCGAGCAGTGTTGTTGAAAGAAACAAATTGTTAAGGGTGAAAATGCATTTCGCAATAGATCAAGAGTGGATTTCTGTATGCAGTATAACACTTTTCTTACATGATGTCACTTCTTTCTTTGTAGGCCCTTTTGAATTTAGATGTGGCAAAGAACCAGACTTACTTTTCGTGTCGACGCTTCATGCAATCCCACATCGAAGAGAGATGGACAACACTACAACAACAGACCTTTGAATTTCTGAAAATATCATAATTGTATAAAATATTCTCATTGAGTTTTGTGTTAACATAATTTCTACAAAGAAACATGTTTGGCTTTTATCTATAGTGGGAAAAAAAAAATGTTGTTGGATGCTAAAATCTGGATTCTGATCTAAAGCTTGAATGAAACCTTTCAAATGGCGTGAATGATTGGTACTAACGTACAAATACCGTATAATATGTGTTGAAAGTGTGTATAATACAAGTTCACAAGTGAAAATGACATATTCTTTTCTTTGTTTAATATGAAGTTTCATCCGGATCCTTGTATTGCATGATTAACATGTCTGAAACTTTAAAATCAAGACCTATTCCAATGCCATGGGGGAAATAATGTTTGCCTAATATTTTGTCAAAAAGAAAAAATAATCTGGTTTAGTAGTATTTAACAGCAAACAAACAAACAACATCATAACACGTTATGATTTGATTATATATGTATATATTTCACCCATAATTTGAGCTAATTCATTCGTTCAGTCAGCCCCCATAGAGGTCACGGGGTCAAAGAGGTCAGAGGTCACGATCAATCATTTTGACAGTAGGTCCCTCCTATGACTACTCACATCTTCCCCTGTATTAATCTTGTGCAAAAACACACAAAATAAAACTCAATTTCAACATTTATTCTCCCCCTACAGAGTGTGACACAAAGCATGCTGGGAACTTGAAATCTACTGCAACTCAGTTTAATGTTGTGCAGCCAAAATAATGTACCAGTTATCACTGTAAAGCTGCTTTGACACAATCTACATTGTAAAAAGCACTATATAAATAAAGGTGACTTGACTTGACTAATGTTGAATGGATTATTTTGATAACGTCGGTTACGTCGGTTACGTCGGTAACATCGGCAATGAAGTGACATGGATGACATCACTTTATATTGCTCAGTAAACCTAAAAAATAATAATTTAAGTATAAGGGTTTACTCAAAAATGTTGAGCTACAGAAACTCCTCATTCAGAAAATGTAATTGTTTTAAGTTCCATCAATGATTTAACAGACTTTAATTGCAGCGTACTCAATCTTTATAAGTTAGTAGTACTGTTCGGGTTTACAGTGTACCAGTGTTAATTTCGGTAACGAAAACTATGACGAAAAATGTTCGTTGACGACCTTTTTCTCCATGACTAAGATGAGACGATGAGAGACGACACCAATGTCATTTAACGATAACGTGACTAAAACAACACATGCCATAACGTTGACGAAAAAAGTCGAGACTGAAATGTGGGTAAAATCACTCTTTTGAAATCACTTTTTGTTTTTGTCGAATAAAGGAGACAAAACATAACAGACTGTTTTAACAAGCGTTCATGCTTACAGTTGCCAGATTTCCAGAATTTAAACCCCTATCAGAGCTTTTTTGTTAAAAGAACACGTTTACTTAATCTTTGCCATCTGGCAACCATACACACGGCCTCTCTCAACACTGAGGAAGAAGCACGGAATATCTGAAAACACAGTAAGCTGGAGTTCAGCTATCTTCATTTGAGATTTTCTACTTAAATCAAAGTGTCATTCAGTCGGTGTTGGTCAATATTTCACTGCTCGTTTGCGACCAAGTATAGGCTGATATCCAGCAGTGGCTCTCAAACTGACGTACGCGAACAAAATGCTGAGTTAAAATAACATAAAAACTGAACATGTATTTCTAGCAGGTTTAATTCCGTTTAAAACACGACATTCAGTCAAATTACCTCATCTTTCGTGGCCACAACTGACTGCATTCACGCCAGCAAATCGCGTTATAATTGCTGTTCTCTACAATACCTTTGTGAAAGTGGGGATTTAGCATTTACTAGCATGAAGAACAAAAAAACCCTCAGGGGGTACGACACTCTAAAAAGTTTGAGAACCACTGAAAAGGGATATGTAGAATTGCACAAGTGCTACTGCTAAGAGTGCAATGTCAATACAACGTTGATTCAAATTTTTCATAAGCTTAAATGAATTGGTCTAAAGAGAAAAATTATGACTGTTTTGTCTAAAGATAAAATAGCTATCAAAATTAATGTTGGTAACTGTAGCTTGACTAAAAGTAATGACTAAGACTTGACAAAAATGCAATGACTTTTCGTCGACCAAAACTAGACTAAAATATGAAAGACAAAAATGACTAAAATGTGACTAAGACTAAGGAGCATTTTCATCTGAAGATTAAATCAAAAATGGCTGCTAAAATTAACACTGCAGTGTACTGAAGTAGAACAAGAGCTCTCCAAAAACTACTCTAGCCAGCTGGTCCAAAGCTATAGTTGTCAATTTAGAGTATCAGATCTCAAGGTAAAAGTCCCTCAGATCATAATTTACTTGAGCGACCAATTAAAATCATCCAAAATATTACACACTTACATCTACTAAATTGCTGAATGTTCTTTGAAAGTCAAAGATAAAATCTAAAGCATGTGTAGCTTGTTTATTTCATACATTTTATAAAAGTTTTCTTTTAATTATTGTTGTAAAGGTTAGGCTACATAACAGTGTTTTTGTAGAGCTAATTTGCTAGCGCTTTCCATGTTAAATTAATGTGTTGTGATTTAGCTAAAGAACTATGTCACTAATGTAACTCAATGCCAAATAAAGGGATACTACTTAAGTAGTCTCTTAACCTTTAACTTTTTGGAAATGTAGGTAATTGAAAGAAAAACATTTCAAATGTAATTTCCATTCTGGTACAGCTGAACACATTCGTGTTTTGTGGCATCACTTTTTTTTTCTCTCTCTCTCTCTAATTCCTTATTAGTATTTTAGGTGTGTTGTTATTCCCAGAATTCCTAAATAATTGGCTATCCTTACTTAAATGGCAAGCTCTGTAAAAATATGTAGAGCAATGAAATGTAATCAAAGGTAAAAGAAAAGGAGGTTTTTTTTTTGTTTGTTTTTTTTCATGGAAATGGAACTGCGCTCAAATGATCTGTAAATGGACATTGAAAACCACATACATCCCTATTGTTCATCAGCAAGTAATAATCATTATTCACATATAGAGTTAATTTAAGTACAACCAGTTCTGGTGAGGCTTTGTGAGAGTTCATTACATTTCTTTTCTGATACAGGCCATGTTTAAGGAAAACAGTGAACGGTGGGCAATATGCATTTAAATGAATAAATATAGGGGGATTATATCAAAGTTATTTATATGTGACAGTTCCTGCTACCAGCTGGTGCCTTTAGGGAGAATCATGAGTAAAATATTATTTTGATCATACATTTTTTATGACAACCAAAAAAAAAAAAAAAAAAGGATTTACCAGATTAACCATAAGATGTAATATGAATAGTAAGTGAAAAAGAAAGACCTTGTGATGTCACGTCCATTCAAACTGAAAGACCTTGTGATGTCACGTCCATTCAAACTGATGAGAATTTTTCAGTCTGACTGGCACATAAGACACACTACCTGCTATAATGTTGGATTAGTCATGCACACTGCTTGCATTCAGCTTGTTGCCATGGTACTTACAGGAGGTCCTGAGGAGAAAGCAGAAAAGAAAAAGAGGAGTCAAAATTTTATGAAATGTGTTACAGGTGAGATAATTTAGCAGCTGCAGTATGATGGCCCTCATCATGTTCAAACACCTCACTGGTGGAAAATAAACCTATGATGGCTAAACAGCATCCCTGTGTATCCAGATACTAATTGCATTTCCACTAGCAGACATACATCACATTTCTGCATTCATGCACAATCACAGCTTTAATTTAAACATTTGGCATGCTAAAAAAAAAAAATGCCGCCCTATATCTCCTTTACAAACTGTAGGCCAACAATGACAAGGGGGCATGGCATCACATGAGTTTCTAGAGTTTTAGGGCCGCAGCGTCTGTGGGCTGAGTAAACATGTTCTTGCTATTTTTTGTGAGTTGTTCATGTTATTTTTCATTACTTCATTCACAAATCAATCAGCAGCACAGATATTGGACTTTTTTGTGCCTTTTTTATCCCTGCTTGGGGAACAGTGGAGGGGAGAAAAATGTTTTTATAGTCTTCACTTTTTCAGATCTACTTGTGTTGTAAATCTCTCCTGCAGCTGATATTTTATAGAGTGTGGTTTTAAGCTTTTGATTTAATAAAACGATGTTTATTTTCATTAACCAAACCTTTTCATTCCTAGTTGAGTTACTGCTGAATTGCTTTATTGATATTAAAAAAGCAAAACTTAACAAACGAAACAGGTAAAACCATAAATGGCAACTATTCTAGTGCATGTACATTGTGGCAAGCAGGGCGTGGCCAAGAGCCATGAGAACAGAGTGATTGCTAATGAGTGACACCTTCGCAACACATGATGGTTGTGAAGCTCCAGAGGAGCTCCAGAAGGACTTGAAGAGGAGTGATGATCGTGATTTGTTTTAATTTAAATACACCTTTATTGAAAACAATAAGGTTTCACAATATTACAAACACACAAAACAAAAACAAAAATAAATACTGCTAATAAAAACATTTCAAAAAGCAAGCATTAAATCATCATCATCTACTGTACAAAGTACCCTTATTTATCCCCCAAATGTACATAAAAGATTCTACACATTTAATCATTTTATAATAGGCATGCTCTATTCTAAGCCGAGCCGCCACCAAGCCTCCAGGGAACCCTGTCCAGACAACTTATTTTTTCGTGATTTCCAAATAGCAAGTTTTGCTGTGCCAGACAAAAAAATTCAATAAAATCAACTGACTTTTCCTTTTTTCTGTATACTTTGGACCATATATAAACATTTCAAAAGAGAAAGCTTCACCAGTTTCAATAAACCATTGAGATAAAAGTGAAAACAATTCATTTAACTGAGTACACTGTACAAATAAATGAAAAACCTTTTTAACCTCTGTACAGAAGGGACAACCCACACCTACAGAAGGATCAATGTGCACCACGTATCTGTTTGTGGCTATCACCCCATGTACAGGTGCTGGTCATATAATTAGAATATCATCAAAAAGTTGATTTATTTCACTAATTCCATTCAAAAAGTGAAACTTGTATATTGTATTCATTCATTACACACAGACTGATATATTTCAAATGTTTATTTCTTTTCATTTTGATGATTATAACTGACAACTAAGGAAAATCCCAAATTCAGTATCTCAGAAAACTAGAATATTGTGAAAAGGTTCAATATTGAAGACACCTGGTGACACACTCTAATCAGCTAATTAACTCAAAACACCTGCAAAGGCCTAAATGGTCTCTCCAGTCCAGTTCTGTAGGCTACACAATCATGGGGAAGACTGCTGACTTGACAGTTGTCCAAAAGACGACCATTGACACCTTGCACAAGGAGGGCAAGACACAAAAGGTCATTGCAAAAAAGTCTGGCTGTTCACAGAGCTCTGTGTCCAAGCACATTAATAGAGAGGCGAAGGGAAGGAAAAGATGGAAAAAAAGTGTACAAGCAATAGGGATAACCGCACCCTGGAGAGGATTGTGAAACAAAACCCATTCAAAAATATGGGGGAGATTCACAAAGAGTGGACTGCAGCTGGAGTCAGTGCTTCAAGAACCACTACGCACAGACGTATGCAAGACGGGTATCAGCTGTCGCATTCCTTGTGTCAAGCCACTCTTGAACAACAGACAGCGTCAGAAGCATCTCGCCTGGGCTAAAGACAAAAAGGACTGGACTGCTGCTGAGTGGTCTAAAGTTATGTTCTCTAATAAAAGTAAATTTTGCATTTCCTTTGGAAATCATGGTCCCAGAGTCTGGAGGAAGATAGGAGAGGCACACAATCCATGTTGCTTGAGGTCCAGTGTGAAGTTTCCACAGTCAGTGATGGGTTGGGGTGCCATGTCATCTGCTGGTGTTGGTCTACTGTGTTTTCTGAGGTCCAAGGTCAATGCAGCCATATACCAGGAAGTTTTAGAACACTTTGTGCTTCCTGCTGCTGACCAACTTTATGGAGATGCAGATTTCATTTTCCAGCAGGACTTGGCACCTGCACACAGTGCCAAAGCTACCAGTACCTGGTTTAAGGACCATGGTATCCCTGTTCTTAATTGGCCAGCAAACTCGCCTGACCTTAACCCCATAGAAAATCTATGGGGTATAGTGAAGAGGAAGATGCGATATGCCAGACCCAACAATGCAGAAGAGCTGAAGGCCACTATCAGAGCAACCTGGGCTCTTATAACACCTGAGCAGTGTCACAGACTGATCGACTCCATGCCACGCTGCATTGCTGCAGTAATTCAGGCAAAAGGAGCCCCAACTAAGTACTGAGTGCTGTACATGCTCATACTTTTCATGTTCATACTTTTCAGTTGGCCAAGATTTCTAAAAATCCTTTCTTAAGTAATATTCTAATTTTCTGAAATACTGAATTTGGGATTTTCCTTAGTTGTCAGTTATAATCATCAAAATTAAAAGAAATAAACATTTGAAATATAGCAGTCTGTGTGTAATGAATGAATATAATATACAAGTTTCACTTTTTGAATGGAATTAGTGAAATAAATAAACTTTTTGATGATATTCTAATTATATGATTAGCACCTGTACAATCCTCCAGTGAAGGTCGGCCTGTTCTTTTATCAGTTGGGCGTTTGTATAAGGACCGCCAGCAGCCTCCAGGGGAAGAAACAGTTCCAAAAAATTCAGTCCGTTATGTTGAAGGAAGTCCACTCAAAAAATTAACATTAGATGCTTTTACACAGGAAATATAGAGGGCTTTTTCCCCTACTTCCTCAAAAACTCCAAGCTGAGGGTTTTTAAAAGACAAAAGACGCTTCCCATCATCTTGCCATTCTCCCACAGCAATACTTACATTAAGAGAGGGGAAAACATAAGGAATCCCCTTTCTCCATTGATCACTTGCTACCGAGTCATTTGTCAAAGTCTTATGATCCACATGTAAAGAAATATATATTTCAGTGGAAGCTTGTTTCAGCAGCCGCAAGGATCTCACCCCAGTCTTTTTACTCAATTCCTCTGAGCTTGTAGTCAAAATATGTTCCAACTTTGTGCATCCAGCAGCAGTTAAACATACACAAGACTGGGACCAGACATGAGTCTTGTAGGTAGAAAGTCATTTAAAAAGTGGCTTTTCAAAAAGCCATAATCCAGCAAGTGTATCTGATAAACGTGAAATGGTAAACACCTTCCATACCTCTAGAACTGACTTATAGAAATATGTAAGATTCACACGATCATCATTCTGGAGCTCCATTAAGAACAAATGTTTGTCCAATCCTATACTTCTGCACCGCCTGAGTCTATCGATTCTTGACCCCCCTCTTGAACAGGAAGGTATAAAGCAGCAGCACGAATCCAGTGTTTTCCAGACCAAAAAAAAAGAAAAAAAAAGAAAAAGCAGGTGGTTGTAACAGTTATTTTATGCCACAAAGTAGAAGCAACCCAATTACTGGTCACTAAAATTTGACCCGCAAAAAACTCCCAACAATTTAAGTCCCTCCTTACCCCACTTAGGGTCCCCAGTTAACTTTGGGAGACTCTCAAACTCCCCTTTACCATCCCAAAAAACATCAATTTTAGCCCAGTTCACTTTAGCTGATGAAGCGTTCTCATAAAGACTGAGTACCTCAGATAAACACTTAATATCGTGAGTATGATTTACAAATACTGTGATGTCATCAGCATAAGCAGAGAGAGAAATTCTTGAGTCTAAAGAAAAACCAGGCACTTTAAAACCTGACAATCTTTCTCGAAGTTTAAAAAGCAGTGGCTCAATTGCTAAACTATATAGCTGACCAGACAATGGACAGCCTTGCCTTAACCCTTAGAATAGGAATTGGCCAACTCAAAGTGCCCCCTACCTTAACCATACATAATGCACCATTATATAATAATTGTATCAAATTTAAAAAGTCACCAAAACCAAAAACCTTCAATACATTAAAAAGATAATTGTGATCAACACGATCAAAAGCCTTCTCTTGATCCAGGGCAATTAATTAAACGTCCACATTGAAACCATTATAAATATCTACAATGTCTTGCACTAAAAACAAATTATCCATAATAGACCTCTTTGGAATACAGTACGATTGATCCTTGTGTACAACCAAACCCAAGTCATTTTTTAATCTATTTGCCAGACATTTTGAAAAAAAAAAAAAAATTATATTCTGTTGTAAGAAGGGCAACAGGACGCCAGTTCTTTAAAAAGGCTAAATCCCCCTTTTTTGGCAATAATGATAAAAGCATATTGACAGGTAGTAAGTAAAACACCATCTCTTATAGACTCACAAAAAAACATCAAAATAATCGTGTCCAGTGCAGTTCCAAAACTTTTTATAAAAGTCTGCTGGCAGCCTACTCCAGGGGATCATCCTGAACTAAGTTGTCCCACAGCAGCAGTAATTTCCTTAAGTGTTATATTAGCATCTAAGACAGTTTTAGAATCAGAGTCCAGCTGGGGAAGACCTTGAAGAATCTGTGTCATCCATTCATCATTTCTCTGCACAGTTTTCTGCAGCATAAAGACTTCAATAAAAATCCACAGCATGGTTTCTTATTTTTATAGTCTTATACGTTATCCTCCCATCAGGGAGTTTAAGACATGGCATTCGTTTTTGTTGAGCCACCTTATATTTCAGGTTAAAAAAAAAAAAAAAAAGAAAAAGAAAATGGTGCATCCATTTCTACTAAAGACATGAAACGGGACCTTATCAAAGCTCCCTTTACTTTTTCATTTAGGACCAGACTTAGCTCTCTCTTTTTCTTTTTCTCTCTTTTTCTTTTGTAAATCATTGTACAGTACAGAATTATGTGCACCAACCATCTACAATTCCATTGAATTAATTTGCTTTTCAAGTGATTCAATCACATTCTACTACAAACTACTACAATTGGCTGAATACTGCTGACAAAAAGTTTTTATTTGAGTCTTGCCTACATTCCACCACTGTTTCAAGTTTTCAAAAGAACTTTTTTCTTTTTCTAATTTTTCCAAAAGAAAACAAAATTATCACGAAAAGCAGCATCATGGAGCAATTTAACATTAAAATGTCAGTAAACCGATTTTCTAGGTCCATTTGACATGGTCATTGTCATAATTAGATGATGATCAGAAAAACCTACAGGACAAATGCAACATTCAATTACTCTACTATTAAAATGTTTAGACATAAAATCTATCTTGTCGGGCAGCACTAACTCTATTATTAAAAGCCTTAATCCATGTATACCGTCTATCATTAGGGTGTTTTATTCTCCACATATCCAATAGCTGGAATTCTTTTATAAGTTTTGACAATGCATTTGAGAACTGTATATGAGGTTCTTCAGTATTACGGTCTATAGTAAAAATTTATAGTGCAGTTCCAGTCTCCACCAATGACCACATCCTTCACTGGAACACTTTTTAAGACTCTCATTAAGTATATTTAAAAAATGTAGGCGTTCCGGTCCCACTGTTGGTGCATAAATATTTATCAGAAAAACAAGCATTCCTTGAATCTGAGCTTTAACTACCAACAAACCCTTCACTGGTTCCTCTGTACTTATAATATCCACCCTTATGGTTGAAGAGAAAAAGATTCCCACCCCTCTACTTAAATTTGTACCATATAAGTGTTTTATGTCCTTTCCACCACAAATTCCACTCAACTTCATTCATTAAATCACTATGAGTTTCTTGGAGAAAGACATTGTCAAGCTTTTTTTGTTCTATTGTTTCATAAACTATAGCACGCTTTACACTATCCCTCCACCACAGCCTATCCTCAAAACCTCCATACACAAAATTAAGATTAAAACAGTAATGCTAGGAAAAATAGGAAAGTGAAGAAAAGACACCGTGTAATACATGATTATTTTAGATTTTTTTTTATTTGCTCTTTCTCCTATTCATTGCTTTACCTTTTCTTATAGTGGTAAAATGCTTTTTCAGCCGAAAAGTTCCTCAACTCCAACAGTCCTCTGATAAAACATAACAGATTGAACAAATTTGTCTACATCAGAGAAGAAGTAATTTATGTTAATTTGTTTACCAAACATTTCATCCAGAAAACTATTGATTTGTTCTAGATTATACAAGGAATCTTTACTAAAACCTCCTAAAAAAAACTGTCTGAGACGCATTAAATGCAAGTCCCTGTGAATTACTATCATTTTCAGACATAGAAACTTATGACTCAGTATCATCCGATTGCTCCTCCTCCACATCCTCATTCAAGACGCATCCTCAGTCGTATTTAGGATTTTTCTTCAGTTCCATTATTTGTTTAGTACCACTAGTACAGGCTACTTCTTCATCAGTATTAACATCAGAAACAGTTACACTACTCTTTTTACTCTACTCTACATCAACATAATTTTCAGTGTCAACAGCCAGTAACCCAGCATCTGAATTAGCATCACTCACCTCAACAAGTGGAACAGCCTCATCTTGGGCCGCATCAACCAGATCAACGCTATGATTTGCGACCCCATCCTCTGATCCTGCCCTGTTCTCCACACCTGTTTTCTTATGTGGACATGTAAGGCGCTTGTGTTCGATGTCTCCACACTCGAAACATCTTATGCTGCCAGTAGTTGCATACACCATATATAACCTTCCCTCATGTTTCACACGGAAATTAATATCCAGTGTATTCTCAGGTGATTCTAGCACCATGTAAACGTACCGTCTGAAAGACACAACATGCTTCAGAGCCGGAGCACAACAGTTTTAAAGGGACTAACAACTTTTCCAAAAACCGCTAACTCACGTTGCAAAATGTCATTGGATACGAAAGGCGGGATACTTGAAACTGTTACTTTCGTTGTCAATGTATACAGCGAAGAAACTTGCACAAAAGCATCTTTTACAGTAAGGCCAGTTACTATTAAACAATTAACTAAATTTTGTTCCTTCAAAAAAAAAAAAAAAAAACCCAACAGCCTGATTCATGCGTGATGCCGATACAATATTCTCATGACCAATCTCATCCCTAACTGCAATTAAAACATCCTCCACTGTGGCATTATCCTCAGGAACGCACCTAAAACCATTACGGAGTGATAATGGCGGCATCTCATCAAGAGACACCAATTCTGCCACACGATCACCAATATACAACTATTTGCTTTCTAAAGCATGTATTTTCTGGAAAGAAAAAAAAAGTAAATAAGAAAAAGCAAGATTTATTACACGTGCAGGCTTTATTACAGTGAGCGTAGTCGTACAGGCAGAGGTCAAACACCAGCAAACAGATACAAGAGGGAAAGGCAAAAGGATAATCCAAACACAGGCAATGGTCAAGGTAGGCAGCAAGTGATCATCAAACAAGGAAAACAGTCCAGGGTCAAAACACAAGCTAGGCTAGGCAAGGGGACAAGGAGACAAGGTCAAACAAAGGCTAAACAATACTCAGCAATGAGTGAGTGTGTGTGTGAGTGCAGCTTATAAATGGTCACTGATGGAAAACAGGTCTAAGAGCATGATTGGTACCTAGGTGAGGGATTGTGGGAAATGTAGTGACCAAAATTGATCATACCACAAGCTACACATACCTTGGCCTGAAAATAAGTGCAACTGGAAAGCTAAATTTGGCTGTGAATGAACTGAAAGAGAAAGCAAGAAGGGCCTTCTATGCCATCAAAAAATCAATCCAATTTGAAATACCAGTCAGATTCTGGCTCAAAATATTCAGTCATATAACCTATTGCACTATATGGCAGTGAAGTTTGGGGTCCTCTTCTAAACCACAAAAACCCAACAGAAGCCCTGCATGCCGAGTTCTGTATCCTGAGAGTACAGAGGAACACCGAACAATGCATGCAGGGCATTCAAATGGTCCTGAGGCTGCAAAAACAAACTAACACGACTAACAGCAGCCAGCCTCAGGACACTGACACCCTCAACCACAGAATTAGGCCCAACGAAATTATAAAAGCACAAAAAGAAAATTAACTGACCTATTGGACTGAAAAAACAGGAAAACAAACTAAACTTGAATGTTATTTGGCCCTAAATAGAGACTACACAACAGCAGAATATCTGAGTACAGCGAGAGACTGTTAATTAAGAAGAAGAATGACGAGGTACAGACTGAGCAATCACACGCTGACTGTAGAGACGAACAGATACAGACAGAACTGGCTACCCAGAGAGAGCCGCATCTGTTTGTACTGTGACCTGGGAGAAGTGGAGACAGAGCAACACTATCTCACCAGCTGCCCTGACTATGAGGAAAGAAATCAGATTTTATCCAAAATTTGAAATACTTTGCCCTAACTTCATAAAATTAAACAAAAAAACACAAATTCAACATTTATTAGGTGAAAAAAAGAGATTCGACTAATCAGTAATGCGCAACCACACACACACACACACAGAGAGAGAGAGAGAATTCCAAATTGTTCATAGAACTCTAAAATGTTGATTGATTGTTCTGTTTACTTTTTATGTGTGTGTGTACATGTATTTTGATTCACTGTAAAAATTAGAAATCAAATGCTTTGGCAATATATTGTAACAATTGTCATGCCAATAAAGCACACTTTGAATTGAATTGAGAGTTTATTTTTCCAGAAAAAAAAAAAAATTCTTGTATTTACAGAAATATTTAAAAATATAAAAACATTCAAATTAAAATATAAATCACATTATATTTATAGAAAATGTTAAAAATTAATTTCATTTTCATTAACAGAAAATAATGACTATATATTTTCAAACACTTCTAGACAGTTTGTAGTTTTATAAAAATAAAAAACTATTAGAAGTCTCGATTTAATCATAGCTGCAAACATCATTACAACATCATAATTGTCACGGAAAAGAAGGCAACGGACAGGTAAGTAGAAATATAAACTGAGTTTATTCCACAGATGATATAGAACAACGAGATCTGGATGTTGCAAAGGTGAGTCAAGCAGAGTGAATCATACGAAGACTTAGCTGATGAGTAACTTGGATCTCTATTTGAGGTGAAACACGGACAGGTTGGACAGGAACACAGAGGGCACGGAGCAGATGACAGAAGACAGATGACGAGAGACTGGATACACAGAGTCAGGTAAGTCCACAGGTGAGTATCAGGCAGGGAGCCTGTTCATGTGTGTACGACATACACGTTGGGGAGGCCATGGCGGTGCTGGCCGTTCGGAATGCCACAGTACTGGCCTTTCGGGGGCCCAGAGTTGTGCAGGTAGCTCTGGGGACCATGGCGGAGCAGGAAGATCTGGAGCCCAGGGAGACGCTGCCTTCATGGCCTTGCCGACACGGTCCTTGGGGGTTTCTTGAGTGAGTGCAGGTTCATGGGCTGGAGCCATGGTGTGTGGCCCAGACACACACCAATGCTAGTGCCATTAAAGACACTGTAATGTCCCCTGGGTTAGGAGCGAACTCAGGAACTGGAGTGGCCTCAGGGACTGGAGCAGGCTCATGGGCCGGAGCGGGCTCAGGGACTGGGCTCTTGACGAGGAAGGGAGTCACCTCAGGACCCTGGACGAGGAAGTGAGTTGCCTCAGGACTCGGGACGAGGAAGGGAGTCGCCTCTGGACTTGGGATGAGAAAGGGAGTCGCTTCTGGACTCGGGACGAGGAAGGGAGTCAGATTCATAGGCATGGTGGCGGCCACTTTGGCTAAGGGCTCAGATGTGGTGGCCATTTTGGCTGAGGGCTCAAACTCGGCGGTGGCTGTCTTGACCGAGGACTCTCTGGGATCAATGAAGGTTGCCCCGATCCGGTACAGATTCTTGATGATCTCACCGTCCAGGGAGCTGTTTTGGATCAAACAACAAAATTTATCTGGGAACATGAACAGATTGCAGCTGGATTGAGCTGCTGCCGTGATCTGTCCAACGAATTCCCAGCTCATGTTTTTCTTGTGGTCTGGTCTTCTGACGGAACAGAAGGCAGCAGACAGGTAAGTAGAATATAAACAGAGTTTATTAAACAGCTTGGAGTAAACAACAGGATCTGGATGCAGCAATGGTGAGTAATGCAGTTCAAGAGAGTCTATGGATGACTTAGCTGGAGAGTAACTTGAAAATTGTTTGGCAGGTGAACACAGACAGGCTGGACGAGATACATGGAGGATGAGGAGCAGACGATACAAGAGAAATTACAGGATTCTTGGAGGCAGGTAGGTACACAGGTGAGTAGCAGGAAACAGGTCTGTGTTCGTCAGGACGCAGTGGTACACATAGACGAGACCAGACAACTGTGGTGAGTATATTTAAAACTTCAAGTATATTTAAAAACAAAAATAAATACTGGTGCAGTAAATTTTTCAACAAAACAAAAATATCTTTCAACAAATCAAATAAGTCTTGAGCAGTACATAAACATATGGAAAACAGTCTTTCTTTGAGAACAAAAAGGGCATTCTTGAATAACATTTGGATTTAAAATAGAAATAAAAGAATTAACAGCAATTATTTCATGTATAATTCCTCATTGTAAGTGTCCAATTCTTTTTGTTAATGGTGGCTTATAGAGTAACCTCCACTCTGGTTTTACATTTTTATCAAATTCAACAATGGTGCGCCAAGGTGAATCAGCTCTTTCATGTAGACCTTTTCTGTTAAAAGCTTTTATACGAACATTGTACATTTCCTGCACCCTCCCTCCCCCCGGACCACCAAAGGTGAAGGATGGCTGACCGACTCATATGCAAGAGAGATAGCCTCAACTATCCATTTGCTCATCCTCTGCTTAGATGCAGGGCACCTTTTCCAAGGTGACCCAAAATAGACAAAGAGTGATCCGACTTTCACCACAGGGTAGCTCTGTGAACATATGCATCTAATACCCTAACAGGGCAAAGCAGATTAGGTTTTTCCTGGTCCGGAGTAATGAAAGGGGGAGGACAGAAGGCCTGCAGGGAGATAGTTCTAGCCACATTAGTGGGAACCTTAGGAACATAATCTGCTTTGCCCTGTTAGGGAATTAGGTGCATATGTCCACAGAGATGCCCTGTGGTGAAAGTCGGATTAACTCTTTGTCTAGGATGAAGAAAGGCTTTGACCATGCCTGCATCCATCATTAGCACTAGGCGATGACAAGGAGCCCCCAACACTGGGCTTTGGGACAGGAACCAATGATTCTTCCACATGTCCAAGGCACGAAGGCATCGCTGTGTGACCTTGATCATGTGAAATTGGTTGCCCCTCGGGGAAAACCCTCTGGTCCTGAGCCACCACTGCAAAGGTCTCATGTACAACAGTCCAAAAGGTATCACGTTGGACGCTGCTACCATGAGGCCTAACAGTCTCTGAAACTATCTGTTCGGACTGAGCCAGAATGAGCTCTAGGACGCAGTGTTGTGAGACTGGATCACTGGAAACCTCTGCGGCCTGAAACACACAAGGTGGCGGGGTTGGCAGAATGGTCTCCTGAGTGCACCGAAGGGAGACGGGCACCGTATAATGAGGTGTAATCCGTTTCCCCCTGGAGGGCACTGCCACCAGTGGCATCAGGACTTCTTTGCCGAAGCCTTCTTCGAGATAATAACTGTCCTTAGATCCGCTCCTGAAGTCAGCTTCGGCTGAGAGTGCCAACCCTTTCCCCGATCTTTCTGAGGGGGAGCCTGGGTGACGACACTCTGTTTTTGCTGTACTTGATGTGAGGAGCTGGCTGGCGGCTTTTGCTGCTTCCGCCCAGCAGCAGCAGAAATATGAGAGGTTTTTGATAGTACGGCAGCTTGCTTCCTAGATTCTTGGAACCTCTTGATGTAAGTCACAAATGCCTCTCCGTGGCTACCAGGGCTGCCATAGATTGGCCCGATGGACTTGGCCGTCTACTTGGTGGCCCGGAGAGATAGATCTGTAGCTCTGCACAGTTCTTTAATTGCTTCTGCACCTGCTCACCCACCCTAATCAATGTCTCTGAGCAGGTCAACCTGGTATGCTTGGAAGACTGACATTGTATGCAAGCATGAAGCAGCCTGACCTGCTGCCGAATAAGCCTTGCCCACCAGGGCTGATGTGGTACAAACTGGCTTGGTGGGCAGCGTCAGGGCTTTAACACTCAGGATGTCGGTGGTCACACCGGCGATACCACCTTGTTTTTTTTCCTACCAGTGCGAAAGAGAATAAAAATACTCCCACAATTTTGGACGTACAAATAAGAGTTATATATTATTAAAAACTGTGGAATGTGTTATTTTATTTGTATACACTCACAGTAAAAACAAAATGTTGTGCTTTTTGCAAAAATAAAGAAAACTAACATGATGCGCGATTTGTCGTCTCCCTCTGAATGAAGTCAATTCTGATAGTCCTCAGAAAATGAACTGTAACTTTTATCCACAAATATATATATAAGACATATACAGAGGTGGACAAAATTGTTGGTACGCTTAAAAAATATGATCAAAGATGGCATAAAAATAAATCTGCATTGTTTATCCTTTTGATCTTTAATTTATAAAATTAGCAAAAAGCTATCCTTTCATTGAAGGAAAATAATTCAAAAAATTTATTTTATGAAATAAATGTTTTTCTCCAAAACACGTTGGCCACAATTATTGGCACCCCTAGAATGTTTTATGAGTAAAAATATCTCTGAAGTATATTCCCATTCATATTTACATTTTTTTTAGCATATCAGGGTGATCATGAACATGAAATTGTCCGGCCATGACTTCCTGTTCCACAAGAGTATAAACATGAGGAAACACAAAGGCCAAATTCCCTTAATCATTCATCACAATGTGTAAAACCAAAGAATGTAGTTCTGATGTGCAGCAAAAGATTGTTGAGCTTCACAAAATAGAAGGTGGGTGTAAGAAAATAGCTAAAGCATTGAAAATCCCCATTTCCACTATCAGGGCAATAATTAAGAAGTTCCAATCAACTAAAGATGTTACAAATCTGCCTGGAAAAGGAGTGTGTCTAAATCGTCCTAATGTGCGGTAAGGAGGAATGTTTGAGTGACCAAAGTCACTCCAAAGATCACAGCTGGAGAATTGTAGAGATTAGTTGAGTCTTGAGTCTCAGAATGCCTAAAAAAAAAATTATCAAAAAGCTCCTACATCCCCACAAGTTGTTTGGGAGGGTTTCAAGGAAAATCCTCTGCTCTCATCCAGAAACAATCTCCAGCATATTCAGTTGTCAGACAAGACTGGAACTTAATTTGGCTTCTATTGTCAGATGAAACTAATAAAAAAAAGAGCTTTTTGGCAGCAAATCCAACAGATGGGTTTGGTGCACACATGGATAAAAAGTAGCCCATGCCCACGGTTAAATATACTGCTGGATCTTTTTGTCGTGGGTCTATTTTTCTGCTGGAGGCCCTGGACATCTTGTTTAAATACATGGTATCATGGATTCTATCAAATACCAACAGATAAAAAAATCAAAACCTGACTGCTTCTGCTAGAAATGGTTGGATCTTCCATGAGGACAATGATCCAAAACAAACATCAAAACCAACACAAAAATGTGTCACTGAGCACAAAGCTTCTGCCATGGCCATCCCAGTCCCCTAACCTGAACCCTAAAGAAAAGAAAATGAGTGGAGTGAACTGAAGAGAAGAAGCACCAACATGGAGCTGGGAATCTGAAGGATCTGTAGAGATGATTGTGAATGGTAAGTTTTATTCTTAAGTTCTTTATTCTAAACACGATATAGTGTCTGTGAATATTAAACGGCAAAAAGACTGGCAGACACCTGTTTCGGTTACTACACATACATATTGGCTATACACATATTGGATATTCCTAAACTATACTGCTATACTGAATTGAGTGAAATCAACTAAAATACGTAATAAATACTGAAATAAAATGTGTTGGCAACATATTAAACTGCACATTAATATTTAGGCTCTATAATATAACAAATATAATACATAAAATGTCATAGAGGTAATATGAATGTTTAGATGATTGCTTTGGCCTGTTTTAAACAGATTGTGAAGTGTTTACTGTCAAATAGTCTGCCATATCAATGAAGCTTTTGTTCACAATGAATAATGAAAATTCAGCTTTGCATCACAGAAATACATTATATTTTAAGGTATATTAAAATAGAAAACCATTATTTTCAATGGTAATAATATCAAAAAGTGTTTTAGATATTTAAAATCAATACATTCTTTTATGTGTCCGAGTAGGCAGAATGGTTTTTAAATTTTTTTAAGTAAAAACTCTAGACTAAAATATACAATCCACAAAAGTCTTGTGAAAAAATTTTTAGTTTGTGTTTTGAGGCCTTTCCAGTGACTTTTTTTTTTTTTTCAAAAACCACACATATTTACGTAATTCTCTCAAAAATGCAAACATGTACATACTTTTTGCTCACATATTATTGTAGCCTAGTTTGTGCACAAATACAGTGTAATGACGCTTTTGTCATTAATATGTTTATAAGCAACTGGAAAAAAGTACAAATGTCAAAACTTCTCCAGGACCCCAAATTAGCCTCAGACCCCAGAGGGTTAAGGGGCAATGCTGTTTACATAAATCATGTGTATCCCCACCTCGAATGAAGCGAGGGCAGGGAGGAACACACAATTTAAATTGCTGCTTGCTCACCATTGTAATATATATAATATATGCTTTGCAACAATGATAGAAGACAGACAACAATAAATAGGACTGACAGTCACACAGATCGCTTGCTGAAGACAGAGAAGCTAACACTGTTTGGTCTGGGTATGCTTTCTAATTTCCTGGCTAGATTCCCTATGATGTTCCGTCACACCATTGGACTGATTTTATACGTGCTTCACAACGCAATCACACAAAGGCGTTCCTACAGCGTCGAAGACTCTGACGCAGCCCGAGTTCCCTTGAAAGGGAAGCATCTTTATCATTAGGCAAAAGTTTTCTCAGCAAAAAAATTCTCAAGCAAAATTACTCCTTTACTGTGAATACAGATGGTAAATTCTGAAGAAAATTTTCAATAATTCAAACTGATTTAATATTTAACGAGGCAAACACATTTTCCACATTTTTTAAAATATGGGCCAGTCACATTAATTAACTGCCCTAATGTTGTGATCTTGGATTTAATAAAAGCGCCAATGAATAGTCCACATGTATCTAAAATATCCAGACGAGTACCATAAATCATTGGTTCTTCCAGTAACCAAAAAAAAAAAACTGTACTTTCAGTTCTTTTCACTTTAAAAAGGTCCTTATTTTAAACAGATTTCTATAAAAATAAAAAATAAAAAATAAAAAAAACAGGAAGCTTCGATGTATTGATTCTTTTTGGATCCATCAAAAATAAATGTTTATCTAAACAAAGCTCATCAACAGATTTAAGAATAGCATAGGCCTCTGATTTCCAAGCCAAGTTCTCTGAACTGGTAAGAAAGCATTGTATGAATTGTAACTGAATGGCTGCAGTCCTGCTCTGTACATCTGTTTAGATACAGAATGTTGTGTGGTATCCAGTAATATACAAAAAAAAAAAAAGGTCTAGTAAAACAGATTGGATTTTTTTTTAAGTAAATAAGCCGGTGGATCAATGCAAGCCATCCGGTGCCACAAAGAGGAAGCCACCAAATTGTTAATAACTAAAGTACATCCTCTGTATGATAATTGTGGTACAAGCTTTTTAGCTGTCCCCATCCAATTTTTTTAGTTACTTTCTCATTACCCAAATATACCCCCAAATACTTCAAACCATCTCTTGTCCAACATAAACCATCTGGAAGATTTTGTATTTTACTGTTCCACTCTCCTGTCAAAACTGCTTCACTTTTATTCCAGTTAATTTTTGCAGAAGAAATTATACTAGAATCCTTTAATGTCTTTAATAATAAGTCTACATCATTTTGCTTATTTATCATTATAATAACATCATCTGCATACGCAGTTGTAAGGAAGTCTTACAATTTTGGCACCCCTTCTAAAACTCTCCTTAAAAGTGGTTCTATTGCGAGAGTATATAATAATCCTGAAAAAACAACAACTTTGTCTTACCCCACAACACACTTTAAAATAAGCACATAAGCACATAAGCCACCATTAAGTATACTCTCAATATCACAATATAAAAATTTAATATAAGCTAAAAATTCAGCGTTAAAACCAAAAGCCTGAAGAGTCTTCCACAAATAATTGTATTCTGCACGATCAAAGGCTTTTTTATTGTCTAAGGAAATCAAGCCTATGTCAAGACCAAACATGTTAGATACATCAAACAGATCTCTAATTAAATGAATGTTATCAAAAATTGACCTACCAGGCACACAATACGACTGGTCAGGATGGATGACCTCATCTAAAACGTACTTTAGATAGCAGTTTATAATCACAACACAAGACACAGGTCTACAATTTTTTTATATCACTTAAATTACCTTTCTTAGGCACCGCTCTTCTACAGCTCAAAGGCAAAAAACCTTTGGTTAAGCTGTCATTAAGAACTACTAACAAGTCTTCTCCTATAACAGACCAAACAGTTTTGTAAAATTCAACCGGTATTCCATCCATTCCAGGAACTTTTCCGAGATGGTCCTCACTGCAGAACACGAGATCTAGATCCAACTCCTCCCACTTTACATATCCCTAAACCTACCCGTCTCCACCCCCTGGATCTAATGCTACTCATCTCCACCCCCTGGATCTGGATCCAACCCCTCCCACTTTACATATCCCTTAACCTACCCATTTCCGGCAGACAGGGCTTAGCCTAAAGCAGGATTAGGCCTTAGTTCAGTTTGGGCATTTAAGTAGCTTTTATAAACGTGCACTAGAAAAAGAACTGGTGTGCATCTTGAGACAAAACAATGGCACTGACATGTTTGAACCTTTTCAAGCGTGAGTTTAAAATATTCTAACTGACCCCCCAGAGTGAGGTTTTTTTCAAGGCGACTGTTATTTTAGAACGTTTGCCCTTATTGTTTCCATGGCGATGCGTCATGCCTGTCACATATGCTGAACGCAGCCACAATAACACTGTATGACAGATGGATCGCTATTATTTTGTTTTTCCTTTTTTATTTAAAATATTCACAAACTTGCTTACCATGTCATCAATTATCTGATATTCCGATCCTCAAATATGTGTAAGTGAGCATGTTTTGTAATTTAAAAACCTTTATAAATGATCTTTATCTTGATCTATAACGCGAGATGGGCGCCGCCATCTTCGTTTGCCCAGAAGTTCGCAGAGTGCTGTCAGTCTGATTTACAGCACATGAATTCATCAGTGTCTCCCGAAATACATAAAAGTAAGTGGCTGGTGAACTGGAAGATTAATAGAGTAAACTTTATAGTTACTTAGGCCCATTATGTGTGTCTGATATGAATAAATGTCAGCAAATTATATTTGAATGGATTGTTATTGCTGCTTCCATTGATGTCTGACATCAGTGTGTATTTTATAAACTCTAATTGTATTGTTTTACTGGTGCTTATGCGTATTTAAAGGTCTGAAACCAAAAAAAAAAAAAAAAAAAAAAACGTTAAGTGGCTGAAAACACTGCTGTAACATTGGGAGTAGATCCAAACGCAGGCTTTATTAGAATGAGCGTAATCGTACAGGCAAGGGTCAAACACCAGCTAACAGAAACATAAGGGCAAGGCAGAAGAGTAATCCAAGTCACAGGCAATGGTCAAGGCATGCAGCAAACGATCATCAAACAAGGAATAAACAGTCCAGGGTCAAAAACAAGGCTAGGAACAAGGAACAAGGAACAAGGAACAAGGAACAAGGAACAAGGAACAAGGAACAAGGAACAAGGAACAAGGAACAAGGAACAAGGAACAAGGAACAAGGAACAAGGATTAACACGCAAACATACGACTAAACAATACTCAGCCCTGTATGTGTGTCTGGGTGCAGCTTATAAAGGGTCCACTGATGGGAAACAGGTGCGAGTGTGTGATTGGTTCCTAGATGGGCAATTATGGGAAATGTAGTCCAGAGTGATGTATAACTGTGTGTGCACTGAAATGGTGAACTGGTGACCTCTGGTGGGGAGTAGCAGGAACCAGCAGGCGCCAGATACGTAACAACTGCATAGCTGTGATATATGACAAGAGGTGAGCATGTCCGTCTCGCAGCCAAAGCACAAAAGCACAGTTTTAATTTGGCAGGTATGTGACGTCGCTGAACGTTCTAAATCCCATATGTAGGACCGTACGCCCAGTACGTCCGTACGTCCAAACTGAAAAAAAATGAGATGGTACATCCATCTGTTCTACACTCTTAAAACGCGGTCTGACCAGTGCCTTCATCTTTTGTAGGTCAGACAAAGCAGTTTTCTTTCTTTCTTAATTCTCTTTTAAAAAAGCATAATTTAACAAAGCAGTGTTAAAGTGCCCGTATGCACTCCTTGGTGACACTGAATTAAATAAATAAATAAATAAAATAAATAAAACACTTCATATAACTAAACTGTGGTCTGAAAAACCAACTGGATTTATTACACAACTCTTAAAAACAGTGATGTTTGAAACTGTAAAATCTGTCTAGTCTTGCTAAAGACAATAGATTCTCATGAGCATGAGCCCATGCATATTGCCTTGAATTTTTATTAAAGTTTCTCATCACATAGGTCTTTCTTTCAATTATTTCACAAAGCCGCTTGCGAGAAGGCATATGTGATTCTATATGGTTGTGATATATGTTTTGCTCAACACAATTAAAATCCCCACCAAAAAATAGATATTCTTCGCTATAACATTTGTCTAGAGTTGAACATGAAATATCTAAAAAAGCTACTCCTTCTATTGGTAAAGCAGGGGCATACACACAAATAAAAACAAGAACATGTTTTTCAAAAAGGGCTTGAATTTTCAAAAGTCTCCCCTTCACAATTTTCTCTATTTTAAAAGGGCATTGAGTATGTCTCAGGTTACGCATGTAACCATGGTTCCCTGAGAATGGAACAAGACGCTGCGTCAGAGTCTTTGACGCTATGGGAACGCCTCTGCGTGACTGCGTCTTGAAGCACGTGTAAAATCAGTCTAGTGGTGTGACGGAAGGTGATAGGCGGATGACGTCATCAACCAGGAAACTATAAAGCATACCCAGACCAAACAGTGTTAGCTTCTAAAAGGCTGAAGCAAGACGATCACAGGCATGCAGGAAGTATGGCAACACAAGGCAGCGTCTAGTTCCCTTCTCAGGGAACCATGATTACATGCGTAACCTGAGACGTTGCCTTTTGAGGGAACTCGTGCTGCGTCAGAGTCTTCGACACTATAGGAACGTTTATACCCATGCCGCCGTACTGACAAGGGTCTGTCTGTGTGAATCACATACATTCCGGAGAGAAACTCCTGACAATAATGCTTTTGAAGCAGCCATACTTCTAGTTGAATGGGCTTGGACCACCAAAGGTGAAGGATGGCCGGCCGACTCATATGCAAGAGAGATAGCTTCGACTATCCATTTGCTCATCCTCTGCTTAGATGCTGGGCACCCTTTCCTAGATGGCCTAAAACAGACAAAGAGTTGACCCGACTTTCGCCACAGGGCAGCTCTGTGGACATATGCATCTAGGGCCCAAACAGGGTAAAGCAGATTAAGTTTTTCCTGGTCTGGAATAATGAAAGGAGGAGGACAGAAGGCCTGCAGTGAGATAGTTCTAGCCACATTAGTGGGAACCTTAGGAACATGTTAGAAAGTGGATCTCTTTCCGTCTCAAGAGACAACTCACTTTCCGCTCTGGTTTTCCCTGACACAGCCAGCCCCCCTGGCTGAGGATACATTTGTACGCTTTTCTCCCGTTCGCTCTGCTCCCAGGAGTTGTGGAAAGAGTTCGCTGGGATGGGGTCAGTTTGCTACAAATAGCTCCATTCTGGCCGGGTCAAGTTTGGTTCTCGGACTTGGTATCTCTCCTCAACGGCCCTCCCCTGGAAATTCCGATCAGGAGAGACCTTATATCTCAGGCGATGGGATCAGTTCTGCACCGACGCCCAGAACTGTGGAAACTGTGGGCTTGGCCTCTGAGGGGACCCAGCTCATAGATGCAGGTCTCTCAACGGAGGTTGTTGAGACCATCCTCCAATCCAGAGCTCCCTCCACAAGGAAACTCTACGCTTTGAAGTGAAAACTGTTCACTTCATGGTGCAGAAATCATCAGCAAGGCCCAGTTAACTGCCCTGTTGGTACAGTGCTGGAGTTTTTGCAGGAACGATTTGTCTAAGTTTTGTCTAGTTTGTCTAAACATGAAGAAGAAACCAAAAGGGTTTGCAAGTCTCCAATTCTCTTGAGAGACAAAATAACAAGGAGAAAGAGAACTTTCAGAGTTAGATATTTCTCAGATACTTCTTCAATGGACTCAAAGGGAGCCAGAAAGAGGCCTTCTTGAACAATAGTCAAATACCATGACGGTATTTGTTTAAACTGCAGGCCTCAGCCTCAAAGTGCCACGAAGGAAACAAACTACTAAGGAGTCTCAACCAACTGACATTCCACCCAAAGGAGTGTGGTAAGCAGATATAACTGCCATGTACACCTTTATAGTGGACAGAGATAACCCCGCAGAGAACCGTTCCTGCAAAAACTCGCTGAAGAGGCCAACGGTGGAGACAGGGGCATCAAGGAGAAAGCTCTTGTCACGCTCCTTGATGCCAGATAAATTGAGCCACACATGTCTCTCTGTGGCCACCAGAGCTGCCATAGACTGGCCGATTGATTTGGCCATCTCCTTGGTGACTCTGAGAGATAAATCAGTAGATCTACATAGCTCTTTCACAGCTTCTGCACTTGCTCCCCCACCTTCATCAATGTCTTTGAGCAAGCTGGCCTGGTATGCAGACACCTGCCGCCGAATATGCTTTGCCCACTAGCGCTGATGTGGTTCTGACTGGCTTGGTGGGCAACATCGGGGCTTTAAGGGATGATGCTATTTCAGGGAAAAGATAGCTGGCTAGCGTCTCTTCGACTTTTGGCATTGACCCATAATGATAGCTTTTACTTCCTAATATATTAGAGTAATTCGATGTAGCAGAAGAATATACTCTATAGGAAAATGGTTTATTCCATGACCTCCACACCGCAGCGCGTGCTTCAAAAATCTCGGGAGTCAAGTCACCTTTATTTATATAGCGCTTTTTACAATGTAGATTGTGTCAAAGCAGCTTTACATTGATAACTGGTACATTATATATTCTCTTAAAGAATAGTGTCAATGCAGGCAGATCAAAGCATTGTTAAATATCAAATGTCAAGTCAAATGTCAAGTGTCCCCAACTAAGTAAGCCAAAGGCGACAGCGGCAAGGAACCCAAACTCCAACAGGTGACATCAGGTGGCAAACAGGTGGCACACAAGTGGCAAATAGGTGTTAAAATGGAGAAGAAAAAAAAAACCTTGGGAGAAACCAGGCTTAGTCGGGGGGCCAGTTCTCCTCTGGCGAACAGTGCTTTGTTACGACGGTTGCTATCATAGGTCCAATAGGATCATTTTAAGAACATTTTAAAGTATTTATTTCAGTTCCATCCAGTTGAGGATCGTATTCATCACGCCGGTATGGACGTTTGTTGAGGAGCTGCGCCACTGGTTGTCATGTTGATGAGGCCTTCACAGTGGATAATCTAGTTGACTCAATCTCTGCTGATACTTTAGGGCTGCGCTGTGGTCGTGTCAAGGCGCACCTGGATACGGCCCGGATCCGGTTGACTATGGTAAACCTCGGGATAAACTTAAAGACTAATATTAGCGTAGATGCCATTCTTCTTGTGATGTAATGAGTACATCTGGTGTTAGTGGAAGTGTTCCATAAAGTCATTACTGCTGTGCTCTTTGGAACCATCAGAAGTTGAAGCTTTATTTCTTGTTAATTTAGCCACTGTATCAAATAAATACCAAGGGTTGTGTTTATTTTCTTCTAAAAGTTTTGAAAAATAGGCAGATTTTAAGGCCTTTCTGTACTCAATCATTCTCTCTCTCCACGAAATGCAAAATACTTCTAGTTTTGTTTTCTTCCAGCTGCACTCCATTTTTCTGGCTGCTACCTTTAGGGCCTGAGTGTGGTCATTGTATCATGGCGTTGGATTAATTTCCTTAATCTTTTTTAAACGCAAAGGAGCAACTGAGTCTAATGTGCTGGAAAAGACAGAGGCAATAGTTTATGTTGCAACATCGAGGTCTTCTAAGCTGTCTGGTATGCTAAGGCGATGAAACTGATCAGGAAGATTATTTATTAAGCGATCTTTAGTGGTAGAAGTGATGGTTCTACCATATTTATGGCAGGGAGGCAGTTTAGCTGCCTTGACTAAATGTAGTATACACGAGACTAGATAATGATCTGAGATGTCGTCACTCTGCTGCAGAATTTCAACAGCATCAATATCGATTCCATGTGACAATATTAGATCTAAAGTATGATTACGACAATGAGTGGGACCTGACACGTGTTGTCTAACACCAATAGAGTTTAGAATGTCTGCAAATGCCAATCCCAATGAATCTTTTTTATTATCTACATGGATATTAAAATGACCAACAACAAGGACTTTATCATTATTATCTCTATTTTTTATTTGTTGAACATCAATTAAATTTTTACCATTAAATGGGTTTGGAAGTTTTTTGTTTTTACTAATTCGGGGTACAGACACAGTCTCTATGTAATAATATCTAGGTGTAAGAGTTTCTATGTGTTGGGAATTATCTGACTTCTGTAACGTGAGGCAGCTAGCAGACGGTCGGTTTAGCCAGTCTGTCTGCTTCCTGACTTGGGCCCCAGTTTGTCATGTTTGTGCCATATTACTAGAAAAGAAGAGCAGCACCATCCCGAGAGGGATGAATACCATCTCTTTTCAACAGGTCAGGTCTGCCCCAAAAACTTTTCCAATTGTCTATGAAACCTATATTATTTTGTGGACACCACTTAGACAGCCAGCCATTGAGTGATGATAATCTGCTAACTATCTCATCACTCCGACAAACAGGAAGGAGACCAGAGCAAATTACTTCTCCTGACATTGTACTTGCGAGTTCACACACCTCTTTAATGTTAATTCTAGTGATCTCCGACTGGCAAAGTCGAACATCATTAGTGCCGACGTGAATAATAATTTTAGAGTATTTACGATTAGCATTAGCCAGCACTTTTAAATTTGCTTTGATGTCAGGTCTACTAGATCCATTTGCGAACCCCACGATCACAGCCGCTGCTGTGCCCCAGCAATAGCGGGACCAGAACCACGAGTAACGCTTGCTAGATTACTTTCCTCAAAAAGTGACCGGCGGGAGTGGAGCAATGACTTTACAGCCCCCTGTTGTTCCGGTCAATACTGAAAACCTCCTGTCAGGCCAGACCATTCCAGAGGTCTGCATCCTGGTCAACGAACAAGAAGCTGTAGTACCCACTTACACCAAAGGGGTTGCTGTTCAGCTCAACATGCAACGTGGTCAAACCCTAAACAACACGCTTGGTTTCCTCCAACTTTCACCCGAAGGCATGGAACTTGGACTCACTCTGGAAGCCACACCCCTTACAGAAGTGTCACCCCGTGTAGTCTACATCTTGTTCAACAACTGCATGGCCACCGACATCAGGATTCCCAAGGCCTACCATCTGGGATGGCTAGTGAGTCACGACTTTCATGACTTTGAATTCATGTTACCAGTCATTGGTGCAATACCATCTGCAATGATTCCAGAAGGGAGCTCAGACAACACAAGTGTTCACGGCACCCTTCAAGATCATCCCCATCAGTTCCATCATGCCGGCAGCCACAGAACAGGTGTGCAGAACGGAGCTGATGGAGGACCAACACCTTGCAGTATACACAGTCTCTAACCAGCCTGCCGGTGAAACTCATGAAAGTGCTGCACCTCTGACTGCCCACATGACAAGTGACACCACCACAGAAGAGCCATTTCCAGGGTTTGAGACCCAAGTCCAACAAATTCTGAAAGATGCAGATGCCCTAAAGAATGATGCAGACCGTCAAAAACTCAGACAGGTCCTGTACAAATTCAAAGCATCATTTGCAAAAGACTCTTTAGACTGTGGCCTCACTAACCTTCACACAGTGCGCATTTCAACACACCCAAATGCTCCTCCCACCTTCGTCAGGCAGTACTAAATTCCCATCGCCTCACACGAACCAGGAGATTCAGGAGATTATTCGTTCCATGGAGGAAAAAGGCGTCATCCGCCCATGCAACAGCACCTATTCAGCCCCCATCTGGCCCGTTCTCAAACCAAACGGCAAGTGGCGACCCACCATCGACTACAGAAAGTTGAACCAGCAAGTGCCACTGTCACGATGACCTATGACACAGCTGGAGCAGGAACTACCCAGAATCAGAGGAGCCACTATCTTCTCCACACTTGATGTGGCATCAGGATTCTGGACCATACCAGTACATCCAGAAGATCAACACAAGCTGGCTTTCACCTTCGGCAACCGACAGTACACTTTCATGCGGTGCTAATTTGGCTATGCCAACTCACCAGCCGAATTCAACATCTTTCTGAACAAAGCATGTCCAGATTCAAGAATGAGAGGGAATCTTATCTATATAGATGATGTTCTCATGAAAAGTACAACTGTGGCTGACCACCTGATAAAAATAGACCATGCTCTGAACCAACTGGCCACCGCCTGTGCCAAGATTGCCCTCCACAAAGGACAATGTTGTTGGACCAAGGTCAGTTACGTGGGTCTACTTATCCGTTTCCAGGGCATTGAACCACAGTCCAGCCGCATCCAAGCTATTCAAACCATCAAGCCTCCCACTAATGTCTCAGGGCTGCGCAGTTTTCTAGGTGTGTGCAACTACTCACGGCAGTTCATAGAGAACTACTCTGACATTGCAAGACCTCTAACTGTTCTGCTGAAAAAGGACTGCCCATTTGTCTGGACAGAAGCCCAAACAAATGCGATGAACGAACTGAAACGACATTTGTGTACAGCTCCATGTCTGGCTTATCCAGATCCACAGAAAGAGTTCTACTTGGAAGCTGGATTCTCCAAGGACTGCCTGAGTGCTGGTCTTTACCAGCAGTACGATCAAGACAAAAAGAGTCGTAGCATATGCCAGCAGGACACTTCTGTCACCAGAGTGTAAATACTCAGACTGCAAAAAAGCTTTACTCTGCACTGTATGGGCCATCCAAAGATTCTCCAACAACATCGGAGCGCAAAAGTTTGTCATAGAGACCTGTCACCAGCCTGTCCCTTCCCTCAACAGCCAACGCATCAGAGATGGCGTAGTCACCAACTCACGCATAGCTACGTGGCTGATGGCCCTCCAGGGGCACAACGATGAGGCACGATACGTCCAAAATCACAAGTCAGCACTGGGTGACGGCTTGGCTGCCTGCTGAAACTGCTCCGATGACACACCAGCTTCGACACTGAAGGTAGAGGTACCCCAACAACAACAACCAACCTGCCACAAGTACTTTGAAGAGAATGCGTGCCAAGGTATGCCCACTGCCTACGTCGATGGATGTTCCTACAACCACGAGGGCATCCTAAAGGTTAAACAACCATCCCCACCCACCACAACACTTCAGGTTGGGTCCCCAGTCATCGCAGTATGCTGAAGTAGCAGCTATTCTCATAACCCTTCAAATCGCATCGGCCCATAACATAAAAGAACTCCTCATTTGCATAGACTCAAACTACGCCAGACTCAGTTTCACATGCCACCTTCCGGGCTGGAAACAAAATGGCTTCAAAACCGCAAACAACAAGCCGGTCAAACACCAACACCTGTTCCAAGCATGTGATGACATCACTCAAACACACAACATGATTGTTTACTGGAAAAAGGTGAAAGGACACTCAAAGCAACCAGGCCTTGACAAAGACTTGAATAAACAAACTGATGCCCTTGCCAAGACTGGCGCACTACACGGTAATCTATGGTAACCCCCAGCCCAATCACCCACCCTTAGTGTGGCAGCAATAACCCACAGCCAACGAACTGTTCCGGCAACGTTTCTCACCTCACAGCCATTTTCACTTGCTCCACAAATTTCTAGCAATGACATAGCTGACCTTCAAGCCTCCGACCTCTCCATACAAGCTATGAAAAACCACCTCTCAGATCCCTCCAACCACCTGATCACACAATCTGATTACACAGCCTACACCGGCCTCAAACAACTGCATGATGTCAAACACATGCTGGTGAAGAAAACATTCTGTAAAAGAAAATATTCTGTGGTATGCCCCTGATGACCTCACTGCGCCAAGGCTTGTAGTGCCACAGAGCCAAAAGGGGGTCACGCTAATGTACGCCCACGACGCACCATGTGCTGGACAGCATGGCACCAGAGCCACTTACGAGACACTGAAACAAGTGGCATACTAGCCCGGCATGCAGCAAGATGTGGCAGAGTATGTGTACTCCAGCCTTGTCACCGCCTACACCACTCACCAGTACCTCGACGAGCTACACCGGCACCTGAGAACTACGTTCGCTTTTGCCCAACAACAACTTCAAAAAAGAGGGAACAACCTGGACCTCTGATCATTCACTACCTCTGCCCTAGCAAGCCTTTCCTCAGAGACAATACTGAAGGAATCTGCAGGTTGCAGCCCATGATCAGCGACTCACGCTGGCCTGCCGAGGCCAAGCCTCGCACCCAAGTCATATGAACACGAGCAGAGATTGTGGGCCATCGATGGCTCGTCAACAACCCCACTCGCATGGCCACGCTGACCTACGATCAGCATGATGCTGCCACTCGCGTCAGCCTGCCCAACCAAAGTATATGGATTCAAGTACCCCCAGGTGCTATCCTCCACCTCGATGATCTGACATTATACCATCTCCCAAGCGAAGAGTACCAGTCAGAACTGGAAATCCTAGCCTTCTTCAAGAATCACAACCTCACCTTAGATCCAGAATTAGAACTGAGGATTGAGAAAGGGGGGTCCCAGCTAATCGACATTACTCTCATCGACACAGCCCTCCAAGCACTGTCCCGACTGCCCATCCTGACCAGCTCACCTATAGCCCAGGCTTGGACTGCTGCTGACACAGCCCTTTGCCTCTCCATGGCAATCGGGTATGCACTGACACTGGGCCTGGCCTTCATCCTGTTCAAGAGTCTCAAAGGGATGCAAGAATCCATTGACAAGTGCCTGCCTGCCCTTCCTCAAGGTTTCAAGAGAAAACCAAGGAGAGGAAGTACCAAGACCAAGAATATGCCAAACCTCATCGAGATGGACCCTTCATCCGAGGAACCAAAGGCCGAAAACGAGTAGGAACCATCTGCTGCTTGACCATCATGATCCATTTGCCATCCGACTCTTGTTACCGTCCAACGAGGTCCACACGGGAAATTTGTCGGCCGAAAGGGGGACTGTAGCGCCTGTACAAAGATCAGATCTGCCAGCCAACTTTAGAATCTTCAGAATGCTTTTAGCCTCCTGAACTGTGCATGTAAATCACAAATTGGCTCTGGCAAGTCCGGGACCAGTTGCCCCATTGGTACCTTTGTTACCTCATTGAAGAAAAACAGAAGATATTCTCACCAGTTCCAGGGACTTCAAAGAGTCACCCTGGTGGAGTTAAGGGCCATGTAGTCACAGACACCGGCCACAACCCCAATAAACATCACACACACACATACAGACACACGAAAACACGCATGGAGATTGTATGTACATTTATCCTCCAAATATGACTGTGCCAAAGTGTACCCGTCATTGTATTTCAAGTTGCATATATGTATCCCTAGTATATAAGCTTAGTTATGACTGTAGTGTATTAGTTTTATTCTAAACAATAAAATTCAAGTATAAACTGTATCTCCTCTTTTATGTCTTTGCCATCTGACAAGTTTGGTTTCATCATAAAGCTTTCGTTATGCCCTAATTGACAATGTATGTCACATTACTGTAAAATGCATTCTTCTATTTGTAATGGTACTTTGAAGAAAATGTACTCAGATCTGACACTTCATAAACCATGCAAATTAGTTCATAAATGGAGACAAAGAAAAAGGTTGCCCGCCAAAATTGCACCCTCATCATTGGCTGATGTACCCAAGGAGGTGTTCTGGTCTGTTGTCCTTAAAACACAATGACACACGTCTCTTCGTTGCACAAGTTTTCTTTTGTCAAGCCATTGTCATTCTCCATCACCTAGGAGACGGACTCTCTCTCTTCTTTAATTTCCATTTATCTTACTCTTAAGTTAAAACCTTGTTTGAAAACCCGCCGAAGAACACACCCGCCTTAGAAAAGGACCAATCACCAAACCACGCGCACAGAAACTCCTACAGACAGGCGAGTAACCACAGCACCTGAACTTATGCAAGTACCTAACAACTTCTTTCCACGCGCTTTAAGCTCTGTGTAAACTGAGTTTCCTTGCTGGCTCTCAAAGGTTTTAACCTTCCTTTAGGTTTGTAATTTTGCCATTTCTTTGATCACCTCTGCTTTCTTGAGTTTACTTTTGTTTTATTCTATGTATGTTCTTTTGTTGTATTTTAGTCATATATTCGTAGTTCGTATCTATTAAATACATTATATTCACGCTCGATTGTTTCTGCTGCTCATTCAGAAAGCCAAGTCACTTCTACGTTTGATTCTGCAAAACTGCTTTACGGTTTAATGCTAGAATAGGAAGTTAATTCTCGTGGCCAGAGAATAACTTCCTTTTATAATAGTCTATGAGAAAACTGATGGTTTGCTGGACAAACTAGGATAGTCTTTCTCAAACATCTATTAAACTAGAACTAATCATATATGTAATTAATTCTAATCCGTTGTAATTAATTCATGATATATGTGCATAATTCCCTCTCTGGTCGATCTATATTATAATTAATCATAACGCGTTATGATTTAATTATATATATATTTCACCCATGATTTGAGCTAATTGATTAAATACCTGTAATTCACTACATTTCAAAACTGTATGGCGTCGCAAAGGTAAGGAATACAAAGAAAAATGCATGGTGTCTACAGTGAAACATGGTGGTGGCTCAAATTTCACTGTAGACACCATGATCAGCATGACCTACGATCAGCATGACGCTGCCACTCGCGTCAGCCTGCCCAACCATGTATATGGATTCAAGTACCCCCAGGTGCTATCCTCCACCTCGATGATCTGGTATTATACCATCTCCCAAGCGAAGAGTACCAGTCAGAACTGGAAATCCAAGCCTTCTTCAAGAATCACAACCTCACCTTAGATCCAGAACTAGAACTGACAAGTTTTTGTCGTGGGGTGTACTCATTTTTGCATCACCCTAATTTGAGTAAAACTGAAAAATGTGTAATCTAAGTTATATTAGTAACCTTACTTTCATGTTATAAGTTAAACAGATGTTATATTAAACTTAATCTTGTCAACATTTTGGAAATTGTTTTTGTGTTCATTGAGATATTGTTTAAAATGTTACTTTTCAAAAGGGGGTGTACTCAATTACGCTGAGCAGAATTGAAAGTGGGGGGAAAATCACATTATGAAATAAATGTTTTTCTCCAAAACACGTTGTCCACAATTATTGCCACCCTTTTATTCAATACTTTTTGCAACGTCCTTTTGCCAAGATAACAGCTTTACCTATAATGCCTGAAGAGTTTGGAGAACACGTGACAAGAGATCAGAGACCATTCCTTCATACAGAATCTCTACTGAGCCTTCAGATTCCCAGCTCCATGTTGGTGCTTCTTCTCTTCAGTTCACTCCACTCATTTTCTTGAGGGTTCAGGTCAGAGGACTGGGACGACCATGGCAGAAACTTCATTTTGTGCTCAGTGATACATTTTTGTGTTAGTTTTGATGTCTGTTTTGGATCATTGTCCTGATGGAAGATTCAACCACGGCCCATTGATGGATTTCTGGCAGAAGCGGTCAGATTTTGATTTTTATCTGTTGGTATTTGATAGAATCCATGATACCATGTATCTGAACAAGATGTCCAGGACCTTCAGCAGAAAAATAGGCCCACAACATTAAAGATCCAGCAGTATATTTAACCGTGGGCATGGCGTACTTTTTATGTGTGGACCAAACCCATCCAAACCCAAAAAGCTCTTTTTTTAGTTTCATCTGACCATAGAAGCTGGTCCTATTTGAAGTTCCAGTCTTGTCTGACAACTGAATATGCTGGAAATTGTTTCTGGATGAGAGCAAAGGATTTTTCTTGAAACCCTCCCGAACAACATGTGGGGATGTAGGTGCTGTTTGGTTTGTTTTTTTTAGGCTTTCTGAGACTCAAGACTCAACTAATCTCTGCAATTATCCAGCTGTGATCCTTGGAGAGTCTTTGGCCACTCAAACGTTCCTCCTCACGGTGCATTAGGATGATTTAGACATGCATCCTCTTCCAGGCAGATTTGTAACATCTTTAGTTGATTGGAACTTCTTAATTATACATAACAATTCTAGGGGTGCCAATAATTGTGGCCAACGTGTTTTGGAGAAAAACATTTATTTCATAAAGTGATTTTTCCCCCCACTTTCAATTCTTTTCCTTCAATGATAGGTTAGATTTTTGCTAATTTTATGAATTAAAGATCAAAAGGATAAACATTTTATTTTTTATTTATTTTTACAGTCATCTTTGATCATATTTACAGAGGATGCCAATAATTCTGACCACAACTATATATATATATATATATATATATATATATATATATATATATATATATATCGAAGACTCTGATGCAGTGCAAGTTTCCTTGAAAGGGAACAACTCTTCTCAAACAAGATGGCAACTCCTCCACTGCAAGAGGTTTTATGACCATTTCATTCTTTTACCCAGTCTGTAACATTTTTATTATCACTTTGCATTTCTTGTAAAAAAAGAACATCAAGTTGTCTCTGTTTCATTATTTCATATACTTGCATTCTCTTTACATCATCCCTGGCTCACACACACAGCTAATAAAGATAAAAAATAAAAAACAATCATCATTATTATTAAGCTGGTTTTGGATTTTTGAAACCATTTTTTTCAGTCAATATACTTCTTTATCCAAAAAGCAACTTTCATTCATTAGATTTTAGTGCTTTCCACAAACTCAGATCTCAGATCTGGGAAAAATAAATACTCCTGTACTAAAAAATAAATAAATACTGATCTGTACTCCTGTCTGATTTTTTTTTTTTTTTTTGTCAATTTTAAAAACTTAATTTCATCACCACTGAAATCATTACATTTCCATTCATTCTGTGAACAACAAGAGCATTAGAGTCAGAAAGTTCACTTTCACTTTCAAAATTATCTGTGTTATTCTTTTGTTCTTTTCTTGTTTGATTTTAAGGAATGCCAATAAATACATAAATAAATATACAAAGAAATGTAAAAAAGCAAAAAAAAAAAAAAAAAAAATACATATATACATACATATATATATATATATATATACAAAGAAAAGCTAAATAAATAAAAAATAATAATTATTATTATTTAAACATTTCTTTCCTTATTTATGTATAGTTTTATTTTTTTTCCATATTTATTTAATTTTTCTTTTATTTATTTATACATTTATTCATTTCAACTTTTATTTATTTATTCATGTATTTATTTCCATATTTGTTCATTTCCACATTTATTTATTTCTACATTTCTTTATTTTCACATTTATGTATTTCTACATAATTACATACACCCGAAATACAAGAAGTGTAGCCTACTGACGAGCCTGTTGATAGTGGGATGAATGACTTGGATAGGCAATATGTCCAAAATCTTATGATATGTTTAATATGAAACTAAAAAGACAGTAGGTGGTGGCAAGTCACTGTCTTAACGAGTGAGTTCGGTCCATTCACTTGATTCCTTCAAATACGCTGATTCGAAAACAACACCATGTAGATTTGTTTCTGTAATAATTCCTATGTAGGCCTAATGCATTGTTTAAAAAAAAAAAAAAAACATGACCAAATGTTCAAAAAGGTGGCAGAGAGGGGACATGTTCAGGGGAACAACATGAATGTTGATAGGCTATTTATCGTGGCCATGAGTTTAATGCACAAACCTGCGTGACCATATGGCTATTCAGAAATGGAAATTACGAATGCATTAATATTTTGTTTTGAATTTCAGAAAATGCAGAATAGAGGAGTTGTTATATTAACCTTTACTCTGGGTGTGATTTGTAAGGCGGATTTCCCCATTCTGGTCTATGTATTCCTGCGTCTGCTGATTTATTGTTATGGTTAACACGCCTCAATCCATGCAGGGTTTTTCGGAAAGTCAGCACATGCCAGAGTGACAGAAGTGACTGTAACCTAATGTGATAATAACCTATTGTACATAATAAACTGACCAGTAAATGTAACGAGAGCCTAAAGGGTGCGATTTGTAAAAAAAAAAAAAAAAAAAAAAAGAACTTATGTAGCCTATACTATATATTTTCACTATTTTTTGGCAGTTGTTACAGAAATATTGTTAACAATAAATAATTTGATTTGATCTTGAGCTTTAAAGTAGCCTATTAGAGATAGCTTCGATATTTGATTACTATTTATGATGATACTTGGTTACAATGACACTAATAATTCCTAATTTCTATTTATTGATATTTTGAAAAGAATAATGAGATACAAACCTGTAAATATTCAATTGACTTTTTTTAATCCTTTTTTTTTTCTTCTTCTTCTTTAGCTTCACTACACAGTCTACAATCTTTTAGTCAAAAAGTGAGCACATTTGGAGATAAACTGTATGTATCCACATCTGTCAATACATTTACTGGTCAGTTTATTATGTACAACAGACCAGACCAGAGGGATCTCAGAGAGACTCAAAGGAGCTAGCCCCGGAGGAACAGCGAGGAATCCAAGGAGGCCAACAATTCCACCCCATAATTTGATACATGCATTCTTAGCCTAATGCAGTAGGCGGGGACACCCGGCCAGAAGCAATCCTGACGAGAGGGGAGGCAAACATGAGCCAAGCGACTAGCAGGGGAGGCTGTAACAGAAGTAGCCAACACCTACTGCTGTAGTAGTAAGAAACAGGCTGTCAATGTCTGCCTAGGCCGGGAACAGGGACGGCTCAAAGAGGAGGGCCAACCCTATAAACATGACCTTGCTGAGGCTCAGTGGAGGTTAAAATCCAGACAGCAAGCTCAAACAAAGCTGGATGCCTAACCACCATAAGAATAGAAACCGCTAGCACTCAGCGGGGTAGCGGTTTGAACCTGACAACTCTCGGTCGAGAGGAGGCTAGCAAAGAGAAACCAAGGTGGCTGAAAGAAATGGCCAACGCAAAAAGGTGGTAATTAGCCTGGAGCTCTAGGGAGTGGAGGCCCTAAAAATGTAACAAAGAGAGTGCCAACACACTCTAGAATGTCAAGGTGGCCATAAAAAGGCAGATGCTAAGACAAACGTCAAAGTTCAACAGAAAACCACTACCCAGAATTCTGGGTCTTAGGGTCTACCTTTTTATGGCCGCCTTGACATTCTAAACACATTCTGTGTTGGCCCTCTCTTTGTTACATTTTTAGGGCCTCGCTAGAGCTCCAGGCTAATTACCATCTTTTTGCGTGCAAGCCGTCACCAAAGGTCATGAAGAACTGGAGCTCAAGGGAGCGGAGGTTTGGATAAAACCGCATCACTTCAACCTAAGGAAGGGACCCCCCGGAGGCCATAGACAGTCTACACCAAAACATGAACTCAACTGAAGCCCAACATTACAAGGAGGCCTCAGAAGTGAAGGGCAGTTATTGATAAAATGGCTCTCCATACTGCATAAATTCGTTCTGTAAAATAACCAGCTAAAAAGCTTAGAAATTAACATACACAACTGGTCTGCCCTCCTGGATGCAAGCAGCACCAAGCCCAAAACGTCAGGCATCGCAGGTCAGTGTAACTGGCTTCTTTACATCATAGTATACTAAGACAGGTGGGGTGGACAAACATGACTTGAGGGTGGCAAATGCTTTTTGATGTTGCTGGTAATAGCACCATGCTGTCTCTTTGTGTGTCTTTATGAGGGGTGCGGCAATGTCGCTGAAGTTTGGTATAAATTTCCCAGATAATTTACCATTCCAAGGAAACGCTGTAATGCAGGGACATCCTTGGGGGCCGGCATCTCAGAGATTGCTTTTGTTTGGGAAGGATCGGCTTTTAGGCCTTCGTTTGTAAAGATGTGGCCCACATAGCTGACTTGATCCAGTCGAAATTTGCATTTAACAGGGTTTAGCTTAAGCTTAACCTTGCGCGCTCTGTTCAACACCCTTTTCGAATTAATGTCATGTTCAGCAACCTCAGATGATGATGTCGTCAACAATAACTGCACAGGGGTACCCTGAAAATAACTGCTCCACCGAGCGCTGAAACACTTTGCTTGCAGAGTTTATGCCAAAAGGCATACGAAGAAATCTATAGCGGCCAAATGGGGTGCTGAATGTGGTCATCATGGAGGATTTGCGGTCTAAGCTAATCTGCCAGAAAGAGTTCTTTGCGTCCAGCACTGAAAATACAGTTGCTTCTAACATCTGGGACACCACTTCCTCTACGCTGCACATTGGGTGATGTGGTCTTTTTAAGACAGTGTTGAGATCTTTTGGGTTGATACACAGCCTGAATATCTTGTCTGTCCTTTTGTATGTGTAACCACCATGGACAAGACCCAATCCGTCGGTTCTGAGATCATCGTTATGACGCCAAGCCCCTCCATGCGATCCAGCTCTGCTTTGACACGGCTTTTGCCAGAGGAATGCGATGAGCAGGGCGAACTACAGGCTGTAAGCTGGGGTCCACTGTCATAGAATATGTAATCGGGAGTTCTCATTCGTAAGCTTGTTTGTGAACAAGTCATTTGTACTCAATGAGAATTTCTTCAGTGCTGCCCTCCATACTGATATGATGCACATCTGGGCTGATCGTAACGATCTCCATGTCGAGGCATGCACAAAATCCTAGCAGCGGTTGGACATCTTGATTCACCAAGAAGAATGGAAGTCAATGATTTTGCCCATTTAGGCCGCACTGCAATGTGACTAAGCTTTTTGTTTCGATTTTACTTCCATCATAAGCTACAAGGTTATGTGTCTTTGATTGCTTTGCTGGCCATTCATTGTTGGCAATTTGTTCGAAAGTCCCCTAGTGAAAAATAAATATACTAAAATATACTTGAAATACATTTATTTTATGCTAAGTATACTACAACTGCATTTACATATTTATGTACTTAATATAAATACCCTGCAATTGTACTTTTAGTATACTAAATTGGTATACTTAAAGTCTGTTAAACTGGAACAAGTATCTTTGTGTTTAGGTCCAACTAAAGATATATTTAAGTATATTTGATTGTGCTAAAGTGGAACTATTGCAAGTATACTTTAGGTACTTTTTATATATCTTGCATTCAAATTACACAGTGATCATACTATCCTTACTAATAGTGATATTAAACACATTTTAGGCTTATTATTAAGAAATATGCATTTTACAATTAAGAAACTCCAAATAAAGTTTAATTAAAATAATTATCTCAGTAAATATAGTAGTCAACATTTGAAGTTGATCAAAGTTGTTCTAAAACCTTCTTCTTAGGACAATTTAGTTCTTAGGACAACTTTGATGAACTTTTTTGAACCACTTCAAATGTTGACTACTGTATATTGATGGGTGTGTAGTTAGTGTGAAATTGATGTAGGCCTATTTTGCAAATAAAATGACTATTTTAAAATACCATTTTAGTAATTTATTTTTGTTGAATCCTATGCTGACCTGTTATGATTAAATGTACAATTCAATGAATTTTATTTGAGTTCTACTTGTTTAGTATAAAAATAGTATTGGCCTAGAAAGTTTACAGGAAATGCAAAAAATAATCATGAGGTAAGTGTTATGGTTGATGAATCATCTTGTTCTGTTCTTTGTTTATGTCTTGTGTTGGCAACTGGCTGTATTGCATCCAAATTAGAGGCATTCTGAGGTATAGCCAACGTTTTGTTATTCTCCTCTGTTATTTCATGCTTTCACTGTTGATGCCACATACTGTCCTATCACAGATCAGCTCGTCAGTCAATTCTCTAAAATTACAACTTTTAGCTTTAATTCTGAGATCACTGATGAATGCCTCAATAGTCTCACCTTGTTTCTGGTTTCAAGAGTGAAACTTCTGCCTCTCCATTGTTTTATTTTGTTGCATATTTCACGAAATTTTCTTTTCAGGCATTCCAGGTCTTCTCTGGATTCAGCAGAAGTCAAGATCGCGCCATTCTCGCCCGGTGCACACACCTCCGCTGCATAGACAAATGAACATTCTCGTTCTATGGCTTCAGGCCCTGCGAGATTGAGGAGGATATACGCCCTTGTCTTGGCAGGCTTATCATAGTGCACGCGGCGATGAAAATGTCATACTCTTGCTCAAAGATTTGCCAGTTGTCGGCAATATTTCCATCAAAAGTGAGCAGGTCTGGTCTTCGAAAGCAATCCACCATAGTCACTCACTGCGCGGCCTCTTGAAAACGTTCGCAAGCAGTTTAGTCTCTGTTTTCTACAAAACTGATTCACTCACAGGCGAAAAGTCTGTGCCGTCTTCTGACACCATGTTGTTTGTCTGATATATTAACACAGTGACAGCCACCTGTGATATTTATTAACAGAGCTTGTGTCACACATATGACACATCACACATGAACATCTTATATGTGGATCTTAGTGCTGCATTTGACCCTATTGATCACAATATTCTTTTGAATAGACTTGCATTATGTTGGCATTAGTGGAATGGTTCAAATCATACTTATCTGACCGTTATCAGTTTGTAGTAGTAAACGAAGAGATGTCATATCGATCACAAGTTGCTTTTCACTCTGTACATGCTACCCTTGGGAGATATCATAAGGAAGCATGGCGTTAGTTTTCACTGTTACACTGATGATACTCAGCTCTATATTTCTTCGCGCCCTGATGAAACTTATCAATTTCACAAAATTAACGGAATGCATAGCTGATATAAAAAATTGGATGACCAGTAATTTCCTACTACTAAATTCAGAAAAAACTGAGATTCTAATTTTTGGACCAAAAACTTCTTCACGTAATAACCTAGAATACTGTCTAACACTTGATGGCTGCTCTGTTAAGTCTTCTTCATCAGTTAGGAACCTGGGTGTGCTCTTTGATACCAATCTTTCATTTGAAGGCCATGTTTCTAGCATCTGTAAAACACATTCTTCCATCTTAAAAATATATCTAAACTACGACATATGCTCTCAATGACAAATGCAGAACAGTTAGTTCATGACCTCAAGGCTAGATTACTGTAACGCTCTACTGGGTGGTTGTTCTGCTCGCCTGAATAAACTACAGCTCGTACAAAATGCAGCAGCTAGCGTTTTTACTAGAACTAGCATTTTACAATGCAGAACAATCTGCATTGTAAAAAGCGCTATATAAATAAAGACTTGATTTGACTTGACATCATGTGAGGTATCGGGGGTATTTTTACGAGTACGAGTACAAGTACAGGAGCTTTGTATCGGTCCAATACCGATACTGGTATTGGTGCATCCCTAGTACAAACCTTGTCAGTGAACTATGAAGGCAAAAAAAACAACAACAAAAAAAAAACCAGAAACAAAATAATCACTCATTAATCGTAATCGAGGTAAATTGTTCAATTAATCGAGGTTTTGATTTTAGGTCATAATTGTCCAGCCCTACTCCCACCTCCGTGGTACCCTTACAAAAACAAAATTTATTCAAGTGTGCTATTAGTATACTTCTTTTAAACTAAAAATAAGAAATTATACTTTTAGTCTACTTTTTATGTACTTCTCAGAAATATACTTCATACTTCACTATATAACAACTTTAATAAAGCTGAGACCGTAACCAGAGGTTATGGCTAAAGCAATTTAACAATGCTTACAATTGTTAAAAGGTACCCATGTAGCCCCCTATAAGCGACTGTAGGGGGCTACGTGGGTAACTTTTAACAATGGACAACATTGTTAAATTGCTTTAGCCATAACGTCTTTTTACGGTCTCAGCTTTATTAAAGTTGTTATATAGTTATCTTTTTAACTATAGGAGGCTACATGGGCACCTTTTAACAATAGCAAGCATGGGCGTCCATTTTGTAACAGACGTCCGTGATTATTTTAGCTATTCCGTCAGTGAAACAACACACTACAACCTGTAAAACTATGAAATAAATATTAGTAAATAATGGTAACCTAAATAATATGAAAGTTAAATATTATTTAAAAAACATTCGTTTTTTATTTCCACACAAAGATGCATCATATAGCCTATGGCTATGCACTTTGAGAGGGATGTGACACGAGCAGGAAAGAGACCATTTCTCTTTAATAATATCTTCGTTATCTCCTGATGTTACACGCAACTGACACTTGTTGTAAAAGAGCGAGTTTTATCTTCAGACATTCAGGCTATGTTTGATTTTGTGCTGCCAGAGAAAGTGAAAGTAAAAATCACCGGCGTGTGTGAAACGCGCTATTTACAAATAAATTTGACGCGCCTTATAAAGTCTAATAACAAGCGCAAACTGAGTTAAATAGAAATTGACGTGCAAGCAAAAAGGTTTCTGTCCTACAGTGTTTTTTTCTACTTTACCACAGTAAAGAATACAAATATAATAGGCCTAATTAAAAGCGAACCAGGAAGAAACGTTAATCCCCTGCGTGAGTGAAGATTTGAGATTCCATGATCAGTGGAATAACTAATGGAATATTGTTAAATTATGTGCTTATCAGGTGACCAGATCGCGATTCGCAAAACAGAATACAAAGCTTAAATGTATGGACTCATGTACCTCTCTCATTCGGCATGAACCAAATTGGCTGCAATGTCACATTTAATTGCTAACCTATTATTTATTCTGTAAACAAAGTTTTGTGCTGCACTCATATCATGTCATATTCACGTAAATATTGGCACAGCCCTATCAGTGGGTACCGAAAATACCCGGATACTCGGTACTACCGGTACTACAGGAATGCTGGTATCGTCACATTTTCAAAATTTCAGTACCGACTTGGTACCAAAGTACCGGTACTTTTGACAACACTAGGATTTATGACAACTCTGCTCTTTCTGCTACAAAGCAGAATTATTCTTGACTACAAATAATTATCAGGGTCATAAGCTTAAAATCCTAAACTAATACACAGAATGATAGTGATGTTGTTGCTATATTTTAGTCAATAAAATACATGACTTAATGTTTCCGAGAGTGGCTCATAGCTGAGCCCATGCATGGTACACACAGAACATACACCTTTCCTCCCTGCTTCATAGAAGTGGTTAGCCTAATGGTAACACAAATTGAATCTATCACATCTATCAGCTAAAATGTCCCCTGTGCCTTCATATAGTCTTTAAATAGACAAAATTAAATAAATAGGCCTTTGAAATCTAAAATCAGTGATTGTGCATTGCATCAACCCCAAAAATCTTTTCATATTGAAATATACTGACATGAGAACGCAATCTGTGACGTTAAAAAAATTTAAAAAGAGAGATTGAGTAGGTATTTGACCATGTGGGCATCATGTGCTTGCAATTCATTGGATGTTAACAACAACAGTCTCTTGTTTGGTTTAAGCCTGACCGTTGTCATACACACAATGTACATGCCAGTGCAGCTGTGGCTGCAGGACCAAATCACAAGAATTGCCTTCTGCAAAATGAAGACATTGACAAGTTGTTCCAGAGATCAGAAATAATATTATTTAATTTATACTATTTTTTTTTATATAATATAATTATATTATAAATCAAATTATAATATACATTATAAACACCAAGCATGGCGATGTTGGGTAAGTTACTTCAAAAAAGTAATTAATTACTAATTACATCATCATTGTTGTATTTAAAATACTTTTCTAATTACTCTGTCTGAAAAGTAATTTAATTACTCAATAATTAACTTAATAATTCTTAAAATCCCAGTAAACCTTGGTAAATGTTTGATAGACAATACAAAGGAACTGTAATTAAATTACCTAAAAATAAACAGTAATCCCTTACTTTACATCTTTAGTTAATTAGTAAGGCGTTACATCTAACACTGATGGCAATAAATAGAGAAAGGTGATACATTCATCCTTCCAATTCAATTTCATTGGTCCACTACCCAGTGCCAAAAAGGAGAGGGGGTATGCTTTCATTTTTTGCCCTTACAAGAGCACTACTAGAAGTGTGGCACATGTGATAGCAGACCAATAGCATCTGTAAAACCGCATTCTTCCATCTTAAAAATATATCTACACTACGACATATGCTCTCAATGACAAATGCAGAACAGTTAGTTCATGTGTTCATGACCTCAAGGCTAGATTACAGTAACGCTCTACTGGGTGGTTGTTCCGCTCACCTGTTAAACAAACTACAGCTCGTACAAAATGCAGCAGCTAGAGTTCTTACTAGAACTAGGAAGTATGACCATATGACCATATGACCATATTAGCCCAGTTCTGTCAACACTGCATTGGCTTCCTGTTAAACATTGTATAGATTTTCAGCTGATAATACCTAGAATATCAAAATCAACCACAGGCGGTAGATCCTTCTCTTATTTAGCACCCAAACTCTGGAACAATCTTCCTACACATGACACATTATCAATTTATTTTTTCAAATCTGTTAAAGGATTATTAGGCTGCATAAATTAGGTCAGCCAGAACCGGGAACACTTCCTATAACACCAGATGTATTCATTACATCAGAAGAAGAATGCCATCTACGCTAATATTAGTCTTTCTGTTTATCCCGAGGTTTACCGTAGTCAACCGGATCCGGGCCGTATCCCCTGAAGTATCAGCCGAGATTGAGTCAACTAGATCATCCATTGTGAAGGCCTCATCGACATGACAGCCAGTGGCACAGTTCCTCAACAAACCGTCCATACCAGCGTGATGAATACGATCCTCAAATGGATTAAACTAGAATAAATACTTTGAATGTCGCGATCCTATTGGGCTTATAATAGCTACCTGAATTGTAACAAAGCACTGTTTGCCAGAGGAGAACTGGTTTCTCCCAAGGTTTTTTTCTCTCCATTTTAACACCTATTTGCCACCTGATGTCACCTGTTGGAGTTTGGGTTCCTTGCTGCTGTCGCCTTTGGCTTGCTTAGTTGGGGAAACTTGACATTTGATATTCAGCAGTGCTTTGCATCTGCCTGCACTGACACCATTTTCTTTAAGAGCTGCTGTGCAGCCAAAATTACTGCTTTGACACAATCTGCATTGTAAAAAGCGCTATGTAAATAAAGGTGACTTGACTTGACTTGACCAAATCATCCTTCACTGGGGTGCACCATCTAAAATTGAGTCAAAAAGTAAATTTACAAGGAGGGTGTGAAATGCTAAACATCAGGCAGAGATCTACACTAATCGAATGTGTGAACGACACCATAAAACAGCAATTGCTAAGAGGACAACACCAAAACAGGTGAAATAATTTGACCCACAGATCTGACTGTACTGAGAGTAACTGAAACTAAGGACCTGGTCATCAGCCCATTTGAGCTTCTGATTAAAAGGGTGATGGAAACACCCGTTAATTTAAAGTTTCCCCAACAGAACTGGGGAACTAATGCTCATGACACAGCAGATTGTGAGGGCTTAACTGCAAGAGCAGCTTTAGGTGTGATACACCCAGTGTCACATATAGTTTTGGTTTTGTGTTCATGTTTCATTGCTTTGTTTATGTTTCCTGGTTTTCCATGTGCTTCCATGTCATGTGATTCCCCAGTCTCATCTGTTATGTTCTCATTGGTTGTTCTATCAGTTCTGTTTTGTGATTGGGTCATTGTCTTCATTGTTCTCAGGTGTGTCTTGTTAGCTCATTAGTCTTTGTGTATATATAGCCCTCATGTTTCAGTGTTCTCTTGTCTAGCTTTGTTCATGTAATCCATTGTGGTCAGTTTTGTTTGTTCATGTCATGTTCATGTCATGTTCATGCGTCAAGTCAAGTCATTTTATGTTTAGCTCTGCCAAGTCTTTTCTTTATTTTGTGTTTGGTTTATGGATTATTCACATATCTTGTTTAAATAAACTGCACTTAGGTTCTTACTGCAACTTGCCTCAGTGGACTTACATTACAGAAAGCTAGATCACTTACAATGAACTCAGCAGTTTCTCGCCTCTTGTGCCTTCGTCAAGGCAATCGGGCCATTAAGGACTACGTGGAGGAATTCTGTGGACTCTGCCACCTGATTTTTTTAATGATATTGCACTTAAGGACATCTTTCGAGTGGGTATCAATGAACCCATTTGTTCTCGTCTTACTGGGGGTAAGATACATTGGTCCCTGCTGAAATATATCAATCATGCCCTGTTATTAAGTGGTTCTTAATTTACTGTGGGAATTGTGGATGAGGGGCTCCACAATCCCACAGTGCACACCACAGCCACCACAACAGAGAGTTTCCACGTCCCGACTGTCATGTCTGGAATTATCCACACCACGCCTACCAAGTCAAAGACTGCTAACGTTGTTCCTGCCCCACCAGAGACTGTTCATATTATGCCAGCCAGGTCAGAGCCTGTTCATGTCATGCCTGCCCAGCCACAGTCTGTTCACGTCATACCTGCCCATCCAGAGCCTCGTCCCAAGATGACAGCCATTCCAGAGCCTCATCCCAAGATGGCCGCCATACCAGAGCCTTGTCCCAAGATGGCTGCCATTCCTGAGTCTTTAGAGAATGCAGCGCTGACCATTATGGCAACAGTCATTTTATGTATGTGGGCTGCACACACATTGGCTCCAGCCCCTGACCAGCGTCCAGAGGGGACTCCAGCCCCTGACCAGTGTTCAGAGATGGCTGCCACACCTGAGCCCTCAGCCAAGATGGCTGCCATGGCCGAGCCCATCTACACACTAACATATGCACATAGCTTAACACACATAGAAAGTAGAGTTAATACCATGATGACAGTCTAACAAAGACACACACAGCATACACTATTTACAATTCTCTGCAAACTCATTGGGAAAACACTGTAATATACATATGTATGGCTACAGTCAAAAAAATCAATGATACAAATTCTAAAGCAGAGACAGACCTGCTATTAAAATTTAAAGTGTTCAAACTTTCTGATTGTTATTGGGGTGGATGGCAAACCAGAGGGCCCCTGGTTTCCCAACATATCACTAATAACAGAAACATTATCAAAGCAAAGTGATCTGAAGTGCAGGCACTTCAATCAATCAACTACAAAATTTACAATTTGATCATACCTCCTATCGACTGTGACTTAGCCAGCATAACACACACACAAATACGCACACACACGCACCAAACTGTTGCAAGGAATGCACTATCTCCATTCTTGTATGACTAAGCATGTTACACGTCACTTCTTAGAAGTCTTAGTTCTGCATAGGTGGCTTGCATTGGAAGTTTCCTGAACAAACAGTGATTATTATATATATACCTGCATAATTGTGATTGAATATTATTGTTGTTGTTGTTGTTGTTATTGATGCATACCATCTATTTAAATGTTATACTGACTTTTTGCTACATTTCCTTTGAGTAATTCAGACCAAGAATACTTAAATTCCACTACTATTAAACTCCATCACAGTGGAGGTGAAGAATTGGATGCTTAAATGGGACCACCCTACCATACATGACCTTGAATAACACTTGAGACCAGCTGTACCACTCGCACTTGCTGACATGAGCTGACTTTATGTTTTTGTTGCATTGTTTTCCAATGCATTTCCCAAGTTCATTACACTCATCAGTGTTCCATCGTTAAGTGGCCGCTAAGATGCTTTTCAGGTGTCTTACTCAAAGCAGTGCGTAACTAAGGAGAACCCCTTCACCTATTGGGAGTCTGCCCAGATAACCGCACCGTTGGAGGTGAGAGGATTGATCAACGAGGGTCAGATTATCATCATAGGGAAGATGCCACAGAAGCAGAAGTTTATCCATGAAGAAATGACACGTTAACTGAACAAGTCACAAAGGCCCAGATTGACTCTATGAACTATGCTCACATGCTGTGCTCAACCAGAGGTAGAAAACCTGGACCCATCCATCCACCTACTGAACTCAAGCTACATACACCTGGTAAGACTGGGTGTTCTACAGGTGAACACAGAGCACTTTGAAGGTTTCTACAGCTGTCAACATTGCAAAGAGAATTTCTGAGCTAAATCTTCAATACAATAAATGTCTAACAGTGACTCCGTAGGGACTCATCTGAATTTGACCCATGGCGTCAAGGAGGGAAAACTGTAAGACTGGAGAAACTGGAAAATGCCCGGCCGTCTGGTTGAGGAATAAATACTCCTCGAGCAGACAAAGGATGTTTCTGGAAATGAACATCTGAACTCTCTACTGCGAAATTGGCATCCCCACATGAGAGTGAATCACCTTTAATTTACATTTCTGTCCCTTCACCCCCATCCTCCCAGGTCCATCTCTTCTTTCCACAAGCTGAAACCATTTGAAATTCACCCAAGAATCTATATGGTTTTATGTGAACAATTATCATACAACACTATACATGTTTGGTATCATTTGAACTGTCCCAGTGCAACTGGTACAAATATCTCATTCCCACAAAAGTAACCCAAAAGGTAATAAGGTTTTAAGAGTTTAGAGATATGTTGCCTGCTGTAGTGGGTGTATCCCTTTTCACAGGGTCATTCATGCAAATGGTTTTCTGTCCCCAAAAGGTGTAAACTACTCAGTCTAGGACCCTGATTAATGCAAATTCCCGATGTGAACTCCTGTTTTCATTTGAAATAAGTTTCTGTCTTGGGCTGAGTATTTAAAGAGATGTTGCAGGAGGCTCAAGGCACGATTCTGAAGTCAGATCAGCCCACATTGCTGAGTGTCCTGGACAAAAAACTTCTTCACGTAATAACCTAGAATACTGTCTTAACACTTGATGGCTGCTCTGTTAAGTCTTCGTCGTCAGTTAGGAACCTGGGTGTGCTCTTCAATACCAATCTTTCATTTGAAGGCCATGTTTCTAGCATCTGTAAAAACGCATTCTTCCATCTTAAAAATATATCTAAACTACAACATATGCTCTCAGTGACAAATGCAGAACAGTTAGTTCATGCGTTCATGACCTCAAGGCTAGATTACTGTAACGCTCTACTGGGTGGTTGTTCTGCTCGCCTGATAAATAAACTACAGCTCGTACAAAATGCAGCAGCTAGAGTTCTTAGAAGAACTAGGAAGTATGACCATATTAGCCCGGTTCTGTCAACACTGCATTGGCTTCCTGTTAAACATTGTATAGATTTTAAAATCTTGCTAATTACTTACAAAGCACAAAAAGGGTCAGATCCCCAGTACCTGAGCGAGCTCTTAATGCATTATAGTCCTTCACGTCTATTGCGATCTCAGAATTCAGGCCAGTTGATAATACCTAGAATATCAAAATCAACTGCAGGCGGTAGATCCTTCTCCTATTTGGCACCCAAACTCTGGAACAATCTTCCTAGCATTGTTCGGGAAGCAGACACACTCTGTCAGTTTAAATCTAGACTAAAAACACATCTCTTTAACCTGGCATACACATAACACATTATCAATTTATATTTTCAAATCTGTTAAAGGATTATTAGGCTGCATAAATTAGGTCAGCCGGAACCGGGAACACTTCCTATAACACCAGATGTACTCTTTACATCAGAAAAAGAATGGCATCTATGCTAATATTAGTCTTTCTGTTTATCCCGAGGTTTACCGTAGTCATCCGGATCCGGGCCGTATCCAGGTGAGATCAAGGACCTGCGCCTTGACACAACCACAATGCAGCCCTGAAGTATCAGCAGAGATTGAGTCAACTAGATCATCCATTGTGAAGGCCTCATCGACACGACAGCCAGTGGCACAGTTCCTCAACAAACCGTCTGTACCGCTGTGATGAATACGATCCTCAACTGGATGGAACTGGAATAAATACCTTGAATGCTGCGATCCCATCAGACTTATGTTAGCTACCTGAATCATAACAAAGCACTGTTCACCAGAGGAGAACTGGCCCCCCGACTAAGCCTGGTTTCTCCCAAAGTTTTTTTTCTCCTTTTTAACACCTGTTTGCCACCTGATGTCACCTGTTGGAGTTTGAGTTCCTTGCCGCTGTCGCCTTTTGGCTTGCTTAGTTGGGGACACTTGACATTTGATATTCAACAGTGCTTTGCATCTGCCTGCATTGACACCATTTTCTTTAAGAGCTGCTGTGCAGCCAAAAATATATACCAGTTATCACTGTAAAGCTGCTTTGACACAATCTGCATTGTAAAAAGTGCTATATAAATAAAGGTGACTTGACTTGACACTCAGTGATGTGCATTTTTCTAATGTCAGGTATACATCTTTTACTCTATTTCTGAGCATTTGATGTTTTGTATTGATCATCTTTTAATTGATTATGTAATTGGCATGATACATTTACCTGACTAATAAATTGTTACATTTGGTTTTATTCTGACTTATTTTTTCAAGTACATTAAGTGAAGACTTACGCAAATCTGCGTCTAGGGTTAAGTACATACTAGATCTCACGTTAGATGGAGCATAGAGCACATCAAGTAAGATTCTAGATTTCTGACTAACTGCTCGACTTTAGTTAAGTTGTTATGCAGTTGCTTATAGGGGGCTACATGGGTACCTTTTAACAATTGCAAGCATGGGCAGCATTGTTCAAGTGCTTTAGCCATAAACTTTGGTTGCTGTCTCAGCTTTATTCAAGTTGTTATATAGTTCTTATATAGTATCTTTTTAACTATAGGGGGCTACATGGGTACCTTTTAATAATTGCAAGCATTGTTAAATTGCTTTAGCCATAACCTCTGATTACTGTTTGAGCTTTAACTAAGTTATATAGGCGACTGTAGGGGGCTACATGGGTACTTTTAGCCATAACCTCTTTAGCCATAACCTCTGACTAATGATCGGACTGGCAAATTTGTGACTTTGAGACCCACGTTAAACGGTCGTTGTGAGGCTCTCTATGTAATCTAGATTCCTAATAAACAAGTTCAATTAGAGTAAGAGTTAAATAGAATAATCAGATGTCTATATAAATTATTATATAAATTATCAATAATAAATTGGCATTCTAACCTAAATTCGAGGTCATAATAAAATGGAGTCAGATAATAGTTTAATTGGAATTAAACTTCTTTGCCACACTGAAAAGACTGAACGCACAAGAAACCTTCCCCGCCCTATGGAAAACTGTCAATTGGGCCGTTTGGGCGGGCCTTACTTTTTCTAAAATACTTTGTATTTATTTAGTATTTTCTCCTTTTTACCAAGATATATGTCGTAGGCCACCATTTGGCCCAAAAATACAGATATGTTTTTGTTTTTTTGTTTTCCCTAGCCCTACTAAGAACTATGAGTGCGAGTCTGTTTAACAAATCAGTTCAAATGGATTATTTGTTAAGTAAGAGGAAAAGTCCAGACTTATTAAGTCTTTATGTGAGGATCAAGTGATTTGTTTTGGCTTGACTTCTGACCACATCATGGTGGTGTGTGTGGTCATAGACAAGTCTGGTTATGTTTTGGCTCATACCGATATTGGCTCATCAGACAAATCTTTCTAATCCCAGCCATACAACTTGCTGTTTTATCAAAAACCATGAGGCTATTGTTCCCTTTCAAAGGCTACACTCAAAGCTGCGCTTAGCGTTATGGGAACGTCTTTAGTCGTGACCAGCTGTGAATATGTGTAAAACAATGTCAATGAAATTGACCTATATTTATAGCCTCCGTGACGTCACTGGAATGCGTCGTAGGCGAATCCATAATTAGATGAACCGCAGGTGCATCTGCAGGTCTTTTGTCTTCAGAGACCATAATGCGAAGTGTGTGTGTGAAACAGTCCTGCTCAAACTCTTTCCTTCCTTCATCACTTTGTTAGGAGTTAGATTTGTTCCTTTTTCAACTCTGACAAGTGAAAAGTGAACACACATATATTATATATTTGAGAGAAAGTCATGGCTGAATACAGCAAACGGTGTGTGTCTCCGTGTTCATGTTCCATCTCCGAATCGGACACACACCAGTTTTGTTTGTTTGGGGAAGAGCATGCTGTCCTTACGTTGTAACAGGGCAAGTGCGAGCATTGTGAAAACTTACAGTTTAAGTGTTTTGCGTTCGCTTTGCTTATTTCAAAGGGTTAGTACCCACAATGTGATTGTGGGGCTTGCATGGCGATCTGGCTGAGGAGTGAGAGACGGGTCCATCCCTATTGCTCTCTCTCTCTCTCTCTCTCCAGATCGCGATGTCCTTTTGCCGGGACAGAAGCGTGTCTCTGCGCTTAAGGGTATGAAGGGTATGTTTCCAGAGTGACAAATGCCAACTTATAAGTACAATTCTAGATCATAGATAGTACAGAATGTCAGATGCTGAGTTCAGGCACAGCATAATAGTATGGCAACATATGACTACTTTTTTATTTGAAGTTTAAAGTAATATCATACTTTGAAATAAAATGAGTAAAATTAAATATTCACTCAAGATACATTTTTTTCATGGGAGCAACAAAGAGGAACATCTGATCTCTCTCTTTCTGAAAATGTATGATTTTCTTAAAGATACGACTTAAACTAAACAACACTGGTGTCAAAAGTATTCACATTCATTACTCAGGTGGAAGTATAGATACTAGGGTTTAAAAAGACTTCTGTAGAAGTTGAAGTATCAATTCAAGCTTTTTACTCAAGTTAAAGTGTAAAAGTACTGGTTTCAAAACTACTTAAAGTACAAAAGTAAAAGTAATGTAAGGAAAAAAATGCCATTAAGGTCAAAAGCTTAGGCCATGCCATTTATAATTAAACGGTCTCAGTAAATTTAGTAACTGTTTGTAATTCAGTGTTATAATTTTATCACCAACTTCCTTAAAAGAAGAGAATGACTGAAATGTATACATCTGCACGCGTGTGTTTGTGTGTGTGTAATAAAATATACATGTTTTTTTTTTTTAAATATACCATGTTTATTCTTTTGTTATTTTGAATCCGATTGTTTCTAGACTCTTGTTGCATATCATTTGCGCAGAGAGATGAGAGCGTCATAAAATGAAAAGTGAGCCAGCCGGAATGCGGATGCCGTCACACCGCACATGTGACCCTCAACCCTTTAAAATCATCCGTCTGCAATTTGATCACCCAGAAGACAATACCGGGTTCACAGGGCAACATCACTATTCAAAATATGCTGTCAAAGGTCATATTGACCTTTGATCCCCGGAGAATCACCAACAATGTCAAAGGTCATTGAGGTGATACAATGGTCAACCATGGGGGGAGGGGAGAACTTTGTGGGTGGCCCATGGGGGAGGGGAATGTCATGGGTGGTCCCGTAGAGGTCACAGGGTCAAAAAGGTCAGAGGTCACGATCAATCATTTTGACAGTTGGTGTATCATATCACTACTCATATAGCATGTTTCCCCCTCTAGAGGGAGAGTCAGGTTACTACACCAGATACTTCCTAGTTCCCAAAAAGGAACCAATCTTAGATCTTCAAGGCTTAAACCGTTCAGTCAAAGCTGTCAAGTTCAAGATCTTAATCGTAAAGATGATCGTGTCGCAATCCAACATCACGATTGGTTCACCACGATCAATCTCAAGGACACATATTTTCACATAGAAATATTGCCTCAACACAGGAGGTTCCTGAGGTTCGCTTTCGGGGGCGAAGCTTACCAATATAGGGTTCTTCCATTCGGCCTAGCCCTATCACCCCGCACATACACAAAATGCATGGATGCAGCACTGGCTCCGTTGCGACTCCAGGGCATTCGCATTTTGAATTACATAGACGACCGGCTAATACTAGCACAGTCACAAGGGATGGCGTTACAACACAGAGATGTCGTACCAGCTCATCTAGATTCTCTAGGGTTGAGACTAAACGAGAAGAAAAGTGTTGTCCTACCCAGAGAATGACATATTTAGGGGTCGTATGGGATTCGACCACGATGCGGGCACAATTGTCTCCCGCTTGAGTCGAGACCATTCTAACCACCCTGAACAATGTCAGGCTAGGCCAAGATTGTACTGTTCTGCAGTATCAAGAAATGTTAGGTCTCATGGCGTCAGCGTCCTCTGTGATTCTTATGGGCCTCTTGCATATAGGACTGTTTCAGTTGTGGCTCAAAGCCGGGAGATTTTGTGCAAGCAATTCCCCCATGGCAAACAAGGGCAAAAGCACGCACTGAGTGCTTTGTGCCCTTTTTAAAATCTTAAAATTCCTGTCCCTCAGGGCGATTTATATCCCCAGCTATCTGTCCAGACAGAGCATACTGATGGGGGAGTAGGAACTCCACCCGAGGTAGTGAAACAAATCTGGTTAAGATTTTATGAAACAGAAATTGACCTCTTCACCCCCAACAGGCAGCGCAATGTCCACTCTACTTCTTTCTGAGTCACCCAGCTCCCCCTGGGTCTGGATGTGATACAGTGGTATGCGAAAGTTTGGGAACCCCTTGCAGAATCTGTGAAAATGTGAATAATTTTAACAAAATGAGAGAGATCATACAAAATGCAGGTTATTCTTTATTAGTACTGTCCTGAGCAAGATATTGTACATAAAAGATGTTTACATAAAGTCCACAAGACAAAAAATAGCTGAATTTATTAAAATGACCCTGTTCAAAAGTTTGGGAACCCTTGGTTCTTAATACTGTGTGTGGTTACCTGTTTTTTTTTTTTTTTTTTTTTTTTTTGATGGTTGTTCATGAGTCTCTTGTTTATTCTGAGCAGTTAAACTGAGCTCTGTTCTTCAGAAAAATCCTCCAGGTCCTGCAGATTCTTCAGTTTCAAGGATTTTTTGCATATTTTAACCCTTTCCAGCAGTGACTGTATGATTCTGAGATCCATCTTTTCACACTGAGGACAACTGAGGGACTAAAACACAACTATTAAAAAAAGTTCAAACATTCACTGATGCTCCAGAAGGAAACACGATGCATTAAGAGCCGGGGGGTGAAAACTTTTGAACAGGATAAAGATGTCCACATTTTTCTCTTTTTGTTGAAATATCATTTTTTCATTTAGTACTGCCCTCTAGAAAAGCGACAGAAGATACCTACATTTTTCCTGGAAGACAAATTATGTACAATTGATCTTCAAATTCAAAATGTTTTCACCACCATCTTTTATGTAAAATATCTTACTCAGGACAGTACTAAATAAAGAATAACATGCATTTTGTATGATCTCTCTTATTTTGTTAAAATTATTTACATTTTCACAGATTCTGTAAGGGGTTCCCAAACTTTCGCATACCACTGTACGCATAAATGGGCCAGAATGCGCCTGTGTGTGTTTCCTCTGGTTTCTATGCTCCCAGGAGTTCTAGCCTAAGTTCGCCAACAAGGGACTTGCCTCTTACTGATAGCGCCGCGTTGGCTGAACAGAATATGGTTTTCGGAGATAATGTCTCTCCTCGACGGCTCGCCATGGGTGATACCGAAGAGGAGGGACCTTCTGTCTCAGGCGCAGGATACAATATTTCATCCCTGGCTGGAGATGTGGAACCTTCATGTCTGGCCCCTGAGGGGAGCCAACTGAGGGACACAGGGCTTTCACCCGATGTTATTGAGACCATTTAAAATGCTAGGGCTCCCTCCACTAGATCAAGTTATGCCAACAAATGGGGTGTCTTTGAAATATAGTGTAATGCGCACAATGCAGATCCAGTAAACTGCCAAGTTCCTACAGTTCTGGAGTTTCTGCAGGGAAAATTATCAACAGGCACATGCCCCGCCACTCTCAGGGTTTATGTGGCCACCCTTTCGGCTTGCCATGCTCTGATTGACGGGGTGCTTTTGGACAAGCATGTCCTGCTCTCTCGCTTCATTCGAGGAGCTAGGCAGCTTAGGCCTCCTTCTAGAAACAAGATCCCTTCTTGGGACCTAGCAATAGTCCTGGAGGGCCTGGTTGAGACCCCCTTTAAACCGTTAGAGTCAGTTTCTGACAAGCTGTTAACTCTGAAAATGGTTTTCCTAATGGCTATAACTTTTCTAAAGAGAATTGGGAACTTGCAGGCTCTGTCCATTGTGCCATCCTGCTTAGACTTTGCCCCACGAATGGTAAAAGCTATTTTGCATCCTCATCCTTACTATCTGCCAAAGGTACCTTTCTTGACCTTGCATCCAGTCACTCTCAAAGCCTTCTGCCCTCCGCCGTTCACAACGCCAGATCAGGAGAGACTTCACAGACTGTGTCCAGTCCGTGCTCTTCAGACCTACGTCCATCGCACTAGCCAGTGGCGTAAGTCAGAGCAAGGTCAGAGAGGTGCGGCTGCCACAAAACAGACTATGTCACATTGGGTGAGAGATGCTATTGCCCTTGCCTATGAGGCGTGTGGTCACACTTCGTCAACAGGCATCAGGGCTTATTCCACCGGGGGGTTGCCTCTTCTAGAGCTTTGGCGGGGGGCGCCCCCTTACAAAATGTTTGTGATGAGGCAGGTTGGTCCTCTCCGCACACATTCATAAGGTTTTATAGTTTGGATGTTCATGTTACTCCGGGCTCTTGCGTCCTTGAGTCAACATCACAAGCTAGCGTCTGAGACTTACTGTGCACACTTCACAGCCTGGAGGTCCGGACACACAGTATGGCGGCGTGGGTATTCTCGTTCCCATAGCGCTAAGCGCAGCTTTGAGTGTAGCCTTTGAGAAGCTGCGCTTCTTTGCCACACTGGGATGTCCCAGGACTGCTCTTCAGACAAAATATCTGCAGATGCACCTGCGGTTCATCTAATTATAGCCTTGCCAACTACGCATTCCAATGACATCACGCAGGCTATAAATATAGGTCAATTTCATTGACGTTGTTTTAAACATATTCACAGCTGGTCACGACTAAAGACGTTCCCTTAGCACTAAGCACAGCTTCTCATTCCCTCCTTTTCAGGAAACAGGGTTACAGTTAAGTAACCCGGGGCGTTCCTACATAATAGAAGTATTGCCCAATTTTCTCTTTATACTGGCCCTGGTAGACCACTGGGCATCTAATGTGTCACACTTACAGATTCAAACACATATTTTTACAAGAGATATTTACATGAGAAAATCAAATAGGAAGCTAGTGTAATGTACTTTTATATGCAATCATTTGAATTAGCTTTTTATTGAGAGTAGAGAGGGTAGTAAAGATGGTAGTCCTTGTATAACCCACATGTTCCACTTCAGAATATCATTGGTACTCTGCAAATATATAGTTTGGATTAAAGATTGTGTTGTTGTTTTTTTCCATTTAATGTGATCCTGGAACTATTTTTACACTGCATGTATTTGTGGTGCCACTTACACGTGTCTTCCAGAGAGTGGTTGGGCGCATTAAAACAGCATTTTTGGGGCTAGCCCATGTCTATACCTCTAACTGGAGGTCCGGTAAAAACGGAACCAGTGGTAACAGCTAATGTAATAAACCAAATCCTTTGGAATGTTAGTCAATGGACACAGAATCCAATGCTGGCATGCAGCTATACTGAAATAGCTGCCACATTTGGAAAATGTGGTGAAGGGGAACATTTACTAACCATCCCACAGACTATGGCCCACAACTCATTTTCATAATTTAACATTTTAAAAGTTTGGCCACTGAGTGGGACAACCAGTATAACACATTATAAACAGAGTATATATATATATATATATATATATATATATATATATATATATATATATATATATATATACACACTCACCGGGGTCTCCATTGCGTCCTCTTCTTCCCCTTTTGCCTGGTGGACCTAGAGCAGGTGAGAAGACATATTATTTAAATGTTAATACCATCGACATTGAATGAGAAATTTAAATCGTACAATGTACTGCATGCACAATTGCACACAATTAAGGATTTTCCAATTAATGCTTTTAAAGGTACAGTAAGTGATTTCTAAAAACACTGTTGATATTTGTAACCAACACCCAAACAAACATACCCCCTTTACTTCTCCTCCCCAAAATAATAAACACACTATGCAATACAGGAAACGATTCACAGCTGGCATATCAGACAGCTCACTCAAGTATGGATGAATCAGCTGTGATTCAACAACAACACAGTAAAAAAAATTGGCTGTAGTTCCAGCCATTTACCTTAATTTTATGCTTTTAGCACCATTTTTAGCTGTGCTATAATTTCCCAGTGAAAATACTGGCAGCTGTGGTTTCAGCCATTTACCGTAATTCTACCATTTCAATACTGTTTTACATTTTTACAGCTGTACTGTAATTTCTCAGTAAATAACTTGCAGCAATGGTTACAGCTATAATTCTACAATATAAAGAAATAATAATAAAACATTACATAAACAATATTACCATAATTCAAATCTTTAGTATAGTTTATAGTGTGTACAGACATGTCAGACTATATTTTAACTAGATGGAGAGTAAATAAATAGAGAAGAAATAGATTATGGTACATCATTTGCTATTTATTACAACACGGACAGAATGGGCATTGACAAATTGGTTGAAACTGACCTAAATCTCAGCATGAACACAAACAGTAAGTTAAGAAAAAAGAAAAAAGCACTTGCTTTAACCAACACAAATAAGAATATCTTTAAGAATTTGTTCAAAAACTAAATTATCAATATTCATTTACCCTGATGCTATCCCAGATGTGTACAACTGCCTTTCTTCAGCAGAACACAAATGTTTTTAAAAAGAAATCTGTAGTAATATTTCACAATATTACTGTTTTTACTGTATTTTTAATTAAATAAATGCAGCCTTGGTGAGCAGACGAAACTTCTTTTAAAAACATTAAAAATCTTACCGTTTCCAAACTTTTGACTGGTAGTGTACTTAATATAAATACCCTGCAATTGAACTTTTAGTATACTAAATTGGTATACTTAAAGTCTGCTAAATTGGAATTGGAAGTATTTTTGTGTTGAGGTCCAACTAAAGATATACTTAAGTATTTTCGATTGTGCTAAAGTGGAACTATTGCAAGTATACTTTAGGTACGCTTAAAAGTGTCATGAAAAAAATAACTAATTTCAACTTATAAATAAAATGAATGAGTACCTTTAGTGTTTTCAATGATGACCCTTTAAATATCTTGCATTCAAATTATACAGTGATCATTCTATCCTTACTAATAGTGATATTAAACACATTTTAGGCATCCCAGCTAACAGTGAACGTTTCCATAACTTTCACTAACGTTATGTAAAAGTTATGTAAATGTTAGAAAAAAACATTCCTAAAAAAATGTTTCAGGAACATTCTTATAATGTTTTCATAGTTAAAATACATTCTCATAACGTTTAGAGGAAACATTCTTAGAACAACATTGTTGGAACGTTCTTATGATGTTATTTGTACTTGACTGATGTTCTCATAATGTTGAGCGAAAACGTTCTCATAACAACATTCTTGAAACGTCTTTATCATGTTATTTGTACTTGACGGATGTTCTCATAATGTTGAGCGAAAACGTTCTCATAACAATGTTCTTGTAACGTCTTGACTGATGTTCTTTTAATGTTGAGCGAAAACGTTCTCATAACAACGTTCTTGAAACGTCTTTATCATGTTATTTGTACTTGACTGATATTCTCATAATGTTGAGCGAAAACGTTCTCATAACAACGTTCTCGTAACGTCTTGACTGATGTTCTTTTAATGTTGAGCGAAAACATTCTCATAACAACATTCCTGTAACGTCTTGACTGGTGTTCTCATAATGTTGAGCGAAAACGTTCTTATAACGACGTTCTTGTAACATCTTTATCATGTTATTTGTACTTGACTGATGTTCTCGTAATGTTGAGAGAAAACAATCTTAGGATAACATTCTCAGAAAATCCTTTTAATGTTATTATTATTTGCTGAATGTTCGGAGTACAACATTCATGAAATGTCCTTACAATGTAATCTGTACTTAATGAATGTTCTTGTAATATAGAGAAAACGTTGTGAGAACAACATTCATGAACCGTCCATACGATGTTATTTTTACTTAAAGAACATTCTCATAACACTGAGAGAAAACGTTCTTAGAACAACATTGCTGTAGCGTCTTTATGAAGTTATTAATATTTGCTAAATGTTTTTGAAATGTTAGTTGGAAGTTCATAATATATTTTGATAACATTCCCATTAAGTTATGAAAACATTATTCCTAAAATATTTTTTAAACATTCAAAATATAAAAAAATTTTTTTTTTTTAAATAATACACTATTAGGTCTCTCTTCAGCCTGAAGCATCACTGTAAAATGACAATGTTTGAAATCCAAACACTTATATGCAGAACACAATTTTGTTGTTGTTTTTTTTTTTTTTTTTTTTTTCTATGGTGTTGTTTTCCACGTCTTCTTAGATTTGACTTGTGTGCTGTCTAGTTGTATGTTTGAGTTTGTGTTCTTTTTTCCCTTGTTTAACTTGGTGGGGTTGTGTTTTTGGTTTAGAAAACGTAAGCTTTGCTCTTTATGATTCCATGTTTTGGACTGTGTACTTCCCATAGACTCTAACACAGTTAATGTACTACAGTAATTTACTACAGTAAAACATGAATCTTAAAGTAAAGTCATATCTGTTATTTTTGTATTCAAATATTTAATGCACTTACTTAATACTCTGGAAAAATGTAAACACTCTGGAAACGTGTCTTAACACAGTTCTTGGTACTTAAAAATTCTGTTACTTTGAAATCCATACATGTGGCTGTAAGAAATTAATTACTTACATTTTATCTATTTTAATGAATTCATATAAACATAAATATAAACTAGGCAGTACAGTGGCTCAGTGGCTCAATGAGATATCTCATTGATATCACTCAGCTGTGATAGTGGCATTATCACCTCACAACTAGAAGGGCCCTGGTTTGAGTCCCGGCTAAACCAGGAGTTAGCAGGTTGTCAGTGTGGGTTTTCTTCAGGTACTCCAGTTTCCACCACAGTTCAAAGACATGCAGCAGAGGGAAGTTAGCAATACTCAAGTGTTATAATTTTATCACCAACTTCCTTAAAAGAAGAGAACGATTGAAATGTATACATCTGCACGCGTGTGTTTGTGTGTATAAAAAAAAATAAACATGTTTTTTTTTTTTTTAAATATACCATGTTTATTCTTTTGTTATTTTGATCCAACTGTTTTTAGACACTTGTTGCATCTCATTTGCACAGAGAGATGAGAGCGTCATAAAATGACCATGAGCCAGCCGGAATGTGGATGCCGTCACCCGTCTGCAAGCTGATCACCCAGAAGACATCCTGAGGTTCACAGGATAACATCACTATTCAAAATATGCTGTCAAAGGTCATTTCAGTCCCCGGAGGATCACCAACAATGTCAAAGGTCATTGGGGTGATACTACAGTCAACCATGGGGGGATGGGAGAACTTCGTGGGTGGCCCGTGGGGGAGGGGAATGTCGTGGGTGGGCCCATAGAGGTCATGGGGTCAGAGAGGTCAGAGGTCACGATCAATCATTTTGACAGAAGGTCCGTCATATAACTACTTACAGCAAATCTCTGTTGTGACAAAATATATAACTGTGAGGGGGAAAAGTATGCTTGTAAATTGACACTCTGGAGTCGGGAAACACACCGGTGCGTTTTGCAAGATTTTTTTTCACATTGCAGCAAAACAGACTTAAAATACTCCGTCATTTTTTGTCATAGAGACATAAGTAATATATCAATTGAAACTATAGAATGTCTTCTTTTATTTGTGTACACTCAGGGTAAAAACAAAATGTTGTGGTTTTTGCAAAATAAAGAAAACTAACATGATGCGTGATCTCTCGTCTCCCTCTGAACAAAGTCCAATCTGATAGTTCTCAGAAAATGAACTGTAACTTAGTGAATACTAAAGACACAAAAATGAGACTTATGTCTAAAGAAACATTGAAATGTCAGGTTTTAAATCGTGTAAGTCAAATAGAAAACAAAAATTCTCTGTTTATGTAATCTGAATGAAAATCGCAATCGTGTATTTATTATCTTCAAAAGTGTTTATCTACATGTTATAGCCATGAATATAACGATCTCTGGAAGCCTCTGTTAGTTCCTAGAATGTCACATGGTATGCCTGTTCTTCATTAGGAGTAATTTGTGGACTAAATGTGCACAGAGCGCCCTCTGGCTGTAAGTATGAATTAAAAACAGTATCCAGCGCTCATAGTGATGACAATAAATATTGAATAAATATTACTCCTCTGTATAGAAAATTTACATAAACATATGAGAATCCATCAATATTTCTCCAAATGTGCATGCTTTTAAGCTAAAAGCCTATATGAAATGCCACAGAGGTAACATGAATGTTCAGACGCTTTGCATCACAGAAATACATTATATTTTAAAGTATATTAAAATATAAAACCATTATTTTAAATTGTAATAATATTTCACAGTATTGCTGTTTTTTCTGTATGTTTGATATACAGCATGATGAGCTTGAGACTTCTTTTAAAAACATTATAATAGTAATGCATCCAATCTTTTGACTGGTACTGTAATTTAAACTATAATATAATAGCCTATACAAATTTTTCTTCACATGATGTGCAATAATACGTACATGTATGAGATCACAAAAATCATGTTTTTTTGTCAAGAGTGGACGTTAATACTGTTATCAGCATGATCACGGAGGGTTTTTTCACATAGCCTACCTGACTGAAAGGGCTCATTATGCGGGTCATTATGCAGGTCTTTGTCTTCTCAGGTGTGAATCATAGCATTATTCATGAAGATTCATGCCTCCATGCATACTGTGTTTCTTGACAAAAAGTGTCTTACAAAATTTAAATTTCTATATTGTTTTATACTAACGAGTAGGCAGGATAATTTTTACATAATTTTGAATAAAAAATTCTAGTCTACAACCTCCAATACCCAGAAGTCTTGTGAACACATATTTAATATTTATTTTTTTGGCCTTATTTCAGTGACTTAAGTTTTTTGTTTTTTAAATAACCATGCATAAACGTTATTCCTTCAAAAATACAAACATGTACATACATGTTGCTCACATATTATGGTAGCCTAGTGCGATTATAATTACATAAGAGCAAAAAATTTAGACTACCTAATTTAGAAAAAAAATAAAATTTGGTATAAAGTTCCATAAGAGGTGGGATTTTATAAGTGTTGTTTAATCCAATTTATTTTAAATGTATAATTAAGGGTAGAAAAGCTGATGAAATTAAGTACACCTTTTTCATAAGAATTCATGACTACAGATTTTCTAATATAGTGTTTTTTATTTTTCCAAAAGAAATTAAATGAACATTGGTAAACTGTCTTGGAAGTCTGAGCATCGACATAAAGAGATGTAGCAGAATAAGCCAGGGGTGAGGCCAGAAATGTTCAAACGAGTGGGCCTTCATAAAAACAGGATGGGCCAATCGTATAGTATTGAGTATGAAAACTGCATGCCAAATTATCAGAAAAAAAACAAAACAAAACAAAACGCAGCTCAGTTTTAAGTTCAGAGTTACAAAACAGCAAATAAGAAATAATCTACATTAATGATTTAATTTATATATGACACTATATTGTCACTATATTATTAACATTTTACCAAAATCAAGCTCAAATGGAGGTTTTTGACCAGCGAATTTCGGAGAATGTCAGAGTAAAATGCTTTGTCATTAACAGCCATCTGAGGCAGTAAGTGAGTTATGTTTTCATCAACTTACAGGTTATTAAGTTTAGTAGCTATGCAGGCACTGACATTTGGCCAAAATCTCATGTTATTAAAGATGAAGCGCTACACACAGGCTATTTAAGACAATACTGGCTATGACTCGATGACAAATGCTACACCAAGACACTCTTCTCCGCTCCTCAAACACATACAACATTAGTTTTTATATATAGTGTTTCTTGAGTAAAGAAAGTGCTGTACTTATTCAAACAAACAGTTCTTTATTTACCTTAATATTGTAAACAAGCAGAGATCTCTCTACAAACAGCATGAGGCACGTCATTCTCGATAGAGGCGGGTGGAGTTATGAGGTTTGACTGACAGTTTGAAAAGCCAATAGAGTTACAAGGTTTAGTCACAAGCTCTTTTTAAATACTTTTCACTGGTTAAATATTTCAAAACCCACAGAGAGACGTAAAGGATGACCACTAAGATTTATGAAAATAAAATAAATAAATAAATGAATAGAAATTTAGAGATACGATGTTTCTGCATGACAATATGAATTAATTTTTAGAATCTTTTAACTATAACGATACACTATAAATGTTTGTACTTGCCATTGCATGTCCTTCTGCAGTATTACTCTGAGACGACGGAGCTTCTGGTTAAACACTGAAATGATCTCATCATAATAGTCTCTGTTATTGTGCACTATTTCGTTCCTTGGTTTCTTGCAGCAATAGTACATATCCAAATATATATCCAAATTAGGCTTTTAAAGTATCAACTGATTGATATTTGCTTCACAATTTTTAAACTCAACTCCACAATTGATTCTGCAAATGCACAAATCTACCATTACATCCTGGGTGGGACTAACAGAAACTGGCGAATCAAACTTTTCATTTTGACAAGCGTGTGAAATGCACCTATAGGGAGAGGGGAAACTATGAAATCGCCTGTAATTGACCATGAAAAACTGCATTTAATGATTCTTTTAGCTAAATACATAAAGTTATAGTGCGATAAGACGTTTATTATAATTATTATTGCTTATTAAACTATTTCATACATCTTTTTGGAAAATGACCAACTATTTATTGGGTGGGCCACAATTGACCGGGCCCACCAGTAGCTTCGCCACTGGAATAAGCTAAAGTAAAAGACCCTCTGCTTTAGAAAGTAAAGTTCTACCCTTGAGAGACAAATCTCTGTGTAACTATAGATTTTTTTTAAATGTTTTCCATAATCTGAGAAAAGTTAACACATCTATTCTTCATATCCTTAGAAACGACTATACCCAAGTAAGTAACTTTATCTTTCACTAGGATGCCATCTATGTTTGTCAAACAACAATTTTTGATTGAAAATAGTTTACATTTGTGGATATTTAAGTGTAAGCCTGATGCCTGAAAGAATAAACTAATAATATTAATAGCTAAAGAAACCTGAGCAGAGTTGCATAAAAACAGTATAGTATTATCTGTGAGTTGACTCAGTATGATCTCTCTATCTGCAATATTAATGCCCTGTATAGCACTTGACCTAAGATAAACAGAAAGTAGTTGACCAGCTAATAAAAATAAATATGGTGAGCTCGGGCAGCCTTGTCCAATTCCACGTAGCAAATTAAAGGTGCTAAGAAAAGGTGCTAACTGTTTTGCAAATAATTTGTAGAACTCTAGCTCCCAACTTTTTTTCAGTTCCATCGGCCCTATCGTTAATGAGCTGGGAGAGCGTGATGATGATATTGTCACTATCCATAGTGATTTATTTTTTTCTTTCTCTTTTCGGAGCAGAGGATTACCTAGAAGTAAATGGCAATTTAGGGACGTCTTCGTCATTAACAGTAATTAACTGTTCGACATAATCATGACAGACGTCCATTAAGACATTTGTAGTAGCAAGGGAGTTAGCACCTGTGTTCGATACAGTGCCGTAATTACATTGTAATTACTCAAATAAGTACTGCGTACTATTAATTAACTACATGTACTTACTATAGAGATACAGTTATGGTTAGGGTTTGGTTTAGGGTTAGTTACTTGTAATTATGCATAATTTACTGTTATTACTATTGTAAGTACATATATTAGATATGTGTATTAAAGTGACAGATAATGACTGTGGACACACATCTGTGTTCAAACACCTTTTCACCGTTCAAACACTATTTTGCATAACAGGTCCCCTTTAAGGTTTATTTCATTTTAAGAAGAGATTTGAATCATGACTTTCAATGTATGTTTATTAAACTGTACATCAACTAATCCTTATTGTTGTACACATGGTCTTCTGAGCAATTAATGTGTAAAATGTCTACTGATGGATCACAACTGTTGTTCCTTGCAGTTAAAACTAACCCCCCCCCCCCCCCCCACCCACCCACTTTTGTCAAAAGGTGGCGCTATTTAACTAACTTGCCCTGCATCCAAATATGCAGACGTTCTGCTACACTTTATGCAAAAACAGATTCTCATTATTTATAATGCAGCAGGCAAACAATACATGGATGATCTACTGTATCTGCTGGAAATATGAAGTGTGCAGCCTGTGGACACTTTGTTATCCCATGAGACCATGGCAGCTAAGGAGCTGTCAGATTTTTAAAAATTATGAAAAAAATAATAAATAAACAATGAATAGAGAGTGTAAATACAGGTACTAAAAGAATTAATGGAATTAACTGTATTCAGCACATATTTGGAAAGTACAGGGTCTGGTCACATGCTATGGTTTCTATTACTGACTATTATTATAAGTATCCATGCACGCACAGTCATCCATTAATAAAAATAATATGCCCACGGAAGCACCTGACATGACAACTGTGTCTGAGCTGAAGCCTGAGAATGTGGCCTAAGAACTCTCATATGCTAAAGCCAACGGCCTGCCTCCTATTTCAAAGCATAGTAAACAAGGCTCCAGTGTCCCCCAAAGATATCTGAGAGCAGTGACTTCTGCCCTCTACAATTACTCCCAGATCATCTCCAGCACTTTCATCTGCTGTCATCCCTTTGACATCCCTGCTTCTTTCATGCATTATTTGCTGTCTGAGCTCTTCAAGCTTATGTCTTAAGTTGCTTTCTAAAAGAACTGTTTTTGATCTTGTAACATTTCCATGTATATATATACATGGAAATGTTACAAGATCAAAAACAGTATATATATATATATATATATATATGCATACATACATACAGTATATAGGCCTATATAAGTATACTTAACTGGTAAACAATTAATCAACAGTAAGACTTTTGACCTATCAGTTAAACAGTTAAAAAACCCAACACCATGTTAATATATATATATATATATATATATATATATATATATTTTTTTTTTTTTTTTTTTTTTTAGGGCCCAAGCCACTAAGGCGCAGGGCCCTATTGTTTTTCTAAGGATTATTGTAAGGGGATTATTATATATATTATTGTTCTCTTTAGGATTATTAGGGCCCAAGCCAAAGGCAAAGGCCCTATTGTTTTCTTTAGGATTATTATAATCCCTATTATTTATCTTGATCCCCTAAGGATTATTATTTATTTTGTTTTTTTCCATCATTCGGGGCTTTTGCGGGGCCTTAACATGCTCAAAAACTTTTGAAAATTGGCACACACATTGGAATCTGCGGCCATTAGGACGCTGCAGACACTGGTACCTGGGCGTGGCAGGGGGCTCGACAGCACCCCTTTGAACAGAGTCCGAAATCTTGGTCCATATATCAAATACGCTTGCACGCATTAGTATGAAACTCAGTACATATATAGACCTCATTGGGCCTACCAACTTTCATGCTCTAAGTTATACGCAGACTCAACGGGAAGTTTGCTTTAAATTTCATCAGAATAATGTCAAAACATGGCAGACCTTTGAAAAGAATCGTGATATCTCAAACACTGTTGCCATGGCAACGCATCAAACTTTAATATTCGTTTTGGATGCTTTTGAGACTCTTAGCATGCTTCAAATTGTATTCCAGGATTGTTATCCAGTAGACATGGGCAAAGCCTTAGAAACGGGCGGGGAGGAGGGGCTCTATAGCACCACCTTATAGTGTAGTAAATGAAGAGTGAATTTGACATAGTCCTTTGATGTTTAACCATTTTAAATGCATATTGCCCGCTGTGCACAGTTGCCCTGAAGCCACCGGGGTGGTGGTGCCACCGGGCTTGGGCCCACCATCGCTGCTTGCAGCTATATTGCTTTCTTTAGGATTATTATTATTATTAGGGCCCAAGCCAAAGGCAAAGGCCCTATTGTTTTCTTTAGGATTATTATTATTGTTGGGCCCAAGCCACTAAGGCGCAGGGCACTATTGATCCCCTAAGGATTTTTTTTTTTCAAGCTTCCGGGGCTTTTTGGGGTCCCTAACATGCTCAAAAAACTCTTGAAACTTTGCACACACATTGGAATCTGCGGCCATCAGGGCTGGGCAGAGGCTGGTACCGGGGTGTGGCAGTGGGCCTCGACAGCGCCCCCTTGAATGGGATCCGAAAACTTCGCCATATATCAAACACGCTTGCATATATTAATATAAAACTCGGTACACATAAAGACCTCATCGGGCCAAACAACTTTCATGCTCTAAGTTATACGCCAGCTCAACAGGAAGTCAGCTATTATGGGTTGTTTGAAAAACGCATGCTCTGGAATTTGATATATTCTCCTAGGCGATTAATCCGATAACCACCAAACTCTGCATGAAGTCAAGACATTGATGATGAAAAATTGCCAGCGGATTTTTGATATCTCAAACGGTTTGGCCATGGCAAGGCAATGAATTTATGGCGAGAAAAGGGAATCAGGAAGTGTGTTATAACTTCTGCATACATTGATTGATTTTTATTAACCTTCAGCAGTGTGTTGGTTGTAGGAGTCCGGTCACATGGATGTGACTATTGTGAGTCAAAGTTATAGCGCCACCAACTGGCAGCAGGAAGTGTATCATGTTTAAAATGCTTTGAGATCACCCTCTTATTTTTACCCGATTTGTTGCAAACTTCATCACAATAATGTCAAAACATGGCAGATGTAGACCTGTGAATGTATTTGTGAAGTAAAGTGAAAGTGACATGTGGCCAAGTATGGTGACCCATACTAGGAATTTGTGTTCTGCATTTAACCCATTCAAGTGCACACACACAGCAGTGAACACACACCCGGAGCAGTGGGCAGCCATTGCTGTGGCGCCTGGGGAACAGTTGAGGGTACGGTGCCTTGCTCAAGGGTCTCACCTCAGTCGTGGTATTGAGTGTGGAGAGAGTGCTGGACATTTACTCTCCCCTCACCGACAATCCCTGCCCTGTCCTGTCGAACCCATGACCTTTGGGTTACAAGTCCAACTCTCTATCCATTAGGCCACGACCGCCCAAATGTATTTGTGATATCTTAAATATTGTTGCCCTGGCAACACGTCAAACTTTAATAATATTCTCTAATCAAACACACCTGAAGCAGCTAATCAAGCCAGTTTATTTGTAGGCCACTGACAACATAGTATTATATTATTAGTTTAATAATTAGGTTAATTAAAATAAAATAAAATAAAAAACACTGCAAATGATAACTTCACACTCATTTAAAATTGAATTATGACACTATATCACTATTTGGACAGAACTACTTTTCTAAATGACATTTGAGTTACAATTCTTATTACCCGACAACTGTGATTTTGTGTATTGATTCAGACAAGACTAATTTTTTTCTTCTTCTTTTTTTTTCCAAAGGAGAGTGTGTGTTTTGTAGACATGGGCATTACAGAAGGTCATGTGCTGTGTTTGCGAGCATCACGTACGAACACATATGTCTTTAAATTAATTATGTATTGATATAATTCTAATTTATTCAAAACCCATATTTACATAAATTTCACATGATTTTATAAAAGTGGCTGTTTATAACAAACTTGTATAAGTGAGCAGAAAAATCTAGACACGTACCTTACTTTTACCTAAGACAGATATTAAAATCGTCTTTGCTAGTTCTGTGATTTAGCTCTATTTATTAATTTTATATTATTTTTATTTTTTACATCAAATACCACCCATACTGAAATTAAATGAAAGCATGATTTTGCTGCATAAGATTGGTGTGCAAACAACAGCTCAGGGAGGTCAAAAAACACATTGAGAAGTGTTAGGGTTAGCAATCACAGACATTCACATTACACTGGATTAGATAGTACTGTTGTGTTTGCACAAATAACAGTAGGTAGTTTGCTCTGGAATTTTTATAGTGGTTGTCTGAGAAAAACGCAAACATGGCAGATTAGGACGGTATTCTGCACTCATTTGAAATTGACTTATGACATTCTATGACATAAGTCATGGATGTCATGGATGTGGCTGTTGTGGTTTGTGATCATATGGGCATCAGCTGCTGCAGTAAATGTGGTGTGAATTTGACATAGACCTTTTATGTTTAACCATTTTAAATGCCCATTGCCCATGGTGCACAGTTGCCCTGAAGCCACCGGGGTGGCGGTGCCACCAGGCCCATCATCGCTGCTTGCAGCTATATTTATTATAATTTTTCTCTAAGTTTTTGGCACTTTTGGGGCCCTTAACATGCTCGAAAACTCTTGAAACGTTGCACACACTTCGGAATCGGGGGGTTAGTTTTACCTACAGTTAACAAACTCAGTACATGTATTCCGGTACATCAAACCGGACAATTTTACACTCATTAGCTCCGGCCAACAGGAAGTCAGCTGTTTTGGTTTGAATGTGGATTTTTTTTTTTTTTTTTTTTAAAACAGGCTATCAATTTTATACTACTACTCCTACAGGGTTTATACAATTTACACCAACCTTTTTTAACTTGTTGCTAAGACACTGAAGTTGTTAAATTGCAAAGGGATGTTGGATATCTCAAACAGTATTGCCATGGTTAGGGATCAAATTAAGGACAAAGAAGGGAATATACACCCTTATTTTATAAATATACACCCTTTATTTCAGCATATAATAATACAAATATTATAAATATATATTTTTTTAATTACAAGAAGTTTAAATTAGGCAGATAACTGCTCTTTGGTTAAAATATTTAAAATAATATTCAAATGTCATATATAGAATAAGCACTAGAGGGCAGCAAATATCTATTTTTAAACAGGGTTAAGAAGACTGTTTTTAGTTATAAAAGGCTTTTGAGAAGACAAGTACAATGTTTTTAGTTATAAAAGGCTTTAGTTAGTATTATATTTTAATGTATATATTTAGAGATGATCAAAGACTAATTTCTGTTACAGTATATATTTTATTCTTACTGTTTAAAATATTATTGAATCAACTGACTCAACTAACTGGTCAGGCTCCAACTGTTCTGCCTCTGCGTCTGTCTCTCTCTCTCTCTCTCTCTCTCTCTCTCTCTCTCTTTCTCTCTGTGTTTTAGAGTCTTGCATGTTTAACCCTTTAAAAGGGTTGCATTGACTGCATTATAGAATGGGAAATCTCTAAGTGATCATATGGGCACCAGCTGCTGCATTAAATGTGGTGTGAATTTGACATAGACCTTTTATGTTTAACCGTTTTAAATGCCCATTGCCCGCCGTGCACAGTTGCCTTGAAGCCACCGGGGTGGCAGTGCCACCAGGCTTGGGCCTGTCATCACTGCTTGCAGCTATATTTATTATTATTATTAGGGCCCAAGCCAAAGGCAAAGGCCCTATTGTTTTCTTTAGGATTATTATTAGGGCCCAAAGGGCGAAGGCCCTATTGTTTTCTTTAGGATTATTATTATTAGGGCCAGAGCACCGATGGTGTGAGGACCCTATTGGAATTGCTCCGTTTATTATTATTAATGGTGCTTGCCAAAGGCAAAGCATCATTAGTGTTCTCTTGCATACTTATTATTAATGGTGCTTGCCAAAGGCAAAGCATCATTATTGTTCTCTTGCATACTTATTAACGGTGCTTGCCAAAGGCGTTGGCGTTCTTTTTTAGGGGTTCAAGCACGAAGTGCTGAAACCCTATTGTATTTGTAAGGATTTTTAGGGGTTCAAGCTCGAAGTGCTGAAACCCTATTGTAATTGTTAGGATTTTTAGGGGTTCAAGCACGAAGTGTTGAAACCCTATTGTATTTGTTAGGATTTTTATTAAGGGTTCAAGCACGATTTTTATTTTTTATTATTATTCTCCGCTAAAACTAATCGTGCAGCCCAAACCGTAAGTGCTAGAGACTTGAAACTTGGCCAGATGGTAGACCCCAATTTGCGGAGAACCTCAGAAGTTATGACCCCAATTGGCCAATAGGTGGCGCTACAGGCGATCAACAGTTGTAAATCGCTAATAACTGCTGTTTGTCCTAGAATCAAGTGTCTTATATCTTTGTAATCCTTGGCTCAAGACAGACAAAACCTACATCTCCTATATTTCATTTCTGCCTGGAAAAATTTTCCTCAATTTTACATTTTGTCCAAAACCTACTTTTGCGAACTAGTCCTAGGGTTTTCGCCCAATTGGAACCAAACCAGTGCAAAAATGTTCTCTCTAGTGTGAATATCAAAGTTATCAAAAAAAAGTTGAAATTTTGTTTCACGGTCACTAAGGGGCGCCAAAATGTACGACGTGGGCGGAGCCACTTTTACTAAAATGGCTATTACTCGAGAACGAAATGAGATATTCACACCAAACTCAGTACACATGTGTACAGGCTAAATTTTTGGTCACGATAAAAAAATTGCGATGAGGTGCTATAACACGAAAAAAACATGAAAACGGCTATAACTATGCAACCATCAGTCCGATCGACTTGAAATTTGACATGCAGTGTCTTGGTCCAAGGGGACATGATGGTATATGAGGACATGAGGACATATGAGGCATATCTCAAAAAACATGGCCACCATCGGCCAATGAAATTTGAGTACCTATTAGACAAGGTTAACGGTGGCCAATCAGAACCAAACTCGGTGGGCATGTTCATCTCATGGTCCTAGAGGTCTGTAAGGATTTTGAAATAAATCGGCCACTAGATGGCGCTAATGAGTTTTACGCCTCAGTAATCATGTGTTGTTTCACAAATCAACACAATATGCATACCATTTGATAGATCTCCTCATGCTGAACAATTTTGCCTCAAGAACCAAAGCTGTCAATCAAACCGTTCATTAATTATTTGCGAACATTTGAAAAACCTACTTTTATGAATTAGTCCTAGACTTTTCACCCGACTGGAATAAAACCAATGCAGGACAATTCTCTGGAGTCTCTAGATCAATAATTATCAAAAAAAGTTGAACTTTACCCTTTGGGTCGCTATAACAGGGTCATTTAGAAAATGGCCATGGCTAAATATACCCAAAAGCCTATAAAACCTAAATAAAAACTAAAGGTGAGCACATGCAGCATATGACTCTAAAGAAGCAGGCCAATTTTTATGGAGAGCGGACTATAGGTGATGCTATAATTATGAAAACTTAAAAAAAAAACGTGTATTTAATGGTTTTAGATGAAAATGTCTATAACTTTGGATGTGGTTGACTTATTTTCATGTCGTTAGACTCCTGAATCCTTGCCGAGTCCAACGATACCAGACATGTCAGGTTTTGGCTTATGGTTTGTGCAACGTTGTGATTTAGCGCTTAAAAAACTTTTGCGAATATCTTCGAAACTGTTTGTCCAATAGAGACGAAACCACCGTAGAAACCACAAAACAAAAAAGTTGGTTTACTATATGTCACAGCCCAAATGGCACACATATGTATGGACACACTCTGAGGACACCCCCCAAAAATGGTGGAGATCAGGCAATAGATGGTGCTATAACTGTCAAAAACAAAACACAAAAAAAACATTAAAAACCATGTTTTTCCTCACTGAATTGCCTAAAACTGTCATTTGGTGCCACCAGATGGCAGTAGAAGGCCACTAATATAGTTCAAGGTTATATTAGTTAACTATATAAATCCTTATAATAACATTACATTTACATTGTGACCTGAAAATGATGATTTTTAAAGAGGAAACCTGGAATAAGCATTTTCTAACCTATAATTGATTTCAAATATCCATATCTGCAACAAAGTGTTTGTGTAAGCACATTTAATTAATGGAGTTAACATGGAAAATGTGCTGAAAACCATGAACAGAGACTTTTAAAATGAACGTGAGCCAATGACTGGTCCTCTGCTGCCCTCTGCTGGTCAAAATAGTAATTTTGTCATACTACTCACTAATATTGTTCTATAATTCATATTTAGACATTATAAAATCACTATTATAACATTTACCAGCACATTTTGTCAAAATTCTTCACTTAATATCTATTGAAGAATTAGTATTGACAATTGTATCACATTATGACATTATGGGGAATGTGAAACCTGAAGGATACTTGCAGTAAACATCTTGTCACCCATGATATATATATATGATATATAATTTATTTAAAATATCTAGATGTAAAACACAAGTGTGTGTGTGTGTGTGTGTGCGTGTGCGTGTGCGTGCGGCTAATAACTACTCAAGAAATGCTCAGACCTTTTATCAAGTAAGCACATATGACATTACATGACATTGGGCAATAGTTTTGCTTTTAAATTTATATGTAGGCAGTGTAAAATCACTAAAATAACATTTCAAATTATATGTTGTCAATGTTTATAAATCCCATAGACTGACATTGGCTGTAATACTAATGATGTCCAATAGAGGGAGACACAGGATAAGAAATCTTTCATGCATATTCCTCCTTTTTTTTTTTTTTTTTTTTTTTTTTTTTTTTTTAAATCGGTTGAAACTTTATATGAATACATGCTTCAAGTGCTTTACACAAATAAGGATTGTTTATACCATCTAAATACTGGAAATTGTTCGGGGGAATGCATCGATTATACAGGTAAATTAATCTCTGTTGTCAGAAAGACTGTCATAGGAACCTAAATTGTTTTCCATACCTTCTCATTTCAGAAGACTTGAATGCGTTTATGTATCGACATAAGTCCACATATGTGTCTGTTCATCTGGTATATATTGTTGATGCTCATTGTTTGCTTTGGCGAGTTCTGAAATGTAATCGTGGTCGTAATTTGCAGCTAGAAATGCGCTAATTAGCATTAGCCATGGAAGTATTAATCTAGGCCAGGTGTTTGTGTTTTATGTTCGTTTCGTTGCATTACTGTATCATTGCACTTTGCATTGACTGTAATAATATGTTAAGACACAGACCTGACAGTCTAATCTGTGTTTACTGTGCATATGTTATTGATATTATTATTATTATTATTGCAAGTCATGTTGTTGCAACTCATATCTTCATAGAATATAGTTTGTAATTTTATTTCTTTATTTGTTCTTTTAGATTATTACTACAGATATTATCACCACAGATAACTATAGTGCAAATGGAGGGGGAATATATATATATATATATATATATATATATATATATATATATATATATATATATATATATATATATTACGCATAAGTGGTTGACTTATTTTCACGGAAATCACATGCTTAGACTACTGAAACCTTGCTGAATCAAATGATACTAGACTTGTCAGATTTCGGCTTATGGTCTGTGCAACGTTGTGATTCGGCGCTTAAAAAACTTTCGCGAATATTTTAGAAACCGTTAGTCCGATCGAGACGAAACCAGCATAGAAAACATGGAACCTAAGTTGATTAACTACATATGAAAGCCCAAATGCCAAAATTTTGATAGGAAGTGGCAAAAAAATCCAATCAACATGTTCTTGGGTTATATTTTATGCTCTCATCTATATAAGTATCTATAACTTCAAAACGAAATGAGAGATTTTCACCAAAATAATTTTTACACGCATATTTATGGGCACACTCTGAGGACACCCCCAAAAAAAGTTGTGTAGGTCGGGCAATAGGTGGCGCTATAACTGTCAAAACCTTTAAAAACCTTATTTTTCCTCACTAAATTGCCTCTATTGCCTGTAAACGGTCTTCTCCATCTATGATCTAAGTGTTTACATGCTTGCTAAATAAAATACAATACCTTCAGCTTAAATTAGGGGTTCAAGCACGAAGTGCTGAAACCCTATTGTAATTGTTAGGATTTTTATTATTATTATTCTTCTGCCGTAAAACTGATCGTGCAGACCAAACCGTAAGGCCTAGAGGCTTGAAACCTGGCCAGATGGTAGGTCTCAATTTGGGGAGAACCTGACAAGGTATGACCCCGATTGGCCAATAGGGGGCGCTACAGCAAGCAACAACGCGAAACCGTTTGACATAGACTCAAGCGTCTTATATCATTTGAATCCTTGGCTCAAGACGAACAAAACATATATCTCTGATTTCATTTCCGGTATGCAAATTTTTCCGCTATTTTGAATTTGCTGAAAAATCTCCTTTTTCCAACTCCTCATAGGCCGTTTGTCCGATTCACTCGAAACTTGATATACATCATCTAGAGACCTTCCCGGCAAAAAATTATCAAAAGAATTTCAATCGGTGATTCACTCTTGTGACGGGACGCCAAAACGTTCGAAGTAGGCAGGGCCACTTTCACTTAAATGGTTATAACTCTTGAACGAAATAAGATACTTTCACCAAATTTGTCATACTCATGTACGAGTTCATTCTGTGGTCATACAAAAACAAAATGCAGAGTATTACGACTTGGTGGCGCTATAATACGAAAAAACATAAAAACTGCTATAACTATGCAACTGTTAGTCCAAATGACTTGAATGGCATGCACTGTCTTTGTCCGAGTTGCCTTGATGTATCATGACATTCGTGTATCTCGAAAAACATGGCTGCCATCGGCCTATTAAATTTGAGCACCTCTTAGACTAGGTTAACGGAGGCGATCAGGACAAAACTCAGTGGGCCTTTCTGACTCGTGGCCCTAGAGGTCTGTGCGAAGTTTGAAAGAAAACAGCCACTGTGTGGCACAATCGTGATATATATCACGCAACGTATCACACATTCACATAATATTCATATATGCTGAATCTCCTCATCCTGAACAACTTTGCCTCAAGAACCACTGCTGTCAATCAAATTGTTCGTTAAACATTTGCGATTATTTGAAAAATCTACTTTTTCGAACTCCTCATAGGCCATTTGTGCAATCTGTTCAAAACTTGACATGCATCATCTAGAAACACTCATGGCAAAAAGTTATTAAAAGAATTTCGATTGGTGATTCAGGTTCACAACAGAACGCCAAAATGTTTGAAGTAACAGTTGCCTTTTACTGAAATGGTTATATCTCTTGATTGCAACGAGATATTTTTACCAAACATGGTACATGTGTGTATAAACTCAGTCCGAGGTCACAGTAAAAAAAATTGCAGCGTTTGGCCACTTGGTGGCACTGTAATAGTAAAAAAAACATGAAAACCACTACATCTACACAACAGTCTGATTGACTTGAAAATTGGCATTCACTGTCCTTGCCAAGTTGCCACGATGGAAAAGCGATTGTCCACTTGGTGGCGTTATAACAGGAAAAAAACATGAAAATGGCTACTAACTACGCTATCGTTAATCCGATTGACTTGAAAATTGGCATGCAGTGTCTTGGCCGAAGCTGCCATGAATGTCTATGAGGACCTTCGCATCTCTCAAAAAACCTGGCTGCCATTGGCCTAAGAAGTTTGAAAACTTGTTTGACCAGGTTAACGGAGGCCGATCATGTTTATAAATCCTATAGACTGACATTGGCTGTAATACTAATGATGTCCAATAGAGGGAGCCACAGGATAAGAAATCCTTCATGTGTATTCCCCCTTTTTTTTTTTTCTTTTTTTTTTTTTTTTACATCGGTTAAAATGTTATATGAATACATGCTTCAAGTGTTTTACACAAATAAGGATTGTTCATAACATCTAAATACTAAATATTGTTCGGGGAATGCACATTTAAACAGTTCATTATACAGGTAAGTTAATCTCTGTTGTCAGAAAGACTGTCATAGGAACCAAAGTTGTTTTCCATACCTTCTCATTTCAGCGTTGTAAACAGGAAAACAGAATGCGTTTGTATCAATGTAAGTCCACATATGTGTCTATATTCATCTGGTATATATTGTTGATGCTCATTGTTTATTTTGGCAAGTTCTGAAAATGTAATAGGTTTCGTAATTTGCAGCTAGAAATGCGCTAATTAGCATTAGCCACAGAAGTATTATTTGGGCCAGGTGTGTGTGTGTGTGTGTGTGTGTGTTTTATGTTCGTTTCATTGCATTACTGTATCATTGCACTTTGCATTGACTATAATGATATGTTTAAACATAGACCTGACAGTCTAATCTGTGTGTATTGTGCATATGCTATTGATATTATTATTATTGCAACTTCATAGAATATAGTTTGTCATTTTATTTCTATTTGTTCTTTTAGATCATTACTACAGATACTATAACAGAAAACTATAGTACAAATGAAAATATATATATATTTTTGCACATATGTGCTTAAAGGCCTTAAATGCTTGAACCCCGGTAAATTCTGCTTGCAGCTTTAATTATTATTATTTTTCTTCTGTCGTAAAACTGATCGTGCAGCCCAAACCATAAGGCCTAGAGACTTGAAACTTTGTCAGATGATAGTACAAAAATCGCAGAGAGGTTGACAAAGTATGACCCAAATCAGCCAATAGGTGGCGCTACAGTGATCAAAAGCGCAAAATGGCTCATAACTCCTAAACCGTTTGTCCTAAACTCAAGCTGAGTCCTTGATGAAAGAAACGTAGATCTCCGATTTCATTTCCGGTATGCAAATTTTTCCACCATTTTGAATTTTGTCAAAAACCTACTTTTGCAAACTAGTCCTAGGTTTTTCGCCCGATCGGAACCAAACCAGTGCAGGAATATTCTCTGGAGTCTGAGTATCAATAATTATCAAACAAAAGTTTAAATTTTGATTCACGGTCGCAAGGGTCGTAAAAATCTCTGTAATGGGAGGAGCCACTTTTACTAAAATGGCTATAACTCGAGAACGAAATGAGAGATTGGCACTAAACTCTGTACACATGTATAGGGGCTCATTCTTTGGTCAGGATAAAAAAAATTGAAAACAGCTGTAACTATGCAACCAGATCGGCCATCTTGGCCGTCAGCCATTTTGAATTTTGTGCTAAAATGCTGTATTTTATGAACGCATTAGTGCATCATTATGAAACTCGGTATGGGTCTTTGGCACCATGCCCTGATAGTACACAAAAGGTTTCGGCACAGCGCTACCTTGTGGTCAAAAGTTATAAGAAAATTTACAAAAATGCTAATAACTTTTGACTACATTATAACCTATTGTAATAAAAATGGTCTCCTTGGGTACATTCCTTGGGTCATTCTGAGAACATCGATATCAAATCTGCCATAGTCGGCTGAACGTCCTGTCCGCCATATTGTTTTTATTTAAAAACATACTTTTTCTAACTCCTCCTAGACCGTTGCTACGATTTTCACAAAAATCAAACCGTATCATCTTCAGACCATGCCGACAAAAAGATATGGATTTCAAGTCGATACGTCAAATCGTTTTCGTATACCGGAGCAACAAATTTGAGGCATGATGCAAAACTGACTCTTGAAGCTGTATCTCTGCAATGCGTTGGCACATTGACACCAAACTTTGCATGAGTCACTGTCACCTTACTTTGACCATACCACAACAATTTGGTCACAGCTTTGGTTGAAAGTGATGAATCATTTAAATCATTATTATTAAAGTCAATATGTCTTTAATTGCTCAATGTTGCAGTAAGTCTGATGTTCCCAGCTGTGGTGGCTTGTTGTGCCTTCTTTGTGCTTGGCCCCGATAATTGCTGTTTGCAGCTATATTTTTAATGGTGCTTGCCACAGGCAAAGCATCATTATTGTTCTCTTGCATACTTATTATTATTCTGCTTCTTCTTCTGGACAAAACTTCAGCGCGCTACTTCTCCTACAGCGTTTGTCCTAGACTCATGAATGAGGTGTCAAATCGACCGGCTCATTGAGGAGAGGTGTGCTATTTTCTAAGCAATCAGACCTACGATGTTCGCACAGCGGACGAAAAAGCGGCCAAAAAAAGTCCCGTTGACCTACCTTGAAAAATTAAAATTCACGAACATTCCGTAACTCTCAACTGTCACTTTCTCACTCACGCACACAAGCAGGGCCTGAGGAACCCTTTCTTTCTCACTGTCTCTCACTCATTTCACATCTTATCAAGCAGCCAATAAGTAATGACCTAAATTCTTCATCATAGCCACACCCTAGCAACCACTTAGAGCACCCTAGCAACCACCTCATAGACTTAACATTGAAAATATGAGAGGGATAAAATGAATCAGAGCATCATAGAGACATGTGGGTTTGGCTCTTTTGATTTGAGCAGACATGCAGTCTATTAGTTTAAGCCTGCTAATTGTCTAGCCATGTCCTAGCAACCATTTAGAGCACCCTAGCAACCCAAACCTAAAGAAGGATATCTTCAAATCTGAACATCATAGGGTTGGTTTATATCATTCATACTGACGAGCAGCCTTTGGAGTATCCTCACTGGCAGATGCCAAGCCACTCCCTAACAACCAAACAGTGTACCTTAGCAACTGTTTAGCAAGACCTATATCTCTGCATCAGAACATCGTAGAGACATGGCGGTTGGCTCTTTTGACACATGCTAGCAAACAGGACTTCCAACATGCTACACATGCTAGCAGTGATTAGCTAAGTGTTAAAGTGGGCTAAGAACTCTATAAAAACTCCATAGTAACCATCTGTGACAACTACCAACCACCTAGTCAACCAACATCACAGCAACCACCCAGGTAACCATAGCAACCACCCAGAACACCCTAGCAACCACCCCAAGTACCTTAGCAACTGCCTAGCAACCACCCAGGTTACCATAGCAACCGCCTAGCAACCACCCACAACACCCTAGCAACCCCCTAGCAACACCACCCCAAGTACCTTAGCAACTGCCTAGCAACCACCCAGGTTACTATAGCAATTGCCTAGAAACACCCTAGCAACCGAGTGCCAAGTTTTGCCACTGCAAGCATCATTATTGTTCTCTTGCATACTTATTATTATTCTTCCACACAAAATTGCTACTCCTCCAGCAGCGTTTGTCATAGACCCGTGAATGAGTTGTCAAATCAACCGGCTCATTGAGGAGAGTTGTGCTATGACTTTTCTAAGCAATTAGACCTACGATGTTCGCACAATGGATGAAAAAGCGGTTTAAAAAATCCCCATTGACTTTCAGTGGCGGAATGTTCAGAAATTTGAATTTCAACTGTCACTTTCTCACACACACATGCAGGGCCTTAGAACCCTTTCTTTCTCTCACTCTCATCTCTCACTTATTTGACTCTTCTTATCAAGCAGCCAAGAAGTAATGACCAATAAAACTTCATAGCCACACCCTAGCAACCAGTTACAGCAGCCTAGCAACCACCCCATAGACTTCCACTGAAAAATAGATGAGATGGATATAAATGAATCAGAACATCATAGAGACATGTGAGTTTGGCTCTTTTGATTTGGGCAGACATGCAGTCTATTAGTTTAAGCACCCTAGCAGCCCAAACCCAAAGAAGTATATCTTCAAATCTGAACATCTTTGGGTTGGTTTATATCATTCATACTGGCAAGCAGCCTTTGGAGTATCATCATTGGCAGCTGCCAAGTCACTCTCTAGCAACCAAACAGAGTACCCTAGCAACCGTTTATTAAGTACTGTATCTCTGCATCAGAACATTGTAGAGACATGGGGGTTGGCTCTTTTGACTCAAGCTAACAAACTGGACTTTCAACACATGTTAGCAGTGAATAGCTACATGCTAATAGTGATTAGCTAAGTGTTAAATCAAGCTAAAAAAAAACATGCTAAGAACTTTATAAAAAAAACTCCATAGTAACCATCTGTGAGAACGTCTCAGGTTACGAACGTAACCAGGGTTCCCTGAGAACAGGGAACGAGACTCTGCGTTTGCAACGCTATGGGGAAACGTCACGTGACTCGGTGTTCGAAAGCCAACTATCCAATAACTCCAAATCCTATTGGCCGGCGACAGCCTATGACGTCATACAGGCGCAACCCGGAAGTATAAAAGGGGCGCCTGGGGAAGCAGTCATTATCCATCGTCTTGAGGGACTGTTCAGCAGGCAGCCCGATGTATGGCAAGGAAACGCAGAGTCTCGTTCCCTGTTCTCAGGGAACCCTGGTTACATTCGTAACCTGAGACGTTCCCTTTCGAAAGGGAACTTCTACTCTGCGTTTGCAACGCTATGGGGAACGATATACCCACGCCGCCATGCTTGAGGAGAATGCCTGCCAAGAAAAATGGCTGAGACAAAGGCTCCAGAGCAGTAGAAACTGCTTGGCAACTCTCCCTCGGGTCACACCAGGCTGTCAGTGACAGCATTCCCTTCGGCCAACAGCCCAAGCTAAATTCCATGAAGGACCTCCTCAAAGGCCCTACAGAAGGTGCTAAAGCGTCTGGAACCCACTTTTCCATAAGAAACAGTGGTCCCTTCAAGGGAATGTGGCCAGGGAACCGAAGGGAACCCCGGCCAGCCACTAGAGGGGAACGAAGTCACCCTCAATGCCACCAGGGAGGCCGACCTTGTCTGACCTGAGACAAACTCAGTCTGGGCCAACCCTGTCTGAATACAGAGCCTCCTAACACGCATTCTTCACAGAAGATAGTAAGTAAGAGTGACTGTAAAGGGGCAGGAACAAACTCAAACCCACGCGTAGAGACGGGCATCCTGGAGAGCAGAACTCAGCTAAGTGCTATGAACCCTCGTATTGAGGGGAGTATAATCCACTCATCCTAGGATCTACCCAGTGCTTAATTAACGCACTGAGGAGGCCGTGCGCTACAGAACCCTGATCCAGGGAAGCACAAACCAGCCTGATGCTGGATCCTTAAGAGGAGGCCTGATCTAGGCCTACCACCATGACCAGCTTAGGGAGCTAAGCACTATTACAAACATAACCCTAAAAGGGAAGTACGAAACTCACCTAACAGGTAGATCATGCGATGGGCACATACTCATGGAGGCCGAAAGAGGCCTACAGCATGATAGAGTTAAGTGAATAACAGAAGTCAAACAGAAAGTGGCCCGGCTTTCTTTCCGGGGTAGAAAGATGACTTCAATGGCAGCCTAAGAGGCTGCAGAGTGCCCACGTGACAATCCACCCAACACGATCCACCGAGCAGTGTACTCAGTAAAAACACCTTTTACTCTCTAAAGCAAGAGGAGTACAGCGTACGCCAGCACGTATTAAGGAAGGCCTGGAGGGGCCTATAACCTCAACAGACACGTGGCATCAGCTCGTGGCAGTGTTTAAGCCCAAAGGACGATAAACAACCAGACAAAAGGAGGTTGGTTTATCACTTAGGCCTCTGGCCAACAGAAGTGTATAAAGATAAATCTCAAAGAGAAATACACGCAAACATACTCCAGTGTGTTAAAACTAGGCGGCCCGTAGGCCTAGCAACCTCTAATACACACGGCGTAGTCTTGTGGCCGTTTCTAGGAGCACAAAAGATCCACCCTAGGCGCTAGGTGGCCCTTAGCTCAACTAGAATAGGACTCAGGGAGGCAGATCTAGGTAAAAAACAACCTTCAGTAAGGTTTTGCTGCCAAACCAACCTGAGGGGCTAGCCACTCGAAATACTCGGTAAAAAGCACCTTGTCACCCTCACAGCGAGAGGAGTATATAACTGAACTCCACATATTACACCGGAGGCCGCAGTAGGCCTGCCTTAGTAGCGTCACACGTGGCATCAGCAAGTGGCTACCATAACCATAACCATACCACCCAGAGGCCATGTATTAACAGTGTCATGATTAACACATGAAAAACACTGCCAAACACAGAGAACAGGCCTGTTAGGGCCTATCCGTCAGTGATGGGGTGTGGCCGACGGTGGCATGGTTTCCCAGGCATCCTGCCAACCAGTCGACTAGAAAAAGGAGGCCTAAAGGGGCCTCCATTCAAGTAACAGGTGGCGATCAGCCTACTCACAGGTTAAAACACAAATTGTGCCAAACGTAAACTAAAAAGGAGGCCTGAAGGGGCCTGCCAATTCAATAACATGTGGCTACAGCTCGTGATTTAAAGTGCTGCCAAACCAACCTGAGGGACTAGCCACTCGAAATACTCGGTAAAAAGCACCTTGTCACCCTCACAGCGAGAGGAGTATATAACTGAACTCCACATATTACACCGGAGGCCGAAGTAGGCCTGCCTTAGTAAACACGTGGCATCAGCAAGTGGCTACCATACCACCCAGAGGCCATGTATTAACAGTGTCATGATTAACACATGAACAACACTGCCAAACACCGAGAACAGGCCTGTTAGGGCCTATCCGTCAGTGATGGGGTGTGGCCGACGGTGGCATGGTTTCCCAGGCATCCTGCCAACAAGTCGACTAGAAAAAGGAGGCCTAAAGGGGCCTCCATTCCAGTAACAGGTGGCGATCAGCCTACTCACAGGTTAAAACACAAATTGTGCCAAACGTAAACTAAAAAGGAGGCCTGAAGGGGCCTGCCAATTCAATAACACGTGGCTACAGCTCGTGAATTAAAGTGAACCAAGCTACAGGGAACCAGCTGTAACCCAAAAAGCTATGGGAAGCTAACTGCAACCTGCGCTAGGCTACACATTCCAACAGGCAATGTACCCTAAATACACATTTTGACTAAAGGGAACCAAACAAAGCCAACATGGTCTAAGGAAGGCTAATATAAGCCTACTACCTCAGACAGACACGCGGCATGGCCTGTGGCAGCGTAAACCTGTGAAAATATGTGAGCACATTATGATCAGTTAAACAGTATAGTAGAACAACCGCTAACTAGAAGGAGGCCGAATATCATAAGGCCTACAATCCGAGTTATAAGCAGTATAACCGTTAACCAGACCACTAAAAAAGGGAGCTAATAGATACCAGTTTTCTTCAACAAAGTGGCACTAACTACCCTGAATATGCAATCCAACAGGTGATGCACCCAGTGACAAAGACCTCAGACTGGAGAGTACAAGTCACCAAATACTCAAAACAGAGGCCTACTTTCACATAAAAGTATAACACTTCTCTCAAACTCGTCAGCGAGCTCCATCTGCGAGCCCCATGAGTGCAGCCGCCGCTCTGCCTCAGCACGAGCAGGGCCGGACCAACCAGGCGCAGATGTTGACGCCTCATCCCTCGAGGAGAGGGCCAGACGAGAACGGAGCGTTCTCATAGGAAGACGCTCACAATTCACACAGACAGCGCCCTCAAGCACCATCCGTGCGTGTTCTTCTCCCAAACAATAGACGCATAGGGTGTGCGAACCCTCCGTTAAAAACCTCGGGCATGGATCCACACACTTCCTGAAATGTTTCTCTTTGCCCTCAGACATAACAGAGACATACTCTATGAAGAGTATATTCGATAATGGCAGTTTCGACACAAACAGTCCCGAAAGACGATGAGATAATGACTGCTTCCCCAGGCGCCCCTTTTATACTTCCGGGTCGCGCCTGTATGACGTCATAGGCTGTCGCCGGCCAATAGGATTTGGAGTTATTGGATAGTTGGCTTTCGAACACCGAGTCACGTGACGTTTCCCCATAGCGTTGCAAACGCAGAGTAGAAGTTGCCTTTCGAAAGGGAACTACCAACCGCATAGCAACACCCTATCATCCACCCAGGTTACCATAGCAACCGCCTAGTAAAACCTTAGCAACCACCCCAAGTACCTTAGCAACTGCCTAGCAACCACCCAGGTTACCATAGCAACACCTTAGTAATCACCCCAAGTAGCTTAGCAACACCCTAGCAACCGCCTAGCAACCACCAAGAACACCTTAGCAATTTCCTAGAAACACCCTAGCAACCAAGTGCCGATTTTGCCACTGCAAGCACCATTCACATTTTCTTCAGGAAATGTACCTCCTTCTCCTTCTTCACGTAACTTGTCCCGCAGGTTTTGTCATAGACCCATGAATGAGCTGTCAAATCGATTGGCTCATTAAGGAGAGGTGTGCTATGACTTTTATAAGCGATCAGAACAACAATGTTTGCACAGCGGCCAAAAAAGTCCCATTGACTTTCAGTGGAGGAATGTTCAGAAATTTGAATCTCAACTGTCACTTTCTCACGCCTTAGAACCCTTTTGCTCTCTCTCTCTCTCTCTCTCTCTCTCTCTCTCACTCACATCTCCCACTATTGATCACAGTGTCCTAGAGACAAGAGGGCGGGCTCATTTCACTCAGGCAACCAATCAGTCTCTCAGGATCAATGTGAAGCTATCAAGCCATGCGTTAGCAACCATTTAGACCACCTAGCAACAGGATCCATAGACTTGCATTCAAACAGATCAAAGATATTCCTTTGGATAGAAGTGTCACAGAAACATGAGGGTGGGATCGTTTGACTCGGGGCAGCAAACAGCCAATAACGAATCACCTTCAACACTTCCTAGCCACACCCTAGCAACCCAAACCCAAAGAGGGTTATCTCCAAATCTGAATGTCAGAGAGGCATGGGGGATGTTTTATATCATTCATACTGGCAATCAGTCTTTGCAGTATCATCACTGGCAGCTGCCAAGCCACACCCTAACAACCAAACAGAATACCCTAGCAACCGTTTAATAAGACCTATATCTCTGTATCAGAGCATCGTAGAGACATGGGGGTTGGCTCTTTTGACTCATGCTAGCAAACTGGACTTCCAACATCCTACACATGCTAGCAGTGAATAGCTACATGTTAATAATGATTAGCTAAGTATTAAATCATGTTAAGAACTCTATAAAAACTCCATAGTAACCATCTGTGACAACTACCCACCACCTAGTAACAACATAGCAACCACCCAGGTCACCATAGCAACTGCCTTAGCAACCACCCAGAACACCCTAGCAACACCTTGCCAACCACCCCAAGTACCTTAGCAACTGCCTAGCAACACCCTAGCAACCACCTAGGTTACCATAACAATGTTTAACAACCTCTCAGAACACCATAGCAACCGCCTAGCAACACCTTAGCAACCACCCCAAGTACCTTAGCAACACTCTAGCAACCACCCAGGTTACCATAGCAACCACCTAGCAACTGCACAGAACACCCTAGCAACCACCTAGCAATACCTTAGCAACCACACCAAGTACCTTAACAACTGCCTAGCAACCACCCATGTTACTATAGCAACCACATAGCAACACCTTAGTAACCACCCCAAGTACCTTAGCTACTGCCTAGCAACACCCTAGCAGCTGCCTAGCAACTCCCTAGCAACCACTCAGAACACCCTAGCAACCGAGTGCTGAATTTTGCCACTGCAAGCACCATTCACATTTTCTTCAGGAAATGTACAGTCTAGTTATTAGGGCCAAAGCCCTGTAAAAGGCTGAAGGCCCTATTGTTTTCTTTAGGATTATTATTAAAGCCCTGTAAAGGGCTGAAGGCCCTATTGTTTTCTTTAGGATTATTATTTGGGCCCAAGCCAGGGCCCTCTTGATCCCCTAAGGATTATTATTATTTTTATTATTATTTATTAGGGCCAAAGCTCTGTAAAGGGCTGAAGCCCTATTGTTTTCTTTAGGATTATTAGGGCCAAAGCCACTAATGGCACAAGGCCCTCTTGATCCCCTAAGGATTATTATTAGGGCCCAAGCCACTAATGGCACAAGGCCCTCCTGATCCTCTAAGGATTATTAAGGCCCAAGCCACTGATGGCGCAGGGCCCTCTCGATCCCCAAAGGATTATTATTATTAGGGCCCAAGCCACTAAAGCAAAGGGCCCTATTGTTTCTCTAAGGATTATTATTAGGGCCCTCTTGATCCCCTAAGGATTATTAGGGCCAAAGCCCTGTAAAGGGCTGAAGCCCTAGTGTTTTTCTAAGGATTATTATTTTTTTATTTTTTTTCGTCATCCGGGGCTTTTTGGGGGCCTTAACATGCCGCGGGTTCCGATGTATGTGCAAAGTTTCATGAGTTTTCGAGCATGGTAAGGGCCCCAAAAGTGCCCGAATAGTCAAAAAAAAAAAATAATAATAATAATAATCCTTAGAAAAACAATAGGCCCCTGCACCATCAGTGGCTTGGGCCCTAATTAGGCAGATAACTGCTCTTTGGGTAAAATAATTAAAAGAATATTCAAATGTCATATATAGAATAAGCACTAGAGGGCAGCAAATATCTTTTTAAGCAGGGTTGAGAAGACAACTACGTTTTTTTATTATTTTTAAAAGGCTTTAGTTAGTATTATATTTGAATGTATATATTTAGAGATGATCAAAGACTAATTTCTGTTACAGTATATATTTTATTCTCATTGGTGTGTGTGTGTGTCTCTCTCTCTCTCTCTCTGTGTGTGTGTGTGTGTGTGTGTGTGTGTGTGTGCGTTTTAGAGTCTTGCAGGTTTAACCCTTTCACTTCTTTTGACTGCATTATAGGATAGGAAATCTCTTAGGCCTTCTCTTCTATAAATTTGATTAAATTTTGAACAAAATAAATGCATAGAACTAGTTCATTTATAGTGCACTGACTATATAGTTTTATATAATTGGTTTAATAATTTTGTTAATAGTAACGTAAAAAACCTTAAGATAAATTCATCTGGATGTATAACTGCTAATGTTAACTTTTAGTTAGTATTATTGAATGTATATATTAAGAGATTATCGAAGACTAATTTCTGTCACAGTATAAATTGTAATCTTATTGTTTAAAATGATACTGAATCATCTCCAGCTGGTTCTTAAATCGCCACCGGGGCGGCGGTGCCACCGGGCTTAGGCCCGCCATCGCTGCTTGCAGCTATATTTATTTTATTTTATTTTATTTTTTTTTTTTTTTTATGTTTTGGGCACTTTTGGGGCCCTTAACATGTTCGAAAACTCTTGAAACTTTGCACACACATCAGAATCGTCGGCCACCAGGGCCAGGCAGAAGCTGGTACCCGGGAGTGGCAGGGGGGCTCGACAGCGCCCCCTTGAACGGGGGCCGAAAACTTGGTCCACATATCAAACACGCTTGCATGTATTAGTGTGAAACTCGGTACACATATAGACCACATCGGGCAGAACAATTTTCGTGCTCTAAGATATATGCCAGCATGAGACGCTTAGCATGCTTCAACTTGCATGAAACGTGATACAAACGTCAGAGATGTCAACCAGTAGACATGGGCAAAACCGCAGAAACAGGCGGGGAGGAGGGCCTTTATAGTGCCATCTTTTGACAAAAGTGGGGGGTTACTTTAAACTACAGTCACCAAACTTGGTACACATATTGGACTCATTAAGCCGGACAACTTTCTAATTTACAGTCATTAGCTCCGACCAACAGGAAGTCAGATATTTTGGTTTGAATGTGGATTGATTTTTTTTTTCTCTCTCTGTCTCTGTCTCTCTCTCTCTGTCTCTTTCTCTGTGTGTGTGATCATATGGGCACCAACTGCTGCAGTAAATGTGGTGTATTCAAATGACTTTGACATAGTCCTTTTATGTTTAACCATTTTAAATGCCTATTGCCCGCCGTGCGCAGTTGCCCTGAAGCCACCGGGGTGGCGGTGCCACTGTGCTTGGGCCCGCCATCGCTGCTTGCAGCTATATTTAGGGCCCGAGCACCGATGGTGTGAGGACCCTATTGGAATTGCTCAGTTTTTTTCGCCATGAAACAGGAAGTTGTTGTAACTCAGGCATACAATGTCCGATCTGCCCCAAACGTCACATGTTTTATTAGAGTCTTGGCCAGATCAACATCATATTTTGGGCAGTCTAATCTTAAGGGCTTAGCGATGTTAATTTACAATTACAACATGGCAATATTCAGTTATAGTCAAAGCACCACCTGCTGGCAGCAGGAAGTGTGGCACGTCAAAATGACTTATTGTCATTTTGCCATATTTTTCCTATATTTACATGCTTAAATGCATGGCGTCCACTGGTCACTATTTTCCTAAGGCCTCCGGGTGGCGGTGGCCCCGGGTGCGAGGGCCCTTCCATCGCTGCTTGCAGCTTTAATTTTGATATTCATTTCACCATGTTTTCTCATTTCCTGTGTTTGGTTCCTGTTTCCTTGGTTGCAGTGATTTCTGAACATGGCCTGATTTGTTTCTACAGTAACTGATTATGTTAACCTGTGCTCTGTTTAGTTCATGTAGTCCTCATGTGTATTTATTGTCCTCAGTTTCAGGGTTTTTTCTGTTTTCGTCTTTACAGTGGTGGAGCTTCCTAGTGTTTCCTGTTTTTTAAAAGTTTTTGTTTTGGATTATTAAAATAAACCACTTTTTAAAAAAAAAAAAATAGATCCACACTGGAAATAAGTTCCCTTTTCGATACTTCACTTGTACTGCATCACTTGTTTTCTCAGATTACTGAAGCCCTTTTTTTTTTTTTTTTTTTTTTTAATCACGCAGTGAAACTGCACAGCCATTGGTTTGTGCAGTTAGAGTAAAAAGAACAATGATGAGGCAGCGGAGCTGCTCGAGCCTATGGCGATGAAGCCTGCCAGAGCCCGCCAAAATGGGCGGGGTCATCTGGCTATATAAGCGGGCATTCCAGCATAGGATCTCAGATTTATTCTCCTTCAACATCGATCTTCTTCTCTTCGCTGCACTATGAGACTCAAAGCCTTCTCGCTGTTGACATGCTTTGCAGCGGATCAAGCTGACTCAGCGCCTGCTCTGCTTCAGTTAATCGCCTCTCTGGAGACAAGCTTAATCAGCACTACGCTCTGCAAGCAAGATGGCGAGCCTCTGAGCACGTCATTTGCCGGCTCTGCCCTTGCAAGCCACGTTCATTAAGGACAAGCGCTCTCACTACGAGAGCGCAAGCTCAATGCTGACAGTGCTCAGCTGAATATGAAGTGTCCTCCCCTGACTAAGGTGAGACTCATGGAATATATTCACTTTAAAAGAACATTTTCACCGGTGTTTGTTCCAAAATGCCGAACCTCTGAGCACGTCGCTTGCCGTCTCTGCCCCTACAAGCCGCCGCATTCTTTGAAGACGAGCGCTCTCACTACGAGAGCAAGCTCCGTGCTGACAGCTCTCAGCTGAATATGACATGACGTTCTCCCCCTGACTCAGGTGAGACTCATGGAATATATTCACTCTGAAAGAGCATATTTTCACCTGCGTTTTGTTCCAAAATGCTGAACCTCTGAGTTCACTTGCCGGCTCCGCCCCCGCAAGCGGATTTCATTGAAGCGCTTTCACTAGAAGAGCGCGGGAGCGAGCTCAACGCTGACAGTGCTCAGCTAATTACAGCTCAACTGAATATGACTACATTCTCCCCTATGACTCAGGTGAGACTAATGGAATATATTCCCTCTGAAAGAGCATATGTCACTGGCGTTTGTTGTAAAATACCAAACCTCTGAGCCCGTTGCTTGCCAGCTTCGCCCCCACAAGCCGCATTCATTGAGGATAAGTGCTCTCACTACGAAAGTGCGAATCTCGCCTCACTGTGTTCACAGACTGCTTTCTCTAGAAAGCAGCTCCTTCTCTTGTTTTCCACTGTTCTCTTTCTCTCAAGCTGAGATGAAGAAACAAAGGGTCACAGGGCCAAGTGAACAGGACTAAGTGAGCTTTCGCTGGTCTGTACCCCACGTGTCTCACACTTCCTGCAGCAGGGGATTTCCCAATGCTCCACACGCTGTTAGGGCAAGTACCACACTAACAGTGCCCAGCTGAATGCAGCACTGACAGCTCTGACATCACATCCTCCATTATAACTATCAGGTGAGACTCATGGAATATATTTCTTCTAAAATAACATTTTCACTGGTGTTTGTGGTAAAATGCTGAATTTCCGAGCGCGTCACTAGCTGCCCCCGGCCCTGCAAACCACTTCCATTGAAGATGGACGCTCTCACTACGAGAGCCAGAGTCTCGCCTCACTGTGTTCACAGAGCGCTTTCTCTGAAACCGGCTCTTCCCCTTGTTCTCCACTGTTCTTTTTTTATCTCTAGCATGAAACAAAGGAACAATGCAATTGCAAGACTGATTGAATGGGACTAGGTGAGCTCACTCCAGTCTATTTCCCGCGTGTCTTATCCTCCCTGCAGCAGGGGAATTCCCCAGCTCTGTGCACGCTGCGAGAGCAAGCAAAGTACTGACAGGGCTCAGCTGAATATGGCGCTAGCAGCTCATGTATGACGTTTTCCCTTATGACTATCAATGGAGACTCATATAACTATTCTCTCTAAAAGAGCAATTTTCACTGGCATTTGGTTTTAACCTTTGAGCGTGTCGCTCACAAATTTCTTTCGCTTACCAAGAACGCCAGGCCCCCTCACGGCGACCTGTCGCTCAAATCATTTCAGCCCCTTGCCACACGGGCTGATCCCATTCCCCAAGTGTCAAAATAGGTTTTCACTCAGTTCACTTAAAGACCCCCGCGTTTCAGCGGAGTGTTTCCCACCTTAGTAGGATGCAAGGACGCTTACGTTCTTTGTTCTGAGGTGATGACTTTGCTAGCAAAAGGAGCCATAGAAATGGTGAAGATTTGCCCAGGGGACTGGTTCTTCTCTCTGGACCTGAAAGATGCCTACTTTCACATCCAGATAGCCATCACACTCTCTGCGCTCCTTCCTTTGGAGGATGACCAGGAGTTGAGTTTAATCTGCCCCGTTAGGACCTTAAGAGTTTACTTTGAGCGTTCCGCCCCATTCAGGCAGTCGGAACAGCTCTTTGTGTGCTTCGGAGGCCACACTAAAGGACTTCTGGTCATGATGCAATCGCGCTAAGTCACTCTTCAATGGGCCTTCAATACCCCATTGGTGTACGAGCCCACTCTACCAGAGGCATGGCTATAGAGTTAATATTGTGCCATAATTAAACAAACAAATCCAGCATTTTGCAAACAAACACGATCTGCTTTGCAAAGGAAAACTCGACTCCCAAACAAACAGAAAGTGATGTGCAAATACAAAGGTCAGTTTGAGCAAAAACGCAGAGGAACAAATATGTATTGTTTTACAAATATAAATAAATGAGCCTACATCATATTTCACAAATACAAACCATCCTACAAATGGCATGTAACCTTTGAACAAATACCAAATCTAGTGGATACAAACGCACACCTGTCTGTTATGATTGTAAAATACTTGCCTTTTTATAGGATCTCTCTGCTTGATTTTCTCACAAATGCAGTTGAGCAACTTCCTCTTCCAAAACAGCAGACGGCATTTTACTATGGGTACAATTTATGCTAGTCTCCCGAGAGAACCCCTGAAATATGTGTTTATAATAATAATAATAATAATAAACTTTATTTTATAGCACCTTTAAAAATTGCATCTCAAAGTGCTTTACAAGAACATACAAATAAAATACAATAGAATAGGGGAAATAAAAGATAGAAACATACATCAAAACACATTTCAAGACATATATATATAGTAATATATAAAACAAAGTTGCCATTTTTAGTTTGCCAAAATAAGTTTACAAGGAGTTTACAGCTGACGAATGAGCGGTGAACAGGTGAGCTGGGCGCTTCTCAGTACCAAGTACGCAAAGTTTGGTAATTCTACATTATCTGCAAAATGCAACAGCTCTGCTCGCTCTGGCTACTCCGGTTATCTCTGTATGTATAACCGCCAGCAACATGTTATACAAAACATGTTAAAAGTTTTAATTTTCATTTTAACATATTAATAATAGCCACACAACGTTTACACTGATTATCTTCACTGCATGTACAGTACCGGTCAAAAGTTTGTAAACATTAAGTCTTTTTTTTTTGTTTGTTTTTTTTAATGTTTTGAAAGTAGTCTCTTAATCTCACCAAGGCTATATTTATTTGATCAAAAATAAAGTAAAAACAGTAATACTGTGAAATATTACTGCAATTTAAAGTAACTGCTTTCTATTGTATATTTCAAAATTTAATTTATTCCTGTGTTCAAAGCTGAATTTTCAGCATCATTACTCCAGGCTTCAGTGTCACATGATCCTTCAGAAATCATCATACTCACCTGTTCACCACTCATTTTCGTCAGCTGAAAACTTCTTGTAAACTTTTTTTCAGGCTAGTGTGTGTGTGTGTGTGTGTGTATATATATATATATATATATATATATATATATATATATATATATATACACAGCCTATATGTCTTGAAATGTTTTGATGTATGTTTATCTTTTATTTCCCCCATTCCATTGTATTTGTATGTTCTTGTAAAGTGCTTTGATGTGCAACTTTTAAAGGTGCTATAAAATAAAGTTAATTATTATTATTATTATTATTATTATAAATGCATGTTTCAAGGCTTCTCTCGGGAGACTAGCGTAAATTGACCCATAGCAAAGCGCCATCAGCTGTTTTGGAAGAGGAAGTTGCTCAGCTGCATTTTTTGAGAAAAACTGCCGGCACACATTTGTTGAGAAAATCAAGCCGAGAGAGCTCATAAAAAGGCAAGTGTCTTACAGTCGTAACAGACAGGTGTGTATTTGTATGCACTAGATTTGGTATTTGTTCAAAGGTTACATACCATTTGTAGGATGGTTTGTATTTATTTGTGAAATATGACAGGCTAATTTATTTATATTTGTAAAACAATACATATATTTGTTTTTCTGAGTTTTCGCTCAAACTGACGTTTTGTATTTGCACATCACTTTCTGTTTGTTTGTGAGTCGAGTTTTCCTTTGCAAAGCACATCATGTTTGTTTGCAAAATGCTGGATTTGTTTGTTTAATATTACAATATTAACTTCATACATGGCCTCATCTTGGGAATGGTCCAGTGGCGTATACATTGGAGACATTTGTGAAGCGGCTGGCTGGGCCTCGCCAACCACATTTGCAAGATTTATAATTTGGAGGTCCCTGCTTTGCAGGCACGTTTCCTTTCTGCTTAGTAAAGTCGGCCTCTGAGGAGCTTGACTTATTAAGAACTTATGTGCCTCCCTGAGGCAGGTCACGTAGTTAATGGGACCACGACTTGTATAGCTCATTAAAATTCCTGTGCGACTTTGCTTGTTCCGAGTAGCCAGTATCAGGCATTAGCCCAATCTTCTTCTAGTTTATTTATTCGTCCTGGTAATGATTGTGTATTGACAGGCTAGTCCTCTATGAATTTAGCCAGTTTTTGCCCAATTGCTGGCTCCAACATATATCTGAGCCCCTCATTATGGTAACAGCACCTTTATACTTGGACTTTTAGGCCCCCTTGGTGCTTAGACAAGTTCACATTCAGTCGTATTAGCTCAATTTTATATTTCATTCTATGTTGTAACATATTTGTCAGGGCACTGACATCACTGAAATTTTTATACTAGATTTTTTGAGCTCATTTGATATTTCATTCTGTTTTTGTTTTTTGTTTTTTTTCAGAGCACTGTCATCCCTGCTAAGTGCACAGTTCTTCATGGCCTTTATTCCTCGAGAAGAAACCTCTGATTTATTTTAAACAGTGTTGACAGGTATCTTTCTCTGTATATTTCATTATAAACTGATTCCCCACACATACATTACTTATAGGCATTCAATATGCTTCATTCAACTCTTTTATCTTGGATCAAACATGCAAACTCTGCATTTGTTTTATTTTATTTATTTTTTATTTTTTTTATTTTTTTTTTCATTTTTGTTGAATGCAAGTTCTGTCATCATTATACTGTTGTTATTTTTATTTATTTTTTTTTTTTTTGTTCCAAACAATACTTAAACAACCATAATTAATCTCTGTTAGAATTGTAATATTGCTGTTCCCTTTTTTTATTAGGGCTGTAATTGTGACACACACCCAAGATCTCCATCGGGATTCCGACCGGGATTCTCCCCCCACAAGAACTACTATTTGGAGTCTTCATGGAAGCAGTCATTATCCATTGTCTTGAGGGACTGTTCAGCAGGCAGCCCGATGTATGGCAAGGAAACGCAGAGTCTCGTTCCCTGTTCTCAGGGAACCCTGGTTACATTCGTAACCTGAGACGTTCCCTTTCGAAAGGGAACTTCTACTCTGCGTTTGCAACGCTATGGGGAACGATATACCCACGCCGCCATGCTTGAGGAGAATGTCTGCCAAGAAAAATGGCTGAGACAAAGGCTCCAGAGCAGTAGAAACTGCTTGGTGGTGGTCCCTTCAAGGGAATGTAGCCAAGGAACCAAATGGAACCTCGGCCAGTCACTAGAGGGGAACGAAGTCACCCCCAAAGCCACCAGGGAGGCCGACCTAGTCTGACCTGAGACAAACTTAGTCTAGGCCAACCCTGTCTGAATACAGAGCCTCCTAACACGCATTCTTCATAGAAGATAGTAAGTAAGAGTGACTGCAAAGAGGCAGGAACAAACTCAAACCCACGCGTAGAGACGGGCATCCTGGAGAGCAGAACTCAGCTAAGTGCTATGAACCCTCGTATTGAGGGGAGTATAATCCACTCATCCTAGGATCTACCCAGTGCTTAATTAACGCACTGAGGAGGCCGTGCGCTACAGAACCCTGATCCAGGGGAGCACAAACCAGCCTGATGCTGGATCCTTAAGAGGAGGCCTGATTAAGGCCTACCACCATGACCAGCTTAGGGAGCTAAGCACTATTACAAATATAACCCTAAAAGGGAAGTACGAAACTCACCTAACAGGTAGACCATGCGATGGGCACATACTCATGGAGGCCGAAAGAGGCCTACAGCATAATAGCAGTTAAGTGAATAACAGAAGTCAAACAGAAAGTGGCCCGGTTTTCTTTCTGGGGTAGAAAGGGTGAGCTCACTCCAGTCTATTTCCCGCGTGTCTTATCCTCCCTGCAGCAGGGGAATTCCCCAGCTCTGTGCACGCTGCGAGAGCAAGCAAAGTACTGACAGGGCTCAGCTGAATATGGCGCTAGCAGCTCATGTATGACGTTTTCCCTTATGACTATCAATGGAGACTCATATAACTATTCTCTCTAAAAGAGCAATTTTCACTGGCATTTGGTTTTAACCTTTGAGCGTGTCGCTCACAAATTTCTTTCGCTTACCAAGAACGCCAGGCCCCCTCACGGCGACCTGTCGCTCAAATCATTTCAGCCCCTTGCCACACGGGCTGATCCCATTCCCCAAGTGTCAAAATAGGTTTTCACTCAGTTCACTTAAAGACCCCCGCGTTTCAGCGGAGTGTTTCCCACCTTAGTAGGATGCAAGGACGCTTACGTTCTTTGTTCTGAGGTGATGACTTTGCTAGCAAAAGGAGCCATAGAAATGGTGAAGATTTGCCCAGGGGACTGGTTCTTCTCTCTGGACCTGAAAGATGCCTACTTTCACATCCAGATAGCCATCACACTCTCTGCGCTCCTTCCTTTGGAGGATGACCAGGAGTTGAGTTTAATCTGCCCCGTTAGGACCTTAAGAGTTTACTTTGAGCGTTCCGCCCCATTCAGGCAGTCGGAACAGCTCTTTGTGTGGTTCGGAGGCCACACTAAAGGACTTCTGGTCATGATGCAATCGCGCTAAGTCACTCTTCAATGGGCCTTCAATACCCCATTGGTGTACGAGCCCACTCTACCAGAGGCATGGCTATAGAGTTAATATTGTGCCATAATTAAACAAACAAATCCAGCATTTTGCAAACAAACACGATCTGCTTTGCAAAGGAAAACTCGACTCCCAAACAAACAGAAAGTGATGTGCAAATACAAAGGTCAGTTTGAGCAAAAACGCAGAGGAACAAATATGTATTGTTTTACAAATATAAATAAATGAGCCTACATCATATTTCACAAATACAAACCATCCTACAAATGGCATGTAACCTTTGAACAAATACCAAATCTAGTGGATACAAACGCACACCTGTCTGTTATGATTGTAAAATACTTGCCTTTTTATAGGATCTCTCTGCTTGATTTTCTCACAAATGCAGTTGAGCAACTTCCTCTTCCAAAACAGCAGACGGCATTTTACTATGGGTACAATTTATGCTAGTCTCCCGAGAGAACCCCTGAAATATGTGTTTATAATAATAATAATAATAATTATTTATTTTAAACAGTGTTGACAGGTATCTTTCTCTGTATATTTCATTATAAACTGATTCCCCACACATACATTACTTATAGGCATTCAATATGCTTCATTCAACTCTTTTATCTTGGATCAAACATGCAAACTCTGCATTTGTTTTATTTTATTTATTTTTTTTATTTTTTTTTTCATTTTTGTTGAATGCAAGTTCTGTCATCATTATACTGTTGTTATTTTTATTTATTTTTTTTTTTTTGTTCCAAACAATACTTAAACAACCATAATTAATCTCTGTTAGAATTGTAATATTGCTGTTCCCTTTTTTTATTAGGGCTGTAATTGTGACACACACCCAAGATCTCCATCGGGATTCCGACCGGGATTCTCCCCCCACAAGAACTACTATTTGGAGTCTTCATGGAAGCAGTCATTATCCATTGTCTTGAGGGACTGTTCAGCAGGCAGCCCGATGTATGGCAAGGAAACGCAGAGTCTCGTTCCCTGTTCTCAGGGAACCCTGGTTACATTCGTAACCTGAGACGTTCCCTTTCGAAAGGGAACTTCTACTCTGCGTTTGCAACGCTATGGGGAACGATATACCCACGCCGCCATGCTTGAGGAGAATGTCTGCCAAGAAAAATGGCTGAGACAAAGGCTCCAGAGCAGTAGAAACTGCTTGGTGGTGGTCCCTTCAAGGGAATGTAGCCAAGGAACCAAATGGAACCTCGGCCAGTCACTAGAGGGGAACGAAGTCACCCCCAAAGCCACCAGGGAGGCCGACCTAGTCTGACCTGAGACAAACTTAGTCTAGGCCAACCCTGTCTGAATACAGAGCCTCCTAACACGCATTCTTCATAGAAGATAGTAAGTAAGAGTGACTGCAAAGAGGCAGAAACAAACTCAAACCCACGCGTAGAGACGGGCATCCTGGAGAGCAGAACTCAGCTAAGTGCTATGAACCCTCGTATTGAGGGGAGTATAATCCACTCATCCTAGGATCTACCCAGTGCTTAATTAACGCACTGAGGAGGCCGTGCGCTACAGAACCCTGATCCAGGGGAGCACAAACCAGCCTGATGCTGGATCCTTAAGAGGAGGCCTGATTAAGGCCTACCACCATGACCAGCTTAGGGAGCTAAGCACTATTACAAATATAACCCTAAAAGGGAAGTACGAAACTCACCTAACAGGTAGACCATGCGATGGGCACATACTCATGGAGGCCGAAAGAGGCCTACAGCATAATAGCAGTTAAGTGAATAACAGAAGTCAAACAGAAAGTGGCCCGGTTTTCTTTCTGGGGTAGAAAGATGACTTCAATGGCAGCCTAAGAGGCTGCAAAGTGCCCACATGACAATCCACCCAACACGATCCAACGAGCAGTGTACTCAGTAAAACCACCTTTTACTCTTTAAAGCAAGAGGAGTACAGCATACGCCAGCACGCATTAAGGAAGGCCTGGAGGGGCCTATAACCTCAACAGACAGGTGGCATCAGCTCGTGGCAGTGTATAGGCCCAAAGGACGATAAACAACCAGACAAAAGGAGGTTGGTTTATCACTTAGGCCTCTGGCCAACAGAAGTGTATAAAGATAACTCTCAAAGAGAAATACACCCAAACATACTCCAGTGTGTTAAAACTAGGTGGCCCGTAGGCCTAGCAACCTCTAATACACACGGCGTAGTCTCGTGGCTGTTTCTAGGAGCACAAAAGATCCACCTTAGGCGCTAGGTGGCCCTAAGCTCAACTAGAATAGGACTCAGGGAGGCAGATATAGGTAAAAAACAACCTTCAGTAAGGTTTTGCTGCCAAACCAACCTGAGGGGCTAGCCACTCGAAATACTCGGTAAAAAGCACCTTGTCACCCTCACAGCAAGAGGAGTATATAACTGAACTCCACATATTACACCGGAGGCCGAAGTAGGCCTGCCTTAGTAAACACGTGGCATCAGCAAGTGGCTACCATAACCATACCACCCAGAGGCCATGTATTAAAAAGTGTCATGATTAACACATGAAAAACACTGCCAAACACCGAGAACAGGCCTGTTAGGGCCTATCCGTCAGTGATGGGGCGTGGCCGACGGTGGCATGGTTTCCCAGGCATCCTGCCAACAAGTCGACTAGAAAAAGGAGGCCTAAAGGGGCCTCCATTCCAGTAACAGGTGGCGATCAGCCTACTCACAGATTAAAACACAAATTGTGCCAAACGTAAACTAAAAAGGAGGCCTGAAGGGGCCTGCCAATTCAATAACACGTGGCTACAGCTCGTGAATAAAAGGGAACCAAGCTACAGGGAACCAGCTGTAACCCAAAAAGCTAAGGGAAGCTAACTGCAACCTGCGCTAGGCTACACATTCCAACAGGCAATGTACCCTAAATACACGTTTTGACTAAAGGGAACCAAACAAAGCCAACATGGTCTAAGGGAGGCTATATAAGCCTACTACCTCAGACAGACACGCGGCATGGCCTGTGGCAGCGTAAACCTGTGAGAATATGTGAACACATTATGATCAGTTAAACAGTACAGTAGAACAACCGATAACTAGAAGGAGGCCGAATATCATAAGGCCTACAATCCGAGTTATAAGCAGTATAACCGTTAACCAGACCATTAAAAAAGGGAGCTAATAGATACCAGTTTTCTTCAACAAAGTGGCACTAACTACCCTGAATATGCAATCCAACAGGTGATGCACCCAGTGACAAGGACCTCAGACTGGAGAGTACAAGTCACCAAATACTCAAAACAAAGGCCTACTTTCACAGCAAAGGGCCTACTGTTATGAGAGCAGGTGCCAACCTGTGGCAGCATAGCTTACATACAGTGTAGGGCAAAAGTCTAGAACCCAAAGTAACACAAACTTTGATCTACATGCTGTTTTTTAAAAAGAAAAACACTTCCCACACAGATCCTCGAATCTGATCTAAACCCCAGAGGACAGGAGCTAAAAAACTAGCAACGTCAACTCAAACTTGATAAAACAAATTATCAAGTGGCTCAGAAGAAAGTTATTCCTTTTAGCATGAAAGTTCTAGAAAGTGGGGCCAAGCACACACCTGCATAACTTATCTACGCAAAGATAAGGGCCTACCACCTGAGGAACAGCATAAGGGAGTCAGAAAACAGTCTACAACCTAGCTGTAAAACTCAAATTGCACCTACACCAGCAAGGGGATAATTGGGCGTACAGGCTAACAACTCCCTCGGGAGGAAAATCAGAACTAGGAAACAAATCCTGAAAGGATAGTGAATACATATGGGGTTACTTCATATATCACATCACCTAGCTCTAGCCTGGCTGCCAAGTTATAGGCCTATTTTCTTTATTATATACAACAGGCACCATAACAAACAGCCTGATCTCCACTTCTAAATCTCATGATGAGAGAAATAAAGTGAAGCTCAAAGCTGAAAAGTCATACAAACTGAAGTAATGAGTGCCAACTCAAACTATACTGAAAATAGCCGAGAGGCTACTCAACATAGAGAGAAAACTAAGCAGCAGCCATTTTGTGACCTGCTTAGTCAGTCTCAACATTCCAGTTTTGCCCAAAAACCCCTTCAAATGCTATATCTCAACTTGTACATTCACTGTGACATGTTCAGGAAATACACAGGAACGACACAAAGTCAACATTTTAAGAAATGAAATCTGACTCTGTCTTACCTTCCCGTGGCTCGAAGACCAAAGACTGCTCCTTCACAAACATGGGAAGGAAAACATCCATGGTTCTAGAAGCCCAAAGAACCCTTTCACTATCAAGCCAGAAGGCTGGCCTCCAGAAAAAATCATCATGGGCCCGGCCGTCAGCCTGACTGTTCAAAGGTGTCACCTGAACATACACTAGTAATTAAAAAACGGATCTGAGCGGAATGCAACTCTTAAAAGTTGCTGAGCGCGAGATTCCCTCGCTGATGTGGATGAACTCTGGCCGAGCATGGGTTCTTCCATACCTTCTCGATCTCAACGTGGAGATCCGGAAGGAATGGAAGGCTCACTGGAGTCACGGGGTTGTGGTCGGAAAAGAAAACGTTCGTCAAGTCTGCCGCGAACGGGCTCTTTCCTCACGCGCCCCCACGGCAGCTGCAGTCTGCCAGCAGCGCGTTCCACAACCTCCAGTAACTCGGCATATGCTGGGCCAGGAGGCTTGGAGAAAGAAGAAAAAGCCACTTCTTCCTCCTCCATAGCCCACGGGGGCTATCAGCCAGAAGAACACTCGCTCCCGGATCCGATGATGTCAAAGATAAGACATCATCATCATCCAGGAGCTCATCCCCGCCAGCCGCCACCGGAGGCTGAGAGACCATAACACCTCTCTCAAACTCGGCAGCGAGCTCCATCTGCGAGCCCCATGAGTGCAGCCGCCGCTCTGCCTCGGCACGAGCAGGGCCGGAGCCACCAGGCGCAGATGTTGACGCCTCTTCCCTCGAGAAGAGGGCCAGACGAGAACGGAGCGTCCTCATAGGAAGACACTCACAATTCACACAGACAGCGCCCTCAAGCACCATCCGTGCGTGTGCTTCTCCCAGACAAAAGACGCATAGGGTGTGCGAACCCTCCGGAGTTAAAAACCTCGGGCATGGATCCACACACTTCCTGAAACGTTTCTCTTTGCCCTCAGACATAACAGAGACATACTCACAGGATATGAAGAGTATATTCGATAATGGCAGTCGACACAAACAGTCCCGAAAGACGATGAGATAATGACTGCTTCCCCAGGCGCCCCTTTTATACTTCCAGGTCGTGCCTGTGTGACGTCATAGGCTGTCGCCGGCCAATAGGATTTGGAGTTATTGGATAGTTGGCTTTCGAACACCGAGTCACGTGACGTTCCCCATAGCGTTGCAAACGCAGAGTAGAAGTTCCCTTTCGAAAGGGAATTTCACTTAAGAAATCAGAAAATTCCTGCACAAAAACTTGGTTTGGTTTCGGAGGTCAGTACACTAATATTTGTCTTTCTGTTTATCCCGAGGTTTACCGTAGTCAACCGGATCCGGGCCGTATCCAGGTGAGATTGAGGACCTATGCCTTGACACGACCACAACGCACCCCTGAAGTATCAGCCGAGATTGAGTCAACTAGATCATCCATTGTGAAGGCCTCATCGACACGACTGTCAGTGGCACAGTTCCTCAACAAACCGTCCATACCGGCATGATGAATACAGTCCTCAACTGGATTGAACTGGAATAAATACTTTGAATGTTGTGATCCTATCAGGCTTATGATAGCTACCTGAATCGTAACAAAGCACTGTTTGCCAGAGGAGAACTGGCCCCCCGCCTAAGCCTGGTTTCTCCCAAGGTTTTTTTTCTCCATTTTAACACCTATTTGCCACCTGTTTGCCACCTGATGTCACCTGTTGGAGTTTGGGTTCCTTGCCGCTGTCGCCTTTGGCTTGCTTAGTTGGGGACACTTGACGTTTGACATTTGATATTCAACAGTGCTTCGCATCTGCCTGCATTGACACCATTTTCTTTAAGAGCTGCTGTGAAGCCAAAATTATATACCAGTTATCACCGTAAAGCTGCTTTGACACAATCTGCATTGTGTAAAAAGCGTTATATAAATAAAGGTGACTTGACTTGAGTAATGCTAAACGTAAATACTCAACGTAAATACTCTAAACTTATAATTCACGTCGGCACTACTGATGTTCGACTTCGCCAGTCGGAGATCACTAAAATTAACATTAAAGAGGTTTGTGAACTCGCAAGTACAATGTCAGAAAAAGTAATTTGCTCTGGCCCTCTTCCTGTTCGTCTGAGTGATGAGATAGTTAGCAGATTATCATCACTCAATGGCTGGTTGTCTAAGTGGTGTCTGCAGAATAATATAGGTTTCATAGACAATTGGAAAAGTTTTTGGGGCAGACCTGGCCTGTTGAAAAGAGATGGTATTCATCCCTCCTGGGATGGTGCTGCTCTTCTCTCTAGTAATATGGCACATAGTCTTAGAGCTGAAACATGACAAACTGGGGCCCAGGTCAGGAAGCAGACAGTCTGCTAGCTGCCTCACGTTACAGAAGTCAGATAATTCCCAACACATAGAAACTCTTCCAACTAGATATTATCACATAGAGACTGTGTCTGTACCCCGAATTAGTAAAAACAAAAAACTTCCAAAATTTAATACAATAATTAAATATGATAATACAAGCAAACAAATGATAAAGCTTGGGTTGTTAAATATTAGATCCCTTTCTTCAAAAGCACTTATTGTAAATTATATTATCACAGACAATAATCTAGATTTGCTGTGTTTGACAGAAACTTGGCTAAAACCGGACGATTACATTACTTTAAATCTAGCCTTTAAAGTTACGATTATCGCCACAATCCTCATCAGAAAGGCAAAGGGGGAGGGTGTTGCTGTAATTTATAGTAATATTTACAGTATTAGTCAAAAGTCTTTCAAATATAATTCCTTTGAAGTGATGGTGCTTTATGTACCATTATGTAAGTTGACATTTGTGCTGGCTACTGTATACAGGACACCATATAGACTTTATCAAAGAATTTGCTGATTTTCTATCGGAGTTAGTACTAGCTTCAGATAAAGTCCTTGTTGTTGGTGATTTTAATATCCACTTTATTGGAGTTAGAAAACACGTGTCAGGACCCACTCATTGTCGTAATCATACTTTAGATCTAATATTGTCACATGGAATCGATATTGATGCCGTTGAAATTCTGCAGCAGAGCGATGACATCTCAGATCATTATCTAGTCTCGTGTACAGGTGCTGGTCATATAATTAGAATATCATCAAAAAGTTGATTTATTTCACTAATTCCATTCAAAAAGTGAAACTTGTATATTAAATTAATTTATTATACACAGACTGATATATTTCAAATGTTTATTTCTTTTAATTTTGATGATTATAACTGACAACTAAGGAAAATCCCAAATTCAGTATCTCAGAAAATTAGAAAATTGTGAAAAGGTTCAGTATTGAAGACACCTGGTGCCACACTCTAATCAGCTAAATAACTCAAAACACCTGCAAAGGCCTTTAAATGGTCTCTCAGTCTAGTTCTGTAGGCTTCACAATCATGGGGAAGACTGCTGACTTGACAGTTGTCCAAAAGAGGACCATTGACACCTTGCACAAGGAGGGCAAGACACAAAAGGTCATTGCAAAAGAGGCTGGCTGTTCACAGAGCTCTGTGTCCAAGCACATTAATAGAGAGGCAAAGGGAAGGAAAAGATGTGGTAGAAAAAAGTGTACAAGCAATAGGGATAACCGCACACTGGAGAGGATTGTGAAACAAAACCCATTCAAAAATGTGGGGGAGATTCACAAAGAGTGGACTGCAGCTGGAGTCAGTGCTTCAAAAACCACTACGCACAGATGTATGCAAGACATGGGTTTCAGCTGTCGCATTTCTTGAACTCTTGAACAACAGACAGCGTCAGAAGCATCTCGCCTGGGCTAAAGACAAAAAGGACTGGACTGCTGCTGAGTGGTCCAAAGTTATGTTCTCTGATGAAAGTCAATTTTGCATTTCCTTTGGAAATCAGGGTCCCAGAGTCTGGAGAAAAAAGAGGAGAGGCACACAATCCACGTTGCTTGAGGTCCAGTGTAAAGTTTCCACAGTCAGTGATGGTTTGGGGTGCCATGTCATCTGCTGGTGTTGGTTCACTGTGTTTTTTGAGGTCCAAGGTCAACACAGCCGTATACCAGGAAGTTTTAGAGCACTTCATGCTTCCTGCTGCTGACCAACTTTATGGAGATGCAGATTTCATTTTCCAACAGGACTTGGCATCTGCACACAGTGCCAAAGCTACCAGTACCTGGTTTAAGGACCATGGTATCCCTGTTCTTAATTGGCCAGCAAACTCGCCTAACCTTAACCCCATAGAAAATCTATGGGGTATTGTGAAGAGGAAGATGCGATATGCCAGACCCAACAATGCAGAAGAGCTGAAGGCCACTATCAGAGAAACCTGGGCTCTTATAACACCTGAGCAGTGCCACAGACTGATCGACTCCATGCCACGCCGCATTGCTGCAGTAATTCAGGCAAAAGGAGCCCCAACTAAGTATTGAGTGCTGTACATGCTCATACTTTTCATGTTCATACTTTTCAGTTGGCCAAGATTTCTAAAAATCCTTTCTTTGTATTGGTCTTAAGTAATATTCTAATTTTCTAAGATACTGAATTTGGGATTTTCCTTAGTTGTCAGTTATAATCATCAAAATTAAAAGAAATTTGAAATATATCAGTCTGTGTGTAATGAATGAATATAATATACAAGTTTCACTTTTTTAATGAAATTAGTAAAATAATTAAACTTTTTGATGATTTTCTAATTATATGACCAGCACCTGTATACTACATTGTCAAGGCTGCATAACTGCCTCCCTGCCATAAATATGGTAGAACCATCACTTCTACCACTAAAGATTGCTTTACAAATAATCTTCCTGATCAGTTTCATCGCCTTAGCATACCAGACAGCTTAGAAGACCTCGATGTTGCAACAGAAACTATTGCCTCTGTCTTTTCCAGCACATTAGACTCAGTTGCTCCTTTGCACTTAGATAAAGATTAAGGAAATTTAATCCAACGGCGTGGTACAACAAGCACACTCTGGCACTAAAGGGAGCTGCCAGAAAAATGGAGCACGGCTGGAAAAAAACAAAACTAGAAGTTTTCCGCATTTCGTGGAGAGAGAGAATGATTGAGTACAGAAAGGCCTTAAAAACTTCTAAATCTGCCTATTTTTCAAATCTTTTAGAAGAAAAGAAACACAACCCTAGGTATTTATTTGATACAGTGGCTAAATTAACAAGAAATAAAGCTTCAACTTCTGATGTTTCCAAACAGCACAGCAGTAATGACTTTATGAACTTGTTTACTTGCAAGATTTACAGTATTAGAGGGAAAATTATAACCATGCAACCGTCTACTACAGTATCACATCAGATAGTGCATTGTAGTGTCCCTGAGGAAAAATTCAATTAATTCACTGCTTTAGGAGAGGAAGAATTGTCTAAACTTGTTAAATCATCAAAATCAACAACATGTATGTTAGACCCTATACAGACTAAGCTATTGAAAGAGATGCTTCCAGAGGTCATAGATCCTCTTCTTAATATCGTTAATTCATCTTTATCAGTAGGATACGTACTAAAAACTTTTAAGCTGGCTATTATTAAACCTCTTATTAAAAAAACACAACTTGATCCTAGAGAATTAGTCAATTACAGGCCGATCTCAAATCTCACTTTTCTGTCAAAAATACTAGAAAAGGCAGTATCATCACAGCTATGTTCCTTTTTAGAAAGAAATAATATCTGTGAGGATTTCCAGTCAGGATTTGGACTGTACCATAGTACTGAGACTGCTCTCATCATCAGATCGTGGGTGTATCCCTCTATTAGTGTTATTGGATCTTAGTGCTGCATTTGACACTATCAATCACAACATTCTTCACAAAAATTATGTTGGCATTAGTGGAATTGCATTGGCATGGTTCAAATCTTACTTATCTGACAGTTATCAGTTTGTAGTAGTAAACAAAGAGATGTCATATCGATCACAAGTTCAATATGGAGTACCACAAGGCTCAGTACTAGGACCGTTGCTTTTCACTCTGTACATGCTACCCTTGGGAGATATCATTAGGAAGCATGAATCGTACCTGAATTGTAACAAAGCACTGTTGGCCAGAGGAGAACTGGCCCCCCGACTAAGCCTGGTTTCTCCCAAGGTTTTTTTCTCCATTTTAACACCTATTTGCCACCTGATGTCACCTGTTGGAGTTTGGGTTCCTTGCCGCTGTTGCCTTTGGCTTGCTTAGTTGGGGACATTTGATATTCAACAGTGCTTTGATCTGCCTGCATTGACACAATTTTCTTTAAGAGCTGCTGTGCAGCCAAGATTATATACCAGTTATCACTGTAAAGCTGCTTTGACACATTGACACAAAGCTGCATTGTAAAAAGCGCTATATAAATAAAAGTGACTTGACTTGACTTGCAAATGGTTCTATTGGTTGCCATAGACTTCATGAGTGAAAGATGACAAAGAAACAAGAAAAAAAGAAAAAAAAGATTAATAACAAGAACACAGTACACAGTACTCTAAACAAGTAGAATGCTATGCTAACTTACTAACACAGCTTATGGTTAGCCTAATGGCCAAAGAGCGATATTAGAAGGAATGACCAGTAGTCAGAATGTTTTCCAATTAGCATGCAAAGAAAAACATCACATTTCAAAGGTTATCAGAAAAAAAAAAATATATATATATATATATTCATTTTAAAATGGCGTTTTAAAATGAAAATGATCCTTATCTATACTGGTGTTTCCACTGCATTTCAGAAACAATCTCCGTCCACACTACCATCCAGTCCAGTCTCCATTTTCGAGGTAGTGTAAACAACAGGCATAACCATAGCAAAAGTTATGCATTAACCATAACACCATTTATCAAAAAGCACACCCATTTCCCTAAACTATAAACACTATTCCCCTGTTTTGACACGAGTCAAATTTGTTGAACTGCCACTGCAAAACTCTATACACAAATCCCTTAATTTCTCATTGCCCATGCTATGTTGTCATTCAGAAGGCACCAGCATTCAATATTGTTCACTCAAGTCAGCGTAGCTTGAGCTCAATTAGCACACAATTACCCAGGTGGAAACACTGGGTCAAAATTGATCACACACCAATAAGAATGTAACGACTGAGACAAATCAGACACAATTATTTGTTATATTAAACAAATAGTTATTTAAAACTAACTCTGGGGTCTGTCCCCATCCCCTGAGAAGACCAGCCTTAGTTTTATTGCCCTAAAGTATGTGTGTGTTGCACGTGGAGAAGCAGAGACAAAGAGACACAGAAAACCTGCATCTTCCCTGCATTTTTCCCACAGAACACACTTTCCTGCATTAATTTATAGACAGACTGTTCTATAAATGAACATGCACATCCCCAGGAAATGGTATCCATTATTACTGTTTGTTGTATTGTACCCACATGTTGTGTAGTGTATTCACATGTTTTATGATACATTTAAGGTAACCTCAATTATGCCATGTTTAGTGTCTATGGGTTCGTAACGAGAAGATCTAAATGCTTGTGTATTGATATGTTGATCAGTATTACAAGAATCTTTAATAGTTCTTTTTCAACAACTCTAAAAGCCATTTTAAATCACGCTCGGTCATAAAAGCCCCCATAGAGGAATTTTGCCGCTCAGAGATTTTATTGGTTAGGTCAACCCTTAGGGGTGTGACTTCTCCGAGAGCTTAAAGCCGGTACGTAATGCTCCTCCCTCTCTCTTACTTCTCGGACAACACTGTGACTGCAGGGGCTGCCTGTGGGCGTTTTGGCCTGGGCCTGCCCTGCCCCAACCATGGGCTTAACTAGGAGAAGGGAGAACTTTTTCCCACTAAGAGTCAAATTAACAGCTCAAGTTGTTTCATATGTCTTCGACCAATGCAGAAAATATTGGTTACAACTCTGGACCGAATCATCAAGGATCCTTCCTTCCGGCAGATCCGATGCTCCTCAGCCTAAAGGCATTTTGCAAGTAGCATACATTTGAACACTAAACAGCAATTTAGTATTAATTTGTGCTTTATTACTGAGGAAACTGATGATTCTTTTCCAGATTGTCTTTGACTTTTTCCCATAGCTCTATTTCTGGAACCCACTTCCGGTTCTATCATTGCTCATATTTACCTACGTATGTGTGTATGTTATGTGTTTGTTAGTTTAGTTATGTGTTTGTGAGTTAGTTAATAAAGATTGTGCACAATAGATGTTTGGTTCTGACTCCGTCTGCTAATAAATTGTCTCTCTTCTAATGTAGCTACATCAAGTTAATCTGATTAACTGATTCACATATTCATAATTAATCATAATTAATAATCATAATGAGTTATGATTAATTATTAATATTTCCCCTTCGCTACAGGTTTTGGTGGAGAATGCGGGCATCATTTAAAATAATTGTTTGCAGATGGACCCAGTAATCAATCATGTGTTGTTTCTTAAGCTTTATTAACATCTTATACATGCACGTACAGATCTCTGATAAAATCAGCAAAACTGTTGCTTGAATGCGCGTTCCTTCAAACAGCAGAAAGTCCCTCAATGCTATAATGCATGTTTAAATTGTACAAAGAAGCTAACCTGAGATTATCGAAGAAATCATAATTTAAGTTGTTAAACGAGCATAAGCCTTTATAAGTAATATAAGATAAGTAATCTCAGATTAGCAGTGCGTACAAATGGTGCCAGAATAAACTAACCTGATCTTGGGCGAAGCAAACCCCACTTTCAGTTTTAATGCATAAGTCTTTTCCTGACGAAGTTATCTCAGATTAAGCAGCATAAATGTACCTGTGTGACGAAGAATCTCACTACAGCGTTTGTAATGGTGTTTTGGGCGATGCTCCTCATTTACCGATTAATAAGGCCATATCATTATTCCTTACGCCATTGTATTCATACCAATGCGCGGAACCGCTCATATGAAACAATCACATCAAATTTGTGGTGTAAATTCTAGCCTAGCTAACTAGTAATTCACCATTGTCTGTGAACTGATGTGCTGTTGTGATTTGTGAGTTATGCGTGACCACGCTAGAGTTCTTAATGCGGACTTACAACACAATTAGAATTCTGCTCTCTTCTGGTTGTGTTGCGAGCTGGCATTGGTCTCCTGGCAATGCAGGACAACAAGAGCGTGTTAGAGCAGACACCTCTGAAAGTCTTAATACAGCACCCACGTCACAGACCGTTGTGCAAACAACAACCGCGTGCAGCCAAAGCCAGCTCTCTAGCAACCCTACACGTATACCCTACAAGTTAAAACCCTTTACTTCGACTAAAAGCTGCTAGCACCCTGTTAACACCTAGACCTGTTTGAGCGTGAAGTGTAACATTTGAACCAAAGACTAGACTTTGGGACCCCTTTTTTTTTTTAGGTGGGACTTTGATTTAAACTGTTGACGGGGGATACGAAACTTTGTGAAGCTCCGAATTAGACGAATCAATTGCGTCACAAATGATTCACTGTTTCAAACCGCTCAAAGCGCCACAAGCTGGTGACCCCTGCTGGTCAGAACAGCGAAAACTTAACTCAACGAGACCTCTTTAATAAACCATTCACAAATGTTTTATTGAAGTTGTAATCATTTAAATCATCTAATATCCTTAAACATGAGGTTTCTGTTAAGACATGATATTTCAGTAAACTGTAGGGCTCGTTTAAGAAAACTGGGCTGAATCAGTGTCTAAATGTCTCTTCCCTTTATCAAATGCGTCATTTAAATGTGTTATACACACTTCATATATAAATCATGTATAGACATGGGTCCATGAGACTTTTACTTCGAAACAGCTATGATGCATCACGAAGCCTCGTTTACCGAAATCACGTGACTTTAGCAGGTTGATACACGCTCCGAATCACTGATGCAAGACAAATGATTTGCACAGGTTCCGAAGCTTCACAAGGCATGCCTCAAAGGCACCCATCACTGGTTTAAACCATTTTTGTGTGTGTGGTTGTTTTTATTATTCCGACTTTGTCCCTCCCCTTTTCTATTTCATCTTAGTTTATTTCCTTCACTCACTTTGTTAAGCATGAATAATCCCTATTCAGTCAAGTTGAATTTAAATTAAATTTGGAATTTAATTAAATCAATTTGTTTAGTTACCTATCCTTTAATCTCCTAGAGCTATAAGGAAATTCCAAGTTCACTTTGTATTTTAACCAAAAAATATATTTTTATTATTTATTATTTTATTTCTATTTCATTCAAACACTTTGTTAACCTGACTATCCCTATGCAGCCAAGTTGAATTTAGTTAAATTTGAAAATTTAATTAAATCAATTCTGTCTATTTACCTTTCCTTTTAGATTCCTAAATCTTTAAGGAAATTCTAATTTCATTTTTATTTCGACCGATTATTTTTTATTTTGATTCCTCCTCTATGTGTCTTATTTTATTTCATTAACTTTCTTTTGTTTAAGCCTGAATATCTCTATTCAGCCAAGTTGGTTCTTATTAGATAGAAATTTAATTAAGTCAATTTGTGTATTCACCTTCCCTTGTTTGTTCCCTAGAGCTAAAGGAAGGATTTTCTGCTTTTACCCTGTTTTAGTTATTTTACCATCACCATCTTCCCTCTCTGTATAGGATTACCGTAGTTCTATAAACTGTTATTTCCTTAATGAGGTATAATGAGTTATAGGTTATTAATATCCTAATTCCTATCTCTTAGCTATCTCTCCTCACTCCTTAGTGCAGAGAGAGTCTAAGCTAGGTATTGAGCTCACAGCAGTAATTACTTGAACAAGTGACACCTGCTTGGCCATATCTCCTAGCAAAACTAAATAGGTAAAACCCTCTTCCTTTCCTTTTTCTGATTTCATTTTATTGTTTTATTTCAGTTTTGTTTATTTGTCACCCTCATGGTGACAACCTGTGGAAAAGAATCATCAGTATTCAGTAAAAGAACGAATGCTGCAAGTCACAGAGTTCCACAGAGAACCACAGGCACAGGACAGATGCAAGGACCCTGACAGAGTTGGAGCAACTGAGCTAGATCACCAGTCTTCAGGAGGCTCTGACAGCTGCTGAGCACAGAAAGCAGCTGGAAAATGCTATCAAACAAGACCTGGAGAGCTAAAATCCAAACACTGACTCAGCAATTCAGCAGCGTGGAAGAGCAAATGGACCCCACAAGAAAAAAATGTGCAAGAAAGGCTTGCACTGATCATAGCGCCCATGCCAACATATGAGACATTAAATTTCGCCCGAAGTTTTTGACTGGCGTGACCCACCAAGACAAACTCTCTGTTCTGGAGCACATCCAGCCAGAATCGCGACACTCTCAGACTACCAGCAGCTGAAACCAGCCAGCATAAAGGATTTCTCAGACCCAGAAGTCCGAACGCGGATTGAGTGCTGCCCTCAACACCAAGCAGGGCAGATCTGAAAGTCCCAATGTTACTGCCACAGACTCAGACTAAACTGAAATGAATGGAGGACACCAACAGGACCTTTGCCTCCGGACAGCACATCCTGCCCTCACACAATGCCATTCATGTGACCTGACACAGAAGGCCTGTAACACACAAGGCCCCTCAGAAGGGGTTCTTAAGACTCCAGTGACTTTGAACTGCAAACACAATGCCTTCCACATAGCTTCTACAAAGGTTCCTAGTCAGCATAGGTCATGAGGCTATTAAAGTAGGTGAAACGTGTGTTCGCAGAAAAGCAGGAGTCTGCATTAGTAAAAATATGAATTTCACTGACTGAAAGAAAAACTTGAATGAATGTGTAAGCCTCAAATGCCCATGACAGTCTATGATTACGCACGGATATATTGAAACAATATTGAAATATATTGATATATTAAACTGTACCGGAATTGATTATTCTTTTTGTTGAAGAAATACCAATTGCAGTATTGCTTAACTTGTTTCTGATGAGTAAATCTCAGTACAGTGTCATATAAATGTAGTTTTGGGTGATGCTCCCCTTTCTACAGAGTAACGGCCTAAAAAAAAAAAAAAATAGCTAGATTGATGTCATTAATCTAAACTTTGGCTGTATCTACAAGCATAGCTACCTGCTGACCAAAACTGTGTTTCACTCGCTGAAAGGAACATCAGTATTCATGCACAAGATGGACATAACTATGTATGCTTAAACAAGCTTTTACTTACAGCAAAACTGTGTAATTAATCTTTAAACAAGTACAAGAAGTTGTTTAAAGTAGAGAGAAGAGTTTACATGAGTATTGGCATATTGGCATTTTACTGAATGTAATATCAAGTTTTTGAAAATCTGAAAGTATAAGCACCACATTTTAACTTTATACGTAACTCGTTTGAGATGAGCAGACAGTCTTCATGAACTGTTTGAGTTGCTCTGATGCGCATTGGTTCCCATGACAACGACTTGTCACAGGAAGTGCTAACTCATCACCTTGTGACGCCATATTGTAAACAAACCAAGCTAGGTGGCTAAGCTAACCCCACCTAGCGGCCCTTCCGCTCAGGCTAAGCTAACTAATAACTTCTACAGTTAACGGTCAGCATTATTTACTTGAAGCCTTTAACTACAGCTTGTATGTATGCAGTGAAGTGATCTAAACCAATTTCTTTTAACCACATTCCTGGTTTTCTGATTTTTCTCTTTCCTTACCTTTAATTCTTCTCAGCTAATTTCACCTGCACTTAGGTGCATTTCTCCCTGAAAAAAATGCATGCTGTTCAGCTAAATCTGCAGTTACTAGGGTAATTAAGTCATAATTAAATTTAATTACATGTAAACTGTTTAGCTAAAGAAGAATTCTAGGATTTATTGAGATTTTTCAATAGCATGTTGACTAAACTTCAGGGAGGGACACACACATGGTGTGGTCCTGAACATGCTGCAGCTGTGACCAACTATAGAGTGATCTCCAAAACTAATCTAATTGTTAATCACTAGTGCTATTGACTATTCCTAATACCAGATCTTTCTGCTGTTTCAATCACTTTAAATCTTTTTGTTGATTTTAATCATAATAGCAGTCAGCTATTCGTATTTACTAGTATTATTTCTTTCATCTATTTGATTTATTTATATTTTGCTTTTTGTTCTCAGGTGGTTTAATTTCCCAATAGAACCTCAAGTAACTAGACATACTTTCCCTCTTGATTTTGTTTATTTACAGCAGTTGCTTCAATTTTATGAGCCAGTTACAAAAGTAATTAAAACAATTGAGGTAGCCTAATTTTAAGCACCACTAATAAACCCAATCTAATAGGAAAGCGCTCCTCTTCCTTTTTCTTTCTCTTTTCCATTGTTAAGAGATTAAGCCTGTTGTGATCCATCAGTAAGTTCTAAGAAATAATTTAAGTCATTTATTAAACCTAGCTGCCCACTGTGCCTTCAGCTCCAATTCTGTTTGATCTTGCATTAGTCTCTTGCCCTTACTCTCATCACAAATGTGCCAAAATGTTGCAGAATGCTCAGCCTAACTGCCCAGATGGCAGACCAAAGGACTGGCTAGGTGTCGTGAGGAACACCCTCCTAACCAGGGCTGCTGATCACGTGCAGCACCAGAGCCAAAAGCAACTGGACAACGATGGAAGAGAAGTAAAGGCAGATGACTCAAACCAGAGGTATGATCACAAAGATCTGACTGAGGTCAAAAAGGAGATTCCCCCTTCCGTATGTAAAGCGCTTTGAGTACCCAGAAAAGTGCTATATAAATGTAAGGAATTATTAACTTCTTCCTGGCCCACAACCTCACAGGTTTGAAACAGGAGGTAAACAACCTCAAACTCTCACAAGGAGCTGACACATGCTAAAAGCCACACAGACCAGCTAGAGATGGGGGCTCAGGACAGACACAATGTCCCTGGCAGAGTGAAGTCACAGAAGAAAATCCAATGACTTCAAAACGCTCTGACAGTCACCATTAAAAACTGCAAATCCTGAACTCTTGGACAAAGATGCCAGAATCAAGGCCTGTGAAGGTCACCTGAATGTGTCCAGATCTGGGATTGAAGCTCTGACCCAGCAGCTGGACAACATAAAAGATGAACTTAACATGGTCCAAAGAGAACTGAGATACTCTTAACTGCTACATTAAGAACTACAGCAGGAGACATCTCACTCCAGCACATGGAATCAGCAGAAGAGCCTCCCCTAGCCAAGCACCGAGGTTCAAAGCCTTCTACTTGACCTTGTCTGCCCATTTCCTGAAATCCTCTGCAGCCGCAGAAAGAGAAGGATTAATTCAAATGAACCCTGAAATGGCACATGAATTGTCATTCAATGACCTCCAGCAACAACCTCCACATCCTTTACACAGCAGCCATCCAGAGGCTGCACAAGAATGAGTGGACATGTCTGCATAAGAGAGCTCCTTGAACAGTACTTAACAGTACTCGGAAGCACAAGCTTCTGACCGCTCGCACAACACCACTCAGACCTGCTCAAGTCAGTGCCGCCACGAAAGCAGAGTGACACTGCAAACCTCAGACTCCTTCTGACTGAGAGCAGAGGCAACACACACCTGCTGTCCCTTTGCCATCAGACCTAGGTGAGTCTGAAACACTCTTCACACTACAACTCCCATAACCTCTTCCTACAACCACCTGCTCCACGGGTGTCCAAACGACAGGTGACACTGTCAAGGCACCTGCTACCTCGACACCTGCTGAGCAAGCTCAAAGACCTGAACCTTGCCACCAGAAAACATCTCGCCCAAACTAACTGACTTCAGGGTGACAGGTGACACACTGTCAAGGCACTGGTTGCCTCGACGCCTGCAGCACCAGCTCAGAGACCTGAGCTTGTCTACTGTCTACATCAACTGCCATGGAACGACCACCACTCCAGGAGACACATACAACCAGAGCCCATCACAGCCTTCCAGCCTTGTGTGCCAGTGGTGTGTCTGATCTTTCTGTACCTTCAATGTCGCTCGCTGTTGCCATAAGAGAGACAACAACGATCAAAAGGGGGGATTATGTAACAACTGAGACAAATCAGACATAATTATTTAAAACTTACTCTGGGGTCTGTCCCCATCCCCCGAGAAGACCAGCCTGAAGTATGTGTTGCATGTGGAGAAGCAGAGACAAAGAGACACAGAAAACCTGCATTTTTCCCACAGAACAGACTTTCCTGCATTAGTTTATAGACAGACTGCACATCCCCAGGAAATGGTATCCATTATTACTGTTTGTTGTATTGTACCCACATGTTGTGTAGTGTATTCACGTTTTATGATACATTTAAGGGAACCTCAATTATGGGTTCGTATTGAGAAGATCTAAATGCTTGTGTATACATGTGTTGATATGTTGATCAGTATTACAAGAATCTTTAATAGTTCCTTTTCAACAACTCTAAAAGCCATTTTAAATCACGCTCGGTCATAAAAGCCCCAATAGAGGAATTTTACCGCTCTGAGATTTCATTGGTCAGGTCAACCCTTAGGGGTGTGGCTTCACCCAGAGCTTAAAGCCGGTACGCAATGCTCCTCCCTCTCTCTTACTTCTCGGACAACACCGCGACTGCAGGGGCTGCCTGTGGGCCTTTGGGCCTGGGCCTGCCCTGCCCCGCCCCCAACCATGGGCTTGACTAGGAGAGGGAGAACTCTTTCCCACTAAGAGTCAAATTAACAGCTCAAGTTGTTTCATATGTCTTCGACCAATGCAGAAGGTATTGGTTACAACTCTGGACCGAATCATCAAGGATCCTTCCTTCCGGCAGATCCGATGCTCCTCAGCCTAAAGGCATTTTGCAAGTATCGTACATTTGAACACTAAACAGGGATTTAGTATTAATGTGTAAACCACCTGTGTCAGCCAAGGTGCTTTATGACTGAGGAAACTGATGATTCTTTTCCAGATTGTCTTTGACTTTTTCCCATAGCTCTATTTCTGGTCCCACTTCCGGTTCTACTCTATCATTGCTCATTTTTACCTATGTATGTGTGTGACCTGCATGTATGTTATGTGTTTGTGAGTTAGTTAATAAAGATTGTGCACAATAGATGTTTGGTTCTGACTCTGTCTGCTAATAAATTGCCTCTTAAATTATTTAGATCTTGACTACATGCTCTGAGTAGTACTGTACAATAAGAATGTTGTTTTTCCATAACCTGGAAATGAACATTTCTTAGACTTAATAAACAATTAATACTGAGTGTTCACTGGACGAGCAGGTTAATTGATTGTAATATTAATTCTAATGTAGCTACATCAAGTTAATCTGATTAACTGATTCACATATTCATAATTAATCATAATTAATAATCATAATGAGTTATAAGTAATTATTAATATTTCCCCCTTGAGTTAATTCGCTACAAGAACCTTCAATAAAAGAGCAGGAGAGGAGGAGGAGGATGAGGATGAGCAAGAGCAGTAAGGAGTGGAAGAAGAGGTAAGGGAAGAGGCAGAGGAGGAGGACAAGGAGTCGAGGATGAGGATGAGGGCCAAGGAGACAAGGAGTCACAGATTAAATTTGTGCCACTACTTGATCATGTCCTTGTCCATGGTATGACTATGATGGAGGCTGGGCAATGAGTTCAGCCAAAATTAAGTTGCTTTACCATCACCTCGATCATAAGAATCTTCAGGGAGGAAAGTGGGTTGCTGTACCTCAGTGTACTCTACAGTAACTTTTGAGTGCTGTACTCTGTTACAACACATGCATGTACTGTAGCTGTTGCACTATACTACTGTAATGAAAAGAGATGCATCAAATTGCCTCACATACAGATAGAGTTTGTCTTCTTCCATTTTGTAAAAAGCATGTGTTACAGTTACAGTGATCAGTACTCTGTAGGACACAGAGACGATGGAATGGAAGACGTCTGACTAAACATTTCAGTTGATGGATCAGGCATGCAAGAGGATTTTACCCCTGCTGCCTGCACACACAAAAAAATGGGTTCTTCAGCAGTTCTTTGGGGTGGTTGAGGTGCTATATAGCACTTAAAGTAATTAATCTATGATTACGAGCCAATGAACCACATTTTTAGTGCTATTTAGCCAAGGCTGGGGCCAATATAGCCTGTGATGTTGATGAGATTCTCTGGCCTGTCCGGGATGCTGGGGCAGAATATTTTTGGTTGTTTGGTGTATTGTACTACAGTACATTAAGGAATAAAAAAATGTGCAAATGTATACACTTGTTGTCTTCATCATGTGAAATGTTTCTTGAGGGGGAGAACCACAAGCAACATAACTTATTACTGGCTTTTGTTTTTTATTTTTGTAGTATTGTTTTGAATTTATCTCACCAGTGTGTAAGACTATGTTGTAGTGTGTGTGTGTGTGTGTGTGTGTGTGTGTGTGTGTGTTTAAGGCTTGTGTATGGCTTTTTGTAGTATTGTTTTTATGGCTTTTTGTAGTATTGTTTTGAATTTATCTCACCAGTGTATAAGACTATGTTGTAGTGTGTGTGTTTTTGAGGGCTTGTGTGTCATGTCTGACGACAAAGTTTGTTTTGTTAGCAAGATTGAATGGTTTTGAGTTGAAAGCTTCATTTTGACCAGAAAATATGAAGTTTGGGGAATTGTGTGAGAAGTTATGGATTTGTGTTTAGAGTTTCGAGAAAAGGAAGCATAATTTCAAGAAATGTGTTTAAGCAATCAAGAAAAACTGTGAAACAAAAATGCACTAGTATAAACAGACACTTTAATACACTTTAATAAATTAAGGAACAGATCGACATCAAGAATGTGAATATTTACAAACTTAATTTACAAGATTAACATTTTCAAAAGTTACATACTGTATAAGTATATATGTTATGAATGCTAGGTGGCGCTGTCTTCAAACTTTTCAGGTATCTTAAAAACATGCTGGCGACTATGTGTATCAAATTTTGTGTTGATGTGTCAAAGCATTTCTGTCAAAGTTTTTGACAGATTAAAGTATTGCTGAGACATAGCGTACTCAAATTTTGCGTCAACAATGTTAACTTCACATTATCATAACTTTTGAACACCTAAGAATCTGACAACATTTGAAGGCAGAGTAGTGAAATATACGGTATTAAATGTGATCAGCATGAGGAGAGTACTAAGAATTTTGTTTCTAGGACTCAAAAGTTAACCAAAAGAAATTTGATTTTTTTTTTTTTTTAACTGGTGGTGGCGCTATAGAGTAGAATAGAGATCCCCAAAGTTGGTCAGATTCAGGAGCACCTGCAAAATTTCATAATTTTCCTATGTATGGTTCATATTGCTGCCATAAACATTAGGGAAGAAAAATAATAAAGATGAATGAATGAAAAAGCAACCAGCAGATACAATATAGAGGCTATGCATCTTCTGTGCTTGGCCTCTGATAGGTAGAAAACTAACAGAAACAATAGGGACTACGGTTGTCAAATATTGTCCTAATAACCTCATATTCCTTATGCTTTTCCATGGAATTCTTATTATGATTTAAACATGGGCCCCTGGAAAATTGCAAAATTGTTTTAGGCTGAACAAAACTTCATAAGGTACGTTATCATGCTATTAATATAGTCAAGATTCAGACAGGGATGTCCAATCTTGTTAAATGATTTTTGACTGTATGGAAGTCTCTGAGACATAAATCTGCTAACAGAGTCGTTTGCTGATCAAAGCTTTTCATTTGTGTTCCATTTGGCTTCAATTTTACATTTCTCCTCACTAAATCCAAAGTGAAATTATATGCAACAAATTATTGACTGCTAAGACCCTTATGATAGTAAGACTTCAATCATGGCAAGTACAAAAGAAATACTGTATGAGAAAAAGAGAGTATTAAAGTGCAGAAGAGACATCAAAACAAAAAGAGTTTTTTTTTTTTTTTTTTTTTCCCATGGATCTGCTCCACTTCTTCAGCTAGTTAGTATCCCTTCTGTAGGACAGCCAGAACATGAGGATTGAGTAATGACTGTCCATATCAAAGCATTTTCCAGTGAATTAACCATGCGAGGGCTGCAAATGAGTCTTCTGAATCCATAATTTAGTCAGTTAGATCTGTAAAACGATTTATTTTTATGGCATTGTCTTTTGTTGTTCATTCAAATCCTCTAATAATACAGATGTATTGAATCCTTTTAAGAACATTCTTTTTTTTTTAAGGAGTGCAAATTGATCTCTGTGTTTCATAAATGAGGCACCTTGTCTTTTCCCAGGCCAGTGGAACATTCTGATGATGTTCCTGGAGGTGTTCAACAGCCGTGATCACATTTAGATAAAAGAGGAAATATGGGAGACATAACACTTGGACGGTTTGCTGAGAATAAAACCCCATCGACTATCAATTACAGACCTCTTACAGAGTAAGCCATTCATGATACATGGTATGTTTAAATAAGGGTCAGATGGGGATCTGTTTCTTTTTCTATGCAAAACTCAGCACTCACTCACTTTATTTTTATAATCCACTTTAGACATTCTACTAACTATAAGTAACTTTGTAACTACGTCAACTACCAGTCATAGAGTTTTTTTTTTCAACTGCTTACACACAATTTTTGAAACCTGACACTCAAACACCAGGGGCCTCATTTATAAAGCGTGCGTACGCACAGATTTGATCTTAGAGTGTGCGTATGCTTAAATCCACGGCAACGCTCATATTTATAAAAACGGTCTTTGACGTGGAAAAGTGCTTAGCGCCACGTAAGGGTCTGAGCAGACTTATGCACTTTTCCTGGTCAGATTTCTGCAGGTTTTTGGAAATCTAAGCTATTCTTACAGCTCGCTAAGGTTTTTGATGATGAGTAGTGATCTTTTATATGTAAATTACATTAATTAGGGGTCGTTTACAATGCAGAGAATGGAAACCATTTAGCTGCGCACAAGTTCAAGATAATTTGCGATTTATAGATTTCACATCTGAAAGAGATGCGTACACTTGTTTTCTGTGTGTATGTTCATTCTTTGAATCACACATACGCACATCTGAGAAATGATCGTAAGATAATATTTAGGACCATTTCTGTGCAACATTTTATAAATGAGGCCCCTGAACCACACATCAAATCTGCAGAACCATACACTAATTCTTGGTCTTCACCTTCCATAAAACACCTTCTGCAAAACACAACACACAATTCTCTATGTAACACACCAAAATCTAACAGGATAGGAAGTATCTTGATTTCCTTTTTCAAACACACCCATTGTTTCTGTCCAATTACTCATGGTTGATGTATTTATTTTCTTTCGTACTGTGTAATACTGTATTCACAACCACAAAAGTTTACAGTAAAAAAAAAAAAGAAGAAAAAAAAGTTTGGTTTTAATCTTACTTTCATGTTTACTGTGAATTTTTCAACATCTCTCTGCCAATTACTTTCAGTCTTGTACAGAAATGTACATAGGAGCTCATGAAAGAAGAGCTTTAGGTTTTGAATAACTGTGTATATGATATATCCAAAAATAGAATATTATGGTGTGTTTGTAAGTGTTTGCAACATAACACAAATGTTTGCTTTTGAGATGTGTTTGTGATATTTTGAATGCAGTGCAAGAAATGTGAGGCATTTTGCATTTTGTGTGTGCAATTCTTGGATTTTTATTTATTTTTTATTTTTGGAATGTTTTGGGGAAAAAAAGAGGCAAAGTTTTGAAAATGTGAGTAAGCAGTTGAAAAAAAATGTAATCTGCTAATGCTTTTTTTTGATGGTCCCCCACAGGCATTTTTCTGCTCCTCCCTTAGTTTAAAGATGTCATGTCAGCATTTGTCCTCGGCATAACCATCTCACCTCTGTGTGCATGAGCAGAGAGTGGTTTTCAGCACCCACCTTTTCACAGAAGGCTGTGAATAACCTGGAGCTATAGCTATAACAAAGTTAACAATAATTGCAGCCTGTTGTAGATGAAGACTAGGCCATCTTTAGTAGCAAGATCAGTTCAAAAAAGAGTGTGTTGTAGCAACTCGTGGGGCAACTGCCTTTATCTGCTGGACTACCCCGGAGTGCTTGCCCATCCTCACCGCACCTCCATTAGTACACACGCCAATGCAGTTGGCCCAGTTTATTTTATTTGATGTCATGAAATGATCCATCACTCCAATAATGACCTCTGCAGTTGTAGTAGTGTGTAGCTTATCACAAAACAAAAAGTGCTCATGTACTTCCTTTTTTCTATTCAAAGCAAACATATACAAACACATGTGACATTTTTTAAATGTCTGCTGACATATCTATCTGGATAGTAAAGTTATTTGCACGCAGCACACTGCTCTTTGACATCTTCAGACATGCATGAGATGTGGCGCTTAACTGTGTCATTTGAAAGTGGTATTTGTGGTATAGCTATTGGTTGGACTTCTCCACTCCAAATAATTCTCCAACAATACTATATTGTGCATTTATTTCTGTTTGCCAGTTTTATCAACTATAGGGAGTTTCTTGTCCACAGCACGTGTTTTATTTCAGTCTGTGCACAAGCCAATTCTTTTGCATTTCGCTCAAAAAAATTACCCTTTCTTTGTATTGCTTGTGGTTTGTATGCAAATGCCTGTTCAACTTAGGTCTCACATACTCATTTGACAACACATTGGAACTGACAACGCATTGTGGCTGAGTCAAATCCTTGCTTTTTGACAACAACACAAACCCATACAGTAGTCATGAGTTTGTGTGCCCATATAATCTTAGCGTAAGTGGTAAACAGATTTGGCTTGCTGTCTGCTATAGAAGGGCTCAGAGATGATATTCTACTCGAGCTCCGATTGCCCCCCTATAACAGGCAAAACTGTACAAAAAGGAGGAAAAGGGGAGGAGGAGGGATGCCGAAAGAACTAACAACAGGAAGAGGTAAGAATAAGATGCTGGTTTTATACCTTGATATTAATTGGAAGATTAGATGGGCATACTCCTCCCAAAATTACATTATTGTTGTTATATTGTTGACACTTCACCAGTCCACCTCTGTGTTTCTGGATGTGGTGACGTCATCCTGTTGATTCAGAATTGGAATATTACTGTAATTAACTGAAGAATTTGTTAGTGTTTGGTGTTTATCGGCTGACGGCTGGGCAAGCGAGATACAAATTTGTCATTACATTTTGTTTGCCAAGGCTATGGTGAAATGACTGACAGAGATCGGCGCCACATATTATGTTCTGCAGGGTTTCACCGGGAAAAACTTTTCTTTTTTTTTTTTTTGCATTATAGCATGTTACAGTTTTTCTGAATTGCTAAAACACATTTTTGGAAATTATTACCACTTTCTCAAAACCTAAAACACAAAAACAAATCTTCAAACTGCATTCAGAGAACATCTGACTCTTTGGGCAAAATCAAAAATGTAATCAAAACCATTTTATCTATGCTCAAAAATCAAATAATCAAAAAGCACGCAGTTACAGGGAAAAAAAGTATATTGTAACAGTAAACAAATTTTGCAATTACATAAAAAGGTATAGTAATCACAACTTACAGTAGTAAGGTGGATAAATTGTACTGTATGCACTGCAAGTATAGTATTGTACTGTCTGTATATTCAGTACTTGCATGCTGTAAAAATACAGTAGTCCAAGAGACTAATCCCTAAGGCTAAGGCCCCAACCACCATAAAAATTCTTTAGGACTTTAGGATATGTTTGGAAGCCTTAAAACTGATGTAAACTACAACACATCAAGTTAACACTTATTCAGAGAAATAAGTATAAATAAGTAACTTTAAAGACACTATTCTAACTCTGTGCTTTAAATTATTCAAATGAGTTTCTGCTCTGAGTCATGCCTAACAACGCCCCCTTACTGTTATAAATTATATGTAAACCATGGCTTATTGGGGCTTATTGCTTTAATTGACCAGTAATTCTGCAAAAGGACTGTTTTCTCAAATAAGGCTTAATATATATGTATAACAGAGGAAGCAGCAGCCAGAAAAAAATCAGTTGGCATGTGACCTATTACATTTTAAATAACTTACCCAAACAGCAAATAATTCCAGCATTGCTTGTAATTGCTGGGGTTGAAATGCTTTCAAAAGCTTTGGCTTTCTGCACCAAATTAAGCTCTTTTCCACTTAACTCAAAATGTTCATTAAAATTTCATCTTAAAAATGGCATGGATAATAAATTAGCAATGATGTCCTCCTCACTAATGTTACTTGCATTTTCCAAAGTGAACAGTGTTCCCTGGTGTTCCAACACACTCTTGGCTAAATAATTTACTGTTTATTTATCAGTGTTCTCTAATTTCTACTTCATAGCTCAAATTCCAAAATATATGTAGTGTGTTTGAATTGGCCACAACCTTTCGCATATTAACATGTCAAAATACAATGTAATTCTTTCTAAATGTCATTAATGTAGTGTATATGTGTTTTTAAAAGCTACTCTGGTAGACTCCATGCCGAGATCTTCTTAACTAAATAATGTACATTGGCTGTTGACCTTATGTATAAACTTCTCCATGAAATTCAGCTTCAGCTTGAATCCCCCCACCTGCATAATTTTTTAGCTTGTTCACTGGCCTTGAATGTTCACTATGAGCTCTATCACTGACCCTAGTGTTAGCACAGGCCCAGCTTTCAGAAACACAACCCTGATGTCAGTGATAATGAATGTCACCTGCTGGGTTAGGGTGCTTGAGACACTTAATGCATTATAGCTCTTAATGCATTATAGACCTTCACGTCTATTGCGATCTCAGAATTCAGGCCAGCTGATAATACCTAGAATATTAAAATCAACTGCAGGCGGTAGATCCTTCTCCTATTTGGCACCTAAACTCTGGAACAATCTTCCTAGCATTGTTCGGGAAGCAGACACACTCTGTCAGTTTAAATCTAGACTAAAAACGCATCTCTTTAACCTGGCATACACATACCACATTATCAATTTATTTTTTTCAAATCTGTTAAAGGATTATTAGGCTGCATAAATTAGGTCAGCCGGAACCGGGAACACTTCCTATAACACCAGATGTACTCATGACATCAGAAGAAGAATGGCATCTACACTAATATTAGTCTTTCTGTTTATCCTGAGGTTTACCGTAGTCAAGTCAAGTCACCTTTATTTATATAGCGCTTTTTACAATGTAGATTGTGTCAAAGCAGCTTTACATTGATAACTAGTACATTATTTTGGCTGCACAGCAGCTCTTAAAGAATAGTGTCAGTGCAGGCAGATCAAAGCACTGTTGAATATTGAATGTCAATTGTCAAGTGTCAACCAGATCCGGGCCGTATCCAGGTGAGATTGAGGACCTACGCCTTGACACGGCCACAACGCGCCCCTGAAGTATCAGCTGAGATTGAGTCAACTAGATCATCCATTGTGAAGGCCTCAGCGACATGACAGTCAGTGGCACAGTTCCTCAACAAACCGTCCATACCGGTGTGATGAATACAATCCTCAACTGGATTGAACTGGAATAAACACTTTGAATGTTATGATCCTATCGGGTTTATGATAGCTACCTGAATCGTAACAAAGCACTGTTTGCCAGAGGAGAACTGGCCCCCCGACTAAGCCTGGTTTCTCCCAAGGTTTTTTCTCCTTTTTTTCTGTCACCTGTTTGCCACCTGATGTCACCTGTTGAAGTTTGGGTTCCTTGCCGCTGTCGCCTTTGGCTTGCTTAGTTAAGGAATAATTGACATTTGATATTCAACAGTGCTTTGCATCTGCCTGCATTGACACCATTTTCTTTAAGAGCTGCTGTGCAGCCAAAATTATATACCAGTTGTAAAGCTGCTTTGACACAATCTGCATTGTAAAAAGCGCTATATAAATAAAGGTGACTTGACTTCTTGTAATACCTCTTGCCAGCAGAAACAGGGCAAGATGGATTATACTTTTTTTCTCTCTCTCTCTCCAGAATTAGTATTAGTGTGAGATGTTCAGACATAGTGATTTTTTTTTTTTTTTTTGTCAACTACATTTTGATAAAGCTCAGCATTTTAAGCAAATATAGATGGTATCCCTAAAATTGAAATTGGATGTGATATTCTTGCATTGATCGGATGGACTGTGATGCGTGTGACTCATATTGTTACCACACTCAAAACTATAGCTTCTGACCTGAACCTTTAAGGACATCTTTGATCAACAGGTTCAATGGGGTTGGCATTTGGGAAAGGGATAAGTATTGCCCCAATAAGGCAGCATTAATTTATGATTTTAATAAATGTAATCGTATATAATGAATATGTTATTATTGCATAATGTGCTATAATACACTGAGGTGTAATAGTGATAGTTTCTGCTACTATTTGCACAAGGTATAAGTAGAAGCACCCACTCCACATACTCTCAGAAGGTCCTTCAAAGACATCACTACTGTTGAGTCCCGCATGATAGATTGTGCACAGGGACTCAACGGGGAGTGCACAACATAAGCCAGGACTAAAAACTAAAGTTGGGAAACAAGAAGTGTTTTTTGAAAAGTACCAGGGCAAAATTTCTAAATTTCGGTTCCAATAATGACTGTATCGATTGAATTGTTATGCCACTAAGTGGTAACAAATTACTGTTAAAAATGTATCTATCACTGAATCATTCTTTCGGAAAAAAGTGAAGGATTTATGAATCCAAAATATTCTTTTTCACCTATCTGGATCTTACATGTGTGTTCAAGCATCTTATTTGTGTTTAATTTGTGGTAACACTTTACAATAAGGTTCATTTGTTAACATTAGTTAATGTATTAACTAACATGAACTATATGAAGCAATACATTTGTTACTGTATTTGTTAATCTTTGTTAACTTTAGTTAATAAAAATACAGCTGTTCATAGTTTGTTCATGTTACCTCAGTGCATTAAAATGGATTTACAGAAATGGAGCGGTAACACTTTATTTTAGGGTCTTTTAACTAGTTGCTTATTAGCATGCATATTACTAGAATATTGTCTGTTTATTAGTACTTATTAAGCACATATTAATGCCTTATTCTGCATGACCTTATTCTACATTCTTAATCCTACTCAATACCTGAACGTAACAACTACCTTACTTACTATTAATAGGCAGTAAATTAGGAGTTTATTGAGGGAAAAGTCGTAGTTAATAGTGAATACATGTTCCCTATACTAAAGTGTACATTTATTTAATGTCTTCACAGTTACTTTCCCTGTGTAGCCTACATGTAAGCAGCTTTCTCTACAGTGGATGAGATTATAATGTTATTCCCTGATGCTGATGTACAATTCAAACATTAAATCTGAGGTAGACATAACTGTCCTCAACACTCTGGGCTGGCGCAGTATCGCCGGCGATACCACCTCGTTTTTTTTTGTTTTTTTTATCAGTGTGAAAGAGACTAAAAATACTCAATTAATGAATGAATGACTCTCTCTTCCCATCGCTCTGCTCTTCGTCAACACGCACTGCCACCACCTGCTGGTAAGGTAGACTAACAGCAGATGGAAATTATGCTAGGTACTCTACTGCTTTTCCTGCAGTTCCCAGATGTGAAATGTTGAATTTTCTGTCGAATTTGAACCACTGAATTTGTGGAAGCGAATTTGTAACGCAAAATAAAATGGACCGAAATTTGCCTGCCGAATTATTATAGGTTGTATTTTTAAACAGAATGAATATTTTGGAAGTGAAATCTGAAAGGTGAATATGGATTATTGAATTTTTAACAATGAAAATGTGTGTGAAATGTTTTGAATTGAAATATTCAGTTTAAATATACAACCATGTTGAATTTCAGCCCATAAAAATGCAAGCCCTAAAAATACAATGCATTAAAATGCAAGCACGGACTTCAAAAATTGACAATATCTTATTTATTTTTATTGCACTGTTATTGTTCTATTTCTTCTATTAGCGTGCTCAGTCGAAGTTTGTGTATTTTCCTCAGAATGAATCATAGTGACCTGTTGGCCATGGAGCTCTTTCCTGTACTTACATTAAAATCTAGATTATCAAGATTAATGCATCTCTTTTCTCTTTATGTCACAGGTTCCTCTCTGAATCTGACTGAGGGACAGAGAAGGATTGAGAGGAAGAGAGAGACAGAGGCTACATTTAAACTGCAAGCCTTGGTGCTCAATTCTGGTCATGCGCAAAAGAAACAGAGAAACAGAGACAGCATGCAGCACGCTGTCATATGTAAGTAAACATAGAGACCACCATTGGAAGTGGCTCAAATCAGAATCGAAAGGAAACATGCTGTAAACCACATTCTATGACAACCACAAGATTAAAGTCACTGAATTGTGATTTCTTATATGGGTCCCTGTAATAAGTTACCTTTGCAAATACTGTAAAATTTGCCTTTTTGATATGCATCCTAAAAGAAATACCAGTGCTTGGAAGGCAGCAAAATGGTATCCCTTTAAGTAAAATATCAAAATTAACCACTTACCCTTATCTTGCTCACTTTCTTTCCTCTTTTTGCACTAGACTGATAGTGTTACCTCTTCATTTTCAAACATTAAAACACGTGACTGACACAAGCAAACTTTAGCAAAGTTATTATTCTTACCACGCATTAGTGTATCTGTACCCCTGACATGGGGGCTGGCACTGGAATAGAGGCATCTCCACTTGTTAAGTTTAGACTTAACAAGTGGAGATGGTTAAACAGATCCAAGAATAGCAAGACCAATCACCAGTTATACTCAGTACAAGGAATGATCTACCAACCGTCTCAGGTTACGAATGTAACCAGGGTTCCCTGAGAACAGGGAACGAGACTCTGCGTTTGCAACGCTATGGGGAAACGTCACGTGACTCGGTGTTCGAAAGCCAACTATCCAATAACTCCAAATCCTATTGGCCGGCGACAGCCTATGACGTCATACAGGCGCGGAAGTATAAAAGGGGCGCCTGGGGAAGCAGTCATTATCCATCGTCTTGAGGGACTGTTCAGCAGGCAGCCCGATGTATGGCAAGGAAACGCAGAGTCTCGTTCCCTGTTCTCAGGGAACCCTGGTTACATTCGTAACCTGAGACGTTCCCTTTCGAAAGGGAACTTCTACTCTGCGTTTGCAACGCTATGGGGAACGATATACCCACGCCGCCATGCTTGAGGAGAATGCCTGCCAAGAAAAATGGCTGAGACAAAGGCTCCAGAGCAGTAGAAACTGCTTGGCAACTCTCCCTCGGGTCACACCAGGCTGTCAGTGACAGCATTCCCTTCGGCCAACAGCCCAAGCTAAATTCCATGAAGGACCTCCTCAAAGGCCCTACAGAAGGTGCTAAAGCGTCTGGAACCCACTTTTCCATAAGAAACAGTGGTCCCTTCAAGGGAATGTGGCCAGGGAACCGAAGGGAACCCCGGCCAGCCACTAGAGGGGAACGAAGTCACCCTCAATGCCACCAGGGAGGCCGACCTTGTCTGACCTGAGACAAACTCAGTCTGGGCCAACCCTGTCTGAATACAGAGCCTCCTAACACGCATTCTTCACAGAAGATAGTAAGTAAGAGTGACTGCAAAGAGGCAGAAAAAAACTCAAACCCACGCGTAGAGACGGGCATCCTGGAGAGCAGAACTCAGCTAAGTGCTATGAACCCTCGTATTGAGGGGAGTATAATCCACTCATCCTAGGATCTACCCAGTGCTTAATTAACGCACTGAGGAGGCCGTGCGCTACAGAACCCTGATGCAGGGGAGCACAAACCAGCCTGATGCTGGATCCTTAAGAGGAGGCCTGATTAAGGCCTACCCCATGACCAGCTTAGGGAGCTAAGCACTATTACAAACATAACCCTAAAAGGGAAGTACGAAACTCACCTAACAGGTAGACCATGCGATGGGCACATACTCATGGAGGCCGAAAGAGGCCTACAGCATGATAGAGTTAAGTGAATAACAGAAGTCAAACAGAAAGTGGCCCGGCTTTCTTTCCGGGGTAGAAAGATGACTTCAATGGCAGCCTAAGAGGCTGCAAAGTGCCCACATGACAATCCACCCAACACGATCCACCGAGCAGTGTACTCAGTAAAAACACCTCTAAAGCAAGAGGAGTACAGCGTACGCCAGCACGCATTAAGGAAGGCCTGGAGGGGCCTATAACCTCAACAGACACGTGGCATCAGCTCGTGGCAGTGTTTAGGCCCAAAGGACGATAAACAACCAGACAAAAGGAGGTTGGTTTATCACTTAGGCCTCTGGCCAACAGAAGTGTATAAAGATAACTCTCAAAGAGAAATACACCCAAACATACTCCAGTGTGTTAAAACTAGGCGGCCCGTAGGCCTAGCAACCTCTAATACACACGGCGTAGTCTTGTGGCCGTTTCTAGGAGCACAAAAGATCCACCCTAGGCGCTAGGTGGCCCTTAGCTCAACTAGAATAGGACTCAGGGAGGCAGATATAGGTAAAAAACAACCTTCAGTAAGGTTTTGCTGCCAAACCAACCTGAGGGGCTAGCCACTCGAAATACTCGGTAAAAAGCACCTTGTCACCCTCACAGCGAGAGGAGTATATAACTGAACTCCACATATTACACCGGAGGCCGAAGTAGGCCTGCCTTAGTAAACACGTGGCATCAGCAAGTGGCTACCATAACCATACCACCCAGAGGCCATGTATTAACAGTGTCATGATTAACACATGAAAAACACTGCCAAACACCGAGAACAGGCCTGTTAGGGCCTATCCGTCAGTGATGGGGTGTGGCCGACGGTGGCATGGTTTCCCAGGCATCCTGCCAACAAGTCGACTAGAAAAAGGAGGCCTAAAGGGGCCTCCATTCCAGTAACAGGTGGCGATCAGCCTACTCACAGGTTAAAACACAAATTGTGCCAAACGTAAACTAAAAAGGAGGCCTGAAGGGGCCTGCCAATTCAATAACACGTGGCTACAGCTCGTGAATTAAAGTGAACCAAGCTACAGGGAACCAGCTGTAACCCAAAAAGCTATGGGAAGCTAACTGCAACCTGCGCTAGGCTACACATTCCAACAGGCAATGTACCCTAAATACACATTTTGACTAAAGGGAACCAAACAAAGCCAACATGGTCTAAGGAAGGCTAATATAAGCCTACTACCTCAGACAGACACGCGGCATGGCCTGTGGCAGCGTAAACCTGTGAAAATATGTGAGCACATTATGATCAGTTAAACAGTATAGTAGAACAACCGCTAACTAGAAGGAGACCGAATATCATAAGGCCTACAATCCGAGTTATAAGCAGTATAACCGTTAACCAGACCACTAAAAAAGGGAGCTAATAGATACCAGTTTTCTTCAACAAAGTGGCACTAACTACCCTGAATATGCAATCCAACAGGTGATGCACCCAGTGACAAGGACCTCAGACTGGAGAGTACAAGTCACCAAATACTCAAAACAAAGGCCTACTTTCACAGCAAAGGGCCTACTGTTATGAGAGCAGGTGCCAACCTGTGGCAGCATAGGCTCACATACAGTGTAGGGCAAAAGTCTAGAACCCAAAGTAACACAAACTTTGATCTACATGCTGTTTTTTTTTTTATTAAGAAAAACACTTCCCACACAGATCCTCAAATCTGATCTAAACCCCAGAGGACAGGAGCTAAAAACTAGCAACGTCAACTCAAACTTGATAAAACAAATTATCAAGTGGCTCAGAAGAAAGTTATTCCTTTTAGCATGAAAGTTCTAGAAAGTGGGGCCAAGCACACACCTGCATAACTTATCTACGCAAAGATAAGGGCCTACCACCTGAGGAACAGCATAAGGGAGTCAGAAAACAGTCTACAACCTAGCTGTAAAACTCAAATTGCACCTACACCAGCAAGGGGATAATTGGGCGTACAGCCTAACAACTCCCTCGGGAGGAAAACCAGAACTAGGAAACAAATCCTGAAAGGATAGTGAATACATATGGGGTTACTTCATATATCACATCACCTAGCTCTAGCCTGGCTGCCAAGTTATAGGCCTATTTTCTTTATTATATACAACAGGCACCATAACAAACAGCCTGATCTCCACTTCTAAATCTCATGATGAGAAAAATAAAGTGAAGCTCAAAGCTGAAAAGTCAGGCGGCCGGTTAGGGCCGCCGTAGACATACAAACTGAAGCAATGAGTTCCAACTCAAACTATACTGAAAATAGCCGAGAGGCTACTCAACATAGAGAGAAAACTAAGCAGCAGCCATACTGTGACCTGCTTAGTCAGTCTCAACATTCCAGTTTTGCCCAAAAAACCCCTTCAAATTCTATATCTCAATGTACATTCACTGTGACATGTTCAGAAAATATACAGGAACGACACAAAGTCAACATTTAAGAAATTAAATCTGACTCTGTCTTACCTTCCTGTGGCTCGAAGACCAAAGACTGCTCCTTTACAAACATGGGAAGGAAAACATCCATGGTTCTAGAAGCCCAAAGAACCCTTTCACTATCAAGCCAGAAGGCGGGCCTCCAGAAAAAAAATCATCATAAGCCCAGCCGTCAGCCTGACTGTTCAAAGGTGTCACCTGAACATACAGTAGTAATTAAAAACGGATCTGAGTGGAATGCAACTCTTAAAGCTGCTAAGCGCGCCCTCGCCTTCAGCAGATCAGCCTGGTATGCCTGCAACACTGCCATAGTGTGTAAAGCCGCACCAGCCTGACCCGCAGCAGCATATGCTCTGCCGTTCAGACGAGATGTCTGTTTAAGGGGTCTGGACGGCAAAACTGGAGCTTTTAGTGTCGGTGCTCTGCCCATGACGAGATAGCTGGCAAACATTTTGTCAATGGGCGGCAGCGACACATACCCATGCTGGCCCAATCCATCCACATCAGCGAGATTCCCTCGCCGATGCGGATGAACTCTGGCCGAGCATGGGTTCTTCCATGCCTTCCCGATCTCAACGTGGAGATCCGGAAAGAATGGAAGGCTCACTGGAGTCACGGGGTTGTGGTCGGAAAGAAAAATGTTTGTCAAGTCTGCCGCGAACAGGTTTTTTTTTTTTTTTTCTCACGCGCCCACACGGCAGCTGCAGTCTGCCAGCAGGGCGTTCCACAACCTCCAGTAACTCTGCATATGCTGGGCCAGGAGACTTGGAGAAAGAAGAAAAAGCCACTTCTTCCTCCTCCATTGCCTCCTGCCCACGGGGGCTATCAGCCAGAAGAACACTCGCTCCCGGATCCGATGATGTCAAAGATAAGACATCATCATCATCCAGGAGCTCATCCCCGCCAGCCGCCACCGGAGGCTGAGAGACCATAACACCTCTCTCAAACTCGGCAGCGAGCTCCATCTGCGAGCCCCATGAGTGCAGCCGCCGCTCTGCCTCAGCACGAGCAGGGCCGGACCAACCAGGCGCAGATGTTGACGCCTCATCCCTCGAGGAGAGGGCCAGACGAGAATGGAGCGTTCTCATAGGAAGACGCTCACAATTCACACAGACAGCGCCCTCAAGCACCATCCGTGCGTGTTCTTCTCCCAAACAATAGACGCATAGGGTGTGCGAACCCTCCGTTAAAAACCTCGGGCATGGATCCACACACTTCCTGAAATGTTTCTCTTTGCCCTCAGACATAAAAGAGACATACTCTATGAAGAGTATATTCGATAATGGCAGTTCGACACAAACAGTCCCGAAAGACGATGAGATAATGACTGCTTCCCCAGGCGCCCCTTTTATACTTCCGGGTCGCGCCTGTATGACGTCATAGGCTGTCGCCGGCCAATAGGATTTGGAGTTATTGGATAGTTGGCTTTCGAACACCGAGTCACGTGACGTTTCCCCATAGCGTTGCAAACGCAGAGTAGAAGTTCCCTTTCGAAAGGGAAGTGAAATTATCAAGTAAAAAAAAAAAAAAAAGGTTTGATGAACAACACAAAACTTAACCTGACTGCACTTTATTTTACCAGTTTTATTGTTAGTAAAATAAATAAGATCAATTTAAAGTTTGAAATCAAACTTCCTTGCACCATTATAGGTAGGGGAGGCTATTGTTCAAAGAAAAGGATCAAGCTGCAAGTTTGAGTCATGGTGGCAGAGACCTTCTGTTGCTTGTGGCGAGTGTTTAGTTCCCTGGAATCTATTCTGTGTCCCACAAGATAATACACCTAATTCAGTGCCACAAATAGTTGTTTGTTTTGTAAGGCTTTATTTTTCTAACAGTGCACTAAAAAATAGTCTAGTTAACGGAAGATCAGCTGAAAAATTAAAGGGTAAAAGGCTCAATTTATTACAGTGTCATTTTTATTGTTCGAATGACAACTGCATACAAAATGTGTATTGATATTTCATATTTCATTGTTTTCCAAAATTATTATTTATTTATTAACTTTTGAATACTGTGTATATGTTTATTGTCTATATATTGTTGTCATGAATGTTTAATTATTTCCTGGACCTGTAGAGAAACATATTTTCAGTCTCCCATGTCTGGGTTGAACTTGAAATATGAAATGACAAACCACGCTTTACAAAAATAATATCCCAAACTGTGATTCATCAGACATGACAGAAGTGGTTTGATACTTGTTGTGGTGTTGCCATCCTGTGAAATTCAGCTGCAATGGGAAGCTATCAAAAAAATCACCCTCCCATTGTAAAATGAAAAAGCTTTCACAAAATGACAAGGAGCCCTCAAACACATTGATCCATCCACAAAAATAACTCTGCATTCTGGCCTTTCATTGGATGTGAGGCCAGCTTCAAAGACTGCCCAGCCATTTGCACATTCATACAGTTGCTATGATACCAAACACATAAACCCAGCAATGCATGACAGTGAGCCATCGGGAGGCCTTTTGTCCAGCATTCTAATGAGTTAACGGTTGATTAATTCTTATGATTAAAAAGCTGAAGAGGTTGGAGAGGGCTGAGAAGAGGAGAAATGAAAAGACACGGAGAGTGGCACATACTGACATGCTTGATTCATCGTCTATAGCACCCATAACACAAGAATTTATTTTAATTTTTTATTTTAATTATTTTAAGTTGAAATTAAAATTTTAAAGTTTAAATTAGATGGTAAAGTTAAAAACATACAATAGTTCCGACACATTTTGTTCCAAGACTACACTGAGAATGTTTGCATGCAGATACCTGATTTGGCATGCAGCAATGGAGCTAGCAGAGAAGCCCAAAAAAGGGAAATACCCTTGTCAGACTCCTCCACAGACTCTTATCCTCACATGCTCACACAAACAAAGTGGCTTCCCGAAGACAACAAAGCTGACGACACGTAATGCAGGCACCCTTTTGTATGCTTGGGTGCCTCATGTGACACCATCAGACTTTCTTTGAACTAGGCTCGAAAAAGGGAAGCTTCTCCATGCATGGTAACTCCACAGAGTAATTAACCAAAATTTACCTTGTGAGTTGGTTGGTATGGTTGATACAACACGTGGAGTACCGCATTGCTGATGTTGTTCTGCATGTCGTCTCTAGTTGTACACTGATATCCAGGATACCCTAATGCAGGTCTCAGGTGTCACAGACACGCCAGGCTCCAACGTCACTCAATCACAGCGCACTCCCTCACCAGAGTACTGATCACACGCACCTGCACTCAATCAGCACTCCAATCAGACACCAGTTAAAAGACACTCACACGCACTCAGTCACTGTCCGGTCTTGTTCGTATCAAGACTTACCTTCATGCTTACCTCAAGGACTCCTGTATACTACTTACCTGTCTCCAGTGTGTTCCAAGTCTCCTTCTGTGTCTCCCGTCTTCGTGTGAGTTATCCAGTGTCTTCTCTGCTCTGCTTCGCCAACCATTCGTCAGCCATTCCAGCTCACCATCACTGCAACACAAAGGACAGTATCACTATTATACTAGTCACCATTCACCTGCTATATTACCGTTTACTCACCTGCATTCCTGTTGTCTCTGCTGGTTGTTCAATAAACACCCAATACCTGTTAACCATTGTCTCCGACCCTTCTGTATTGTAACATCAGGAACATCAAGGCAGACAAGTTTGGTCACTGGGGACCCACCATGGAGGAACTGTCACTTCACTATCCAAGCACAAGGGCGAGTGCTACCTATTTGTCCCTTCCAAGAATCCCTGCAACAGTGCATGGCTCGGACTCTATCTGCTCTGGATCACCTCCAGCCCAGAGGTGCAACGCAGTCAATGCAGGTACTCTGGGTTCGGGCCAAATACTGAGCTCAGAGCCCTCTCCTCGGACAGCACGCCAAATATGCATACTATTTATTTATTTGCAAGTGTGAACTCATGAAGTAAAAATTATCCTTCCTACTCGTTCATATAAAATAATATATTGATTTAAATTTTGTAAGACACTTTTTGTCAAGAAACACAGTATGCGTGGAGGTTTGAATCTTCATGAATAATGCTGTGATTCACACCTGAGAAGACAAAGACCCACATAATGAGCCCTTTCAGTCAGGTAGGCTATGTGAAAAAACCCTCTGATAACAGGATCATATCAGCTGTATTAACGTAAATATAATGTCTACTCTTGACAAAAAAAACATGATTTTTGTGATCTCATGCACATATTATTGCACATCATGTGAAGAAAATTTTGTATAGTTATTATACAAAATTTGTATAATAGTTTAAATTACAGTACCAGTCCAAAGATTGGACGCATTACTATTATAATGTTTTTAAAAGAAGTCTCTTCTATACATCATTAAAAAGATCTAAGTTTCACATTTTGACCTCTGTTTTACTCTTATAGTGACCGTAATTTGTTAATAGCCTATGCGTCAGGACTTATGAATATGAAAAACGTTACCTTTGACAAAACAGCATCCATCAGGCTTTTAGCTTAAGGCGAGACACTACAGGTGAATAGGGATTTTTTTTTTTTTTAAATTAGAAGATATCACTGTGAAACTTCTCCAGTTTATTACTGGCATAAACATAAGAAAAAAATGTATTACAAGTTTTGTGTAAATTTATGTTTTAATATGCAAATGAGGCCGTATATACTTAAATATACGCTCATTTGCATACATTTCCAAAATCAAAATCTGGAAATTGGAAAGGTCCAGGTTTAAAATTCTTGGTTCTATTTGTTGACATATTAGATGAAATGGCTTTTACAGAGGGGATTCTGGATATCTTATTTTGTGCTTTAGTAAATTAGAGAATACTGACAATAGCCTTAAAAAAATCTATTTTCGCCATGTTTTTTTTTTTTTTTTTAGTAAAAGGACCTATAACTCAGGATAGGAATGATATATCAACAAATCCCTCTGTAAAAGCCTTTAGAATATAGTTCAGTATAAGTCTGGTAGTGTTGGTGCTTGTAGGTGCTACTGAAGTGGATATATCTGACTCTGAGTGTGAGAAAAAACTCATTTTGAGAAAACAGCCTTTAAAGTTTTATATTGTATAATTTCATACATTTCTATTGAAACCCCCAACCTACAAACAAAATATATATTCAGTTTATTAATATCAGTATTATGTAATATTTAAAACACATGGAAATTGATAAATGAATAAATTATTAATAAAAATAGCCTTAAGCTGAAGAGAACTACCTTAACAAACACACATAACAACAGTCACAAAAACTGCAAACAAACTGTGTCTGTTTGTTGTATGTCCATCTATAACTAAATGAATCTAATAAACAGCTCCCTGTCTGTTTACAGCTTAAATGTCCATGCCTGCACCATATGTAGGCCCCTCTTCGATCCCCTGTCTGTGTTTTTTCACTTTTTTGGCTGTGCTTACACTTTGGCGCCTGCGTTTCACACGGGTGGACTAAAAAAAAGTTTGCTTTTGAAAGTCTAACCATGTCAGTGTAACTGCATGTATTTACAGTGATAACTGTACACTGAAGTCACAACTTATCCATGACAGCTAGCATGGCAGAGCCACCTTCATTAAAAGTGGCAATAGCCATACTGGCTGCAGCCACATCCCTTCTTTTCCCCACAAATACTGTTTTCGGACATCAGGCCCATATGACAGAGTTGAGGCACTCATTTGCATTTTGAGTGCCTCCATGCTGCATGCGCTGTAGCAGACTGTCACTGGACATTCGGCGGTACACAGGGATAAGCTTCTTTCCCACTTCACGTGACAGAAAGTTTTTAGTGTGATGCTTGTGGGACTCTGATGTTTCTCCATTCTTCTCTGCTCTCCTGTACCAACACCACGATGGACTGCACCTCGTATGTAATGGATTGTCATCACTAGACATGTTGTGAAGGAGACCTGCCCAGATCTCAGCTTTCATTTTATCTACGGAGCCCTGGTTGTTAAAAAAAAGCCCCCCTGTAAATATTTAGCAAGGCCTTACATTTAGGGGCAGTCAGCTTGCCCAGACCCTTGCCCCTTAATTTACCTAATTTACTTAGTTTCCTAAGTGCTGTACCCATGCGCTTATGGGCATGATTTATGCACTCCAATTTCACAATTTCATGTGACAACTTGGTGACAACTGACTGACCTGGCCCACATTCTCTTAGCTGCCTCCTGCTCCATTGCTTTACTTGAGCCTGCAAAATTTTTAGCACAGTCAGTGTGTGCCTCCCTCCAGCTTTCAAATTCCTGGCCTGTTATTTTTCCTTCTCGCTTGGCACTATTCTTTAAGGCAAATGCATGACAGTAGGAGGAAAAGACCTCAAAGTCTATTACTAGACCTGTAAGGACGTCAATGCACACACCAATGCCATAATTTGATGTGAAACCTCTTTTATGCCAGGTTCCATCAAAAGACATGCTGATGTTTATAACTGCATCTTCATCCTCCATCAGTAACCTTGCCACATCTGCATCAACCTCAGCATAAGCCTGCCTGATCTGCTCCCTGGCCCTGTGCAATGACCCCAAGCCTCTCTCAATTTCTGCAACTACAATAAAACAAATACTGTATAAATAAACGTTGATTTAATCAGGTTTTATTCATAGTGCACATATGACTTAACTTATGTTGTAAAAGACAGTGGATTCTTATATGATTATCTGATTATGATATGATTATGTTATGTGTGTGTGTGCGTGAAAGTAAATCTGTCCAACAAAATATACTGAATATCATAAAAATGTATTTGTTAATATTTTATGTATAAATATGTTTACATTTTTATAATATCATTTGCATTATGAGAGGAAATATATGTAATGTCACTCTCACTTCTGACACTATCCACAAGACAAAAGCATTTGGCATTTAGACACTACACTGCTTCGTTTTCTGGCTCAACCTTTTTTTATACCTGTCACTTCTCTGTTGTGTCTCTGATAAGTCTTAAGGTGAAGGGAAGGTATCCCCAACACCTTGCTGATTTTTTTGAGAGCTGCATACCCCATTCCTAATTCATGTGCTAAGAGCACCATCCGCACATTCACATCAAATGCAACGTCGTTCCTGGACTCGTCTTGCAGACACGTAGATGTATAAACACTTCTGCAATACCTATCTCTCTCACACAGACTAACATGCAGATAGACCCTTTTAAAGATAAATACACGATTGCGACGATGTATACATGTATTGCCTCAGAATTTACGTCTGAATAGAGCTCGCTCCGTGGGCGTGGCCGCATTAGCGGATAATGAGCTGGCTCAGAGACGTCTGACATGTCTCTCTTTTCATACAGATTACATAAACAGAGAATTTTTTTATTTAACTTATACGATTTAAAACCTGACATTTCAACATTTTTTTTAGATCTAAGACTAATTTTTTTTGTGATTAGTATTCACTAAGTTACAGTTAATTTTCTGAGAACTATCAGATTGGACTTCGTTCAGAGGGAGATGAGAGATCACGCATCATGTTAGTTTTCTTTATTTTGCAAAAAGCACAACATTTTGATTTTACTCTGAGTGTACACAAATAAAAGAAGATATTTCACAGATTAAAATGGTGTATAACTCCTAATTGTATGTGCAAAATTGACAGAGTACTTTGAGTCTCTTTCATACTGATAAGAAAAAAGGAAGGTGGTATCGTGAAAGCAGTGGAATGTTACAGATGTGGGGGAGCTCACTATGCAAATGCTTGTAAATTCAAAGACACAGTGTGCCATAATTGAGGCAAGAAGGGACATTCGGCAAAGAAATGAAAAACTCAAAGGGTGGGGGGAAACCTCACTCAAAAGCACATCGCATTGTGAAGACTGAACAAGAAGAGACCTGTTCCTATTCAATGTTTAACTTGCGTGAAACTTGTTCAGACCCTCTTTATGCAACAATTTAAGTTAATGGAGCAAGCCTTAAGATGGAGATAGATAAAGGAGCTTCAGCATCGATCATTAGTGAGGAGACTTATGGAAAGTTATGGACTAATGATCAGACACCGACATTATGTGAGTTTTCTGTTAAACTGAGAACATATACTGGAGAGATTATTCCAGTAGTGGGTGCGGTGAAAGTGAACATCGCCTATGGCAGTCAGGTGGCTGAAGCTAGCTTGCTCGTGGTCAAGGGAACAGGCCCAAGCCTGCTGGGATGGGATTGGCTCAGTAAAATTCAGTTAAACTGAGGTGAGATTAGGCTCATAAAAGGACTTTGTGCAGGGGAAGTGGTTGCCAGGTATCCAGAAGTGTTTAAGGATGAACTGGGCACCCTGAGGGGCACCACAGTGAAACTTTGTGTGGAGCCCAATGCTACACCTCGTTTCTTTAACCCCAGTCTGTTCCATGTGCAATGAAGTATAAAGTGGAAAGCTTGAGAGGCTGCAGCAGCTGGGTATCATTGAGTTGAGTCAGTTTTCTAATTGGGCAGCCCCAGTCGTTCCCGTGCTGAAAGAGGATGGTACAGTCTGCATTTGTGGAGACTATAAGCTGACAATGAATCAGGCAATGAAGGTGGAGACATACCCCATTCCAAGAGTGGAGGACTTGTTCTCAATGCTTGCTGTAGGCAAAACTTTCACTAAGCTTGATATGAGTCACGCCTATCAGCAGTTGTTGCTGGATGAGGAGTCAAAGCAATATCTCACGATCAACACTCACAAAGGGCTGTTTAAATATAACAGGCTGGTGTTTGGGGTAGCGTCCAACCCGGCCATTTTTCTAAGGACAATCGAAAAAATGTTCCAGGGGATTCCACATGTGGCAGTGTACATCGACGACATTCTGGTCACAGGGAAAACAGAAGAGGAGCACCTCAGTAACCTGGACCAGGTGCTCAAGAGGATGTCATAAGCAGGGCTGCGGCTAAAACAATGCAAATGTACGTTCCAGGCAGAGAGTGTAACCTACCTTGGACATCAAATATCAGCCCAGGGCCTCTATCCAGTGCCAGAAAAGGTCAGAGCCATCAATGAGGCCCCCAAGCCGGGAAACGTGTCAGAGCTTAAGTCATTCCTGGGCATGGTAACTTATTACAGGAAGTTCTTGCCTGATCTATCAGCTCCGTTGTACTAGTTATTGCATCATAATTGCCAGTGGAAATGGGGAGCGGCGCAAGCAGCTGCCTTCACCAAAGTCAAAAATCTGCTGCAGTCAGCCAGCGTGTTAGTCCATTTTGACCCTGAGAAAGAGCTTACAGTGTCATGTGATGTCTCACCAAATGGCATTGGGGCAGTACTGTCGCATGTGATGGAGGAGGACTCAGAAAACCCCATTGCATTTGCTTCAAGGACGCTTACAAAAGCAGAAAAGGGGTACTCTCAACTAGACAAAGAAGGCTTGGCTGTGTTTGCTGTGAAGCGTTTTCACCAGTATCTCTATGGCTGGCCCTTCATAGTCTTCACGGACCATAAGCCATTGATGAGCCTGTTCAGTGAGCATAAAAGCATTTCTTCCATGGCGTCAGCCCGTATCCAGAGGTGGGCACTGACATTGCCTATCAATATCGTATAGTATACAGAGCAGGGAAGGAAAATGCCAATGCGGACGCATTAAGCCGGTTGCCACTTCCAGACACCCCTGTGTCCACTCCTCTGCCTCCTAACTGTTTTCCTGCTGGAAAAGTTGAGCGACTCACCAGTGAGCGTGAAGCAGATCAAAACTTGGACTGAGAGAGACAAGGTCTTGTCAAAAGTCAAAAGATTTGTGCTACAGGGTTGGCCATCCATCGTTGTGGACATCGAGATGAAACCTTTTGAGAAAAGGAAAGATGAGCTCTCAGTTAAGGATGGTTGTACCTCGTGGGGTTTAAGAGTGGTGGTATCTCTGCCAGGACGGGCCAAAATGTTACAGGAAGTCCACATAGCCCATCCTGGGGTATCATGCATGAAAAGCTTAGTGAGGGCATACGTTTGGTGGCCAAATATGGATCGAGATCTTGAAAACATTGTCCAACACTGCAAGAAATGCCAAGAAAACCAGAAAATGCCCCCACAAGTTTCTCTTCAGCCCTGGGAGTAGTCTGACAGGCCTTGGTCCAGGTTGCACTTGGATTTCGCAGGTCCGTTCATGGGGAGGATGTTCTTGGTCATGGTGGATGCCCGCACCAAGTGGCTGGAAGCACACATCTTGAAAAACATTACAGCTGCTGTGACAATTGACACACTGCATCAAGTATTTTCAATACATGGACTGCCTGATGTAGTTGTAACTGATAATGGACCGACCTTTACGGGAGAGCTGTTTCAAGAATTTGTCAAGCGGAATGGAATTAGACATATTCGTACAGCGCCTTTCCATCCTGCATCGAACGGGCTGGCCGAGAGAATGGTGCAGACGTTGAAGGACGACTTAAAGAAGATGTCAGGGGCAAATGTTGAAACGAATCTATCTCGATTTCTGTTTCAGTATCGAATTATTCCGCAGACTACTACAGGCCTGGTGACCGCAGAGATGTTGCTGGGATGGAAATCACCTGGATTTGCTGCATCCTGACAGTTGGGGAGAAAGTGAGAGTCCAACAAGAGAAGCAAAAAGCTAGGCATGACAGGCATGTGAAAGAACAGAGTTTTGAGAAAGGTGTCTTTGTCAGGAATTTTCCCAGAGGTCAGCGCTAGTTACCGGGAGCCATTGTGGAAAAAAAGTGGTCCCCTATTCATGTGTAGTGAGGCTGTCAGATGGGTGTGATGTCCATCATCATCAAGATCATGTGAGGAGCTGTCAAGTGGCAGAGACGTGGGGTTGTCTCGATCAAGTTGGAGGGGCTGAGAAAAAGGAGAGTTCTGAGTTAGAAGAAAGCCAGGTTCCTCAACAACTGCCATCCGCATAGAGCTCTGAGGTAATGGCTGTCTCTGTGCCACAAGGGACTCCTGTGCCTCTGGAAAGTGTACCAACCTCCCCAGGGAAAACTTCAGAGACTTTAAGGAGATCGGAACGCCAAAAGAAAGCACCTAATAGGCTTAAACTTTAGATTATAGTGGGAATCACAGTTAAATAGCCTAATGGGTTGCTGGGGAAAAAAGGGGATGTTCTGGGCTGTCTGGGGTTGATAACGTTGATTCTTAGGGGGGATAAATGTTAAGATAATGGACCTTTAAGAAAGGTTCTAGTTTATGTTATGATACCCCTTTAAGGGTGTGTGTGCGTTGCAAAGAGAAGAAGTGCGGTAGTTACTGCGTGTCTGCATCATCAGCGAGAACTGAGGTAGCAGAAAACAGGTCGAACTACAGCTAGCTCAGCTGACCAGCCTAGGTTAAAAAGGGTAAATAAAAAGCCTAGGTTAAAAAGGGTAAACCATCAGTGCTTTGGATGGTACCTAGGATTGTTGCTCCAACCTGTAGCTTTGTGGTGAGTACGACACTTTTTCCTCAGAAAAGTGCCTCTGGACCGCGGCGCTTCTGCCTGGATGATGCCCTTTCAGGAGCAGCGCTGCGTGAGTCCGTCTGCCCTCAATAACAGCGGTGGACCTCATGGATCCTGGTGATGAGCTCATGTCGACTGGCATCCGCATTCCTCTCACCCAATCCTTCAGGAACAATACTGCGTTACTTGCCCTGCCTCAGAGCAGCATGGAGCTGCAGTCGGTACCTGTTAAATGGCCTCCCAGTGTCATTCCCCCACCGCCCACGACACTGAGCAGCAGTAAAGAAAGAAAAACAGCTTATCCTCATAAGCCCGGCTCGTAATGCTCTCCCCCGTGGGAGCTGCAACAAGGGTTCTCATGTCGGCACAGGTCCCACATGGCCCTTCATCATCTATACGTGCATCATTCACACTATAAGCAGCCCCTTACCTCAAAGGTGCGGCCTACTGTGTACAGAAAGCACCACTCACACAGACAGCCCCCTGTCTCAGTGCGGCAGTCTGTCATGTATGGAAGATAAAATTCCCAGCACTCACAAGATATGTATAGCCCATGTATTAGTGCAGCGGTCTGTCGTGTACGGATGACAACATTCCCAGACACTCTCATGATAAACAGCCCCTGTCTCAGTACAGCGGCCTGTCGTGTACAGCAGACAAAATGCCCACCATTTACTCCGTGCAGCGGTCGGTCATGTACAGAAGACAAAATTCCCTGTGCTCACCTCACACGTTATAAATAGCCCCTGTCTCAGTACAGTGGTCAGTCGTGTACAAAAGAGCAGATGCCCGGCACTCCGGTCGAGACTGGCCTGAGTGCTTTAGTCATTTTCACGCTCGCTTTGTCTTCCGAGCCGTCAATCTCACATGATGCTGACGCTCCGAATGCAGAAGCTCTCTCACTGATAGTGGACGCTGTCGCTTGGGCTTATGTGAGCCAGGGACAGGAATGCCCCCCTTAACATCAGATAAAGGCTATCACCTCTTCATGGGCCACTTCTATAGCCTGTGCCTGGAAATGTCTATGAGGCAAACTGCACCTTGTGACGGAGATGTTTTAAACTCTGTAGTGGACAATAGGCATCATCAAGGCGGTGGAATCACACACACAGAGTGCAGGGCTTGATTCATTTTTTTTAAGGGGTAAGTGAAAGAGAATTTTACTTGTTTGACCGGAATAGCCTGATTAAAACTTCAGTGACAAAAAATAAGCAGTGAAGCAGTGAAGCACTGAAACGCAGTTCAGTCAAAGCGGCACCTGCTGGCAGCAGGAAGTGTGGCACATCTAAATGACTTTGACATATTACTCCTATATTTGTCGCCCACTGTTCATTGTCTTCCTAAGGGTATCGGGTGGCGGTGGCTCCAGGTGCGAGGGCCCTTTCAACGCTGCTTGCAGCTTTAATTAGGGTTTGCATTTTTATGGGCTGAAATTGAACATGGTCGTATATTTAAAGCTGCAGTCCATAAGTTTTGCCTCTTTGTCGCCATCTCTTTTGAAACCTGCAATTGTAGTTATTTGCTGAATTATCATCTTTACATGGGTTGTGCATCAGCACAGCTCCTGAGCGTGGATGAATCTAATGTTTGCTATCAGTCACCACATCGGTGTGGATACTGTACTTCGGAATCACAGATTCTACATCTTGGAAGTATGACCAAAATAAGAATTTTCACCAGAAAATGTAATCTGAACAAGTAAGTAACATGTCTGCCACTTTTATTACTGTTATACTTTGTTCTCAAATTGTTAATGTTAACAACATCAGCATTGTGTGATTACGTGTTTCCTTTTCGAAATTTGACACGCTTTGGGGAACGCCTCCTTGTGAACCGGTGCCTGAAAACGATGATCAACTCACGACAATCATATTGGCTGGCGACAGTCTATGACGTCATTATAGCACGACCCGGAAGTATATAAGCAGCGCCTAGAGAAGCAGTCAGTTCTTTTCGTCTTTAGGGACTGTTTTGTTTTAAAGCAAACGATATCAAACCGGTACTAAGGTGAGACAAATTATGTCTGACAAACGTTTCAGGAAGTGTGTGCATCTGTGTCCCATTAGTGTTGACATCTGATCACACAAATAACTTATACGTTGTCTTTTATGAGAACAAAAGAGCATGTACAGGTAGTTCTTGTGGGATCTGTCTGTTGTTATTGTGAGTGTGTTTTACTTGTAAAAATGCTCCACTCTCTTCTGGTCTTTTCCTCAAGAGGAAGAGGACCGGCAGCTGCACATAATGGTTTGGGTCTTACTCTTGCTGAGGCAGAGTAGAGACTGGATCATGGGGTTCTCAGCTAGAGCTTGTTGAAGTGTTGAGAAGGGTGAAATTCCCTGCGACCTTCGACGGCTGACGGGAGAGGGCTGCGGTATTATGATGATGTGTCGTCTTTGACATTGTTAGATTCAGCAGCAATTGCTCTTCTTGTTCTAAGCCAAACAAGAGAGCAGGAGATGGCTGATGAGGATGAGGGTGGTGAGCCTCCTGAATCCTCAAAAAGCCACCCTGCCCCCGCATATATACAGCTGTTTGAGATTATGAAACGCGCTTCTGGCAGACTGCAGCTGCCATTAGAGCAGGTTAAGAAAGAAACGGTTGTTCGACGAACGGTTCCTTTTTGGCCATAATCCTCCAGCTACTGTAAGCTTTCCATTCCTTCTTGGTAGCGTAATTTTCTTTCTACTCCCCTTACTTTAGGGGTTTATGGTGTTTTTACTGAGTACATTGCCTGTTGGAATGTGTGGATAAATTAAGCTCAGGTTGAGTTAAATAGTTAACCTCACTGGATAGTTTGGTTCTCATATATGGCTCCCATAGAGCTTAGACACTGCCACTAGCTGACACCACGTGTCTTTCTGGAGTTGCAGGCCCTGTTTGGGCCTCCTTCAGAGCATGATAGCGTAAGTTTGTACTCCTCTTGCTTAAAGAGTAAAAAGTGTTTTTACTGAGTACATTGCTTGTTGGAATGTGTTGAGGTAGACTGTATGTGGGCACTCTACAGTCTTATCTGCTAGTTAAACTGGGTTTCAATCAGAACGAGTTCCCATGTTTTGTGGGCTCTTGCTTTATCAGCAATTGAGTTGCTTTTAGGTGTGTGGCCTACAGGCCACTCTGTAAGCGAATCCCCCACATCTGGGTGTCTTTTTAGCAGATTAAGCATGTAGTTTCACATGGCTGGCCTTTGCAAGGCTGCTGTGATATATTCTATATTGTGTAGAATTACTTCATGTTGCAGGCTCTCTGGGAGCCTCCATGATTTTGTGCCTATAGTATGGTCTACCTGTTAAGTTGAGCCCAGTACTCCCCTCGTCTAGAGGGTTGTTCTGCATAGTACTTAGCTCCCTAAGTCTGGTCAGTGGTTGAAGGCCTCTCTGAGGCCTCTCTGTTGAAGACCGGCCCCTAGGCTGGTTGTACTCCCCTTATTTGGGTCCCTTTAGAGTGCACGGCCTCCTTAGTGCAAATAATCAAGCACTGAGTAGATCCTAGGATTGAGCAGAGTTTTACTCCCCTCACTGGTAAGGGTAAAAAGTGCTAAGCTGAGTCCTGCTCTCCAGGATGCCCGTCTCTACGGTCTGGTCTGAGTTGGTGACTGCCTCTTTGCAGTCCCTCTTACTGGATATCTTCTCTGAAGAATGTGATTTGAGACTGTTAGCCTCCCTGGTGGCAATCAGGGTCGAGTTTGTTCCCCTGGGGTTCCCTCGGGCCCCCTGGCTACATTCCCTTACCCTCCCTTAAAGGTACCCTCTTTTCTTTGAAAAAGAAGCTTGGTTTCAGAAGCCTTTGAGCGGCCTTGGTAGGCCTTCTGTGGAAGGCCTCTTTGAGGTTTATAGCTTGGGCTGTTGGCCATAGGGAATGCTGTCACTGACAGCCTATGTATGACCCGTAGGGGCAGTGGTTCTGGCATTTCAGTTGAAACTGCTAGGTATGGCTAGACAAACGCCATTTTTGGCATGCACTCCCCTCAAGCATGGCGGCGTGGATATATCGTTCCCCAAAGCGTGTCAAATGCAGTGTTGAGTTCCCTTTCGAAAGGGAACGTCTCAGGTTACGTACGTAACCATGGTTCCCTGAGAACAGGAAATGAGACACTGCGTTACCTGCCATGCATCAGGGCTGCCTGTTGAACAGTCCCTTCAGACGATAAGGTACTGACTGCTTCTCTAGGCGCTCCTTATATACTTCCGGGTCGTGCTATGATGACGTCATAGGCTGTCGCCGGCCAATGGGATTGTTGTGAGTTGATCATTGTTTTCAGGCACCAGTTCACAAGGAGGCGTTCCCCAAAGCGTGTCAAACACAGTGTCTCGTTCCCTGTTCTCAGGGAACCATGGTTACATATGTAACCTGAGATGATTTAGTGTGTATTAGCATTATCAGTAGATTTCAATTTCTGTAGCCACTCCACAGTCCTAAGTCTTTTGCTTTTGACTACAGGTTAATCTCTAGTTGTCACTGATGATTGTCTTTTGGACGTTTCTGGATTACAATCCATCATCAAAATGATAAGTTTAATTATTCCAGCTGCTGTGAGAAATGATCCGCTACCAGCAGCATCCTCACATGCCATATAGCCTACTAGCTGGCACTCCTTCTTTCTGTTCACAGGCGTGGCATAATGTCGTAAAGACGAATGGCTGCATGCTCGAATTTCCAGCAGAAATCCACCAGTACTGTTTTTATTATAAAACATTATTACAAGCTTACCGTTGTGAATCAGGCTAAGGTAAGGATATAGTTTTTGAACACTGGCTAGTTATGTACTTGCTTCAGTGCTACAGCTTCAGTGTCTGTATATAGTGTAGGAGGGGCATCCCTTTTTTTAACCCTCGGGAGTCATATGGATTCATTTTTTTATGGATGGATGCATTTTTTCTGTCTTCAGAATTTGGCCTACCATTCACAACCATTATAAACCTTGGAGGACTAAGGATATATATATTTTTTAATATATCTTGGATTGTGTTCGTCTGAAAGAAGAAACCTAGGATGGCTTGAGGGTGAGTAAATCATGGAATAATTTTCATTTTTGGGTGAACTATCCCTTTAAGTTTTGGGCAGACTGGACATTTCATGTATGAGTTACAGCAAATTCCAGTTTCATTGTATTATTAGCATGATTTAGCAATTATTTGAGTGTTGCTAACATGCTTTACCATGTTTTTAGCATGTTTTAAGTTTGGGCAAGATTAGACATTGCATGCCTGAGTTACAGCACCTTCCTGTTTCATTGAATTAATAGCATGTTTTAGCACTTAACTAAGTGTTGCCAGCATGTTTTTGCATGTTTCTAGCATGTTTTGCTAACCTATATAACACTTGCTTTAATACATAACAGTGTTAATTAAGTCACTTTCTGTTGCCAGCAGGTGGCGCTATGACTATAAGTGAATATGGCCATGGACGTGTTTAGGACAGGATGCTTATCAAACGTGTGAAGTTTGAAGCAGATTGGACAATGTTTGACTGAGTTCAAAATTTGTCAGGCTGCCAAGGACACACCCTTCAACGAAAACTCAAGATCTTCGCAATTTAGCATCGCAAAGGCCTTATGATTACACACACCAAATTTGAAGTGTAGGAGAAGTTCGTTAAAGTACGAGGCCTGGAAATGGCAAAAACTGCACAAAAATCGCCCAATTCTGAAACCCGTATCAGATGTAAGTTTTCGCCAGTTCTGATGCATGTGCAAAGTTTTGTGAGTAAGCATGTTTAGGTAAGAGTCATGCTAAGACTCTCAAAAGCATCCAAAATGAATATTAAAGTTTGATGCAACAGTGGCAACAGTGATTGAGATATCACGATTCTTTTCAAAAGTCTACATCTGCCATGTTTTTACATTATCTGATAAAGTTTGAAGCAAATCGGGTAAAAATAAGAGGGTGATCTCAAAGCATGTTGAAAGTAACACACTTCCTGCTGCCACTTGGTGGTGCTATAACTTTGACTCACAATAGTCACATCCATGTGATCAGCCTTGTACAACAAACACACAGCTGAAGTTTCATCAAAATCAATTAATGTATGTAGTTTGCAATTAAACAACTTCAATGTCTTAGCAACAAGTTAAAAAAATTTGGTGTAAATTGTACAAACCCTGTAGGAGTAGTAGTATAAAATTGATAGCCTGTTTTTTTTTTTTTTCAAAAACTCCACATTTAAACCAAAATAGCTGACTTCCTGTTGGTCAGAACTAATGAGTGTAAATTAGAAAATTGTCCGGCTTGATGAGAACAATACATGTACTAAGTTTGGTGACTGTAGGTTAAGCAGACGTTATAACACACTTCCTGATTCCCTTTTCTCACCATAAATTTGTTGCCTCGCCATGGCCAACCTGTTCGAGATATCAAAAATCCGCTGGCAATTTAGCATCATCACTGTCTTGTCTTCATGCTGACCAAGTTTGGTGGTGATCGGATTAATCGCCTAGGAGTATATCAAATTCCAAAGCATGCATTTTTCAAACAACCCATAATAGCTGACTTCCTGTTGAGCTGGTGTATAACTTAGAGCTTAGAGTTCTTCTGCCCGATGAGGTCTATATGTGTAGCGAGTTTCACACTAATACGTGCAAGCGTTTTTGATATATGGACCAAGTTTTCGGTCCCCATTCAAGCGGGTGCTGTCGAGCCCCCCTGCCACGCCTGGATACCAGCTTCTGCCCGGCCCTGATGGCCGACGATTCCGATGTGTGTGCAAAGTTTCAAGAAAAAAGAAAAAAAAGGATACGCATTTAATATGTTTATAAATACGAAAATTACATTATCAATAAGGTTAGCTCCGTTAAATAGTCAAAAGAAAATAAACGGTGATGACAGGGACTCGCTGTAAATCAAGTCAATATTCCTCCCATACAAACGAGAGTAAGGACAAAAATACCTCAAGTAAGAGTTTCCAAAAAGGCGAATTTGCCCGTTGTGAAGACAACAAAGGCTTCGCTTACCGCGCTGGGTAAGCGAAGCCACGATACATATTACGACGGGCCATCAATTTCCCCATAGAATCAAACTCACAACGTTTGCGCAGGACCTCCGCCGAAAGGTCAGAATAAAACCTTAATTTGGATTTGTTGTAAAGGATGTCACACTTCAAAGCTGCCCTGAGAACCGCTTCTTTCTGAGATTATCGGAGAAATCGCACTAGGATACTTCTTGGTGGCTTGTTCGTGTCCGGGCTAGGGACCAGAGCGTGATGGGCACGTTCAATCTCCAGAGGAGGAAAGTCAGCAGGTAGGCCAACTAAAGTTGGAATGGACGTTTGGAGAAAGTCTGCGAGTGAAGTGGAACCCTTCGCTTTCTCCGGGAGATTGACAATCTTTAAATTCTTCCGACGTCCATGGTTCTCCAGGTCGTCAACCGTCAGCTATAGCATATCCACTATCTTTTGCATAGCTGATATTTGTGCTTCGTGGTTATCGCAACCATCCTCAGTAGTTGAGATCCGAGTTTCGGCTTCATCCATTTGCCTTTCCAAATCTGTTGCCCGGTTAGATAAATTGAAGAGAGAAAGTTCGACCGATGCGATGGATGTTTTTATGTCACCCAAAGTACTGTCTATCGTATCCAAACGAGCTTCGACAGATTCATCCATGTTATTAACGCGTGAGGCTACAGATTTGATTTCAGTCAAAATCTGATCCATGGTTGCCGTGCCGATAGCCTCCAAGGTTAGGGTTAGTGGGTAGTGGAGCATGTGAACGGTTGAGTCGTCGCTTTCTTCCTCCCGGTGGACGGGCCAGACATCGAAAATATATGAAAATCTTTGTCACAAGGAGGTTTAGGCATACTTGAGATAAAAATTAACTGATTAAGTGACGTTTGTTTGGAGAAAAAAAGACTTTAAGCCGTGGTTTAGCAAGGAGCAAAGTCTCAAGCGTCCATCTTGCTCCGGGTCACGTAACCACCCCCCTGCTCAGGATGCTTTAACTATGTATGTTCTGTTACGATAATCTAGCCATGGTGGTCACAGTCCAGTGACCTCTGTGCTGGTACTGTGTGTACAGGAGACCAGGTGGAAAGGTAGCAAGGCTCGTAGTATAGGAGCAGGATTCAAGCTGTTTTATTATGGTGGGGATAGTAAGAGAAATGGGGTAGGTGTGGTCCTGAAGGAGGAGTTTGTGAGGAATGTTCTGGAGGTGAAGAGAGTGTCAGACAGGGTGATGAGTCTGAAGTTAGAGATTGAAGGGGTGATGTTGAATGTTGTTAGTGGGTATGCCCCACAGGTAGGTTGTGAGTTAGAGGAGAAAGAGAGATTCTGGAGTGAATTAGATGAGGTGGTAGAGAGTATTCCCACCGGTGAGAGAGTGGTGATAGGAGCATATTTTAATGGACATGTTGGTGAGGGGAACACAGGTGATGCGGAGGTGATGGGCAATTTTGGATTTAAGAAAAGGAACCTTGAAGGACAGATGGTAGTGGACTTTGCTAAGAGGATGGACATGGCTGTGGTTAACACTTAATTTTTTCAGAGGGAGGAGCATAGAGTGACTTAAAAGAGTGGAGGTAGGAGCACACAGGTACATCCTATGTAGAAGAGGCAATCTGAAAGAGATTAGTGACTGTAAAGTGGTAGTTGGAGAGAGTGTAGCCAGACAGCATAGGATGGTGGTGTGTAGGATGACTTTGATGGACTACAAGATAAAGAGGTCAAAGATAGAGAAGAAAACCAAGTGGTGGAAGCTGAAAAAGGAGGAATGTTGTGAGGAATTTATACAGAAGCTGAGGCAGGCTCTGGGTGGTCAGGTAGTGCTGCAAGATGACTGGGAAACTACAGTAGAAGTGATCAGGGAGACAGGAAGAACAGTGCTGGGTGTGTCATCTGGAAGGAGGAAAGAAGATAAGGAGACTTGGTGGTGGAATGAAGAAGTTACAGCGCAGAGTGAAGAGGGAGGTGTCTAAGGCCAAGCAGAAGGCGTATGACGAGTTGTACACTAGGTTAGACACTAGAGAAGGAGAGAAGGACTTGTACAGGTTAGCTAGAGGGATCGAGATGGAAAGGATGTGCAGCAAGTTAGAGTTATTAAGGATAGAGATGGAAAGGTGCTCACAAGTGAGGAGAGTGTACAGAGAAGATGGAAGGAGTACTTTGAAGAGCTGATGAATGAGGAAAATGAGAGGGAAAAAATAGTAGAAGGGGTGAACTCTGTGGAACAGAAAGTAGATAAGATTAGAAAGGATGAAGTCAGGAAGGCTGTAAAGAGGATGAAAAGTGGAAAGGCAGTTGGTCCTGACGACATCCCGGTGGAGGTCTGGAAGTGTCTAGGAGAGGCAGCAGTGGAATTTTTAACTAGTTTGTTTAATAGGGTGTTAGAGAGTGAGAAGATGCCTGAGGAATTGAGTAAAAGTGTGTTAGTGCCGATCTTTAAGAATAAGGGTGACGTGCAGAGTTGTAGCAACTATAGGGGAATAAAGTTGATGAGCCATACAATGAAGCTATGGGAAAGAGTAGTGGAAGCTAGGTTACAGAAGGTAGTGGAAATTTGTGAGCAGTAGTATGGCTTCATGCCCAGAAAGAGCACAACTGATGCAATTTTTGCTCTGAGAATTTTTATGGAGAAGTATAGGGATGGTCAGAGAGAGTTGCACTGTGTGTTTGTAGACTTGGAGAAAGCGTATGACAGGGTGCCATGAGAAGAGCTGTGGTACTTTATGAGGAAGTCAGGAGTAGCAGAGAAGTATGTCAGAGTGGTGAAGGACATGTATGAGAGGAGCAGGACAGTGGTGAGGTGTGCTGTAGGTCAGACAGAGGAGTTCAAAGTGGAGGTGGGACTGCATCAGGGATTGGCTCTGAGCCCCTTCCTGTTTGCTGTCAGAGGAGGTCAGACAGGAGTCTTCTTGGACAATGATGTTTGCAGATGACATTGTGATCTGTAGTGAGAGCAGGGAGCAGGAGGAGGAAAACCTGGAGAGGTGGAGGTTTGCGCTGGAGAGAAGAGGAATGAAAGTCAGTCGTAGTAAGACTGAGTACATGTGTGTGAATAAAAGGGAGGGAAGTGGAACAGTAAGATTACAGGGTGAAGAGGTGAAGAAGGTACAGGAGTTTAAGTACTTATGCTCAACAGTCCAGAGTAATGGAGAGTGTGTGAAGGAGGTGAAGAAGCGAGTGCAGGCAGGTTGGAATGGGTGGAGAAAGGTGTCGGGAGTTCTGTGTGATAGGACAATATCAGCGAGAATCAAGGGGAAGGTGTACAAGACAGTGGTGAGACTGGCCATGCTGTATGGTTTAGAGACAGTGTCACTGAGAAAGAGACAGGAGTCAGAGCAGAGCTGAAGATGTTGAGGTTCTCTTTGGGAGTGACAAAGTTGGACAGAATTAGGAACAAATACATCAGAGAGACAGCTCATGTTGGAAGTTTGGGGGACAAAGTTAGAGAGGCCAAATTAAGATGATTTTGACATGTTCAGAGGAGGGACAGTGAGTATATTGGTAGGAGAATGTTGGACATGGAGCTGCCAGGCAGGAGGCAAATAGGAAGGCCAAAGAGGGGGTATATGGATGTAATAAATGAGGATATGAAGCTAGTGGATGCAAGTGTTGAGAATGCAGAAGATAGGGATAGGTGGAGAGAGATGATTCGCTGTGGCGACCCCTGAAGAGAGAAGCTGAAAGAAGTTTTGTTACGATACCTTGCATTAGTCTATTTCTAAGGTCTTTTGGAGTAAAAGTCACCATTTCTGAAACCATCATAAATTATGCAGATTGAGACGCAAGACAAGACAAAGAGAACTTTTCCCTCCTCAAAATCCGCACCGGCATTGGCTGTTCACCCAAAGAGGCGTTTTGGCTTGTTTGTCCTTGAAAGACAACCACATGCATGTTCTTTTGTCTCTCGATTGTCTCTCGCCATCTCACGCACATTTCTCCCAGACATCTCTCGGTGACCGCGCTCCCATCACGCGCTCCTCTCCTCTTCGTGATGACCACCTTTGGCGAAACAAACTTTCAAGTTCTCAGTTCAAACTTCCCGCGGAGACTGAAGAAGCCAACAAACTGCAGCCATGGACGCACTGAATCTTCACATGTATCTTTTGAAACTCAGCACGCAAACTCATGCAAATACCGCTTCGATCTATCTTAGATGCGCTAAGTTACATGACCTACCAAAGGGATACTGATTCTTTGCTGGGTCTTAAGGAACTGTCTGTAAGTTTTGCTATTCTTTGTCTCTCTCTTGTCCTGTCTTTCCTTTCGCTTCTGTATATATGTGTATTCTTTGTGTATATTTAGCTGTATAGTCTATGTATTCGTAGTTTCATTTATTGTTTCTGTTTCTGCTCATTAAGAAAATCAAGTCACTTCTATGTTCCGATTTTGCTAACTGCTTTACACTTTAGTGCTAGAATAAGAAGTTATTTCTCGTGGCCAGAAGAATAATTTCCTTTGTAATAGTTGATAAAGAAAATCGGACTGATAGTTTGCTGGACAAACTGGACCAGTCTTTCTAAAATTAAAACTAGAGGATCTAAATTTAGATTTAAACTAGAACAAATTTTGCGTAGTTTCGTAGTTGTGTAGTTACTAAAGTAACGTAGTTAATTATAATCCATTGTAATTAATTAACCATATATGCATAATTCCCTTTTTGGTCGATTTATATTATAATTGATCATAATGCGTTATGATTTGATTGTACATATATTTCAGCCATAATTTGAGCTAATTAATTCATTAATTCGTTCAGTCGTTACCGGATTTTTGGTGGAGAATTTAAAGGCAACGTTTTAAACTTGGTTTTGTGTTTGAGCAACTCAGATTCAATTTATGTGTAAATATTAATGTTTATGCACGTTCCATTCAGGGAGACGCCTCGCAAAAGCGCACGTCCCTGAGAACTAAGGGCAGAAGCCACTGATGGCGCAGGGCCCTCTTGATCCCCTAAGGATTATTATTATTATTAGCGCCAAAAGGGCTGTCCCTGGTCCCTGTAAAGGGCTGAAGCCCTATTGTTTTCTTTAGGATTATTATTATTATTATTATTATTATTAATATACTCTTGATCCCCTAAGGATTATTAGGGCCCAAGCCACTAAGGCGCAGGGCCCTATTGTTTTTCTAAGGATTATTAGGGCCAAAGCCCTGTAAAGGGCTGAAGCCCTATTGTTTTCTTTAGGATTATTATTAGGGCCAAAGGCCTGTAAAGGGCTGAAGCCCTATTGTTTTTCTAAGGATTATTAGGGCCAAAGCCCTGTAAAGGGCTGAAGCCTTATTGTTTTCTTTAGGACTATTATTAGGGCCAAAGCCCTGTAAAGGGCTGAAGCCCTATTGTTTTCTTTAGGATTATTATTAGGGCCAAAGCCCTGTAAAGGGCTGAAGCCCTATTGTTTTCTTTAGGATTATTATTAGGGCCAAAGCCCTGTAAAGGGCTGAAGCCCTATTGTTTTCTTTAGGATTATTATTATGGCCCAAGCCACTAATGGCGCAGGGCCCTCTTGATCCCCTAAGGATTATTAGGGCCCAAGCCACAAAGGCGCAGAGCCCTATTGTTTTTCTAAGGATTATTAGCGCCAAAGCCCTATAAATATTGTTTTCTTTAGGATTATTGTTAGGGCCAAAGCCCTGTAAAGGGCTGAAGCCCTATTGTTTTCTTTAGGATTATTAGGGCCCAAGCCACTGATGGCACAGGGCCCTCTTGATCCCCTAAGGATTATTATTAGGGCCAAAGCCCTATAAAGGGCTGAAGCCCTATTGTTAGGGCCCAAGCCACTAAGGTGCAGGGGCCTATTGTTTTTCTAAGGATTATTATTAGGGCCCAAGCCACTAATGTCATAGGGCCCTCTTGATCCCCTCAGGATTTTTTTTTTTCGTCATCCAGGGCTTTTTGGGGGCCTTAACATGCTCAAAAACTCTTGAAAATTGGTGCACACATTGGAATCTGCAGCCATTAGGACGCCGCAGAGGCTGGTATTCGGGCGTGGCAGGGGGGCTCGACAGCGCCCCCTTGAAAGAAGTCTGAAAACTTGGTCCATATATCAAACACGCTTGTACGTATTTGTATGAAACTCGGTACACATATAGACCTCATCGGGCCTAACAACGTTCGTGCTCTAAGGAACAGGAACAGGAAGGAACAGGAAGTGGCCTATTACGGGTTGTTTGAAAAACGCATGCTCTGGAATTTGATATACTCCTCCTAGGCGATTAATCTGATCACCACGAAACTCTGTCAGCACGAAGTCAAGATATTGAGGATGTAAAATTGCCAGCGGATTTTTGATATCTCGAACGGTCTGGCCGTGGCGAGGCAACAAATTTATGGCGAGAAAAGGGAATCAGGAAGTGTGTTATAACTTATGCATACATTGATTGATTTTTATGAAACTTCACCTGTGTGTTCGTTATAGGAGTCTGGTCACATGGATGTGACTATTGTGAGTCAAAGTTATAGCATCACCAACTGGCAGCAAGAAGTATGTCACTTTCAAAATGCATTGAGTTCAACTCTGTTATTTTCACCTGATTTGCTTCAAACTTTATCAGTGTAATGTCAATACACAGCAGATGTAGACCTGTGACAGGATTTTTGATATTTTAAATATTGTTGCCATGGCAACATGTCAAACTTTAATAATATTCTTGAGTGTTTTTGAGGCTCTTAACATGCTTCAAATTGCATGAAACTCGACACACACATCAATATTGTCAACCAGTAGACATGGACAAAGCTTTAGAAATGGGCGTGGTGGATGGGCTCAGTAGCGCCACCTTTTGACAAAAGTGGGGGGGTTATTTTTACCTACAGTCACCAAACTCGGTACACATATTGGGCTCATTAAGCCGTACAACTTTCTAATTTACAGTCATTAGCTCCGACCAACAGGAAGTCAGATATTTTGGTTTAAATGTGGATTTTATTTAAATGAGGCTATCAATTTTATACTACTACTACTACAGGCTTTATACAATTTACACCAAACTTTTTTTAACTTGTTGCTAAGACATTGAAATTGTTAAATTGAAAAGAGATATCTCGGACATTGTTGCCATGGTAAGTGATTAAATTGAGGACAAAGAAGGGAATATACACTCTTATTTTATAAATATACACCCTTTATTTCAGTATATAATAATACAAATATTATAAATAAACACATTTTAAATCATCTTTTAATTACAAGAAGTATGTGAAAGTTTAAATTAGGCAGATAACTGCTCTTTGGTTAAAATAATTAAAATAATATTCAAATGTCTAGAGGGCAGCAAATATCTGACACGATGTGGTCGTTTCCTGTCCTCATTGACGGCCACGATCGCTGTCTCACATGCCTGGGCATAAGCATACTGAGACCGTACTCATGAGTGGTTTATGTTTTCACATTAAAACATAACCACATCGGCATGCCGGTCGACTCTTCTTTCTCTGGAAAGCTTCAGTCCCCTCTGCTGTTGGCCAGCCGCTGCTTGTGTGTAAAAGCACAGCCGCAGGTCTGCTCAACTCTTTGAGAGACCGAGGAGACCAGCGAGAGCTTATCCGCGAGGCAAAACTCAGACAGACCTCTCGCTCCTCTGTGTGTCGTGTGCCGTCGAGCTGCCGCACCGCAGCGTGGGTTGTCACGGCAACCCCGCGTGCACTCAGCGCTTTGTGTGCATGGTCTAGATGCAAGTGTCTCAAATGAGCTGGAGTCCCCCTGCCTATTTTCCGTTCTAGCACCTTCATAGCTTGGGTGACCTGATGAGTATGGTGGGCTTCTCCTTTGGGGAACCAACCCCCCTGGAAATGAGGATGACGCTGAGGTTCCCACTGTGGGCTTTTGCTGACTTAGATTCAGAGTTGACAGCCATGCTTCCCCAGGTCATTTCCCGGATGTGCATGGAAAATTTGGCAGTATGGCCATGGCACTCTTAAATGCAGGAGGGTAGCTCTGAGCCGCGGTTGAGCTGCGCATGTTGACTAACCATGATCAAAGTTACAGCGCAGGCCCTCGGCCGATGATATCCACCTTGGTGGCCCAGAAGTGCCCCCTGGCTTGCTTTACAGAGGTGTGAGAGCTCATCAAAGTACGCTTTCTCGATTCTCCCATCTCACAAGGTGGCCTTTTCTGCGACCTTTTTGGCACTGGGTCCAGCAGTTCTCCGCAGTCGGTAGCAGACTCAAGAGCTTCCCCGACAGACCATCAAAGTCTCTCGTGGGCCACCCCTCAGTCTGCTCTACTGTAGGAAGACGACGCCACCCGTCTCAGCTGCCCAACCAGGTAATCAGGTAAGTGTTGCGATGCACACTCAGACCCCGCTGCGGGCCACCTTGAGAAAAACAGAGCCCCCAGGCCGGGTCCCTGCATTTCGCCCCGCTGCCCCACCCTGGGTACACCTGTGGTTCCTTTGGTCCTGCTTGTATGGTCTCTGCAAGCCTGGCTAGCACTCATTCGGACCATCAGGCTCGGCTATGTGATTCAGTTCACCCGGTGCCCCCCTCAAGTTCAAGGGCATCCAGTTCACTTCAGTCAAAACTGCCGATGCCCATGTCTTACAAGCGGAGATTGCTGTTCTACTGGCAAAGGACACAATAGAGTCGGTCCCTACAACCAATATGAAGACAAAGTTCTACAGCCCTTACTTCATTGTACCAAAGAAAGGCGGTGGGTTATGGCCGATCTTGGACCTGCAAGTTTTGAACCGAGCCTTACAGAAGCTACCGTTCAAAATTTTGATGCAGAAGCGCATCTTTAAGTACATCTTTCCCCAAGATTGGTTTGTAGTGTTCGACCTGAAGGACGTGTACTTTCATGTCTCTATTCTCCCTCGACACAGGCCGTTCCTACGCTTTAAGTTCGAGGGTCGGTCATATCAGTACCTGCCCTTCTGGCTGTCCCTGTCTGGCAAAGACATGCTGGTCCATACGGACAACACTGCGGCCGTTTCATACATCAACCATCAGGGTGGTCTACGCTCCGGTCATATGTGTCGCAACTCGGCCACCATCTCCTCTGGATTCAGAAGCATCTGAGGTTGCTTCTGCCATTCACATTCCTGACACGCTCAACCGTGCGGCCTACAGGCTATCATGAGCTGCGCTCCCAGAAGAAAGGAGACTCCATCCCCAGGAGGTCCAGCTGATTTGGCCTCATTTCAGAGCTGCACAGGTAGACCTGTATGCCTCTCCAGAAACCACCCCCTGCCAGTTGTTTTATTCCCTGACTGGTGGAACGCACGGCACAGATGCACTGGCACACAGCTGGCCCTGGAGCACATGCAAATATGTGTTTCCCCCAGTTAGCCTTCTCGCACAGACACTGTGCAAGGTCAGGGAGGACAAGAAGCAGGGATTCGTTCGGTCAATGAATCATGCCTAGAATTCGGGTCGGGAGCTCACGTGGTACTGAGACCCCAGCCTGACTATGTGCCCAAGGTTCCTACCACTCCTTTTAAAGACCAGATAGTGAACCTGCAAGCACTGCACCCAGAGGAGGCAGACCCAGCCTTAGCTTTGCTCTGGCCAGCAGAAGGGAAAGGCTGTCTCCAAGCAGAGGATGGCCCACTAAATAGTGGATGCCTTCAACTTGGCTTACCAAGCTCAAGGCGTGCCCTGCCCGCTCAGGCTGCGAGCTCACTCTGCTAGAGGTGTTGCATCCTCCTGGGTGCTGGCACGTGGTACCTCGCTGACAGATATTGTAGATCAATGGGCTGGGCGACACCTAACATGTTCGCTAGATTCTATAGCCTTCGTGTCGAGCCGGTCTCCTCCTGTGTTCTCACCTCAACCAGTCAGAGACATGGAGAGGCCCCGGCTTAGTGTTGGCTTGCTGCACTAATACATGCGCTTTATTCTCCAGAGAGTCCCTACGAGGCAGACCCTGTTGAGTCCTCCGATCACCCTTCGGCAGCCGGACGTGGCGGAGCGTCTGTTGCCAGGCCTACATCTGATGTATCCTTCAACCAGTTTTAGGCTGGGTGCCCATATGTGTTACCTTGATGGGATCCCATATGTGTAATGTCCACGGTAAGCTCCTGAATGGAAGCTCCGTGTCTTTCCCTTGGCAGAGTCTGCTCTGCCGTCTCTGCCATGTGTTGTATCCTCCCAATCCGGATGAGAGCCACTCAGAGACCTCTGAATGAAGTATGGCCCTACTGGGTTATTCCATACGTTTTACTCCACTAGACTTCCTGCAGGATGTGGCCTCCGCAGCGTGCCTTTATTTCGAAAGGGTACGCTTTCCCAGTGTTATCAAAGTTCACTGAGTGGGCAGTGTTCTTTTCTCTGTGTAAGCTCTGTCCCATCTACGAGTGAGCCCAGCTGTCTTACGCAGGGCACTGGAAGGCGGCAGCACCTGTGGCACTTTGGTAGGGATCCCAATTTGTCGAACATCCAACGTGACGTCGAGAGCGACCTATAAGGGAACGTCTTGGTTATGTATCAAAACCCTTTTCTGATACCTCAAAAAGTTCTGCGATACGATTACAATACGATTCGATTCAGGGGTATATCGATCAATATTTTGATATTATTATTATGTGCCTATTTTACACTACCAGTTACATTTTTTTTAACTCATAACTGCAACCAAATTATATAACAAACAATTATTTCACATCCTGCAACCTGATTGGAACATTCACAAATAAAAAAATTCACACAGTAATCTAATGACAGCTTATGACAAGACAACAGTCAAGAAAGTATTTTAGGCTTCTGTGCTAAAATGTGTAGTGTCAAAAAACTGAAAATGCATCCTGAAAACAGGAAATCGCGCAATATTGTGTATATATTGTATATATGCCTATATTCTATAAAATTAAAAGACATTTCTTTTAAATGTATAGCGCAGCTTTTTAATTAAGCAACAACATATTATAGGACAGAACAAGATAGGCTATTGATATTCTTTTATTGTGCAAAAGTATTATAAAGGCTCCAATACAAAACGGCACAAAGCACTTACGCGCATCCCGTGTGCAAAATGATGCGCTTGAAGCAACACAAGCGCACAGTCACAGCGCTCCTACGCAGCAGTTTATTGAGCATTTTTAACAGTTTTAATTTCAGTTACTGTGTGTGTAAAGAACGATTCATAGCACTCTGTTCTCCACTGTTGTGATCTAACTAACAGACACTGTTTGAGATGTGCGTGTGCTGCTTTTTGCAAGGCTTTAAACACGAGCAAATTATAAACTTTCGTGAAGATTCAGCACTAGCTCGATCGGGACAGTGACAGTTCTATCTACAGTCTTTCACAAGTTCTGAAAGGTTGTTTAAACGAGAATGCACGTGTTGGCGATAATGCATAGACTGTCATTGTGTGAAAATGTAGAGAGTGCTAAAGCAAAGGTGCCTCTATAAATAGCCCACAGGTATCGATTTTTTACGTGTTGCATCGATGCATTGCATCGTTAGACATTAGATCAATGTATTGATCTGTATCAATGTATTGTTACACCCGTACTAGCGAGAACCCAATTCGTCGGTCATCCGACATGACATCTCCGTTCCCTCCTTCAGGGAACGAGGGTTACATACGTAACCGAGATGTTTCTAAATAAAAATCAGATTTTTGACACTGAACGGCCAAAAAGCATGATCTCCCTCAAAATCTAGAGCTGAACGGAACATTGCAGAACATCGCAAATAACATTTTAAAACTTTTGCTGCGTGGTTAAAAAATATGCTACACATAAATTGCATTTTCAGAGGGTAAAAAAGGCTTACATTCAGAAATAATGTAATATAGCCTACCGGTACATAAAGCGTAATGTTTACAAACATTATAAACATAGGCTATTCCCTTCACTTCACAACAAATCCTCTAAAATAAACAGTAACAGTACAAGAATGAAAAATAAAAGTAACTATATAAACATCAAACCAAAATGAATTTGTGATGTATTTGGATGCCAAACTATTATTTATTACAGTATATAAACATACACACAACAGTTCATTCTGGTTCTCGAAACTGATTGGCTGAGAGCCTTTTCCAGCCATGCGATATTCTACCAGTGGGTATTCAAACTGATGGTCCCTTTAACGCATTATGTTGAGTATAAGTAACATTGCACCTAAATGTCTACTAACTCTCATTAGAGTGTGATATGGCTCTATATCAGCACAGCTGTGATTGCCTATGGCCTTGTTCCTACGGCCAGCTGCGTGCAGATATAAAGCGATATTGAACGGTTGTGATATTGCTCATTTACAGTTGAGCTCAAAAGTTTACATACCCCTTGCAGAATCTAGAAAAATGTGAATCATTTTAACAATATAAGAAGGATCATGAAAATTGCATGTTATTTTTTATTTAGTACTGTCCTAAACTATTTCACATAACATTTCCACAAGACAAAAAAATAGCAGAATTTATAAAAAATGTTTAAAAGTTTACATACCCTTGATTCTTAATACTGTGTGTCGTTACCTGGATGATCCACAACTGTTTTTTGTTTTTATTTTTTTGTGATGGTTGTTCCCTTTCCAGCAGTGACTATATAATTTTGAGATCCATCTTTTCACACTGAGGACAACTGAGGGACTCAGACAAAAGCTGCAGACATTCACTGATGCTCCAGAAGGAAACACGATGCGTTAAGAGTCAGGGGTGAAAACTTTTGAACAAGAAGTTGATGTGCAGGTTTTTTTTTTTATTATTTTGTTTAAAGAACATATTTCATTTAGTTCTGCCCTTTGGAAGCTACAAAAGATATTTACATGTTTTCTAGAAGACAAAAAAAGTACAATTTATTCTGTCCATCCAATTCAAAAAGTTTACATCCCCGACTCTTAATGTGTAGTGTTTCCTTCTGGAGCATCAGTGAATGTTTGAACCTTGTTTAATACTTGTGTTTGAGTGCCTCAGTTGTCCTCAGTGTGAAAAGATGGATCTCCGAATCATACAGCCACTGCTGAAAAGGGTTCAAATATGCAAAAGATGCTAGAAAACCAAAGAATCTGCAGGACCTGAAGGATTTTTCTGAAGAACAGAGCTCAGTTTAACTGCTCAGAACAAACAAGGGACTCATGAACAACCATCACAAAACAAAACAAAAAGTTGTGGATCATCCAGGTAACCACACAGTATTAAGAATCAAGGCTATGTAAACATTTGAACGGGGTCATTTTTATAAATTCAGCTTTTTTTGTCTTGTGGACATTATGTAAACAACCGTTATGTGAAATAGTTTATTAAGGACAGTACTAAATAAAAAAAATAACATTCAATTTTCATGATCCTTCTTATTTTGTTAAAATGATTCACATTTTTCTAGATTCTGCAAGGGGTATGTAAACTTTTAAGCTCAACTGTATATGCCCTGCTTTCATCTCTTTCTACAGCTAATGTAGTGAATGGCCTTCCCTGGTAAACACCTTATATATTCCTATGTGTCATTTATCTCTGTCCCCATTTAAAAATGTCTTGATGTAGGGGTATCGTTCTCCTTTGGACATCACAGAACGGACTCAAGTTGGTCAAGCCAAGTATCAAAAGACTCTATGTAGAAAATCATGAATCATGCCATTAATAGCTCAGGGGAATTCCTGTTTGAAGAGACATTGGTCAGGGTAGAGGAAGAGGTGGGGATATATTCACTGGAAGACAGATGGGTCTTTGAGATGCATAACACTGTGGCTGAGAATCCAATTGATTCATATAAGGGTCTCTCTCTCTCTCTCTCTCTCTCTCTCTCTCTCACACACACACACACACACACACACGTTTGTTTCACTATATTACTGAGGACATAGACTTCCATTGATTTTATATCAGGTTAATTATATTTTTATTACCTAACCCAAGCCCTATCTATCAACATAAACATGCAAAACAATTAAATTTAAAAAATGATTGGCCGATTTATAAGCTTTTTTTAAACCATTATAATGTCCTCACTAGTCGGTTGTCATAAGTGAGGACATTTGGCCCTCACAGTGTTGGGGAAAGTTACTTTTAAAAGTAATGCAATTCAATATTGCATTACTTCCTAAAAAAGTATCAAATGGTGTTACTTAGTTACTTTTTATGTAAAGTAATGCATTACATTGGGTTACTTTTTATCACCTAGGCTAGGCTTGTTGGTTTGTTTTTTAATAATAAATAAAAGTTCTATTTCAGGTATGTAAAGGTCTTTTCACACCAAACATGATATGAATAAACCTCAGGCTGAAGGAAATGCAAATTCATGCATGTACAGTAGGGGGCACAATGAAAAAAATTATTATGGCCCTGATTAAATTAAGCATAATTACATTTTGCTTGTTTAAATCATTTAAATTTAGTTTTTGATTTTAATAATTTAAATTTAGTTTTTGATTTTAATGATTTTAAAAAATAATTAATTGGTTTTATGGGAATTACATGTGTTTTGAACCAAGCTGTGTAAATTAATTAAAGTTAGTTTAAAAAAAATAAGTTGGTTCTCTGTGCATGCGCAGTTGTGCACACAGTTCCTTTGGCGCCTTTCCAGTCAGCTTCACGCAGTGCGAGTAGAAGGGTTTCATCATTCGATCGATTTGCACAGTAAATAACATTTCATATTATGCATTACTATTTATCACAATAAATAGTCTGTTGACTGTATAAAGAATATAAAATGCTTGGGTTTAGAATGCATCTATTGGGACAAATTCCACAGCGACCAACCATCACATACTGGTTCGCTCGCATGAAGGCCTAATTTTACAAACATTACTGATTTTATGTCACGGAATGTACTTTTAAGATATTTTTAGGCAAGAATGTTGCTTTATAAACGTCAATATGCTGTTTGTTCATAAAGATAGCTTCTATTTAAAAATTGCTTCAATGTTTTCTGAGCCCCAGCCGTTATCGACCGTTTCCGCCAAGAACAGCTTTAACATTTCCCCTGTTAGTACCAGTACAGCTAGGCGTTATTAGCTGAGCGCCTGGAGTTTTTAGTGGCTAAAAAACACTGGTGACACATGGCCTAAAACGGTAAAACACGCAAATTTAGTGTGTGTTTACATAGAAAAACAATGGAATGGAAAACGCGTTCTGTGTGAAAGGTGCCTGCATGTTACCGAAAAATTAAAACTTTAGTTGTGATTTATGGGTTTGAGTGAGGGAGAGATTGTGCTTCCTTGTACTTTTGTCAGTCAACGATTGGTTATGTGTTTTTGTGCTGTAATATTTTATAATATGTGGATAATTTCCACAGATTTCCTATAAAGTTCACAATTGAAATTCTGAATGTATTTAGTGATACACTTTAACAGGGATCCTGTAATTATGATCCTGCAAATATATTTACTACTGAAACCGTTCATTTAATAGTGTGGTAAATGTATCCAGAACGAACAATAATCATTGTTTGCTTTCATTTAAGGTGTTGTCTGCATGTGATTACAGACAGAGTTTCCAGGTTCACATTTTTAGTCCAGTCTGAGTTTTGTTCCAACAATTTGCACCGTAAGTAATATTTCATTATGGAGCATCATTTAATACAGTAAACAATCTGTTGACTGATTACGAATGGTTTTGTTCTGTTTGTTTGTTTGTTTGTTTGTTTAAGTATAGGTCGACATTGGATGTGAAGTTGCTGGAGTTTTATTGCAACGATTTGCAAAGTAAGTAATTTTATATTATGCATCACCACTCATCACACTCTGTTGACTTGAAATAATGCAGTTCATGTCCCCTTTATTATTTTATAATAGGGGCTTTCGCACCAGAGGAACTTTTTCATAGTTCCTAGAACAATTGGCTGAAGTACCCGGATTTTGCAGTGTTCGCACCGAAGGAACTAGGAACAATTTTAGTTCTAGGAACTCCTTTTGGGGGAACTAAATTAGTTCCCACTTCAGAGTAGGGTCTAAACCAGCACTATAGGAACTATCAGTGACGTGAGTGTACGTTGATTGGTCAAATGCATGTCAAACACCAACACCCGGCATTTTCAAAAAGCTGTGTATTTACCTCACAAACATGGAATGTAACAGGGAATGAGACTCTGCGTTTGACACGCTATGGGGAACGTCACACGTGAACCAATGTCTGAAAGCCAAGTATCAAACCACTCCAATCCTATTGGCCGGCGACAGCCTATGACATCATCATAGCGCGACCCAGAAGTATATAAGGAGCGCCTAGAGAAACAGTCAGAATCTTTCGTCTTGAGGGACTGTTCAGCAGGCAGCCCCGAAGCATGGCAAAGCAACGCAGAGTCTCGTTCCCTGTTCTCAGGGAACCATGGTTACATTCGTAACCTGAGACGTTCCCTTTCGACACGCTATGGGGAACAATATACCCATGCCGCCATGCTTATGGAGAGTGCATGCCAAGATAGCTAGACAAACATCAAGCGGTTTCGATAGAAACGCCAGAAGCAACTCACCCTTGGGTCACATAAAGGCTGTCAGTGACAGCATTCCCTACGACCAACAGCCCAAGCTGAACCTCAAAGAGGCCTTCCGTAGAAGGCCTACCAAGGCTGCTCCAAGGCTTCTGGGACCAAATCTTCCGAAAAGAAGGTCCCTTTAAGGGAATGTGGCCAGCAAACCGAAAGGAACCCCGGCCAGTCACTATAAGGGGGACATAGTCACCCCAAATGCCACCTGGGAGGCCGACCTGGTCTGACAAGGACAAACTTAGTCTTGGCCAACCCTGTCTGAATACAGAGTCTCAACAAACGCATTCTTCAGAGAAAACAGCAAGTAAGAGCGACTGCAAAGAGGCAGTAAGCAACTCAAACCCACGCGTAGAGACGGGCATCCTGGAGAGCAGAACTCAGCTGAGTGCCATGGACCCTCTTATTGAGAGGAGTATACTCTGCTCAAACCTAGGATCTACTCAGCGCCTGATATAGCACTGAGGAGGCTGTGCGCTAGGAAACCCTGCATAAGGGGAGCACAAACCAGCCTGGAGGCTGATCCTCAACGGGAGGCCTCATGGAAGCCTTCAACCAATGACCAGCTTAGGGAGCTAAGCACTAAACAAGACAACCCTAGCAGGGGAGTACAAAGCTCAACCTAACAGATAGACCATACTGTAGGCTCATGAACATGGAGGCCAGAGAGGGGCCTACAACATGAGTGTAGTTTTGCATGGAGTAGAACTTACTCCCACTAACATGCCCAGTCACGACAGTGGGAAATCCAAGGGCGGCCTAACAAGGCCGAGCACCTCAAATACAAATCTTGCTAAAAGCAAGAATCAACCACATATGACAGTAACAGCAAAAGACTGTAGAGTGCCCACATCTTAGTCTACCTAACACAATCCAACAAGCAGTGTACTCAGTAAAAGAACCTTTTACTCTTTAAAGCAAGAGGAGTACAACATACGCCACCATGATCTAAAGGAGGACCACTGAGCCTACAACCCCAGACAGACACGTGGTGTCAGCTCGTGGCAGTGCTTTGAGCTCCAGGAAAGACAAAAGAACCGAACTACAAGGAGGTTCAATAAGTCACCTGGGGCCCTGGTTAACCAGCAGTATACTCAGTAAAGCACCTTAAAACTCTCTCAGCAAGAGGAGTACACCATTACATACACCAACATATTCTCAAAGGAGGCCCAGAGGGCCTACTACTTATAAACACGCGCCGTTAGTCAAGCGGCCACTAAAGTACTAGGAACAAATAGAACCAGCCTACTAAGAGGTAGCTACTTAGCTCAACTAGAGCTAAAGGATAAACATAAAACAAGCTCAAGGAAGCAAATGTAAAAACCCGAACCGCAGTGAGGTTTAATACAAAAAACTACCCTGAGATGTCAGCCACTCAGCAACATACTCAGTAAAAGCACATTTTACTCTCAAAGTGAGAGGAGTACAAAAAACGACCGCCAACATGCTACACAGGAGCCCCAGAAGGCCTAAAACTTGCAAACACGTGGCATCGGCTAGTGGCAATCATGACCACACCAGCCAGCAGGCCATGCACTCAGTAAAAACACCTTTCGTCAAAAGGAGTACACACTCCACCACAGCACTCCGCGAGAGGCCTGACCTAGGGCCTACTCATAGCAGAGATGGGCATGGCCAATGACGGTGATGGGTCATACAACACCAAACAGAACTGTACCAACATGAAATCCAAAGGAGGCCTTAACAGGGCCTGTAACAGTGTTGGTATTTTTCTTTATTTTTTGTATTTTTCTAAAGAACAGTGGGGAATTTAAATGCGCTGGACAAACAGGTGATTCAACTATCCAAAAAAAAAAAAAAAAGGTAATCCTGGCTCAAAAAAATGGTCTTTGGATGACCACCCACCACCACACACACAGTACATTTGATTACCCTTGATTGTATAAACTTGTCAACAGGGCTGGGCGATATGTCGATATATATCGTTACCACGAAGTAAAATGTCTATCGATAGAGACTTTGCTATATCGTATATATCGCAGTATGTAAATATATTGCACTATTGACACTTCAGAGTGATGAAATGCATGAATGAGAATATAAAGAGCGGGATGTGCTTGATGTTAAAAAGAGTTCTATCTTGAAAAGGAACTCAGTGTGGTGCTCCTGCTGACTGGCACACAGCCAAAGTGCGCACACAGAAACCTGCCTCTCTTAGAAGGCAATCACAAATTAGGGACGTGCTCAATGTCAAATTGTTAAGCACAATAAGTAGGGGTGGGTGATAAACTGGTAGACACGATTAACCGGTAGAAATTTGTCAACCAGTAGAGATTTTGGACTATCGTCTCTGTTGCGGTTACGCTCACGTGAGGTTGCTATACTGCTCGGTCACAAAAGCTTATCGTTTGAATGAGTTTTTTAGTATTGCGGTTTAAAAATGTTTCAAAGTGACCATGTATTTGCAAGTAAAAAAATAAAAAGTCTTTCACTACTCACTTTTGTAACTTTAATAAGAATAAATATATATTTAAAAGACTATGCAATGTTTTTTGATTACTTAGAGCTTGAAGTTTTTCAGGTAGGTCTTTCATCTGTCTTTGTTCTTTTGTAGTTTGTTTTCTTTGCTCTTTCTTTATCACTGCTTATTTGCCTTCAGTAAGCTTGAGAGTTTTTTAGGCTAGTATTTTTTTTTTATGAATCTGTGTAATATTGAATACTGAAATTTGTAATAAGAATTATGGAATTTCAATGGTATGAAAAATTTTGATATCAATCTTATTTAAAGCAAAAATAATTACATTGTGGTTTATATCGTTATCGTCAGGGGTTAAATTGGGCACATAGGCTTATCAGGGTTTGACATTAACACTTAATTTTTTTAAGGGGCAAGGGAAAGAGAGTTTTACTTGTCCTGATTAAAACATCAAAAACAAAAATAGCTAGGGAATCACCAAAACGCAAGCATGATTCTATTACATTTAGTGTGGCGATTGATAATGGATAATAATAATGTATAATGTGCTGACAGCAACAAGTTTGCACTGTTGAGGCTCGCGCAGCCTCTCGAGGAGAAATCAGGGGAAAAAAAAATGAGGGCAGCACAAAGAAAACATGCTGCTGTAAAAATTCAAAATGTGGAGGTTTTTTATATTTATAACATATGATACAGTTACGTAACACCACACAACCAAGAGTGCTGTTTTCCGTGTTATTGGAATCACTATTGAAAATGTGACACTACTTTTATACATTCAATAATAAGTTAATTAAGTAAATTCAATACAAGTCAATAAAGTCACTTACATTTTAGATGCATTACTGACTGTTTTTGTTCTATTTCAGCAGCGAAAATAGTTCCAAACAAAGATCACAGCAGTATAGCACATCTCTCGCAGCGACACTGAGCTGCGTTTTATTACTGAATGATTCAGCGTTTTGAACGAATTGGTTGAGTAAAAAATTCAATGGCCCATTCCAAAACACCTGCCTCATTCTTGAATGAATCAGCCGTTTGAACGAATCGTTTGAATAAATGAATAGGACAGTCACTTCAGTTTCATGTTTAAATTTTCCCAACATTTCTCATTTGTATATTCAAAAATATTGTCATAAAGAATGTCATAACATTATTTAATGCAGTTGTAATTTTTCAGTGTAAATTATTTAATTTGATTCATAACAGTCCTGCTTTATTTTTCTTATTGAATTTATTGATCAAATGTAAAAAACTTGAAATAAAACATGTAATAAGATTAGGGGGAATAATGCCCTTGGGGTAAATGTCACAAATATGCAGATATAAATATGCAAAAGCTGAAACACTGTTGAGAATATTGCTTCAGAATAAATTATATTTACACCAAAAAAATAAATTTCCAGACAAGCACCTTTTTTGCTCGGACAAGTGACCAATTTACTTGTCCAAAGGACAAGCACATGAGCACAATCTTTATGTCAAACCCTGTATTTTGTATTGATATGCTCTCCCCTTTAGGCCTACAGAAAGATTTTATTGTAATCAGATATAGCTTTGCACACTGCCAGCATTTAGAATGATTTTGATCTGCATTTTAGTGTTCATAGCAGAGGGCTCTGTCAACTTATTTTTTACAGTTTGATAAGATTTTGTAGGCTTTGCATACACATGTGCACTCCTCGAAAGCCTAAAACCACAGAGCTCCCCACCCCACATAACAAATCCCAATTTAACCCCTGGTTATCATGATATAAAATTACTCATATCGTGATATAAGATTTTGGTCACACGCTGAGCCCTACTTGTCAAACAGTTATGAATCACAAACAATGTCTAATAAATGTTTCTCTTTATTTAAATATAGGACAGTCAAAAAGATGACTTCTTGAGAGACATGGCAAACATCGCTATGGGCATATGTGTGATTAAAAAGGAAGGAGGAGTTCTTTGACACTATGATGATATTGGAATTGTTGTTGGGAGTAATGATTCTTGAGCAGACCAACTCTGTTGCACAAGCCTGTGCATTGATGCTGGGTGCAATCTATGTTCTTAATTTGGCATACCCAAAAGAACAAAAATACTACAATGAATTTGTTTAGAAAGTAATTATGCAGATGGTTACAAACATTTTTCTAAATTTCTTTCTTTGTGTACAGCAGAACAGAAAGTCATACTGCTTTAAAAGAATACTGCTTTAAAAGAATACTGCTTTAATTTTTCCATGTGCAGTAGGTATACCTAAAAGCAGAATTCAAGTAAGAAATCGAATAATCAAGTGAAAAACAAAATTCTTCACTGCATGAATAAGACTGTCAGGCACACGGAGGCAGACAGGTAAGTGAATCAACAGTTTATTTGAAACAGAGGCACGGACACTGGCAACAGAGAAAACAGGTGAGTCAATGAACAAGCACTTAGGAACAGTGAACGGATGAATGTCTTTGCAGGTGAAGGGTCCACGGGGAATGGAGAGCTGACGATGGAAGACGGATGGAAGAGGATTCAGGGATCACAGGTGAGTAACAGGTAAGGAGCACAGGTACATGAAACGCAGTGCTTGAAGTAGTGCTTTCCATTGACAAGACCAGATACTGTGGTGCAGGAATGAGAGTCTTTATAGTGAGAGTGATGAGTGCTAACAAAGGTGATGACTTTCAGGTGCAGGTGATTGGCGAGTGAGTGCAGGTGAGGAACCAGAGGGATGGTGGGAAATGGAGTCCGGGGAAGGTGATACAGATGGTGACTGTGAGTCATATACAGATTTTACTATTTGTTTTATTAGGTTGTCACTTTAAGAACTACAGTAATGCATGGATCCAATATACTGATAAACATACACGATTTCTTTCCCAGATATATTCACTTAAGACAAAGCCTGTTTATATGAACGTAGAGTGTTTTGGCACTTTAATACAATAAGACGCTACAGATTAGTCGTACCTAATTCAGTTTAGTACACACGCTGTGGCGGTTGTGACGCAAGACATGCAAGACGCAAGGCATGCTCTCTTACACTGTTTGGAAGCAGTTAAATCACAATAAACAAGTGTACAGTGTGATCTGAATCTGATGACCAAACTACATTGGAATTTGCGAAAAATCAAGTGAGCCCAGAGCGGTTTGTGTTGCGTGTTTTTAGCGAACCATACCATAAGATGAAATCAAACCGTACCCAGACCACCTCCCGAGATGGTCTCAGTTCGGTTTGTTTTTAAGGGGTATGAGATCATTTGGAGTGTTCACATATGGGCCAAAAATCACGCAAACCGCGCTCAGACCCCTGAAAAGGACCAAGTGTGAAAACCCCCGAAGACCTTCACAGCTAATTTAACCTTATTATAACTTCTACCAACCAAACCAAACCTTCCCTAAAGACCACATGCCACACATTTTCAAACAGTACTTCCCTGTAAAAGCAATCTGTTAACAAATAAAATTATAAAAATCCTTTCATTTCAACCACAAGTTAAGTCAGGAACATTTCCTTAGGGCTGTGACATTTAAAATTGGATGGCAATTCGATCACTGAACTGGGCACAGGCCACATCTATTGTGGATAGGCCAGTGGAACTCCATTTCCAGTTCCAGTTATCCATCAGAAGAGGCCAAGAGCTGAACACCAAAGCATCAGAATGGTTACCTGACAGTCCTCAGACAGTTATCTGTTTTATAATAATAGCTGACCTATTCTTCTGACCTATTTGACACACCAAGTTTCACAAACAAAAATGATTGGAAGGTATGATTCAGGCAATTTATTTATGCATATTACAATAAATAAATTTGGCCTAACTGTTCTAGTATTTTTAGATATATTTGTTTCAGTGCACTACTGAATTGTTTCTACAGAGCCACACAACAAGAAAGCAAAGTACACAGTAGTGGGTGTGGGGTTGATGTCCCTAACCCCCATCCTGCACACAAAGCATTCACACACATGTTCCAGCAGCTGTCAAATGCAGACAGTTGGCTTTACAGTGTGACTTGGCATCATAGCATGTGATAACACAGCCCACATATTTTATTTATTTATTTGTTTTTTTAATATAAATATAAAGCAGGAAAAAAAGGAATAATATAGGACAGATACACATATCTAGACGATTACAGTAATATAAGATCTGTGTATATTCTAAATGAATATTAATGAATATTATCGGGTTAGTTAAAATAATTTGAAATGAAATCAAAATCCAGGGATTCACTTGATAGGTAGTGTAGAACCTAATGTATGCATTGTTCCTGCTTACCTTAGTAAACACTATATTATTATTTGTTAAATCATACCCTCATTGGGGGCTGAGCCCCCTAATATTTAAATCCTAGAATCACCCCTGAGGAGGAGTAAATGTAATTGTCAGGCTATGAAGAAATACATACAGTGTCTGCATGGATTGAGTGAAAAAAGTTTGTAGAAAAAAAGAAAGAAATTCTTTTTCATTCTTTTCTTGGTGGTAAAAAGAAGTTTGAAATACCTTTGCAACAATATACTGGTAGCAAACACCCCAATTCTGGCCAAGTTGTTGAGTTTAGATGAATATGTAAATATGTGCTGCAAGCTTTCGCCTTAAAAACAAAATGAACATGCAACAAAAAATGACAGTGGTAAGAAAACAGCAGTTAAGACAACTAGCAATACATCTAATCATAGCAATGTAAATACATTTGCACAAGCTCTTCAATTCAGCCATGTCATGTCATGTTTAAAAATATATTGCCTTAAAGAAAGCAGCTTTACATTATTGAACATGAAAAACCATGTACCACTCTCAATTAGAATTACAACTTCAATGTCTTCTATAAAAATTTTTTTTTTTTTTTTTAAAACAGCTCTCCAATGTGTTTGTTTTTCCCTCACGTCTGACCTTGACAGGCAGAACAGAAGAAATTAACCAGAAAATATTTCCACATTAAAGAAGGTGTAGCCTCATAGCTATTACCTATTACGCTTGTTGTACGATGGAATAATGAAAAACTGGCTGGTCATGGTCGTACCAGTTGCACTGCCCTAAGGACGGCCCTAGGATCATGTACACATTCAAAGGTCTGTTTGTGTATCAATGTAAATTTATCATCTGCAGTAGCTTGTTTCCAGGTGTCAGGCCATGGCTCAGGGCCCCTGGCAAGTAAGAGGCCCACCGGGCCTTTCGTCCATAATCTGTATTTTTTTCTTTTTCCAGCAAATACCAAATACTAGTCATGGGAAATTCCATCCACTGTGTACTTAATTTGAATTCTGCATTATGTTTTTTCCCAAATATTGGGCCTGCAAGCGGCTGCCAAGGTCTTTGTGGTTTTTGAAACAACAAATCCCCATGCGGAAAGCAGATTCCAGGGGAGAGAACATGGGGGGGGGGAACAGAGAAGCAAAAAGTGCCAACAATGCTAAAACAATTAAGGCAGTTTGGAGAAACAATCTTCATTGAAGCATGCATGAGTTGGCAATGAACACTATGAAAGCTGGGATTGATAATATAGTCAATGATTTCCCTCACACTGAGGGGTGCGCACTGTAAAATGGCATTGTGTGCTCCTGATAAAGGATGAGCCATAGACTGTGTTTTATTGTCTTGTTATTTAGAGGTGTACCAACATCTGACAGTCAATGATGCACGGCTTTATAGGTGATATCTTAGTGATTGTCCAGATGGGTTTTGCTTTGATGCACTTCATTTGGTGCATAATGTTTTGCTTGTTTAATTTTTGCACAAACCAGACACACATCAGGCAAAAATTAAAATGGTTAATTGATGGAGATTGCGACTCATTTTGGTTGTATACTTACAGGAATATCTTTGGATTACTGAACCTCAACTACAGGTATTTATGTTGAATTTGGTTGAATTTAATATTTTTCATTCAAAAATCATTGTAGTTAGAGGTTAAATTAAGTAGCTTAGTCATCAACTATAATGTACAAATGTCAGTCATGCAGCAAGATTTAAAAGTAGACTAATATACACAATCCACTTATGTGACATATGTGGTCAAATGGCAGTCAGAGAGATCCTCACCACTCCTCACTTAACCATGCATGCTCTCATGCACAGACCTTAAATACCAACAATATTCAGCTGTCTGTGTCCTTCACTATACAAATATACCACATATTTATCACAAATATTTTTATACTTGTTGTATGCCAATTTTACAATCAGATAAAAATGTTATACAAAATATAAGACTTTTAATGTAAGAAAACAAGAGCATTAGTTTACATATTACAACAGCTTTGTCCCACTGTGTTCCAAACTGACATATATTCATGTTAATGTCACTCGTCAAATCCAGAAGGTCTTTTTATCTATTAACCAGGCTAATTAAATCCAGTGTTCTGCATTCTGTTGGCAAAAACGCTGTAACCGTCTTAACAGATCCATTAAGTAGCGGGCAAACCGTCGAAAGCATAACCCATTAACAAACAGCAACAATCTTAGTATGGCACGTAATAAGTACTCGTATCTTATAGTTACTATAAAAGTGGCAACTGATAGTCTAGTCACTACTGAATAACTTTCAAAGCCTTGAAACTTGTAGTTAAACAAATAAAAACCAAAAGCAAGAGGCATATAGAGCCAGTACCTGGTGGGCAGTTGCATTCAGGTGGTGAGACTTGACGGGCAGTCCTTATTCTAATCAAGTGTTCATAAGAGCGCTGTCAGAATCAGATAAAAAGAAGAAGAAGAAGAAAAACAAGTGAACGCTGAGTCCTAAATGAATTTAGTGACCACACGCAGGTACACTGGCCAAAGTCATACAGGTGTCATTGGGAGTGTGGACTGTTATTTTTTGTGAGTAAAGAAAGACGTTCTGTTAACTTTAATGAGTTAAGGTTGTGGAAGCATTACACACCTGTGATAGCAGTTCGTCCATTCGCTTCTGTACCATTGAATTAAACTGATCCATAGAGATCCCATGAAACGGGCTTAAGACTCGCGCGCCACTTCCAATCTCCAGATCCACGACTCTGTCCTTAATCTCCCTGGTCTGAAAACTCATCAGAAAGCAAAAGACGAAAGACAGAAGAGAAAACGCAAATGGCATCACATTCACTGTAGCTCTAAGGCAGTGCCGCCGCTTAGCAGAACCGGTGTTGTTCTCCATCTTCGCCTCGTTCCGGGACTCTGTATTTGCTTCTAAAACCATCATGACTCTCTCTCTCGGCCGTATAGCCTACTATGTGCAGTCTCCAGTAGCGAAGGGAGGAGAATGACTGAGATTCAATCACTGTGTGTTATTTTAATCAGTCTCAAGACGACTAACAAGCCGATCGCGCGTCCTCTCTCGTTCACTGAGAGACAGTGTGAGCGATGACTGTTTTCACGGCTTGTACTAGCCCTCCGCAAACTTGTTGCACTACTGGAAAGAAACCCATGCATGTACGCGTTGCAGTCCAGCCTTGAGTCTTGCGACTATCCCTGACAGATTTTGTGGCAAAGAAATGTTAAACCGCAGACGAGCGGTGAATGCTTTGCACATTCCACTCAATCCATTAAACTCCGGATCAGCATAGAGAACCTTCGGAGTTAACAGAGTCTGTGCCCTCTTTAAATCACCAGCTGAGTCTTATTGATATTTCTCATGTGAGGTAGTAAGAGAGTACAAAATGTTTCAATGGGATTCTTCCATGTAACAAGACGGTATTCAGAATTGCGCAGATGGACAGGGCATTGTGAGCAAGAGGGAGTGATTTTTTCCTATGTGTCTTATATCTTAAACTATTACAACATCAATATAACATATTTGTCTGGTACATAACATTGAACACAAAAGTCACTATTGCACAAATACACAAAACATAGCAGTGTGTACTAGTCTTATACACAGACTCCGTGTGATCAAGTGTTCTTTGTGGGTAGTGGAAGTTGCCACAATGGAAGGTGTAACATCTCTCCCCATCTGTTCAGGCATGATTGCTAGTTTAAATAACAGAAAAATATGAAAAAGCTTTACTTCAGCCACAGGATCCCATGGTTGCTGCACAGATCTCTGGCTGCCTGTTGGTCATCTCAGCATGGATGAAAGATATCATCTGTAACTCAAATTAGCTAAGACAGAGCTTCTCTTCTACAGTACCAGCCAATCTGATGGTCAACAATAATCGTAAACAATAGATGGTAAACAATAGTCTTCCATTATGAATCATAAATCTCACCCTTTTAATGAAACCACCACCTCCCCCACATTACGCTATGGCTAACCTGCTCAGGAGCATGTTTTATTCTCAGTAAGAGATCATCCATTTAGTCCAATGAGCTGTGAGTAAAGTGACATATCTGATGCAATAAAGCCACACACCCTGTATCTTTTGCTCACAGTTCACAATGAAAGAAATTTAGAGACAAAATTGCCCATCTTTTGCTGCTAATTATTTATTAGCCTTTTTGAAAAGACCAACAGCACAATCTAGTGTTCATAACATGTAGCACGATCTACAGAGGGACCAGTTGTCTAGCATTTATGGTACAACTACACATTTACCTGTACCATTGTAGGTTTATTAAACTCAGTTTACCCCTATGACTATGAGGCATCAGTGTTGAAGGTGACTAATCATACAGTCTTGAAAACACTTTTTAAAAAATCTGATTGTGTACCTTATATGTCTGTATTATATATTTATATGAGTATCTTTCACAAAGAACAGGAAATACTGACCTTATGTAATTTAATTATATAAAATTATATAAAAATTATATAAAATGTATATAAACCATGTCCATATAATTAAACATTTTTTTCTGATATTTTACTGATTTATTTCCAATAGTTAAAAATAAAAATGAACTATATCATAGTTTAACAGGTTTTTACATTTAAGAAATAATGTCAAAGAGCAAATTGAGATTCAGGAACCGCTCTGATTGTTGGATCGGGTCACTTAGCATTACAACATAACCTGACATAAATCTTGCGCTTTCTGTTTATTTGCACTGTTAAATTGCATTTTAATTAAATAACTGCAAAATCATCAGACATATTTGCAAGAGAGTGACGACAACACCCTTACAAAAAAGAAGTTTATTCAAGTGTGCTAGCTATTAGTATAGGCCTACTTTTTTAAAAAGAAAAGAAAATAAACTTTGTTTACTTTTTATGTACTTCTCAGAAATATATTTTCTGTACATTTCAGAAACATACCGGAGGTGTAAAGAGTACCTGAAAACCATACTTGAGTAACAGTACAGATACCTTACAGTGAAAATGACTCCATTACAAGTTACAAGTCACCAATTCCAATATGACTTGAGTAAAAGCCTTGGGTCTGATTTTAACAGTACTTAAAGTATTTTACTCGTAGTGAATGTAGGCTCAAAGATGCACAAATCCTCAGCACCGATAAGAAACATTTGTGAGGAGAGCAATCACATTTATTTTCTAAAATCAAAATAAAACTGAGCACTTCAATATCGCAATAAATCAAGGTCGACACAACACACAATGAACATAAAATGAAATAGTTAAAGCCTACTTGCACTGGACGTGTTGGTTTCGGCATCATCAGCGGCTGCAGCCATGTCCTCATCTCATATGAAACACCTGTGATTCAGTAACTACCTGATAATGTACTCGCATAATCATAAAATAGCCTTGTTAACAAGGTTGGGTGATTAAGGGCAAAACGAACAATATGTAGTACCTTCAATGCCCTGTAGATGGCGATATCAATTCTTCTGTAGCAGAAATACACTGCTGCAGAAAAAGTTAGGTGCCACTCAAAATGCAACAAGTAACCTAATTGCATTACTTATCACAAATGTATTGGAGTAAAGAATACATAATACACTAAAAATGTAGTCAAGTAGAGAGTAGGGCCTAACAGTTACTAAAATCTTTGATACTCAGTAAAACTACAGACTAGCCAAAAAGATACTTAAGTACAGTAACTATTTTTATTTACTCAAATCAATTACACTTGCAAACTACTGAGCCCCTAAAGGGACATCGTGATGGGGAAAACATATGAGTTAGGGGAAAAATATATATGTATAATTTGTTACATTTATATAGCGCTTTTCTGGGAACTCAAAGCACTTTACATATGGAAGGGGAAATCTCCTCAACCACCACCAATGTGCAGCATCCACCTGGATGATGCGACGGCAGCCATATTGCGCCAGAATGCCCACCACACACACAAGCTTATTGGTGGAGAGGAGACAGTGTGATGAAGCCAATCAGTATTTGGGGATGATTAGGAGGCCATGATGGACAGAGGCTAATGGGCAAATTTGGCCAGGATTTAAATGCTTTTGCGTTCTCTCGCACTTATATAGTTGGGTAATTATGTTGTATATAATTTGGGGGTATCAGGGAGCTGCTATCAATATGCAGGGTCTTGAAATCACTTTTGAATGCACCCTCGCTTTTTACTTTCATTTTTGAATCCGCAATAATGCTTACTCTTTGAATATGGAGCGGCGGTACTGACGACACATTTTACAAGATATGATATTTGTCAATGACGCTCAGGATATGTTGCGCACTAAATCCTCAAACATTGTCCTGTCAGTCATCTCTCCTTACTATCTTCAAGTGATAAGTCAAATGTGATCTATTTAGGCTTCAGGCACATCCCTACTTTACACCACTGAAATATACTTAAAATTACACTTATATACATAGGGGGAGACCTGGGATGGTTGTAACACTTTTTTCCCCCTTTTTTTTTTTTTTTTTTTTTTTTTTTTGAGCATAAGTAACTGTTTACTTTACAGTTGTTTATGCTAGATGTCTTAAATTTTGATACATGGTAGCCATATTTGTCTGCTACAAATATAACTCACTTGGACGTGTACTACACAATCACAGATTATGTGGGTTGATGTCAAATACAAAGAGTTCCATTGTTACAATCTACCCCACTAAGAGTGTATTGTATTCCTGTCACATAAGGGTTCAGTCACTAGCTATGTTTCCAAGATCCACCAATTTTTATGTGAATTTTGAGATATTGCATTAAAAAAAATAAATAAATAAATAAATAAATAAAATAAAAAAACCGCTGGATGGAAATATTAAGATGCGCATAAATTCTAAAAAAAAAAAAAAAAAAAAAAAAAAAAAAAAAAAACTTTAAAAAAGCGTTCAATTGAGGCATATCATTTTTTATCTGGTAAAAAAACTATGATAGAAACACATTTACTGAATAAATCCCTCGATATGCAATGTGACTTTGCCTCAACAGAGGATGTGATTGATAACTGGACTCATTGTAATCATCATAGGGGTTGGTTGTAACATTTTTAATAAACTGTTACAACTATCCCCACCCCAAACTGCCATAGCATAGATAACTGTTTTAGCATGTGGGTTTAGAGTTAGCATAAATACAAAGCATTAAATTAAACTAGAGAAACAGCTTCTTCAGGTCATGTAAGTTAAATAATTATATCCACAATTCAATGATTGCAAGGCAAAAAATAATCTTGATGAAAAATTTTACTTTCTTACCTGAAAACCAGTTTGGTCATAAAATCTACAAATTTGCCCGCAGTCACGTGCCACTTCTCCTGTGAGTTTAAAAAAAGAAGTGTTCTGAACCACCCATGAAGATGCTTTGATGTACCAGTATCAAAAAAAAAAAACAGATGCAAAAACACTGTAGCACTCAGTAACAAACAAAGCTGTTATGTTAACATAAGGTTTGTTGGAGGAAATGTTGAAAATTTTGTTGATACTGGTGCATCACAGCATCTGCATTTTTGCTAACAGAATCAACAGAGATTGTCATAAAACATAATTTTGCACATTAACCAGGTGTTTTTTATGTTTTAAGAGTGGCACAGTGTGGTATTATTCCAGCAAGAATTGTTTTCTCCCAAAACACTAATGGTGAATATGCCAGACATCTTCATTCTGAAAGGTAATTCCAATATGAAACTCATTTATTACTGAACATTCTAATAATAAAATAACAGGTCTAAGCATAAAAGAAACATTTTCATTGGCTAGGTCATTTGAAATGGCTTTTTACATTATTTTGTTGAAGAAATTATTGCTCAGACTGTTAGTCATCAAAGTAGATGTGTGACGGTCTAAAAAAGAAGGACCCAAAAGCAGAAAAATGCTTAATTTCAATGTATTGAGAAAATAATTAAAGACAGTTCAAGCTGCACGGTTCCAGGCCAGATTGGAACCGAAGAGAATAGTCAGGCAGGCAGGGGTCAGAGTCCAGGGCAATCAAATCCAAATCCAGATCCCAACATCTCTCCTCTGGTCCGTAACCCTCCCAGTCAACAACATACTGGAATCCCCGTCCACAGCGCCTGGAATCAAGGAGACACCTGACAAAGGCAGGAGCACCCTCGATAATCAGAGGAGGAGGACAGGCAGGGGAAGACACAGAAGGAACATGAGGAGAACGTAAGACAGGTTTAATTTTGGAAACATGAAAGACAGGGTGCACACGACAGAAGGGTTGGGGTAACCAAAGCTGGACCGCCACCGGACTGATGATTTTCACAATGGGGTAAGGTAAAATAAACCTAGGTGCCAACTTACGAGCCGGGACTCAAAGCAGCAGATCCTTAGTGGACAGCCAAACCCTCTGTCCACAAACACATCTAGGTTGCCACCCACCAACGATGATCCACGGCAGTTTTAGTACGTTCCCCAGCCCGGATAAATGCTTCCCTGGCCCCTGCTCCAGGTTCAGAGACAACGCTGAATAAAAGCCTGGACTGAGGGAACTTCAATATCCTGCAAAGGAAACAAAGGAGGTTGGTAACCCAGGCAACACATAAACGGGGAAAGCCCAGTCGACGACACCAGCAAAGAATTATGAGCATACTTCGCCCAAGTTAGCTGCTGACTCCAGGTTGAGGGATTGTGGGAAGCCAGACATCGGAGCATCCGCCCGAGATCCTGGTTTAGCCGTTTGGACTGGCCATTGGTCTGTGGATGAAATCCTGACGACAGACTGGCGGAGGCTCCAATCTGCTGACAGAACTCCCTCCAAAAATGGGAAACGAACTGTCAGAGACCAACTGTCAGAGACCACGTCCACCAGAAGACCATGGATCCGCAAGACATGGTCAATGACCACCCGGGCCGTCTCCCTAGCTGAGAGGAGTTTGGAAAGGGCAACCTTAGAAAAGCGATCCACTACGGTGAGAATCACTGTATTGCCACTGGATGGAGGGAGACCGGTGACAAAATCCAGGGCAATATGTGACTGGGGCAGGAAGGCATAGGAAGGGAATGTAACAGACCAGGGGATGATAAATTGGAGGATTTATTTTGAGCACAGACAGAGCAAGATCCCACAAACCGATGAATGTCCTCTGCCAAAACTGCTGGCAAATGGCAGCCAGCGACCTCCTCACCCTTGGGTGGCACGTGAGTCTGGAAGAATGACTACACTGGAGAACGACGGCGCGGACCGAGTCAGGACAAAAAGCAGACCCAGCGGGCACCCCTGGGGCACTTCGACTGCAGCCAGAGCTTGCTTGACACAAGCTTCGATTCCCCAAGTGACCGCCCCTACTACATGACCCTGAGGCAAAATGGTGTCAGGAATAGGCCTGTCAACCGAGGGAGCGAAGCACCACGACAATGCATAAGGTTTACCATTCTTGGAGCCCGGCCTATAAGATAACACAAAGTCAAAGAGCCCAAAAAACAATGCCCAACGAGTCTGCTTGGCATTCAGCTGTTTAGCTGAACGAATGTACTCCAAGTTCCTGTGGTCAGTCCACACCACGAAAGGAATAGCTGTCCCCTCCAACCAGTGACGCCACTCACCCAGAGCCAATCATACCGCCAGCAGCTCTCAATTGCCGATGTCATAATTTCGCTCTGCGGGAGACAAACGGTGTGAGAAATAAGCACATGGATGTAACTTAATATCTTGAGGGGATACTTGAGAAAGAACCGCTCCAACACCTACCTCTGATGCATCAACCTCCACCACGAACTGCCGAGCGGGGTCAGGTGTAACAATAATTGGAGCAGAAGTAAACCTGCATTTAACTTCACCAAAAGCACTCTGAGCCACCGCAGTCCAAGCAAATTTAGCCTTGGTAGAGGGCAAGGCAGTCAGAGGGGCTGCCACCTGACAAGTTCCTTGATGAATCGCTGATAGAAATTGGCGAAACCCAGGAACTGTTGTAAACTCTTTCTGGAGCCAGGCACCGGCCCGTTAGAGACAGCCCTCACCTTCGCAGGGTCCATGTGAATCCTCTCCACCGAAATGATGGAACCCAAGAACGAGACCGACTGGGCATGGAATGAACACTTCTCCGCCTTAACAAACAACTGATTCTCCAACAGCCGCTGGAGCACTCGTCTGACGTGCCGGATGTGCACCTGGAAGGAGGGAGAAAATATTAAAATATCATCCAGGTACAAAAAAACAAATTTGTTGATCATAACTCTCAGCACGTCATTGACAAGTGCTTGGAAGATGGTTAGGGCATTGGATAAGCCAAACGGTAAAACCACATATTCAATGTGCCCTGTAGGGGAGTTAAAGGCCTTCTTCTACTCATCCTCCTCCTTAATCTGAACAAGATGGTAGGCAATGCAGATCCAACTTTGTGAAGATTTGCCCCCTGCAAGAGTTCGAAGGCTGAAGACATAAGAGGCAAGGTATACCTGTTCTTAACCGTTATGTCATTCGGCCCCCAATAATCTATACCAGAGAGCCATCCTTCTTCTTCACAAAGAAGAATCCCGCACCTGCCAGGAGAAGAAGGGGGACGGATGATTCCAGCGACTAGAGACCCGCTCAGGAGCTGACAGAGAGAAAAGATGACCACGAGGCGGAGATGTGCCTGGGAGGAGTTGGATGGCACAAACATACGGTCGATGTGGAAGAAGAGATGCAGCTCGGGACACACTAAAGACCACCCGCAGATCATGATACATGACAGGAACCCGGGACAAATCAATCTCTTCCTCCTGAAACCAAGAGGGGGACACAAAAGATGGTGCAGAAACAAGACAGTGTGCATAACAGTAAGGGCTCCAATTCGAAATAGAATTATCTGCCCAGTTAATGAGGGGACCATGTAGGGAAAGCCGAGTATGGCCAAAAACTAAGGGAGCTACAGCAGACTTAGTTAAATAAAGTTCTAGCTCCTCCCAGTGGTTGCCGGAGGTAACTACACTCACCAGACCGGTTATAGAAGAAATAGTCATGAGCTTGCGGCCAGGATGGATGCAGCCAGATGACCATGGCCACCACAATAAAGACAGAGACCCTCAGACAAGTATAGGTGTCTTTCCTTAGCAGAAAGACGCATTCTCCCAACCCACATGGGTTCTACACCGTCCAATGGTTCACGTACCCAGGAAGCAGAAGGAGAATCAAAAAGTTCTGCCCGATGCCTGGAAAACTGACCCCAAACACAACGAAGCTGCTCCATTCTGGAATCAAGACGAACAGCAATGTCAATGAGATCATCCAAATGATCTGGGGGATCACATGCATAAATCTCATCTTTAATGTCATCAACAAGCCCATCCAGGAACCGCGCTGCCAACGCCTCAGGATTCCACTGACTGGTGGCTGCGAGAGTTCTAAATTCAATAGCATAATCCGTCACCAATCTCTTGCCTTGTCGAAGACATTTACATTTACATTTAGCCGACGCTTTTCTCCAAAGCGACTTACAAATGAGAATAGTAGAAGCAGTCAAATCAACATGAGTACAACAGTATGAAAGTGCCGTGTCAAGTCACAGTTTCATCAGTAAAGTGCTCGTAGCAAATTTTTTTTTTTTTTTTTTTTTTTTAATATATACGTAAATAAATGGTGAAAGAATAGAAACTTGAAAAAAGAACGAGTAAAATATAAATAAAAAGTGCTATATTACTGGGTCAAGTGTTGACGAAAAAGATATGTCTTTAGCAGTTTTTTGAAAATGGCTAAAGACTCAGCTGCTCGGATAGAGCGTGGTAGGTCATTCCACCAACCAGGAACAGACCAGGAGAAGGTCCGTGAGAGTGATTTTGTGCCCCTTTGGGATGGCACCACAAGATGCCGTTCACTTGCAGAACGCAAGTGTAGCGAATTACAGGTATTTAATCAATTAGTTCAAATCATGGGTGAAATATATTTATAATCAGATCATAATGCGTTATGATTAATTATAATATAGATCGACCAAAAAGGGACTTATGCACATATATTGTGAATTAATTACAATGGATTATAATTAATTACAAATATGACTAGTTCTAGTTTAAGAGTTGTTTGAGAAAGACTATCCTAGTTTGTCCAGCAAACCATCAGTTTTCTCATAGACTATTATAATAGGGAGTTTATTCTCTGGCCACGAGAATTAACTTCCCTCTAGCATTAAACCGTAAAGCAGTTTTGCAGAATCAAATGTAGAAGTGACTTGGTTTTCTGAATGAGCAGCAGAAACAATCGAGCATGAATATAATGTATTTAATAGATATGAACTACGAATATATGACTAAAATACATAGAATAAACGAAAGTAAAGTCAAGAAAACAGAGGTGATCAAAGAAATGGCAAAATTACGAACAGTTAAAACTTTTGAGAGCCAGCAAGGAAACTCAGTTTACACAGAGCTTAAAGCACGTGGAAAGAAATTCGGTACTTGCATTAGTTCAGGTGCTGTGGTTGCTCGCCTTTCTGTAGGAGTTTTTCATACACGTGGTTTGGTCGACTGGTCCTTTTCCAGGCGGGTGCTTTCTTCGGCGGGGTTTTCAAACAAGGTTTTACTTGAGCGTAAGATAACCGGAAAATAAAGAAGAGAGAGAGTCCGTCTCCTAGGTGAAAAACACCCCCACAGCATAATGCAGCCACCACCATGCTTCACTGTTGGGACTGTATTGGACAGGTGATGAGCAGTGCATGGTTTTCTCCACCCATACCGCTTAGAATTAAGGCCAAAAAGTTCTATCTTCGTCTTATCAGACCAGAGAATCTTATTTCTCAGCATCTTGGAGTCCTTTAGGTGTTTTTTAACAAACTCCACGCGGGCTTTTATGTGTCTTGCACTGAGGAGAGGCTTCCGTCGGGCCACTCTGCCATAAAGCCCCGACTGGTGGAGGGCTGCAGTGATGGTTGACTTTCTACAACTTTCTCCCATCTCCCGACTGCATCTCTGGAGCTCAGCCACAGTGATCTTTGGGTTCTTCTTTACCTCTCTCACCAAGGCTCTTCTCCCCCGATAGCTCAGTTTGGCCGGACGGCCAGCTCTAGGAAGGGTTCTAATCGTCCCAAACGTCTTCCATTTAAGGATTATGGAGGCCACTGTGCTCTTAGGAACCTTAAGTGCAGCAGAAATGTTTTTGTAACCTTGGCCAGATCTGTGCCTTGCCACAATTCTGTCTCTGAGCTCTTCAGGCAGTTCCTTTGACCTCATGATTCTCATTTGCTCTGACATGCACTGTGAGCTGTAAGGTCTTATATAGACATATAGAGTGGCTTTCCTAATCAAGTCCAATCAGTATAATCAAACACAGCTGGACTCAAATGAAGGTATAGAACCATCTCACGGATGATCAGAAGAAATGGACAGCACCTGAGTTAAATATATGAGTGTCACAGCAAAGGGTCTGAATACTTAGGACCATGTGATATTTCAGTTTTTCTTTTTTAATAAATCTGCAAAAATGTCAACAATTCTGTGTTTTTCTGTCAATATGGGGTGCTGTGTGTACATTAATGAGGAAAAAAATGAACTTAAATGATTTTAGCAAATGGCTGCAATATAACAAAGAGTGAAAAATTTAAGGGGGTCTGAATACTTTCCGTACCCACTGTATATATATATATATATTTGCTAAAATCATTTAAGTTCATTTTTTTCTTCATTAATGTACACACAGCACCCCATATTGACAGAAAAACACAGAATTGTTGACATTTTTGCAGGACTTGATCAGGAAAGCCACACACCTGTCTATATAAGACCTTACAGCTCACAGTGCATGTCAGAGCAAATGAGAATCATGAGGTCAAAGGAACTGCCTGAAGAGCTCAGAGACAGACTTGTGGCAAGGCACAGATCTGGCCAAGGTTACAAAAAAAATTCTGCTGCACTTAAGGTTCCTAAGAGCACAGTGGCCTCCATAATCCTTAAATAGAAGACGTTTGGGACGACCAGAACCCATCCTAGAGCTGGCCGTCCGGCCAAACTGAGCTATCGGGGGAGAAGAGCCTTGGTGAGAGAGGTAAAGAAGAACCCAAAGATCACTGTGGCTGAGCTCCAGAGATGCAGTCGGGAGATGGGAGAAAGTTGTAGAAAGTTAACCATCACTGCAGCCCTCCACCAGTCGGGGCTTTATGGCAGAGTGGCCCGACAGAAGTCTCTCCTCAGTGCAAGAAACATGAAAGCCCGCATGGAGTTTGCTAAAAAAACACCTGAAGGACTCCAAGATGGTGAGAAATAAGATTCTCTGGTCTGATGAGACCAAGATAGAACTTTTTGGCCTTAATTCTAAGCGGTATGTGTGGAGAAAACCAGGCACTGCTCATCACCTGTCCAATACAGTCCCAACAGTGAAGCATGGTGGTGGCAGCATCATGCTGTGGGGGTGTTTTTCAGCTGCAGGGACAGGACGACTGGTTGCAATCGAGGGAAAGATGAATGCGGCCAAGTACAGGGATATCCTGGACAAAAACCTTCTCCAGAGTGCTCAGGACCTCAGATTGGGCCGAAGGTTTACCTTCCAACAAGACAATGACCCTAAGCACACAGCTAAAATAACGAAGGAGTGGCTTCACAACAACTCCGTGACTGTTCTTGAATGGCCCAGCCAGAGCCCTGACTTAAACCCAATTGAGCATCTCTGGAGAGACCTAAAAATGGCTGTCCACCAACGTTTACCATCCAACCTGACAGAACTGGAGAGGATCTGCAAGGAGGAATGGCAGAGGATCCCCAAATCCAGGTGTGAAAAACTTGTTGCATCTTTCCCAAAAAGACTCATGGCTGTATTAGATCAAAAGGGTGCTTCTACTAAATACTGAGCAAAGGGTCTGAATACTTAGGACCATGTGATATTTCAGTTTTTCTTTTTTAATAAATCTGCAACAATGTCAACAATTCTGTGTTTTTCTGTCAATATGGGGTGCTGTGTGTACATTAATGAGGAAAAAAAATGAACTTAAATGATTTTAGCAAATGGCTGCAATATAACAAAGAGTGAAAAATTTAAGGGGGTCTGAATACTTTCCGTACCCACTGTATATTATATTATATTGTATTATATTGTATTATATTGTATTATATTGTATTATATTGTATTATATACACACACACACACACACACACACACACATTATATATATATATATATATATATATATATATATATATATATATATATATATATATATATATATATATATAATATATATATATATGCACCTTGGAATACAACAACAGGTACACTTTGGCACAGTCATATTAGGAGAAAAGCATGTACATACAAACTCCATGTGTGTTTGCGTGTGTCTGTATGTGTGTGTGATGTGTATTGGGATTGTGGCCGGTGTCTGTAACTACATGGCCCTTAGACCCACCAGGGTGACTCTTTGAAGTCCCTGGAACTGGTGGGCATATCTCCTGTTTTTCTTCAATGAGATAAAGGTGCCAATGGGGCAATTGGTCCCAGACTTGCCGGAGCCGATTCGTGATGTATATGCACAGTTCGGGAGGTTAAAAGCATTCTGGAGATTGAAAAGTAGGCTGGCAGATCTGATCTTTGTACAGACGCTACACAAGCTTCTGGAGGGCGCATAAGTCTGAAGTAGTGAGTTTAGGTATAGTGGTGCAGAGCCAGTGGATGTTCTGTAGGCAAACATCAGAGCCTTGAATTGGATGCGAGCAGCTATTGGCAGCCAATGCAAACTGATGAAGAGAGGTGTGACATGTGCTCTCTTCGGTTCGTTAAAGACCAGTCTTGCTGCAGCATTCTGGATCAGTTGTAGGGGCTTGACAGTGCATGCTGGAAGGCCTGCCAAGAGAGCATTACAATAGTCCAGTCCAGATAGAACAAGAGCTTGGACAAGAATTTGTGTGGAATGCTCTGATAGGAAGGGTCTAATCTTCCTAATGTTGTAATGTTGTTATGATGAAGTGTTGGGTTGGCACCGACCACAAGCAATTCCGTTTTTGCAAGGTTAAGTTGAAGGTGGTGGTCCTTCATCCAGGCAGAAATGGCTGTCAGGCAGAAATGGCTGTCAGGCAGAAATGGCTGTCAGGCAGGCTGCGATGCGACCAGCAACCGTCGGATCATCTGGTTGGAATGAGAGGTAGAGTTGTATGTCATCAGCATAACAGTTATAGGAAAAACCATGTTCCTGAATGACAGATCCTAGTGATGACATGTAGATGGAGAAGAGAAGTGGTCCAAGCACTGAGCCCTGAGGTACCCCAGTAGCAAGATGATGCGACTTGGACACCTCACCTCTCCAAGATACCCTGAAGGACCTACTACATGAGTGTTGACAGGAGGATCTGGTGGTTAACTGTGTCAAAAGCAGCAGTCAAAGTGGGTTTTTTAAGCAGTGGTGTAAAAAAAAAAACGGAACAAAAAGAGAAGAAAACAGAAGGAAGATCAAACCTGAGTCCTGACAAGATGTGCTTGCTTGGTCCGAGTGATGATGATTTTCTCAGCTTTAGAAATGAGATATGAAATACAACAAATATGTGATGCTGATGAAATAAAACAGTGATTTCATTTTTGCTTAAAAACTATTAAGCTCTGTGATTGCTTATATTTTTTACTGTAAAAAGCTGTAGTAATAGTTTGTTACTACTTTTTTGTTCCATGCTTTTTTCTCTATGACTGTTCAGCTTTGCTTGTTGGTCCACCAAAATCTTCTGCCAGTACCTCTGCTCATAATCACCTTTTTATCCATCAATACAGAATTTATTCTTACCTCACCTTTGAAAATCATAGTTGACCTAAAAAAAAAAAAAAAAAAAAGTTGTATTTTTTCTGAAATTCGTTTGCTGTGATGACAGCCTGTGCATCTTCAAGGCTCTTAAAGTGAACATGACCAAATCTCCATCAAGAGTGTCAACATAAGCTACAGCAGACACCTCAGTGTAACAATCAGTCCTCTGAAGGCGAGCTTGATGAATCCAAGTGCAGTTTATTGTATCAAAGTGAAGAAACAAAGCAACCAGTTGACATGAACTTGAACAGACTTGACAATAAGACTCACCAACAGCAGGGTTACAATAACAATACACGACAAAGTAACATGGGGAAGACAATGGCTTTAAATACAAGAAATTAGAGAACATGACTATGGCAACCAATGGGGAAGTGACACAAGTAACAAGGGAACCAATGACAGAACAGAACTCAGAAACACATGACCAAAACCAACCAATCAGAACATGACACATAGCCTAAGGGAGAACATGAGGAGCAAGGGAAGCATGGCACAAACAAGCAACATGAAAAAAACTACAAAATAAGAGGCATGAAAACATAAACATGAACAAAAGCCAAAACTAGACATTACACTCAGACAGCAAATCCTGCACATATGAAAAGAAACGGCACTTAAAAAAAAAAACACATTACTGGTTCCCTGTCCAATTCGGTTTACTCTATATTGCATCAGTAGCTGACACGAGACCATGGTGCAATTATAGAGAACTCTTCGCAATCACACTGAGCCATTGAAATCTTTGCACTCATTGTATTCACGTTTTATGATGCATTTAAGGTAACTTCAATTATGCCATGTTTAGTGTCTGTGGGTTCGTATCAAGAAGATTTAAATGTTTGTGTATGCGGTATGTCCATACCTGTGCAACACATCAGTATTACAAGAATGTTTAATAGTTCTTCTTCAAAACTCAGTTTATCAGTTAATCTTGCTCTGTCATAAAAGCCCTGACAGGGGGTGTGTTGTCATCTGAAAATACAACATCTTCACTGGCCACATCAACCCTAAGAGGTTGGACTTTGACCAGAGGTTAAAAGCTAGAGCACAACGCCCCTCTTTCTCTCTTTTCTTCTTCTTCTTCTTCTTGCTTCTGGGACGACAAAAAAGACTTTTTGCTCCAGGCCTCATCAGGCCAAGGCCTGTGGGCCTGGAGGGCCTGTAAGCCTAGGCCTGCAACCCAGCCATGTGCTCATCTGTGAGAGTGAGAAAGGACGCTTTCCCCACTAAGAGTCAAACTAACAGCTTAAGTTGTTTCATATTACTTCATCCAACGCAGAAGATACTGGCAACGACTTCGGACTGAATCATCGATTTCTCCTCAGTCTGCAGATCCGATGCTCCTCAGCCTAAAGGCACCTTGCAAGTATTGTACATTTGAACACTAAACAGCGATTTAGTATTAATGTGTAGACCACCTATCAGCAAAGGTGTTTTATTACTGAGAAATACTGATGATTTCTTTTGCAGACTCTTTGACTCTTTCTGTAGCTCTATTTCCGGTCCCACTTCCGGTTCTATCAATGCTCATTTTTACCTACGTATGTGTGTGACCTCTGTGTGTGTTATGTGTTTGTTACTTTAGTCATGTGTCACTCACAAGAGTTAGTTAATAAAGATTGTGCACAATAGATGTTTGGTTCTGACTCCGTCTGCTAATAAATTGCCTCTTAAATGATTTAGATCTTGACTACATGCTCTGAGTAGTACTGTACAAATAAAATGTTGTTCTTCCATAACCTGGAAATGAACATTTCTTAGACTTAATAAACAATTAACACTAAGCGTCCACTGGGCGAACAGGTTAATTGATTGTAATATTAATTTTAATGTAGCTACATCAAGTTAATCTGATTAACTGATTCACATATTTATAATTAATCATAATTAATCATCAAAATGAGTTATGAATAATTATTAATATTTCCCTTTGAGTTAATTTCGCTACAAATTGGTGGAGAACGAAAGGCATCATTTTAAACAATTGTTTGCAGACGGACAGAGTAAGCAATCATATGTTGTTCCATAAGCTTTATTAACATCTTATACATGCACATACAGATCTCTGATAAAATCAGCAAAACTGTTGCTTGAATGCGCGTTCCTTCGAACGGCAGAAAGTCCCTCGATGCTATAATGTATGTTTAAATTGTACAAAAAAGCTAACCTGAAATTATCAAAGAAATCATAATTTCAGCTGTTAAACGAGTGTAAGCCTTTTTCTGACGACGGAATCGCAGATTAGCAGCGCGTACAAATGGTACCAGAATAAACTTAACCTGATCTTGGGCGAAGAAACCCCCACTTTTAAATGCATAAGTCTTTTCCTGACGAAGTAATCTCAGATTAAGCAGCATAAATTTACCTGTGTGACAAAGAATCTCACTACAGCAGTTGTAACGGTGCTCCTCAGTCACTGATAATAAAGCTTTATCACTATTCGTTACACCATTGTATTCATAAGAACGCGTTAGACCGCTCATATGAAACAGTCGTGTCGAATTTGTGGTGTTAATTCTAGCCTAGCTAACTAGTAATTCACCATTGTCTGTGAAGTGATGTGCTGTTGTGATTTGTGAGTTATGCGTGACCACGCTAGAGTTCTCAACGCAGACTTACAGCACAGTTAGAAGTCAAGTCACCTTTATTTATAAAGCGCTTTTTACAATGTAGATTGTGTCAAAGCAGCTTTACAGTGATAACTGGTACATTATTTTGGCTGCACAGCAGCTCTTAAGGAATAGTGTCAATGCAGGTTGATCAAAGCACTGTGGAATATCAATTGTCAAGTGTCCCCAACTAAGCAAGCCAAAGGCGACAGCGGCAAGGAACCCAAACTCCAACAGGTGACATCAGGTGGCAAACAGGTGTTAAAATGGAGAAAAAACCTTGGGAGAAACCAGGCTTAGTCGGGGGGCCAGTTCTCCTCTGGCAAAAAAGTGCTTTGTTACGACTCAGGTTGCTATCATAAGTCAGATAGGATCGCAACATTCAAAGTATTTAATTCAGTTCCATCCAGTTGAGGATCGTATTCATCACACCGGTATGGACGGTTGTTGAGGAGATGCGCCACTGGTTGTCATGTTGATGAGGCCTTCATAGTGGATGATCTAGTTGACTCAATCTCTGCTGATACTTCAGGGCTGCGTTGTGGTCGTGTCAAGGCGCAGGTCCTCGATCTCATCTGGATACGGCCCGGATCCGGCTGACTACGGTAAACCTCGGGATAAACAGAAACACATATTAGCGTAGATGCCATTCTTCTTCTGATGTAACGAGTACATCTGGTGTTATTGGAAGTGTTCCCGGTTCCGGCTGACCTAATTTATGCAGCCTAATAATCCTTTAACGGATTTGAAAAAATAAATTGATAATGTGTTATGTGTATGCCAGGTTAAAGAGATGTGTTTTTAGTTTAGATTTAAACTGACAGAGTGTGTCTGCTTCCCGAACAATGCTAGGAAGATTGTTCCAGAGTTTAGGTGCCAAATAGGAGAAGGATCTACCACCTGCAGTTGATTTTGATATTCTAGGTATTATTAGCTGGCCTGAATTCTGAGATCGTAATAGACGCGAAGGACTATAATGCATTAAGAGCTCGCTCAGGTACTGGGGAGCTAAACCATTTAGTGCTTTGTAGGTAATTAGCAAGATTTTAAAATCTATATGATGTTTAACAGGAAGCCAATGCAGTGTTGACAGAACCGGGCTAATATGGTCATACTTCCTAGTTCTAGTAAGAACTCTAGCTGCTGCATTTTGTACGAGCTGTAGTTTATTTATCAGGCGAGCAGAACAACCATCTAGTAGAGCGTTACAGTAATCTAGCCTTGAGGTCATGAACGCATGAACTAACTGTTCCGCATTTGTCATCAAGAGCATATGTCGTAATTTAGATATATTTTTAAGATAGAAGAATGCGGTTTTACAGATGCTAGAAACATGGTCTTCAAATGAAAGATTGGTATCAAAGAGCACACCCAGGTTCCTAACTGACGACGAAGACTTAACAGAGCAGCCATCAAGTGTTAGACAGTATTCTAGGTTATTACGTGAGGAAGTTTTTGGTCCAAAAATTAGAATATCTGTTTTTTCTGAATTTAGTAGTAGGAAATTACTGGTCATCCAATTTTTTATATCAGCTATGCATTCCGTTAATTTTGTGAATAGGTAAGTTTCGTCAGGGCGCGAAGAAATATAGAGCTGAGTATCATCAGCGTAACAGTGAAAACTAACGCCATGCTTCCTGATGATATCTCCTAAGGGTAGCATGTACAGAATGAAAAGCAATGGTCCTAGTACCGAGCCTTGCGGTACTCCATATTCAACTTGTGATCGATATGACCTCTCTTCATTTACTTCTACAAACTGATAACGGTCAGATAAGTATGATTTGAACCATGACAATGCAATTCCACTAATGCCTATTTAAAAGAATCTATTTAAAAGAATATTGTGATCAATAGTGTCAAATGCAGCACTAAGATCCAGTAACACTAATAGAGAGATACAACCACGATCTGATGATAAGAGCAAATCATTAGTAACTCTAATGAGAGCAGTTTCAGTACTATGGTACGGTCTAAATCCTGACTGGAAATCCTCATAGATACTATTTATTTCTAAAAAGGAACATAATTGTGATGATACTGCCTTTTCAAGTATTTGTGACAGAAAAGTGAGATTTGAGATTGGCCTGTAATTGACTAATTCTCTAGGATCAAGTTGTGGTTTTTAATAAGAGGTTTAATAATAGCCAACTTAAAAGTTTTTGGTACGTATCCTAGTGATAAAGATGAATTTACGATATTAAGAAGAGAATCTATGACCTCTGGAAGCATCTCTTTCAATAGCTTAGTCGGTATAGGGTCTAACATACATGTTGTCAATTTTGACGATTTAACAAGTTTAGACAATTCTTCCTCTCTTAAAGGAGTAAATGAATTGAATTTCTCCTCAGGGATACTACAATGCACCGTCTGACGCAATACTGTAGTGGACGGTTGCGTGGTTATAATTTTTTCTCTAATATTATCAATCTTGCAAGTAAAGAAGTTCATAAAGTCATTACTGCTGTGCTCTTTGGGAACATCAGAAGTTGAAGCTTTATTTCTTGTTAATTTAGCCACTGTATCAAATAAATACCTAGGGTTTTGTTTATTTTCTTCTAAAAGTTTTGAAAAATAGGCAGATCTAGCAGATTTTAAGGCCTTTCTGTACTCAACCATTCTCTCTCTCCACGAAATGCGAAATACTTCTAGTTTTGTTTTCTTCCAGCTGCGTTCCATTTTTCTGGCTGCTACCTTTAGGGCCTGAGTGTGCTCGTTGTACCACGGCGTTGGATTAATTTCCTTAATCTTTTTTAAACGCAAAGGAGCAACTGAGTCTAATGTGCTTGAAAAGACAGAGGCAATAGTTTCCGTTGCAACATCAAGGTCTTCTAAGCTGTCTGGTATGTAAGGCGATGAAACTGATCAGGAAGATTATTTATAAAGCGTTCTTTAGTGGTAGAAGTGATGGTTCTACCAAATTTTAGCTGTTTAGCTTTTAGCTGTTTAGCTGTTTTGACTAAATGTAGTATACACGAGACTAGGTAATGATCTGAGATGTCGTCGCTCTGCTGCAGAATTTCAACGGCATCAATATCAATTCCATATGACAATATTAGATCTAAAGTACGACAATGAGTGGGTCCTGACACGTGTTGTCTAACACCAATAGAGTTTAGAATATCTGCAAATGCAAATCCCAATGAGTCTTTTTCATTATCTACATGGATATTAAAGTCACCAACAACAAGTACTTTATCTGCTGCTACTACTAACTCCGATAGAAAATCAGCAAATTCTTTGATAAAGTCTGTATGGTGTCCTGGTGGCCTGTATACAGTAGCCAACACAAATGTCAACTTACATAATGTTACGTAAAGTACCATCACTTCGAAGGAATTATATTTGAGAGACTTTTGACTAATACTGTAAATATTACTATAAATTACAGCAACACCTCCCCCTTTGCCTTTCTGACGAGGATTGTGTCGATAATCATAACCTTGAGGGCTAGACTCATTTAAAGTAATGTAATCATCCGGTTTTAGCCAAGTTTCTGTCAAACACAGCACATCTAGATTATTGTCTGTGATAATATCATTTACAATAAGTGATTTTGATGAAAGGGATCTAATATTTAACAACCCAAGCTTTATCATTTGTTTATCATTACTATCTCGATTTTTTTATTTGTTGAACATCAATTAAATTTTTACCATTAAATGGGTTTGGAAGTTTTTTGTTTTTACTAATTCGGGGTACAGACACAGTCTCTATGTGATAATATCTAGGTGTAAGAGTTTCTATGTGTTGGGAATTATCTGACTTCTGTAACGTGAGGCAGCTAGCAGACGGTCGGTTAAGCCGGTCTGTCTGCTTCCTGACCTGGGCCACAGTTTGTCATGTTTCAGCTCTAAGACTAAGTGCCATATTACTGGAGAGAAGAGCAACACCATCCCGAGAGGGATGAATACCATCTCTTTTCAACAGGTCAGGTCTGCCCCAAAAACTTTTCCAATTGTCTATAAAACCTATATTATTTTGCGGACACCACTTAGACAGGCAGCCATTGAGTGATGACAATCTGCTAACTATCTCATCACTCCGACGAACAGGAAGGGGACCAGAGCAAATTACTTTTCCTGACATTGTATTTGCGAGTTCACACACCTCTTTAATGTTAATTTTAGTGATCTCCGACTGGCGAAGTCGAACATCATTAGTGCCGACGTGAATAATCATTTTAGAGTATTTACGATTAGCATTAGCCAACACTTTTAAATTTGCTTTGATGTCAGGTGCTCTGGCTCCTGGCAAACATGTGACTATGGTGGCTGGTGTCTCTATTTTCACGTTCCGTGTAATAGAATCGCCAATAACTAGGGCACTTTCAACAGGAACGCTGCTCCCTTCTGATTGTGCTGCGATCTGGCATTGGTCTCTTGGCAACGCATGACAACAGAGCGTGTGAGCAGACACCTCTAAAAGTCTGATAACAGCACCCACATCACAGACTGTTGTGCGAACAACAACCGCGTGTAACCAAAGCTAGCTCTCTAGCAATCCTGCACGTATACTCTACAAGTTAAAACCCTTCGCCTCGACTAAAAGCGGTTAGCACCCTGCTAACACCAAGAAACGTGCGAGCGTGAAGTGTAATATTCGAACCAAAGACTCTGTAGGCTTTGGGACCCTTTAGGGACTATGATTTAAACTGTGATGGGGAATGCAAAACTTTGTGAAGCGCCGAATCATTCGAATCAATTGTGTCACCAAAGATTCACTGCGTCAAAGCGCCACAAGCTGGTGACCCCTGCTGGTCAGAACAGTAAGTGCAGCGAAAACTTAACTGAACGAGACATCTTTAATAAACCATTTACAAATGTTTTATTGAAGTTGTAATCAATTAAAAGCGATCAACGAATCATCTAATATCCTTAAACATGAGGTTTCTGTTAAGACATGATATTTCAGTAAACTGTAGGACTCGTTTATGAAAACTGGGCTAAATCAGACAAACAAGAGTGTCTCTTCCCTTTATCAAATGCGTTATTCAAATGTGTTATACACATTTCATATACAAATCATGTATAGACATGGGTCCATGAGACTTAAAGACGAACCACTGAAATTTCAAATTACTTTAAAACAACCATGACGCATCACGAAGCCTCATTTACCGAAATCACGTGACTTTAGCAGTTTGATACACGCTTCGAATCACCGATGCAAGACAAACGATTCGCACGGTTCCGAAGCTTCACAAGGCATTCCTCAAAGGCATCCATCACTGGTTTAAACCGTTTGTGTGGGTGTGGTCATTTTTATTATTTCGACTTTGTTCCTCCATGCTATTTTATCTTAGTTTATTTCCCTCAAACACTTTGTTAACCTGACTATCCCTTGCAGCCAAGTTGAATTTAGTTAAATTTAAAAATTTAATTAAATCAATTTTGTCTATTTACCTTTCCTTTGAGATTCCTAAATCTATAAGGAAATTCTACTTCCATTTTTGTTTTGACTTTATTCCTCCTCTGTGGCTTATTTTATTTCATTCACTTTCTTTTGTTTAAGCCTGAACATCTCTATTTAGCCAAGTTGGTTTTAATTAGATTTGAAATTTAATTAAATCAATTGATGTATTCACCTCCCCTTTTGTTCTCTAGAGCTAAAGGAAGGACCTTCTGCTTTTACCCTATTGTTAGTTATTTTACCATCACTAATCTTCCCTCTCTGTATAGGATTATGGTAGTTCTAGAAACTGTTGTTTCCTTAATGAGGTATAATGGGTTATAGGTTATTAACATCCCAACTCCTATCTCTTAGCTACCCCTCCTCACTCCTTAGTGCAGAGTACATGAAGTACGGCCACCATTCAATGCATTGTTGGTCCCAGAAAAGACAAGAAACACTTCCCTTTGTTTCTTTTCCTTGTGACCTCAAGGCATTTGGTGTTTCTCTGTTAGCCTAGAGATGTATTGAGCTCACAGCAGTAATTACTTGAACAAGTGAAACCTGCTTGGCCATATCTCCTAGCAAAAACTAAATAGGTAAAACCCTCTTTTCCTCCCTTCCCTTTTTCTGATTTCATTTTATTGTTTTATTTCAGTTTTGTTTATTTGTCACCCTCATGGTGACAACCTGTGGAAAAGAACCATCAGTATTCTGAGTAATAGTTTAGTTTAACGACATGTACCAGCCCAGTCGTCAGTCAGCACAGCTTACAGCTGTCAACAAAGATACTAAAATCCTTTAGTTGTGACCAGCACTAAGTCTCATACTGGCTTCCCCCTCCTCAGCTATTCACTCCCTACCTGACCCACATAGCCATTCTTTACAAAACTTGCATTTGCCTGTGCTATCTCTCTCTCGTGTCCCCATAAGTGTGCTAGTTTGCCTAGGACAGCCAACCCTGCCATCCAGGACCCCCTGGAGACCCAGCGGAACAATGCTATGGACACCCTTCAGCCAAAGCAGCCAACGACCTGCAACGGCAGAGCAAGGAACGGCGAGATCGGCAGCACAAGTGGACACTTGACGTCCGGCCTGAGCCACAAAGAGCTTCATCTTCTCCTTAGCCCATGCTCATACGGGCTTCCAACAGGAGGTAAAAGAACGAATGCCACAAGTCACAGAGTTCCACGGAGAACCAACCCACTCAGCATGAGAAGGCACAGGACAGATGCAAGGACCCTGACAGAGTGGAGCAACTGAGGTAGATCACCAGTCTTCAGCAGGCTGTGACAGCTGCTGAGCACAGAGAGCAGCTGGAAAATGCCATCAAACAAGACCTGAAAAAGAACTTTCCACTTAAAGAATGTAAAGAACTGTTTAAATTTAAAGAGACACTAAAGCTAAGGATCCACATGCAGAGCTGAAATCCAATCGCGACGCTCTCAGACTATTAGCAGCTGAAACCAGCCGGCATAAAGGATTTCTCAGACCCAGAAGTCCGAACGCGGATTGAATGCTGCCCTCGACACCAAGCAGGGCAGATCTGAAAGCCCCAAGGTTACTGCCACAGACTCAGACTAACCTGAATTAATGGAGGACACCAACAGGACCTTTGCCTCCTACACCAGTTAGTCACCTTTTTGGGCAGCACAGCCTGCCCCCACACAATGCCATTTATGTGACCTGACACAGAAGGCCTGTAACACCCACAGGCCCCTCAGAAGGGGTTCTCAAGACCCCAGTGACTTTGAACTGCAAAAACAATGCCTTCCACATAGCTCCTACAAAGGTTCCTAGTCAGCATAGGGCTTAAAGTTTTTAAAGTGTGTGTTCGCAGAAAAGCAGGAGTCTGCATTAGTAAAAATATGAATTTCACTGATTGAAAGAAAACCTTGAATGAATGTGTAAGCCTCAAATGCCCATGACAGTCTAGTACTACGCACAGATAGGAGGAAACATGCAGATATTTAATATACACTGTTTGACTTGGTATTTGGACAGCATATTGGTTTCCATGACAACGACTTGTCAAAGGAAACGCTAACCCCAGATTGCACATATGTCACCGTGACACCAGATGGAGCCGGTTATGCTTGTATGGCCTCGCGCCATTCGCTTAAAACACCATCCACTTAAAAGTGGGCCTTTGATAATTCCGACATGACATTTGATACAACGTTCAATTCGCATGCAGATCACTAGTGGCTGGCTTGTTAGATGCAGATAAAACAAGAGCTTGAACTGACATCTCTGCTGTAACTGAAAGAGTCTTAACACATCTTAACATGTGTCAAATGGTCAGCAAAGTTAATCTGTTTTTGTTGAAGAAATACCAGTATTGCTTAACCTGTTTCTGATGAGTAAATCTCAGTACAGTGTTATATGAATGTAGATTTGTGTAATGCCCCCCATTTATAGTTAAGATTGATGTCATTCATTTAAACTTTGGCTGCATCTACCAGCATAGCTACCTGTTGACCAAAACTGTGTTCCACTCGCTGAAAGGAACATCAGTAATCATGCACAAGACGGACGTAACTATGTATGCTTAAACAAGCTTTGACTTAACAGCAAAACCGTGTAATTACTCTCTAAACAAGTACAAGAAGTGTTTCAAGTAGAGAGAAGAATTTTACATGAGTAAAATATGCAAATGTCAAACCATACTTGCATCTTACTGAATTTAAGTTTGAATTATGGAAGTATAAGCGCCCCATTTTAACTCGATGCGTAACTCGTTTCAGACATTCTTCATGAACTGATGAATTGCTCTTACGTGCATTGGTTCCCATGACAACGACTTGTCATAGGAAGTACTAACTCGTCACCTTGTAACGCCATATTGTAAACAAACCAAGCTAGGTGGCTAAGCTAACCTCACCTAGCGGCCCTTCAGCTCAGGCTAAGCTAACTGATAACTTCTACAGTTAGTGGTTAGCATTATTTACTTGAAGCCTTTAACTACAGCTTGTGTGTATGCAGTGTAAACTGATCTAAACCATTTTCCTTTAACCCCATTCCTGGTTTCTGATTTTTCACTTGCTCTTTCCTTAACTTTAATTCTTCTCAGTTAATTTCAAGTGCACTTACGTGCTTTCCTTCCTGAACGCTGTTCAGCTAAATCTGCAGTTAATAGTTTAATTAAATCTAAATTTAATTACATGTAAACTGTTTAGCTAAGGAAGAATTCTTTGATTTATTGAGATTTTTCAATAGCACGTTGACTAAACTTCATGGAGGGACACACACATGGTGTGGTCCCGAACATGCTGCAGCTGTGACCAACTATAGAGTGATCTCCAAAGCTAATCTAATTGTTAATCACTAGAGCTAATGACTATTCCCAATACCAGGTCATTCTGCTATTTTAATCACTTTAAATATTTTTATTGATTTTAATCATAATAGCAGTCAGCTATTCGTTTTTACTAGTATCACTTCTTTCATCTATTTGATTTATTTACATTTTCCTTTTTGTTCTCATGTGGTTTAGTTTCCCAGTAGAACCACAAGTAACGAGACATACTTTCCCTCTTGATTTTGTTTACAACAGTTGCTCCAATTTTATGAGCCAGTTACAAAAATAATTTAAACGATTGCTATGGCACAATTTTGAGCACCACTAATAAACCCAATCTAAGAGGGAAGTGTTCCTCTTCCTTTCTCTCTTTTCATTTGTTCAGAGATCAAGCCTGTTGTGAGCAATCAGCAAGTTCTGAGAAATAATTTGACCATAAGATCCATCTTAAATCAGTTATTTAATTTGAACATTTATTTGATCTTGCATTAGTCTCTTGCCCTTACTTTCACCACAAGTGTGCCGAAAATGTTGCAGAATGCTCAGCCTAACTGCCCAGATGGCAGACCAAAGGACTGGCTAGGTGTCGTGAGGAGCACCCTCCTAACCAGGGTTGCTGATCACTTGCAGCACCAGAGCCAAAAGCAACTGGACAACGATGGAAAAGAACTAAAGGCAGATGACCCAAACCAGGGGTATGATCACAAAGATCTGACTGAGGTCATCTTCTTCCTGGCCCACAACCTCACAGGTTTGAAACAGGAGGTAAACAACCTCAAACTCCCGATCACAGAGTCCCACGAGGAGCTGACACATGCTAAAAGTCGCATAGATCAGCTAGAGATGGAGGCTCAGGACAGACAGAAAATCCACAGACTTCAAAAGGCTCTGAAGAGCTTCTCAGCAATGAGAGCAGCCCCAACAGCTGGACAACACCAGAGATTAACTGAACAAGACACTCTTACCTGCAGCAGAATGAACCACAGCAGGAGAAACACCTCCCTTCCTCACATGAAATCAGCAGAAGAACCTCCCCCAGCCAATCACAGAGGTACAAAAGGGGGGAGCCAAAGCCTTCTACTTACCTTATACCTTATCAGCCCATTTCCTGAAATCCTCTGCAGCCGCAGAAGGAGAAGGATTAATTAAGATGAACCCTGAAATGGCACATGAAGTGACATTCAAAGACCTCCAGCAACAACCTCCACATCCTTTACACAGCAGTCACCCAAAGGCTGCACAAGGGCGACTGGATATGCCTGCATCGAACCTGTAGGAGCTTCTAACGCTAGTAAGAGGGCTCCTTGAACAGTACTTACCTGAGGAGTACTCAGAAGCACAAGAGCAGAGAGACACTGCAAACTTCAGACGCCTTCTGACTGAGAACAGAGGTAACAAACGCCTGCTGCCCTTCTGCCATCAGCCCTAGGTCAGTCTGAAACCCTATTCACACTACAACCTCTTCCTCCAACCACCTGCTTCACGGGTGTCTGAATGACAGGTGACACTGTCAAGGCACCTGCTACCTCGACACCTGCTGAGCAAGCTCAAAGACCTGAACCTTGCCACCAGCAAACATCTCACCCGCACTAACTGACTCCAGGGTGACAGGTGACACACTGTCGAGGCACTGGCTGCCTCGACGCCTGCAGCACCAGCTCAGAGACCTGAGCTTGTCTACTGTCTACATCAACCGCCATGGAACACCACCACTCCAGGAGACACATACAACCAGAGCCCATCACAGCCTTCCAGCCTTGTGTGCCAGTGGTGTGTCTGATCTTTCTGCACCTTCAACGTCGCTCGCTGTTGCCATAAGAGGGACAACAACGATCGAAAGGAGGGAATTATGTAGCAACTGAGACAAATCAGACACAATTATAACCAATAATTGTTTAAAGCACTCTGGGGCCTGTCCCCCATCCTCTCAGTTTTATTGTGCTAAAGAATGTTGTTGCCACATTGAGAGCAGAGAAGAGACACAGGAAACGTGCATCTTTTCTGCATCATCACCACAGAACACTTATAGACAGACTGTTCTATAAATGAACATTATTACTGTTGTTGTATTGCACTCATTGTATTTACATGTTTTATGATGCATTTAAGGTAACTTCAATAATGCCATGTTTAGTGTCTATGGGTTCGTATCAAGAAGATTTAAATGTTTGTGTATGCGGTATGTCCATACCTGTGCAACACATCAGTATTACAAGAATGTTTAATAGTTCTTCTTCAAAACTCAGTTTATCAGTTAATCTTGCTCTGTCGTAAAAGCCCTGACAGGGGGTGTGTTGTCATCTGAAAATACAACATCTTCACTGGCCACATCAACCCTAAGAGGTTGGACTTTGACCAGAGGTTAAAAGCTAGAGCAAAACGCCCCTCTTTCTCTCTTTTCTTCTTCTTCTTCTTGCTTCTGGGACGACAAAAAATACTTTTTGCTCCAGGCCTCATCAGGCCAAGGCCTGTGGGCCTGGAGGGCCTGTAAGCCTAGGCCTGCAACCCAGCCATGTGCTCATCTGTGAGAGTGAGAAAGGACGCTTTCCCCACTAAGAGTCAAACTAACAGCTTAAGTTGTTTCATATTACTTCATCTAACGCAGAAGATACTGGCAACGACTTCGGACCGAATCATCGATTTCTCCTCAGTCTGCAGATCCGATGCTCCTCAGCCTAAAGGCATCTTGCGAGTATTGTACATTTACAACACTAAACAGCGATTTAGTATTAATGTGTAGACCACCTATCAGCAAAGGTGTTTTATTACTGAGAAATACTGATGATTTCTTTTGCAGACTCTTTGACTCTTTCCGTAGCTCTATTTCCGGTTCCACTTCCGGTTCTATCATTGCTCATTTTTACCTACGTATGTGTGTGACCTACGTGTATGTTATGTGTTTGTTAGTTATGTGTTTGTGAGTTAGTTAATAAAGATTGTGCACAATAGATGTTTGGTTCTGACTCCGTCTGCTAATAAATTGCCTCTTAAATGATTTAGATCTTGACTACATGCTCTGAGTAGTACTGTACAAATAAAATGTTGTTCTTCCATAACCTAGAAATGAACATTTCTTAGACTTAATAAACAATTAACACTAAGCGTCCACTGGACGAACAGGTTAATTGATTGTAATATTAATTTTAATGTAGCTACATCAAGTTAATTTGATTAACTGATTCACATATTCATAATTAATCATAATTAATCATCAAAATGAGTTATGAATAATTATTAATATTTCCCTTTGAGTTAATTTAGCTACATCAGTATCATTTTAAAAACCAATAACATTGATCAATTACCATTACAATAATCTCACTTAAATATTTGCTCACTCTGTGTATTTGTGTCTTTACAATACGGTAACTTTGTTGCAATAGCTCACATGCAGCACAAGAAAGCTTGATTTCGATCTGAATTGAAAGTAAACAGTGAGTAATAAAATAAGAACAAAAACAAATTACCTCAATTCAGTTGAGGTATATGAAATATAACAAAACTGAATTTGTATATGCCCTGTATCTTAAAGGGTTAGTTTCACCCAAAAATGAAAATTCTGTCATTAATTACTCACTCTCATGTTGTTTCAAACATGTTGCTTCGTCCATCTTCAGAACACAAATTCAGATCTTTTTGATGAAATCTGAGCGCTTTCTGACCCTCCACAGACTGCAACGTTATTCCATATTTTTTATGGCCCAGAAAGGTAGTAAAGACATAGTTAAAACAGTCATGTGACAACAGTGGTTCAACCTTAATGTTATGAAGCGACCGGAATACTTTTTGTGTACAAAAAAACCCTGAAAACCCAAAAAAATCTCTGACATTGTTGACGTAGTAAACACAGTGCAGCACTTCCAGGTTCTACGTCAGAATGCCAGCTCATTATTGCCCGGCTTCTGCTTCAGCTTCACATGCATGCGTTGTGGTGTTCACATGAACACCGTCAGAGAGTGACACAGAGAGAGGAAATTGTTTAATAAAGTCATTATTTTTGTTTTTTGCACACAAAAGGTATTCTGGTCGCTTTATAACATTAAGGTTGAACCACTGTAGTCACATGGGCTATTTTAACAATGTCTTTACTATCTTTCTGGGCCTGCAAAAGTTGCAATTACGTTGCAGTCTGGGGTCAGAAAGCTTTCGGATTTCATCAAAATTATCTTCATTTGTGTTCTGAAGATAAACAAAGGTCTTATGGGTTTGGAACAACATGAGGATGAGTAATTAATGACAGAAATTTCATTTTTTTGGTTGAACTAACCCTTTAAGAGCCATATAATTTGTTATTTAGATAAAAAGAACATCAGAATAGTTTGACCTGTAATGTCTGTATGTAGTGATGCAGTTTAGCTTATTAGACAGTAAAAATCATACAAATGCCCCATTCTGAAACATACACCTACATTGTAAAAAAAATTTAAAGATCCACCTTTGTTTGTTGAGACTTTCTGGTGCATTTCAGTTATAGCCAATACGAATTCCTGTAGCATTTTCATCGGCCAAGCATGGAGGTCTATTCTGATTGTTAACTTTTGACAACGTTTAATTTAAGAGCACGGAGAGATTAACAATTGCACACTACACAGAGCGCGCACTCATAAGAGGAGAGGCAGTTCACTTGTATATTTGAGACCTCGCATCGTTTTCTGCCATTACATGAATGTGCTCTCGCGTTACAATAATGCGCTCTCCACCAAACTGCGGGTATGATTTAAAATTATGCGCAATACCTGTAATCCTGCGCTGTAACTGACGAGTGACAACCATAGGTGACAACAGGAGGAGGCCGGTGTGTCAAACTCGCTGTCGGGAGATGAGAGAATGAAAATGCGCCGCTGGTAAAATATCAGGGTTTTCATTGGTCCGTTTACGATCGGATAACTTTATTGGCTACCGATACTCAGTAACGGAATGTGATTTTACAAGTAGCGAAGTAGATTACTTAGCTTAATTTGTATTTAAGTACAAGTAAAATTACAGATTAAAAATGTACTCAAAAAAGTACAAAAACCAGAAAAAACTACTTAATTACAGTAATGTGAGTAGTTGTAATTTGTTACTTCCACCTCTGATCAAAATATTGTTTACTTTTTTATGGTCTTTAATGCAGTACTACTACCCCGTATTTCATTTAAAAAATATTTATTAATATGCCTATGTATTGTGTTATTTTCTTCTTGTAATAAAATTATAAAATAGAAATGTAAATTATATAGGTTACACATTTTCATGGGTGTATTAAGAGTGATAGGCTACATGAATGAGTAGGCTTTGCATGGGAGATTTAACAGTGGTGAAACAATATACATGGCATGACAACATGGCGCAGCTGTGCTTTAAGAGACCCGAGTTGAAGACCTGGTTTAGCCTTCTCAAGCCAACATATGTATATTTATTGATCCAAAAAAGATTGTTGTTATTCATTGTTTGTCACTGGTATTAGTACTAGGCTGTGTTTATTTTTAATTGATACTTAACAATAACAACATTGTACATATTTGCTCTGAAATGATGTTGGGTGACAGTCTTTGTTTTAACGTTCTTGATGCTTAAGAAACGGCAGATTGGTCAAGCATTTGGTTTTGTTTATCACTCATGAAATTGAGACGACTGTGATAACCAACAGATAAATTATATAAAGCAAGGGAAGAAAAACAACAATTTTTAAAAAGGATCTGTACATCGAACAAATCAGTGTTGGCTGAATATGTTTAGCCTATTGCAGCTTTAAAAAGACTTGAAACATTTTTGTTGACCAAATGACCAAAATAATTAAATTAAAGCTGCAAGCAGCATTTATCGGGGTTCAAGCGTTTAAAGTCCACGTGAACCGGAAGTTGCAAACGACTTTTCTCCAGTGTTGTGACGTATTTCCAAGTAAAAACAGAATATTGAATAGAGAGCAGAGTTTTACTTCAGCGCTCCTCCTCTCCATCTCTTGCTCATAGCAGACTAACGGTTGGAGAGGAGTGGTTTACGCGTTTTCAACCCAAACCGTCAAACTGATGTTATCAGAAAAGGAACGCCATTCCAGACCGGAAGTAACTTTTCAGATTTTGATTAAAAATTACCACGACAAACAATTTTTTTTCTGTGTTTTAACTTGCACGGATTAATTGTTTACCACAAGACTAGTAATATGCACCAACAAAGTAAATAGGGTCGATTTTGATTTCATGCCGACTTTAAGGCCTTTAATAAACATATGCGTAAAATATATATATATATATATATATATATATTTTCATTTGCACTATAGTTATCTGTGGTGATAGTATCTGTAGTAATGATCTAAAAGAACAAATAAAGAAATACAATGACAAACTATATTCTATCAAGATATTAGTTGCAATAACATGACTTGCAATAATAATAATATTAATAACATATGCACAATACACACAGATTAGTCTGTCAGGTCTGTGTCTTAACATATCATTATAGTCAATGCAAAGTGCAAAGATACAGTAATGCAATGAAATGAACATAAAATAAACACACCTGGCCCAGAATAATATTTCTAGCTGCAAATTACGACCACGATTACATTTTACAATACCAGATGAATATAGACACATATGTGGACATCGATACATAAACGCATTCTGTCTTCCTGTGTACAACGCTGAAATGAGAACGTATGGAAAACAACTTTGGTTCCTATGACCAGGATTCCCACTCTTTCATGAACACCAGATTCAAGGACTTTTTAAAGCACCGTTTATTTTATATCAAGCACCTATCAAATTCACATCACATATGGAGCGTCATGAAAGACCTCTTACAGTACTTAACAATCCTCCTATTGCATTTGCATCCATTTTAACCCAGAAGAGGTACAGAATCATTTGTACATTAATTTTGGAAATATATTAAAACCGTTTGCAGCTTTCTTATCCCTAATTATTCCATAATAGTTTTGGTTTTTTCATTTTTTAGAAATCTTTACTTAAAAGTAAAAACATTATAATATAGAGAGAATATTATAAAAATAAATTTTGCAATTGAGTGTAATATATACAATATATTATAGATCTAAGCTTGCAATTCTGAGAAAAGTCAGAATTGAGAGATATAAATGAGCACTTGAAAAAAAATTAGAATTGCAATTTATATATCACAATTCTGACTTTATAAGACACAATTGTGCCTTTATAATCATGCAATTCTGACTTTTTAAAGGGATAGTTCACCCAAAAATGGAAATTATGTCATCATTTATTCACCCTCAAGTCGCAGCATCTGTTGTCTGTCCCCTCTTGCGCGCATCTAATATATAAACACGCATTCGATTTTCTCTTAACTGTTTACTTGAACTTTACACTTAACTGATGGTGTAAACCTTGTGTGTATTAGCAGAATAAGATGCGAATGATAACTTTGTCCAGTAAATATAGTGTTTGACAGGCTTTTGGAGCGTGCGCGCTTCGGGTGTACCCACTTAGAAAAGCACGTGTCAGACTAGTACGCAGATAAAATGTTTAACCGGCAAGTCTTTAAAACTCATGCAAATAATAAACTTTTGTGATTGTGAATAAGTGCAGTGTTCCGTAAGTATAACTCTACCGCTGTTTTAACATGTGATGTGAATGTATGTCGCTTTGTACTACACAGTATGTTGAGACGGAGGCACCAGGACTGCAACTGACAGAAAGCACTATAGCACGATACAACAATATTTCTTCAAAAGCAGATTGTGGAGACCTTTTAATCGTCCACGATCAAAATCGCACACACCTATAAGAATGTTAATTTCGGACACAGTGTAACAGCTCAAATGTCCAAACCCCGCCTAATAACAAACAAGGGGAAGTACCGAAATGGAAAACACTCGGACACCGACTGTAAAATAATATTTCAAAACAAATATACTAGGACTAAGAGGGGCGTGTTATAATTTTCACAAAATGTATTTCAAATTTAATTCAAGCACTTTCATGGACCAATATTTGTTTTCAAGTACTTTCCAGGCCTTGGATTTATGTGTCTGAAATTTAAGTACTTTCAAGGCGCGTGGGAACTCTGTGACAGTCTGAGTCGTCACACGAAGTGGGATCCATATGCAGGCTTTATTAACAGATCTCGTAGTCAAACAGGGGAAAACAGGAATGGCAGGGAAAAGACAGAATCGTAGTCTTACAACAGGCAGTAGATCAGTGCAGGCAGATAAGAATCACAAGTCCAGTAAACAGTAAATAGTCCAAGGGCAGGCAGCAGAGAATCGTAAACGGGGCTATAAACAGGTTCAACAACAGGCAGCCAGAATCAATAACGCTCAGAAATAAACACCGTGGCAATACAAGACCTCGCAATGATAGCGAGATTGAGTGTGGCTTAAATAGTCCAGGTAATGCACAGCAGCTGGGTGTGGCAATCCGCGCCAAGGTACGGGGCTTGTGGGAAATGTAGTGCGTGTGTGAGAATGCGTGTGTGTGTCAGTATTCCGGCGAAGGCTCCCTCTGATGGCCAGAGGAAGGAATCACGGAGTTCGTCTCTGTGACACTTTCTGCCAACAGAGATTAATTTACCTGTAGAACTGTAAATGTGCATTCCCCCGAACAATATTCAGTATTTAGATGGTATAAACAATCCTTATTTGTGTAAAGCACTTGAAGCATGTATTCATTTATCATTTTAACCAATGTAAAAGTGAAAATATGCATGAAAATGAAAAAACGATTTCTTATCCTGTGGCCCCCTCTATAGGACATTATTAGTATTACAGCCAATGTCAGTCTATGGGATTTATAAACATTGACAACATATAATTTGATATGTCATGTAATATGTCACATGTGCTTACTTGAATGTCTGAGCATTTCTTGAGTAGTTATTAGCTACACACACACACACACTTGAGTTTTACATCTAGATATTTTAAATAAATTATTGGTAACAAGATTTGTATTTCTCGTCTCCTAGTCATATATGATGGGTGACAAAATATTTACTGCAAGTATCCTTCAGGTTTCACATTCCCCATAATGTCATAATGTGACAATTGTCAATACTAATTCTTCAATAGATATTAAGTGAAGAATTGACAAAATGTGCTTGTAAATGTTATAATAGTGATTTTATAATGTCTAAATATGAATTATAGAACAGGCGCCGGATACGTAACAGAGAAAACAAAGAAAGCAGGGCAGACAGCCAGGTAAGCAGGCTTGAAGACCCCCACGGTCGGAGCAGACGACCGCCAAAGCAGTTCAGACGGGTTGGAAGACCTGATGAGACGAGACGAGGCTCTGGAAGATCTAATGAGATGAGACGAGACGAGACTCTGGAAGATCTGATGAGACGAGACGAGACTCTGGAAGATCTGACTAGGCGAGGCTCTGGAAGATCTGACGAGGCGAGACGAAGCTCTGGGAGATCGATGAGACGAGACGAGGCTCTGGGAGATCTGATGAGACGAGACTCTGGAAGATCTGATGAGACGAGACGAGACTCTGGAAGATCTGATGAGGCGAGGCTCTGGAAGATCTGATGAGGCGAGATGAGACTCTGGAAGATCTGATGAGACGAGACTCTGGAAGATCTGATGAGACGAGACGAGACTCTGAAAGACCTGATGAGACGAGACGAAACTCTGGAAGATCTGATGAGGTGAGACGAAGCTCTGGGAGATCTGATGAGACGAGACGAGGCTCTGGGAGATCTGATAAGACGAGACGAGACGAGGCTCTGGGAGATCTGATGAGACGGGACTCTGGAAGATGTGATGAGACGAGACGAGACTCTGGAAAATCTGATGAGACGAGACTCTGGAAGATCTGATGAGACGAGACGAGACTCTGGAAGATCTGATGAGACGAGACTCTGGAAGATCTGATGAGACGAGACTCTGGACGATCAGCGGAGGCATGATGTGACTCTGGACGATCAGCGGAGGCATGACGTGACTCTGGACAATCAGCGGAGGCGTGACGTGACTCTGGACGATCAGTGGAGGCGTGACGTGACTCTGGACGATCAGCGGTGACTTGACTGGGCTCACGAAGATCAACTGTGACTTGATTTGGCTCAGAATGATCAACTGTGACTTGACTGGGCTCAGGAAGATCAACTGTGCCTTGATTTGGCTCAGAAAGATCAACTGTGACTTGATTTGGCTCAGAAAGATCAACTGTGACTTGATTTGGAATGGTGAACTGGCGACCTCTGGTGGGGAGTAGCAGGAACCAGCAGGCGCCGGATAAGTAACAGTTATATTATTGCAAAAACATATATCAAATGAACAAATGAAGTGGTAAACCTTGACAAAATGTGAATAGTAATGTTATTATAACTATATATTAGTTATATAGATAACTAATATAACCTTGAACTATATTAGTGGCCTTCTACTGCCATCTGGTGGCACCAAATGACAGTTTCAGGCAATCTAGTGAGGAAAAATATGTTTTTTTGACAGTTATAGCGCCACCTATTGCCTGATCTCAACCACTTTTTTGGGTGTCCTCAGAGTTTGTCCATACATATGTATGCCAATTTTGGTGAAAATGTCTCATTTTGTTTTGAAGTTATAGACATATATATGAGACCATAAAAAATGACTCAAGAACATCTTTGATTGGATTTTTTTGCCACTTCCTATCAAAATTTTGACATTTGGGCTCTTACGTTTAGTTAATCAACTTAGGTTCCATGTTTCCTATGCTGGTTTTGTCTCAATCGGACTAACGGTTTCGAAGATATCTGCCAAAGTTTTTAAGCGCTAAATCACAACGTAGCACAAGCCAAAACCTGGCATGTCTGGTATCGTTGGACTCAACAAGGATTCAGAAGTCTAAGTCCCGTGAAACTAAGACAACTACACACAAAATTATACACATTTTCATCCAAAACCATTAAAAACATATGTTTTTTAAAAGGTTTTTAACAGTTATAGCGCCACCTATGGTCCGATTTGCACAAAAATTTAGAGTCATATGCTGCATGTGCTCACTTAATTTTGTAAACTTCTGAGTTTCTGAGTTTAGAAATTATAGGCTTTTGAGTATATTTTGACACGCTCATTTTGTAAATGACCCAGTTAAAGCAACCTAAAGGGTAAAGTCCTAAAAATTACAATAGGTTTAAAGCACTTTGTGCTTGAACCCCTAATTAAAGCTGCAAGCAGCATTTATCGGGGTTCAAGCATTTAAGGTCATTTGCATAAAAAGGAATTATCTTATTAAGCAAGCATGTAACCACTGAAATCATAGAGGAACAGCTATGATTTATGCTAAAACAAACACAGAAAGAAAAGTTTTAAACGATAATACTTAATACATACGAAGCATGCTTACACACACACACACACACACACATAAACACAGACACACACATATTTTCTTGTAGATTCAGTATTTGAAATACATGAATGGTAAAGATGTTTTCTGCAAATCTCAGTAAAACATCATTTCAGGTTTTTACGTTTTACTTAATGTGGCACAACTGTTAAAAGTAATACTCTAATTGAAATGTAGATGCATTTTGACAAAAAAGTGTTAGTAAATGTTAAAATAATGATTTTATTAAGTCTACATATGAATTATATAGTAGTCACCATTTGAAGTGAATCAAAAAAGTTCATCAAAGTTGTCCTAAAACCTTCTTCTTAGGACAGCTTTTCAAGATTGAGTACTTTTGGGCCAGAAATATGTTCATTAGGTGAAATATGGACTACTGTATGGCTGATGTGACATCAGAACGCATCAGTAAGTATATCTAAAAATTTCTAGATCGAGTACTTTTTGGACAGAAATATGGCCATTAGGTCAAATATGCAATACTCTATAACTGATTTTTCATCAGAAGGAGTCAAAGAGCTTGTATAAAAAGTTAATGATTGAGGACTAATTTGCCAGAAATATGATCAGTAGGTCAAATATGGGATTATGTAGGTTTGAAGTAACATCAGAGTAAGGCAATGAGTATGTATATAAAGTTAACTGATCGAGTACACTTGAGTAAGAAATATGTTCAGTAGGTCAAATATGTAGGTCAGCCAGACCAAACAGTAGGTCTGACTGGCGTAACATCAGATAAAGTCAATAAGTATGTATGGACAGTTCATGACTGAGGACTAATTTGATAGAAATATGTGCAGTTTCTCTAATATTGAGTTCTGTACGGCTAAAGTAACATTAGAAGGAGTCAATGAGTATGTAAAGAAAGTTCAAGATCAGCTTTTGGGCCAGAAATATGTCCTTTATATGTCAAATATGCAAAACTCTATGGCTGATGTATCATCAGAAGGAGTCAATGAGTATGTAAGAAAAGATTAAGAGCTCTTAGGCCAAAAATATGTTCAGTAGGTCAAATATGGACTGCTGATGTGATATCAGAAGGCGTCAATGAGTATAAAATGAGTATAAAAATGTTTGATGTTCAGAACATCAAACATTGACTACTGGCTGATAGTACATCAGATAAAGTCAATGAATATGTATAGAAAATTTATGATCGAGGGCTAATTTTTGAAAAATATGTCCATTTGGTCAAATATACAATACTCTATGGCTGAAGTAACATCAGAGTTAGGCATGTATAGAAAGTTCATGATTGAGGACACTTGATACAGAAAAAATTTAATCAAGTCTAATATGGACACCTGTATAGCTAAAAAAAATCAGATGGAGTCAATGACTATGTATTGTAAGTTCATGATCGAGTACTCTTGGGCCAGAAATATGTTCAGTAGGTCAAATATAGACTTCTATATGGCTGATGTGACATCAGAAAGCGTCAATGAGTATATATAAAAACTTTAATGTCGAATACTCTTTGGCCAGTATTATGTTCAGTCGGTCAAATATGGACTACTGCGTAGCTTATCTAACATTAGATGGAGTCAATAAGTTTGCATATGAAGTTCATGATCAAGGACTAATCTGACAGAAATTTGTTCAGTAGGTCAAAATGGGTTCATATATGCCTGAAGTAACCTGAGAGTGAATCAATGAGTATGTATTGAAATTTCAAGATCGAGTAGTTTTAGGCCATAAATATGTTCATTAGGTGAAATATGGACTACTGTTTGGCTGATGTGACATCAGAAGGTGTAAGTATATATAAAACGTTCTAGATCGAGTACTCTTTGAACAGAAATATGTTCATTAGGTCAAATATGCAAAACTCTATGGCTTATCTAACATCAGATGGAGTCAATAAGTATGTATAAAAAGTTCATCAACGAGGACTAACTTGCCAGAAATTTGTTCAGTAGGTCAAAATGGGTTCCTGTATGGCTGAAGTAACATCAGAGTGAATCAATGAGAATGTATTGAAATTTCAAGATTGAGTACTTTTGAGCCAGAAATATGTTCATTAGGTGAAATATGGAATACTGTATGGCTGATGTGATATCAGAAGGCGTCAATGAGTATAAAATTCAAGATTCAATACTCTTTGGCCAGAACTATGTTCAGAAGGTCAAACATTTGCAAGAGATATGTTCTGTAAAAGTTTATTTTTCAGAAAAAAATTAATCACGTCTAATATGGACTTCTGTATGGCTGAAATAAAATCAGGAGTCAATGATTATGTATAGAAAGTTCAAGATAGAGTACTCTTGGGTTTAGGTAAATATGGACTACTTTCTGTCTAATGTAACATCAGAAGGTCTAGAAATAGAAAGTTCATGATTGAGGACTAATTAGCCAGAAATATGTCTTTTAGGTGAAATATGCAATACTTAATTATTATATATGAAAAGTTCTATATTGGGAACAAGATTCAAGATTGAGTACTCTTTGGCCAGAAATATGTTCAGTAGGTCAAATATGAACTTCTGTCTGGCTGATGTAACAACCGAAGGAGTCTTTGAGAATGTATAGTAAGTTCATGTTCAGGGAATCTTTAGCCAGAAATATGTCCAGATAATCAGTTTATCAAATATAGACTGCTGTCTGTCTGATGTAACAGAACGAGTCAATAAGTGTGTATAGAAATTTCAAGAACCAGTATATTTTGGCCAAAATCTAGTTCAGTAGATCAAAATATGCACGTCTGAATAGCTGGTGTAACATCAGGAGTCAATAAGTCGATATAAAAAGTTCAAGATGGAGTACGCTTTGACCAGAAATATGTTCAGTATGTCTAATATGGACTTCTGTATGGCTGATGAAACATCAGATAAAGTCAATGAGTATTTATAGAAAAGATTCATTATCAAGGAATAATTTGCCAGAAATATTTCCATCAGAGTGAGGAATAGGAAGATTATCAATAGAAAGTTCACGAATGAGTACATCTGGGTAAGAAATATGACCAGTATGTCAAATATGGACTTCTGTGTAGCTGATGTAATATCAGAAGGCGTCAATGAGTATATATAACAAGTTCAATACTGAGTACTCTTTGGCCAGAAATATGTTCACTAGGTCAAATATGTACTACTGTTTGGCTGACGTGACATAAGAGTAAGAGAACATAATGCACTGTTTCCTTATATTGTATACAAAAACTTACTTATTCCTCATGCATCGAATAGATAACACATAACCTATGTGGTGTTCCGATGAATGAACTTACTCATCCGTTATGCTTTGAGATATAACACCTAATATGTGCATTGTATTGCAGGAAGTTATTCCGTTTTGCAGTGGAGATAACACGAAAGGTGCTTGTTGCACTGCGTTGCATACAATAACTAATTCTTTCCTTTGTCCATTGAAGAGAAAACAAATCCCATATGCTGTTGCACTGCAATGCATCAAGAACAGTTTCAGTGTATTGCGTACAATAGTTATTACCCTGTGCATAGAAGAAATTAATAGAACATATGTGCTGTTGCATTACTACATGTAATATTGCACACATATTGTTTCCTTGCATTGTATATAAGAACTAACTTTATTCCTCATGCTTTGAAGAGATAACAAATAACCTATATATATATATATATATATATATATATATATATATATATATATATATAATCATGTAAGAAATAACATGTAACATGCATTGCATTGTCGTAAGTTAACACTGGCATAAAGTTGGTTTGACGTTAGACGTTTGATATTCACCAATTTAGTCTCTAAAGTTACATCCGACAATGGTATGCACGATTCTAACTTCAATAACATTTGAAGGGAATAATTTACAATCATAAAACGAACTGTAAAGTGTTCATCTACATGTCAGCTATGATGCACACCTTTTATATTTTTTATATTTATTAAAATAAACTGTCAAATCATGTTTAAAAATGGCTATTTTTCACTACTGTATATATGTTCATACATAAATATGACATAATGTAAAGCTCAATAAAATTTTAAGGGAATAATTTACAGTCATAAAACCAGCTGTAAAGTGTTCATCTACATGTCAGCTATGATGCACACCTTTTATATTTTTAATATTTATTAAAATAAACTGTCAAATTGTGTACAAATTGCTATTTTTCACTACTGTACGTTCATACATAAATATGCCATAATTTAAAGCTCTTTGAAGGGAATAATTTAAAGTCATAAAACCAACTGTAAAGTGTTCATCTACATGTCAGGTATAATGCACACTTTTTATATTTTTTATATTTATTAAAATAAACTGTCAAATCATGTGTAAATATACGCCAATATACAGTTATTTTTCACTACTGTATATTGGCCCATACATAAATATGCCATAATTTCAAGCTCAATAACATTTAAAGGGAATAATTTACAGTCATAAAACCAACTGTAAAGTGTTCATCTACATATCAGCTATGATGCACACCTTTTATATTTTTTATATTTATTTAAAAAAAAAACTGTCAAATCATGTGTAAAAATGGCTATTTTTCACTACTGTATATTGGCTCATAGATAAATATGCCATAATTTCAAGATCAATAACATTTGAGAGAATAATTTAAAGTCATAAAACCAATTGTAAAGTGTTCATCTATATGCCAGCTATGATGCACAACTTTTATATTTTTTATATTTATTAAAATAAACTGTCAAATCATGTGTACAAATTTCTATTTTTCACTACTGTATATTGGTTCATACATAAATATGCCATAATTTCAAGCTCAATAACATTTGAAGGGGATACAACAACTACCTCTTTCCTTTGTGCATTGTAGAAAAACAAATCAGATATGCTGTTGCATAGTAATGCATCAAGAACAGTTTCAGTGTATTTTGTACAATAGCTAACTTATTATGTGCATAGAAGAAATGAATAGAACATATGTGCTGTTGCATAGCAATGCACCAAGAACAGTTTCAGTATATTTCGTACAATTGCTAACGTATTACCCTGTGCATAGAAGAAATTAACAGAACATATGTGCTGTTGCATTACTACATGTAATTATGCACTCCTTCCTTGCATTGTCTATAAGAACTAACTTATTTCTCATGCATTGAAGAGATAACAGATAACATAGAAAGTTTTGCGATAAATGTACTAACTCTCCGTTATGCATGTAAGAAATAACCGTAACGTGCATTGCATTGACGTAAGTTAACCCGTTTAAGCAGTGAAGAGATAACACGACAAGAACTAACTGTTTCATTGCATTGCATACAATAATTACGTGCATTGCAATGCAACTGTTTCATTGCATACAAAAAATAACATTATGTTGTGCATATAAGAAATTAATATAACGCGCTGTTGCATTGCAATGCATACAGGAATTAACATGTAAGTTATGCACTGTTTCCTTACATTGTATACAAGAACTTACTTATTCCTCATGCATCGAATAGATAACACATAACCTATGTGGTGTTCCGATGAATGATCTAACTCATTCCTTATGCATTAAAGAGATAACACAACGGATGAGTTAGTTCATTCATCGCAACACCACATAGTTTATGTTTTGATATAACACATAACATGCCCATTGCATTGTAGGAAGTTATTCTACACGACAGGTGCTTGTTGTACTGCGTTACATACAACAACTAACTCTTTCCTTTGTGCAGTGAAGAATAACAAATCACATATGCTGATGCATAGCAATGCATCAAGATACAATGCATACAAGAATTAACATGTAAGTTATGCACTGTTTCCTTACAATAATTGCTGTATGCAATGCAATTTATGTTGTGCATAGAAGAAATTAATATTGTGCTGTTGCATTGCAATGAATACAAGAATTACCATGTAAGTTATGCACTGTTGCCTTGCATTGTACACAAGAACTAATTTATTCCTCATGCATCGAATAGATAAGACATAACCTATGTGGTGTTCCGATGAACGAACGAACTCATCCGTTATGCATAATTTACATGTTCATTTTTAGTATGCATTGTACCTTGATGCATTGCTATGCATCAGCATTTGTGATTTGTTTTTCTTCAATGCACAAAGGAGTTAGTTGTTGTATGCAACGCAGTGCAACAAGCACCTGTCGTGTAAAATAACTTCCTACAATGCAATGCGCGTGTCATGTGTAATGTCCAAACATACACTAGGTGGTGTTGCATGAATGAACTAACTCATCCGTTATGTGTTATCTCTTTAATGCATGAGGAATAAGTTAATTCTTGTGTGCATTGCAATGCAACAGCGCGTTATATTAATTTCTTTAATATGCACAACATAATGTTGTGTATGGAATTTGTTTTCTCTTCAATGGACAAAGGAAAAATTAGTTATTGTATGCAACGCAGTGCAACAAGCACCTTTCGTGTTATCTCATCAGTGCAAAAAAAAAAAAGAAAGAAAGAAAGAAAAAACTTCCTGCAATGCAATGCACGTTACGTGTTATTTCTTACATGCATAACGGAGAGTTAGTTCATTCATCGCAACACCACATAGGTTATGTGTTATTTCTTTAATGCATAAGGAATAAGTTCGTTCTAGCATGCATTGCAAAGAAATAGCGCATAACTTACATGTTCATTCTTGTATGCATTACAAAGCAACAAGCACATACGTTCTATTAATTTCTTTAATATGCACAATATAATGTTAATTATTGTATGCAATGAAACAGTTAGTCCTTGATGCACTGCAGTGCAACAGCATACGGGATTTGATTCTCTTCAATTCACAATGGAAAGAGTTAGTTGTTGTATGCAATGCAGTGCAACAAGCACCTTTCGTGTTATCTCTTCACTGCAAAACATAATAACTTCCTGCAATGCAATGCACGTTACGTTTTATTTCTTACATGCATAACGGAGAGTTAGTTCATTTATCGTAAAACTTTCTGTTATGTGTTATATCAATGCATAACGGATGAGTTAGTTCATTCATCGGAACACCACATAGGTTATGTCTTATCTATTCGATGCATAAAGGAATAAGTTAGTTCCTGTATAAAATGCAAGGAAACCGTACATAACTTACATGTTAATTCTTGTATCCATTGCAATGCAACAGCACATGTTATAATAATTTCTTCTATGCACAAAATAAATTGCATTGCATACAACAATTATTGTATGCAAAGCAATGAAACAGTTCGTTCTTGTCGTACTATCTCTTCACGGTTAAACGGGTTAACTTACATCAATGTAATGCACGTTACGTGTTATTTCTTACATGCATAACGGAGAGTTAGTTCATTTATCGCAAAACTTTCTATGTTATGTATCTCTTCAGTGCATGAGGAATAAGTTAGTTCTTATAGACAATGCAAGGAAAGAGTGCATAATTACGTAATTTTACATAATTATGTAATAATGCAACAGCACATATGTTCTATTAATTTCTTCTATGCACAAGGTAATAAGTTAACTATTGTACGAAATACAATGAAACTGTTCTTGATGCATTGCTATGCAACAGCATATGTGATTTGTTTTTCTTCAATGCACAAAGGAAAGAGTTAGTTGTTGTATGCAATGCAGTGCAACAAGCACCTGTCCTGTTATCTCTTTACTGCAAAACGGAATAACTTCCTACAATGCAATGCACATGTTATGTGACATATATCAATGCATAACGGATGAGTTAGTTCATTCATCGCAACAGCACATAGGTTATGTGTTATTTCTTTAATGTATAAGGAATAAGTTTTTGCATGCATTGCAAGGAAACAGTGCATAAAGTACATGTTAATTCTTAACACGTTATATTAATTTCTTTAATAAGCACAACATAATGTTAATTATTGTATGCAATAAAACAGTTAGTCCTTGATGCAGATTTGAGATTACAATGTTTTGTCCATTGAAGAGAAAACAAATTCCATTTGCTGTTGCACGGCAATGCATCAAGTACTAACTGTTTCATTGCATACAAAAGTGATCATTATGTTGTTCATAGAAGAAATTATTATAACGGGCTGTTGCATTGCAATGCATACAAGAATTAACTTATTCTTTATGCATTAAAGATATAACACATAAACTATTTGATGTTGCAATGAATGAACTAACTCATCCATTATGCATTATCTCAAATCTGCAATTTGAAATAAATTGCAATGCAACAGCATGTGATTTGTTTTCTCTTCAATGCACAAAGAAAAGAGTTAGTTGTTGTATGCAACACAGTGCAACAAGCACCTTGTCGTGTTATCTCTTCACTGCAAAACAGAATAGCTTACGTCAGTGCAATGCACATGTTATGTGTTAGTTCAGTTATCTCTTCATTGCACATGCGAAATGACTTTGTAATTTTATTTATAGCACGTATGTTATGTATTTTCTCTTCAATGGGTGTAAGTGTGATTCACAGAATGAACGTTCACACAGAAAACGAGCGTAGCCTCTCTTTCAGATGTGAAATCTATATATCGTAAATGATCTTGAACTTGCACGCAGCTGAATGGTTCCAGTTCTCCGCGTTATAAACGACACCTAATTAATGTCATTTACATATAAAAGATCACCCGTCCTCGTCCAAATCCTTTAATTTAGAATGGCGAGCTGCAAGAATAGCTTAGATTTCCAAAAAGCTCATTTATAAAGCGTGCTTACGCAAAGACTTGATCTTAGAGTGTGCCTACGCTTAAATTCACGCCAACGCTCATATTTATAAAACGGTATTTGTCGTGGAAAAGTGCTTAGAGCCACGTCGGGGTCTGAGCAGACGTATGCACTTTTCATTGTCAGATTACTGCAGGTTTTTAGAAATCTAAATTATTCTTGCAGCTCGCTAAGGATTTGGACGATGACTGGTAAAGTAGTCCTCCATCATGAACTTTTTAAACATACTCCTTTTTATACGTCAGCCAAGGACTATTGCATATTTGAACTAACTAATCGACATGTTTCTGACCACGGAGAGTACTTGATCTCGAACATTCTATACATTACTATTAACTGTCAAATATGGACTTTTGTATGCTGATACAAAACGACATATGCTCTCGATGACAAACAGTTAGTTCATGCGTTCATGACCTCAAGGCTAGATTACTGTAACGCTTTACTGGGTGGTTGTTCTGCTCACCTGATAAATAAACTACAGTTTGTACAAAATGCAGCAGCTAGAGTTCTTACTACAACTAGGAAGTATGACCATATTAGCCCAGTTCTGTCAACACTGCATTGGCTTCCTGTTAAACATCGTATAGATTTTAAAATCTTGCTAATTACTTACAAAGCACTTAATGGTTTAGCTCCCCAGTACCTGAGCGAGCTATTAATGCATTATAGTCCTTCGCGTCTATTGCGATCTCAGAATTCAGGCCAGTTGATAATACCTAGAATATCAAAATCAACTGCAGGTGGTAGATCCTTCTCCTATTTGGCACCTAAACTCTGGAACAATCTTCCTAGCATTGTTCGGGAAGCAGACACATTCTGTCAGTTTAAATCTAAACTAAAAACGCATCTCTTTAACCTGGTATACACATAACACATCAATTTATTTTTTTAAATCCGTTAAAGAATTATTAGGCTGCATAAATTAGGTCAGCCGGAACCGGGAACACTTCCTATAACACCAGATGTACTCGTTACATCAGAAGAAGAATGGCATCTACGCTAATATTAGTCTTTCTGTTTATCCCGAGGTTTACCGTAGTCAACCGGATCCGGGCCGCATCCAGGTGTGACCAAGGACCTGCGCCTTGACATGACCACAACACAGCCCTGAGGTATCAGCAGAGATTGAGTCAACTAGATCATCCACTGTGAAGGCCCCATCAACATGACAACCAGTGGCGCATCTCCTCAACAACCGTCCATACCGGTGTGATGAATACGATCCTCAGCTGGATGGAACTGAATTAAATACTTTGAATGTTGCGATCCTATCTGACTTATGATAGCAACCTGAGTCATAACAAAGCACTGTTTGCCAGAGGAGAACTGGCCCCCCGACTAAGCCTGGTTTCTCCCAAGGGTTTTTTTTTCTCTCCATTTTAACACCTGTTTGCCACCTGTTTGCCACCTGATGTCACCTGTTGGAGTTTGGGTTCCTTGCCGCTGTCGCCTTTGGCTTGCTTAGTTAGGGACACTTGACAATTGACATTTGATATTCAACAGTGCTTTGATCTGCCTGCATTGACACTATTCTTTAAGAGCTGCTGTGCAGCCAAAATAATGTACCAGTTATCAATGTAAAGCTGCTTTGACCCAATCTACATTGTAAAAAGCGCTATATAAATAAAGGTGACTTGACTTGACTTGACTAGGTCTAATATGAACTTCTGTATGGATGAAGAAACATGAGAGTGAGGCAATGAGTATGTAGAGAAAATTCATGATCGAGTGCTAATTTGTGAAAAATATGTCCATTAGGTCAAATATGCAAAACTCTAAAGCTGATGTGTCATCAGAAGGAATCAATGAGCTTGTATAAAAAATTAATGATTGAGGACTAATTAGCCAGAAATATGATCGGTAGGTCAAATATGAACTTCTATGGGTGAAGAAACATCAGAGTGAGGCAATGAGTATGTATAAAAAGTTCATGAGCGAGGACTAATTTGCCATAGATATGTTCAGTTGGTCTAATATCGAGTTCTGTACGGCAGAAGTAACATTAGAAGGAGTCAATGCGTATGTATAGTAAGTTCAAGATCAAGAGGCTCTTGGGCCAAAATATGTTCAGTAGGTCAAAATGTAGACTACTGTATGGCTGATATGATATCAGAAGGCATCAATGAGTTTAAAATTCAATAATGAATACTCTTTGAGTATTAACATTGACTACTGTCTGGCTGATGGTACATCAGATAAAGTCAATGAATATGTACAGAAAATTCATTATCAAGGCCTAATTTGTGAAAAAATATGTCAGTTATGTCAAATATACAATACTCTATGGCTGAAGTAACATCAGAGTAAGGCATATATATAAAGTTCATGATCGTGGAATCTTGAGACAGAAAAAATTTAATCAGGTCGAATATGGACTTCTGTACGGCTGAAGTAACATCAGGAGGAGTCACTGATAATGTATTAAAAGATCAAGATCGAGTGCACTTGGAACAGAAATAAGTTCATTATGTCAAATATGGACTACTGTATATGGCTGATGTGATATCAGAAGGAGAAATTTGCCAAAAATTTGTTCAGTAGGTCAAAATGGGTTCATGTATGGCTGAAGTAACATCAGAGTTAATCAATGAGCATGTATTGAAATTTCAAGATTGAGTACTTCTTGGCCAGAAATATGTTCATTAGGTGAAATATGGACTACTGTATGGCTGATGTGACATCAGAAGACATCATGATCGACATCATAAAAGGAGTCAATGAGTCTGTATAGAAAGCTCATGATTGAGGACTCTTGGGCCAGAAATATATTCTGTAGGTCAAATATAGACACAAGATATAGTCCCTGAACATGAACTTACTATACACTCTCATAGACTCCATCAGATGTTACATCAGCCAGACAGTAGTCCAAAATTGACCTACTGAACATATTTCTGGCAAAAGAGACCTTGATCATTAACTTTCAAATCATACTAATTCTGATGTTACATCAGCCATGCAGAAGTGTATAGAAAATTCATGATCGAGGACTCTTGGGTCAAATTTTATTAATATGGAAAGTACAGAAAGTTCAAGATAAAGTGCTCTTAAACCAGAAATATGTTCTTTAGGTCCAATATGGACGGTCTGTCTGATTTAACATCAGAAGGAGTCTATACAGAAAGTTAATGATCAAGGACTTATGGGACATAAAAAAATTAAGTAGTTCTGTAGGACTTCTGTACGGCTGAAATGAGTCAATGAGTACGTATAAAAAAATAAAAATCAAGATTGAGTACTGTTGGGACAGAAATATGTTGATTAGGTCAAATATGGACTACTCTCTGTCTGATGGAACATCAGAACGAGTATATTAGTACGTATAAAAAGTTCAATATCGAGTACTCTTTGGCCAGAAATATGTTAATTGGGTCAAACATGGACTACTTATGCAACATCAGAAGACGTCAATGAGTCTGTATAGAAAGTTCATGATCGAGGACTAATTTGCCAGAAATATGTTCAGTATGTCTAATATGAACTTCTGTATGGGTGAAGAAACATCAGAGTGAGGCAATGAGTATGTAGAGAAAATTCATGATCGAGTGCTAATTTGTGAAAAATATGTCCATTAGGACAAATATACAATTCTCTGTGGCTGAAGTAACATCAGAGTGAGGCATGTATGATAAAGTGATCTCTTGGGACAGAAAAAATTTAATCAGGTCTAATATGGACTATAGGGCTGAGATAAAATTAGAATGATTCAATGAGTCAGTATAGAAAATTCTAGATCAAGGACTAATTTGCCAGAAATATTCTCAGTAGGTTTAATATGGACTTTTGTAAATAGAAATAAGTTCATTATTTCAAATATGGAAAACTGTATATGGCTGATGTGATATCAGAAGGGGTCAATCATAATGTAAAAAAAAGTTAATGATCGAGTGCTCTTTAGCCAGAAATATGTCCATTAGGTCAAATATACAATATTCTATGGCTGAAGTAATATCAAAGTGAGGCATGTATAGAAAGTTCATGATCGAGGACTCTTGGGCCAGAAATATATACTGTAGGTCAAATATAGACTTCTATATGGCTGATGTGACATCAGAAAACGTCATTGAGTATATATAAAAAGTTCAATGTCGAATACTCATGGGCCAGTAATATGTTCAGTCGGTCAAATATGGACTACTGTGTGGTTTATCTAACATCAGATGGAGTCAATAAGAATGAATTTCATGATTGAGGACTAATTTGTCAGAAATATGTTCTGTCGGTCAAATATGGACTTTTGTATGGGCGAAGTAACATCAGAAGGAATCAATAGTAATGTGTGAAAAGTTCAAGATCAAGTACTCTTTGGCCAGAAATATGTCCTTTAGGTCAAATATGCAAAACTCTGTGGCTATTGTATCATCAGAAGGAGTCAGTGAGTATGTATAAAAAGTTCATCATCGAGGACTAATTTGCCAGAAATTTGTTCAGTAGGTCAAAATGGGTTCATATATGGCTGAAGTAACATCAGAGTGAATCAATGAGCATGTATTGAAATTTCAAGATTGAGTACTTCTTGGCCAGAAATATGTTCATTAGGTGAAATATGGACTACTGTATGGCTGATGTGACATCAGAAGGCGTCAGTAAGTATATATAAAAAAAGTTCAAGATTGAGTATACTTTGAACAGAAATATGTCCATTAGGTCAAATATGCAATACTCTATAGCTGATGTTACATCAGAAGGAGTCAATGAGCTTGTATAAAAAGTTCATGATTGAGGACTAATGTATGTTTGAAGTAACATCAGAATAAGGCAATGAGTATGTGTAGAAAAGTTCATTGATCAAGTACACTCGGGTAAGAAATATGTTCAGTAGGTCAAATATGGACTACTGTCTGGCTGACGTAACATCAGATAAAGTCAATGAGTATATACAGAAAGTTCATGATCGAGGACTAACTTGCCAGAAATATGTGCAGTTTGTCTAATATCGAGTTCTGTATAGCAGAAGTAACATTAGAAGGAGTCAATGAGTATGAGAAGGAAGTTCAAGATCAAGAGCTCCTGGGCCAAAAATATGTTCAGTAGGTCAAATGTGGACTCTACTGTAAGGCTGATGTGATATCAGAAGGCGTCAATGGGTATAAAATTCAATAATTAATACTCTTTGGACAGAACTACGTTAAGAAGGTCAAACACTGACTACTGTCTGGCTGATGGTACATCAGATAAAGTCATTGAGTATGTACAAAAAATTCATTATCAAGGGCTAATTTGTGAGATATATGTCCATTGGTTAAAATATACAATACTCTACGGCTGAAGTAACATCAGAGTGAGGCATGTATATAAAGTTTATGATCGTGGACTCTTGGGACAGAAAAAATTTAATCAGGTTTAATATGGACTTCTGTAGGGCTGAAGTAACATCAGGATATCAGGAGGAGTCACTGATAATGTATTAAAAGTTCAAGATCAAGTGCTCTTGGAACAGAAATAAGTTCATTATGTCAAATATGGACTACTGTATATGGCTGATGTGATATCAGAAGGAGTCAATGATAATGTAAAAAAAGTTCATGACTGAGTTCTCTTTAGCCAGAAATATGTCCATTAGGTCAAATATACAATATTCTATGGTTGAAGTAAGATCAAAGTGAGGCATGTATAGAAAGTTCATGATCGAGGTCTCTTGGGCCAGAAATATATTCTGTAGGTCAAATATAGACACAAGATATAGTCCCTGAACATGAACTTACTATACACTCTCATAGATCAGATGTTACATCAGCCAGACAGTAGTCAAAAATTGACCTACTGAACATATCTCTGGCAAAAGAGACCTTGATCATGAACTTTCAAATCATACTAATTCTGATGTTACATCAGCCATGCAGAAGTGTATAGAAAATTCATGATCAAGGACTCTTGGGTCGAAATTTTTTAATATGGAAAGTATAGAAAGTTCAAGATAAAGTGCTCTTAAACCAGAAATATGTTCTTTAGGTCCAATATGGACTACGGTCTGTCTGATTTAACATCAGAAGGAGTCAATGAGTCTATACAGAAACTTCATGATCAAGGACTTATGGGACATAAAAAAACTAAGTAGTTCTGTAGGACTTCTGTACGGCTGAAATAAAATAAGGACTCAATGAGTACGTATAAAAAATTCAAGATCGAGTACTCTTGGGCCAGAAATATGTTGATTAGGTCAAATGTGGAGTACTGTCTATCTGATGGAACATCAGAAGGAGTCAATTAGTACGTATAAAAAGTTCAATATCAAGTAGTCTTTGGCCAGAAATATATTAATTGGGTCAAACATGGACTACTTATGTAACAACAGAAGAAGTCAATGAGTCTGTATAGAAAGTTCATGATCGAGGACTAATTTAACAGAAATTATGTGACATGATGTGACATCAGAATGTGTCAGTATGTATGTATAAAACATTCAAGATCGAGTACTCTTTGGACAAAAATATGTCCATTAGGTCAAATATGCAATACTCTGTAGCTGATGTTTCATCAGAAGGTGTCAATGACCTTGTATAAAAAGATCATGATTGACAAGTAATTTGCCATAAATATGATCAGTAGGTCAAATATGGGCTCATGTATGTTTGAAGTAACATCAGAGTAAAGCAATGAGTATTACTTACTGTGGCTTAAGTAACTTTAGAAGGAGTCAATGATTATGTAAACAAACTTTAAGATCAAGAGTTTTTGGGCCAGAAATATCCTTTAGGTCAAATATGCAAAACTCTATGGCTGATGTATCATCAAAAGGAGTCAATGAGTATGTAAGAAAAGATTAGGAGGTCAAATATGTTCAGTAGGTCAAATATGGACTACTGATGTGATATCAGAAGGCGTCAATGAGTATAAAATTCAATATTCAACACTCTTTGGCCAGAACTATGTTCAGAACATCAAACATTGACTACCGGCTGATAGTACATCAGATAAAGTCAATGAGTATGTACAGAAAATTCATGATTGAGGGCTAAGTTGTGAAAAAAATGTCCATTAGGTCAAACATACAATACTCTATGGCTGAAGTAACATCAGAGTTAGGCATGTAAATAAAGTTCATGATTGAGGACACTTGGTACAGAAAAAATTTAATCAAGTTTAATATGGACTCCTGTATGGCATAGGAACGGTTCAAGGAGTATATGTAAAAATTTAAATATCGAATACTTTTTCGGTCAGCATTACTCAGCACTCTGTTGTAACATCAAAATGAGTCTTATAGAAAGTTCAAATTCAAGGATTAATTGCAGATCAACAGCATGTATGGCATCTCTTCCCATGCATAACAGAATCAGTTCTATTATACAATGCAATGACAAAAGGCATATTTTATATGTATTCTTTTATGCATTGCAATGTAACAGCAAATATGTGTTACCTCTTTAATGCACAACGAAATAAGTTTATGAGTCAGTTAGAATTTTGAATGCAATGCAACAGAATATATGTTGTGTTATATCGTGTTTGATATGCAATGCATGTTATCTTTTCAAATCAAACGAAATATTTAGTTTTTGTATTTATAGCGCAACAGGACACATTGTGTGTTATCTTTTCTATTCACATCGTTGTTCTTTTTCTTTTTTTCTTTTTTTTACAGTAAAAGCTTACCTGCAATGCAACAAAAACATGTAATGTCATTTTAGTTCTTGTAGACAATGCAGTGCAACAGCACCCGTGTTATGTGTTATCTGTTATATGTACAATGCAAGGAAATAGGGCATATGTTTGCATTGCCATGAATAGGTCTTGTATTCATGGCAATGCAACCACGCCTGTTATCTCTTCAGTGCATAACGTTCATTCATTGCAACACCAATGCATAAGGATTAAGTTAGTTCTTGCAATGCAACAGAACATATGAATTTCTTCTATTGACAGTTAACTATTGCACGCATTGCAATTAAACAATTCGTTAATGATGCATTGCAGTGCAACAGCATATGCGATTTGTTTTCTCATCAAAGCATTATTAAAACATAATAACATAATAAAAACAAGGATTCAGTGCATGTTAGTTCTTGTATGCATTGCTATGCAACAGCACATGTTTTATTTACTTAATTCATCGGAACACCACATAGGTTATGTTTTATCTCTTTAATGCATAAGGAATAAGTTAGTTCTTGTATACAATGCAAAGAAACAGTGCAAAACGTACATGGTAATTCAGCACGTTATATTAATTTCTTCTATGCACAACATAATTTGAAACGGTTGAACAGTTGAACAACAATGAAACAGTTCTTGTCGTGTTATCTCTTCACTGCTAAACAGGATAACTTACGTCAGTGCAATGCACGCTACGTGTTATTTCTTACATGCATAACGGAGTGTTAGTTCATTTATCGCAAAACTTTCTGTTATTTGTTATCTCTTCAATGCATGAGGAATAAAGTTAGTTCTTATATACACAATGCAAGGAAACAGTGCAAAATTACATGTAGTAATGCAACAGCACATATGTTCTATTAATTTCTTCTATGCACATGGTAATAAGTTAACTATTGTACGCAATACACTGAAACTGTTCTTGATGCATTGCAATGCAACAGCATATGTGATTTGTTTTCTCTTCAATGGACAAAGGAAAGAATTAGTTATTGTATGCAACGCAGTGTAACAAGCACCTTTCGTGTTATCTCTTCACTGCAAAACGGAATAACGTCTTTCAAGGCAAAGCACGTCACGTGTTAATTCTTACATGCATAACGGAGAGTTAGTTCATTTATCGCAAAACATTCTATGTTATGTGTTTTATAGCAATGCATAAGGGATAAGTTAGTTTATTCATAGGATTACCACATAGGTTATGTCTTATCTATTCGATGCATGAGGAATAAGTTCTTGTATACAATGCAAGGAAACAATGCATAACTTACATGGTAATTCTTGTATCTATTGCAATGCAACAACACATGTAATATTAATTTCTTCTATGCACAATATAAATTGCATTGCATACAATAATTATTGTATGCAAATCAATGAAACAGTTAGTTCTTGTCGTGTTATCTCTTCACTGCTAAACGGGGTAACATACGTCAATGCAATGCACGTTATGTGTTATTTCCTACATGCATAACGTATGCATATGGGATTTGTTTCTCTTCAATGCACAAAGGAAAAGTTAGTTGTATGCAACGCAGTGCAACAAGCACCTGTCTGTAGAACAACTTCCTACAATGCAATGCACATGTTATGTGTTATATCTCAATGCATAACGGATGAGTTATTTCATTCATCGTAACATCAAATAGGTTATGTGTTATCTCTACAATGCATAAGGAATAAGTTAGTTCTTGCATGGATTTGCAAGGAAACAGTGCATAACTTACATGTTAATTCTTGTATGCACTGCAATGCAACAGCATGTTAAATTAATTTCTTTAATATGCACAACATAATGTTATTTTTTGTATGCAATGAAACAGTTGCATTGCAATGCACATATTATGTGTTATTTCTCAATGCATAACGGATGAGTTAGTTCATTCATCGCAACACCAAGGTTAAGTATTATCTCTATAATGCATAAGGAATAAGTTAATTCTTGTATGCAATGCAATGCAACAGCGAGTTATATTAATTTCTTCTATGAACAGCATAATGTTAATTTTTGTATACAATGAAACAGTTGGTCCTTGATGCATTGCAATGCAAAAGCATGTGGTATTTGTTTTCTCTTTAATGGACAAAGTAAATAATTAGTTATTGTATGCAACGCAGTGCAACAAGCACCTTTCGTGTTATCTCTTCCCTGCAAAACGGAATAAAGTCTTTCAAGGCAAAGCACGTTACGTGTTATTTCCTACATGCATAACGGAGAGTTAGTTCATTTATCGCAAAACATTCTATGTTATGTGTTTTATATCAATGCATAACGGATGAGTTAGTTTATTCATCGGAACACCACATAGGTTATGTGTTATCTATTCGGTGCATGAGGAATAAGTTCGTGTATACAATGTAAGGAAACAGTGCATAAATTACATTTTAATTCTTTATGAATTGCATTTCAACAGCACGTTATATTGATTTCTTCTATGCAATAATGCATAATAAGTTAATTATTGCATGCAATGCAATGAAACAGTTATCTATATTAATTGCAGTGCAACAGCATATTTGATTTGTTTTCTCTTCAATGCACAAAGGAAAGAGTTAGCTCTTGCATGCAACGCAGTGCAACAAGCACCTGTCGTGTTATCTCTTCACTTCAAAACAGAATAACTTACGTCAATGCAATGCACGTTATGTGTTGGTTCAGTTTTCTCTTCATTGCACATGCCAAATGACTTTGTCATTTTATTCATAGCACGTATGTTATGTATTTTCTCTTCAATGTGTGTAAGTGTGATTCACAGAATGAACGTACACACAGAAAACGAGCGTAGCCTCTCTTTCAGATGTGAAATCTATATATCGTAAATTATCTGTAGGGCATGCAGCTGAATGGTTTCAGTTCTCCGCGTTGTAAACGACACCTAATTAATGTCATTTACATACATTATCACCAGTCATCGTCCAAAACCTTTAATTTAGAATGGCGAGCTGCAAGAATAGCTTAGATTTCCAAAAAGCTCATTTATAAAGCGTGCGTACGCACAGATTTGATCTTGTGTGCTTACGCTTAAAATCACGCCAACGCTCATATTTAAAAAGCGGTATTTGACGTGGAAAAGTGCTTAGAGCCACGCCAGGGTCTGAGCAGACGTACGCACTTTTCTTTGTCAGATTACTGCAGGTTTTTAGAAATCTACGTTATTCTTGCAGCTCGCTAAGGATTTGGACGATGACTGGTAAAGCAGTCCTCGATCATGAACTTTTTAAACATACTCATTGACTCATTTTTATACGTCAGCCAAAGACTATTGTATATTTGAACTAAGCGACATGTTTCTGACCATGGAGAGTACTTGATCTCGAACATATTATTAACTCCTTTTGACGTTACTTCCCCCATACAGAAATCTATATTAGACCTACTGGACATATTTCTGGCAAGTTAGTCCTCAGTCATGAACTTACATACTCATTGACTCCATCTGATGTACAGCCAGACAGTAGACCATATTTGACCAACAGAACATATCTCTAGCCAAAGAGTACTCGATCTTGAACTTTCACAATCCCAGTTATTCAGTCTTTCTGTTGTTACATCAGACATATTTCTAGCCAAAGAGAATTCAATACTGAACTTTTTATTTATATTCATTGATGACTTCTGATGTTATATTAGTCATACAGAAGTCCATTTTTGACCAAGAGAAAACCTTTCTGGCCAAAGAGTACTCAAACATGAACTCTCTATACATGCTCTTTGTTTCTTTCAGATGTTACATCAGCCATACGGAAGTCCATATTTGATTTACTGAACATATTTCTGGCCAAAGCGTACTCCATCTTGAACTTATATTGACTTATTGACTCCTAATGTTACACCAGCTATTCAGACGTGCATATTTTGATCTACTGAACTAAATTTTGGCCAAAATGTACTGGTTCTTGAAGTTTCTATACAAACTTATTGACTCTGTCTGTTACATCAGACAGACAACAGTCTATATTTAATAAACTGATTATCTTGACATATTTCTGGCTAAAGATTCCCTGAACATGAAATTACTATACATTCTCAAAGATTCCTTCGGTTGTTACATCAGCCAGACAGAAGTCCATATTTGAATAAGTGAACATGTTTCTGGCCCAAGAGTCCTCGATCATGAACATTCTATGTATACTCTTTCTGATGTTACATCAGCTATTTAGAAGTTCATATTTGACCTGCTGAACATATTTCTGGCCAAAGAGTTCTCGATCTTGAACTCTCTATACATATTCAATGACTCCTTCTGATGTCACATCAGACAGACTATTTATTTCTGGCCAGAGTCCCTGAACATGAACTTACTATACACTCTCATAGACTGCATCAGATGTTACATCAGCCAGACAGTAGTCCAAAATTAACCTACTGAACCTATTTCTGGCAAGAGAGACCTTGATCATGAACTTTCAAATCATACTAATTCTGATGTTACATCAGCCATGCAGAAGCGTATATAAAATTCATGATCGAGGACTCTTGGGTCAAAAGTTTTTAAGAAGGTTTAATATGGAAAGTATAGAAAGTTCAAGATAAAGTGCTCTTAAACCAGAAATATGTTCTTTAGGTCCAATAGGGACTGCGGTCTGTCTAATTTAACATCAGAAGGAGTCAATGAGTCTATACAGAAAGTTTATGAACAAGGACTTATTGGACATAAAAAAAATAAGTAGTTCTGTAGGACTTCTGTACGGCTGAAATAAAATTAGAGTCAACAAGTACGTATAAAAAATTCAAGATTAAGTACTCTTGGTCCAGAAATATGTTGATTAGGTCAAATATGGACTACTGTCTGTCTGATGGAACATCAGAACGAGTCAATTAGTACATATAAAAAGTTCAATATCGAGTACTCTTTGGCCAGAAATATGTTAATTGGGTCAAACATGGACTACTTATGTAACATCAGAAGAAGTCAATGAATCTGTATAGAAAGTTCATGATCGAGGACTAATTTGCCAGAAACATGTTTCTAATATGAACTTCTGTATGGGTGAAGAAACATCAGAGTGAGGCAATGAGTATGTAGAGAAAATTCATGATCGAGTGGTAATTTTTGAAAAAAAAAAAAGTCCATTAGGTCAAATATACAATACTCTGTGGCTGAAGTAACATCAGAGTGAGGCATGTATAATAAAGTGATCTCTTGGGACAGAAAATATGTATATGGACTTCTGTAAGGCTGAGATTAAATTAGAATGATTCAATGAGTCAGTATAGAATATTCTTGATCAAGGACTAATTTGTCAGAAATATTCTCAGTAGGTTTAATATGGACTTTTGTAAATAGAAATAAGTTCATTATTTCAAATATGGAAAACTGTATATGGCTGACCTGATATCAGAAGGGGTCAATCATAATGTAAAAAAAAGTTCATGATAGAGAGCTCTCTTCAGCCAGAAATATGTCCATTAGGTCAAATATGCAATATTCTATGGCTGGAGTAATATCAAAGTGAGGCATGTATAGAAAGTTCATGATCGAGGACTGATCTTGATCTTGGGCCAGAAATATATTCTGTAGGTCAAATAGAGACTTCTGTAGGGCTGAAATTAAATTAGAAGGTGTCAATGAGTCTGTATAGAAAGTTCATGATCGAGGACTCTTGGGCCAGAAATATATTCTGTAGGTCAAATATAGATATCTATATGGCTGATGTGACATCAGAAAGCGTCATTGAGTATATATAAAAAGTTCAGTGTCAAATACTAGGCCAGTAATATGTTCAGTTGGTGAAATACGGACTACTGTGTGGTTTATCTAACATCAGATGGAGTCAATAAGTATGAATTTCATGAATGAGGACTAATTTGCCAGAAATATGTTCTGTCGGTGAAAGATTGACTTTTGTATGGGCGAAGTAACATCACAAGGAGTCAGTAGTAATGTGTGAAAAGTTCAAGATCAAGTACTCTTTGGCCAGAAATATGTCCTTTAGGTCAAATATGCAAAACACTATGGCTGATGTATCATCAGAAGGAGTCAATGAGTATATATAAAAAGTTCATCATAGAGGGCTAATTTGCCAGAAATTTGTTCAGTAGGTCAAAATGGGTTCATATATGGCTGAAGTAAGATCAGAGTGAATCAATGAGCATGTATTGAAATTTCAAGATCGAGCAGTTTTGGGCCAGATATATGTTTATTAGGTGAAATATGGACTACCGTATATCTGATGTGACATCAGAACGCGTCAGTATGTATGTATAAAACATTCAAGATCGAGTACTCTTTGGCCAGAAATATGTCCATTAGGTCAAATATGCAATACTCTATAGCTGATGTTTCATCAGAAGGTGTCAATGAGCTTGTATAAAAAGTTCATGATTGATGAGTAATTTGCCATAAATATGATCAGTAGGTCAAATATGGGCTCATGTATGTTTGAAGTAACATCAGAGTAAGGCAATGAGTATGTATAGAAAGTTAATTGATCATGTACACTAGGGTAAGAAATATGTTCAGTAGGTCAAATATGGACTACTGTCTGGCTGACGTAACATCAGATAAAGTCAATGAGTATGTACGGAAAGTTCATGATCGGGGACTAATTTGCCAGAAATATGTTCAGTAGGTCTATTATGGAATTCTGTATGGGTGAAGTAACATCAGAAGGAGTCAATGAGTATGTATAGAAAGTTCATGATCAGGTGCTTAGCCAGAAATATGTCCATTAGGTGAAATATACAATATTCTATGGCTGAAGTAAGATCAAAGTGAGGCATGTATAGAAAGTTCATGACCGAGAGCTCTTGGGTCAGAAATATATTCTGTAGGTCAAATATAGAGGGCTGACATTAAATTAGAAGGAGTCAATGATAATGTAAAAAAAGTTCATGATCGAGTACTCTTTAGCCAGAAATATGTCCATTAGGTTAAATATTACAATATTCCATGGCTGAAGTAACATAGAGAACTCCTTGGCCAGAAATATATTCTGTAGGTCAAATACAGACTTCTATATGGCTGATGTGACATCAGAAGGCGTCACTGAGTATATATAAAAACTTCAATGTTGAATACTCATTCGCCAGTATGTGCAGTCGGTCAAATATGGACTACTGTGTGGCTTAACTAACATCAGATGCAGTCAAGATTAAGATTCAAGATTTAAGATCTAGTACTCTTTGGACAGAAATATATCCATTAGGTCAAATATGCAACACTCTATAGCTGATGTTTCATCAGAAGGAGTCAATGAGCTTGTATTAAAAGTTCATGATTGAGGACTAATTTGCAAGAAAAATGATCAGTGTTGACTACTGTATATGGCTGATGTGGTATCAGAAGAAGTCAATGATGATTAGCCAGAAATATGTCCATTAGGTCAAATGTACAATATTCTATGGATGAAGTAAAATCAGATTGAGGCATGTATAGAAAGATCATGATCGGGGCCTCTTGGGCCAGAAATATATTCTGTAGGTCATATATAGACTTCTATATGGCTGATGTGACATCAGAAGGCGTCATGGAGTATATATAAAAACTTCAATGTCGAATACTCTTTGGCCAGTATGTTCAGTCGGTCAAATATGGACTACTGTGTGGCTTAACTAACATCAGATGTAGTCAATAAGTATGAAGATCAAGTTCATAATCGAGGACTAATTTGCCAGAAATATGTTCTGTGGGTCAAATATGGACTTCTATAAGGGTGAAGTAACATCAGAAGGAGTCAATAGTAATGTATGAAAAGTTCAAGGTCAAATACTTTTTAGCCAAAAATATGTCCTTTAGGTCAAATATGCAAAACACTATGGCTGATGTATCATCAGAAGGAGTCAATGAGTATATATAAAAAGTTCATCATAGAGGACTAATTTGCCAGAAATTTGTTCAGTAGGTCAAAATGGGTTCATATATGGCTGAAGTAAGATCAGAGTGAATCAATGAGCATGTATTGAAATTTCAAGATCGAGCAGTTTTGGGCCAGATATATGTTCATTAGGTGAAATATGGACTACCGTACATCTGATGTGACATCAGAATGCGTCAGTATGTATGTAAAAAACATTCAAGATCGAGTACTCTTTGGCCAGAAATATGTTAATTGGGTCAAACATGGACTACTTATGTAACATCAGAAGAAGTCAATGAGTCTGTATAGAAAGTTCATGATCAAGGACTAATTTGCCAGAAATATTTTCAGTAGGTCTAATATGAACTTCTGTATGGTTGAAGAAACATCAGAGTGAGGCAATGAGTATGTAGAGAAAATTCATGATCGAGTGCTAATTTGTGAAAAATATGTCCATTAGGTCAAATATACAATACTCTGTGGCTGAAGTAACATCACAGTGAGGCATGTATATAAAGTTCAAGAGCGTGGACTCTTAGGACAGAAAAAATTTAATCAGGTCTAATATGGACTTCTGTAGGGCTGAGATAAAATTAGAATGATTCAATGAGTCCAATATAGAAAGTTCTTGATCAAGGACTAATCTGACAGAAATGTGCTCAGTAGATCTAATATGGACTTTTGGATGGGTGAAGAAAGGAGTTATTGATAATATATAAAAAGTTCAAGATCAAGTGCTCTTGGGCCAGAAATAAGTTCATTATTTCAAATATGGAAAACTGTATATGGCTGACGTGATATCAGAAAGGGGTCAATCATAATGTAAAAAAAAGTTCATGATCGAGTGCTCTTTAGCCAGAAATATGTCCATTAGGTCAAATATGCAAAACACTATCATCAGAAGGAGTCAATGAGTATATATAAAAAGTTCATCATAGAGGACTAATTTGCCAGAAATTTGTTCAGTAGGTCAAAATGGGTTCATATATGACTGAAGTAAGATCAGAGTGAATCAATGAGCATGTATTGAAATTTCAAGATCGAGTGAAATATGGACTACTGTATTTTTGATGTGACATCAGAACGAAAGTTCATGATCGAGGACTCTTGGGCCAGAAATATATTCTGTAGGTCAAATATGCAAAACTCTGTGGCTGATGTATCATCAGAAGGAGTCAATGAGAATGTATAAAAAGTTCATCATCGAGGACTAATTTGCCAGATATTTGTTCAGTAGGTCAAAATGGGTTCAAATATGGCTGAAGGAACATCAGAGTGAATCAATGAGCATGTATTGAAATTTGAAGATTGAGTACTTCTTTGCCAGAAATATGTTCCTTAAGTGAAATATAGGCTACTGTATGGCTGATGTGACATCAGAACGTGTCAGTAAGTATATATAAAAAGTTCAAGGTTGAATACACTTTCAACAGAAATATGTCCATTAGGTCAAACATGCAATACTCTATAGCTGATGTTTCATCAGAAGGAGTCAATTAGCTTGTATAAAAAGTTCATGATTGAGGACTAATTTGCCAGAAATATGATCATTAGGTCAAATATGGGCTCATGTATGTTTGAAGGAACATAAGGCAATGAGTATTACTTACTTTGGCTTAAGTAACTTTAGAAGGAGTCAATAAGTATGTAAACAAACTTCAAGATCAAGAGCTTTTGGAACAGAAATATGTCCTTTAGGTTAAATAAGCAAAACTATATGGCTGAAGTATCATGAAAAGGAGTCAATGAGTATGTAAGAAAAGATTAAGAGCTCTTGGGCCAAAAATATGTTCAGTAATTAAAATATGGACTACTGATGTGATATCAGAAGGCGTCAATGAGTATAAAATTCAATATTCAACACTCTTTGGCCAGAACTATGTTCAGAACATCAAACATTGACTACTGGCTTGATAGTACATCAGATAAAGTCAATGAGTATGTACAGAAAATTCATGATTGAGGGCTAAGTTGTGAAAAAAATGTCCATTAGGTCAAACATACAGTACTCTATGGCTGAAGTAACATCAGAGTTAGGCATGTAAATAAAGTTCATGATTGAGGACACTTGGTACAGAAAAAATTTAATCAAGTTTAATATGGACTCCTGTATGGTATAGGAAAGGTTCAAGGAGTATAAAATTTATATATTGAATACTTTTTCGGTCAGCATTACTCAGCACTCTGTTGTAACATCAAAATGAGTCTTATAGAAAGTTCAAATTCAAGGATTATTTGCAGATCAACAGCATGTATGGCATCTCTTCCCATGCATAACAGAATCAGTTCTATTATACAATGCAATGACAAAAAGCATATTTTATATGTATTTTATGCATTGCAATGTAACAGCAAATATGTGTTACCTCTTTAATGCACAACGAAATAAACTTATGAGTCAGTTAGAATTTTGAATGCAATGCAAAAGAATATATGATGTGTTACACTACATACATACGATAGTGTTTGATATGCAATGCATGTTATCTTTACAAATCAAACGAAATATTTAGTTTTATGTACAATGCAAGGAAATAGGTCATATACTGTCTTGTATTCATGGCAATGCAACAACGCCTGTTATCTCTTCAGTGCATAACGTTCATTCATTGCAACACCAGTGCATAAGGATGAAGTTAGTTCTTGCAATGCAACAAAACATATGTTATATGAATTTCTTCTATTGACAGTTATGCACGCAAATGCAATTAAACAATTCGTTCTTGATGCATTGCAATGCAACAGCATATGCGATTTGTTTTCTCATCAAAGCATTATTAAAACATAACATAATAAAAACAAGGATTCAGTGCATGTTAGTTCTTGTATGCTTTGCAATACAACAGCACATATGTTTTATTTAATACATTCATCGGAACACCACATAGATTATGTTTTATCTCTTTAATGCATAAGTTGCATAAGTTAGTTCTTGCATGGCTTTGCAAGGAAACAGTGCATAACTTACATGTTAAATCTTGTATGCATTGCAGTGCAACAACACATGTAATATTAATTTCTTTCATGCACAACATAAATTGCATTGCATACAATAATCATTGTATGCAAATCAGTGAAACAGTTCTTGTCGTGTTATCTCTTCACTGCTAAACGGGGTAACTCGTCAATGAAATGCCCGTTATGTGTTATTTCCTACATGCATAACGTATGCGTATGGGATTTGTTTCTCTTCAATGCTCAAAGGAAAAGTTAGTTGTATGCAACGCAGTGCAACAAGCACCTGTCGTCTAGAACAACGACCTACAATGCAATGCACATGTTATGTGTTATAGCTCAATGCATAACGGATGAGTTATTTCATTCATCGTAACATCCAATAGGTTATGTGTTATCTCTATAATGCATAAGTTTCATAAGTTAGATCTTGCATGTCTTTGCAAGGAAACAGTGCATAACTAACATGTTAAATCTTGTATGCATTGCAATGCAACAACACATGTAATATTAACTTCATCTATGCACAACATAAATTGCATTGCATACAATAATCATTGTATGCAAATCAGTGAAACAGTTCTTGTCGTGTTATCTCTTCACTGCTAAACGGGGTAACTCGTCAATGTAATGCTCGTTATATGTTATTTCCTACATGCATAAAGTATGCATATGGGATTTGTTTCTCTTCAATGCACAATAGAAAAGTTAGTTGTATGCAACGCAGTGCAACAAGCACCTGTCGTGTAGAACAACTTCCTACAATGCAATGCACGTTATGTGTTATAGCTCAATGCATAACGGATGAGTTATGACTTTCATCGTGACATCCAATAGGATATGTGTTATGTCTATAATGCATAAGTTGCATAAGTTACTTCTTGCATGGCTTGTTGTATCTCTTCACTGCTAAACGGGGTAACATTCGTCAATGTAATGCTCGTTATGTGTTATTTCCTACATGCATATGGGATTTGTTTCTCTTCAATGCACAAAGGAAAAGTTAGTTGTATGCAACGCAGTGCAACAAGCACCTGTCGTCTAGAACAACGTCCTACAATGCAATGCACATGTTATGTGTTATAGCTCAATGCATAACGGATGAGTTATTTCATTCATCGTAACATCAGATAGGTTATGTGTTATCTCTATAATGCATAAGTTGCATAAGTTAGTTCTTGCATGGCTTTGCAAGGAATCAGTGCATAACTTACATGTTAAATCTTGTATGCATTGCAATGCAACATAATATTAATTTCTTCCATGCACAACATAAATTGCATTGCATACAATAATTATTGTATGCAAATCAATGAAACAGTTCTTGTCGTGTTATCTCTTCACTGCTAAACGGGGTAACATACATCAATGCAATGCTCGTTATGTGTTATTTTCTACATGCATAACGTATGCATATGGGATTTGTTTCTATTTATGCACGAAGGAAAAGTTAGTTGTTGTTTGCAACGCAGTGCAACAAGCACCTGTCGTGTACAACAACGTCCTACCAGTGCAGTGCACATGTTATGTGTTATATCTCAATGCATAACGGATGAGTTATTTCATTCATCGTAACATCAAATAGGTTATGTGTTAACTCTATAATGCATAAGTTGCATAAGTTACTTCTTGCATGGCTTGTTGTATCTCTTCACTGCTAAACGGGGTAACATTCGTCAATGTAATGCTCGTTATGTGTTATTTCCTACATGCATATGGGATTTGTTTCTCTTCAATGCACAAAGGAAAAGTTAGTTGTATGCAACGCAGTGCAACAAGCACCTGTCGTCTAGAACAACGTCCTACAATGCAATGCACATGTTATGTGTTATAGCTCAATGCATAACGGATGAGTTATTTCATTCATCGTAACATCAGATAGGTTATGTGTTATCTCTATAATGCATAAGTTGCATAAGTTAGTTCTTGCATGGCTTTGCAAGGAATCAGTGCATAACTTACATGTTAAATCTTGTATGCATTGCAATGCAACATAATATTAATTTCTTCCATGCACAACATAAATTGCATTGCATACAATAATTATTGTATGCAAATCAATGAAACAGTTCTTGTCGTGTTATCTCTTCACTGCTAAACGGGGTAACATACATCAATGCAATGCTCGTTATGTGTTATTTTCTACATGCATAACGTATGCATATGGGATTTGTTTCTATTTATGCACGAAGGAAAAGTTAGTTGTTGTTTGCAACGCAGTGCAACAAGCACCTGTCGTGTACAACAACGTCCTACCAGTGCAGTGCACATGTTATGTGTTATATCTCAATGCATAACGGATGAGTTATTTCATTCATCGTAACATCAAATAGGTTATGTGTTAACTCTATAATGCATAAGTTGCACAGGTTAGTTCTTGCATGGCTTTACAAGGAATCAGTGCATAACTTATATGTTAAATCTTGTATGCATTGCAATGCAACAACACATGTAATATTAATTTCTTCTATGCACAACATAAATTACATTGCATACAATAATTATTGTATGCAAATCAATGAAACAGTTCTTGTCGTGTCATCTGTTCACTGCTAAACGGGGTAACTCGTCAATGCAATGCTCATTATGTGTTATTTCCTACATGCATAACGTATGCATATGGGATTTGTTTCTGTTCAATGCACAAAGGAAAAGTTGTATGCAACGCAGTGCAACAAGCACCTGTCGTCTAGAACAACGTCCTACAATGCAATGCACATGTTATGTGTTATATCTCAATGCATAACGGATGAGTTATTTCATTCATCGTAACATTAGATAGGTTATGTGATATCTCTATAATGCATAAGTTGCATAAGTTAGTTCTTGCATGGCTTTGCAAGGAATCAGTGCATAACTTACATGTTAAATCTTGTATGCATTGCAATGCAACAACACATGTAATATTAATTTCTTCCATGCACAACATAAATTGCATTGCATACAATAATCATTGTATGCAAATCAGTGAAACAGTTCTTGTCGTGTTATCTCTTCACTGCTAAACGGGGTAACTCGTCAATGTACTGCTCGTTATGTGTTATTTCCTACATGCATAAAGTATGCATATGGGATTTGTTTCTCTTCAATGCACAACGGAAAAGTTAGTTGTATGCAACGCAGTGCAACAAGCACCTGTCGTGTACAACAACTTCCTACAAGTGCAATGCACATGTTATGTGTTATAGCTCAATGCATAACGCATGAGTTATTTCATTCATCGTAACATAAAATAGGTTATGTTTTATATCTATAATGCATAAGTTGCATATGTTAGTTCTTGCATGGCTTTGCAAGGAAACAGTGTATAACTTACATGTTAAATCTTGTATGCATTGCAATGCAACAACACATATAATATTAATTTCTTCTATGCACAACATAAATTGCATTGCATACAATAATCATTGTATGCAAATCAGTGAAACAGTTCTTGTCGTGTTATCTCTTCACTGCTAAACGTTGTAACATACGTCAAAGCAATGCTCGTTATGTGTTATTTCCTACATGCATAACATATGCATAGGTGATTTGTTTCTCTTCAATGCACAAAGGAAAAGTTAGTTGTTGTTTGCAACGCAGTGCAACAAGCACCTGTCGTGTAGAACAACTTCCTTCAATGCAATGCACGTTATGTGTTATAGCTCAGTGCATAACGCATGAGTTATGTCTTTCATCGTAACATCCAATAGGATGTGTCTTCTCTATAATGCATAAGTTGCATAAGTTACTTCTTGCATGGCTTGTTGTGTTATCTCTTCACTGCTAAACGGGGTAACATTCGTCAATGTAATGCTCGTTATGTGTTATTTCCTACATGCATATGTGATTTGTTTCTCTTCAATGCACAAAGTAAAAGTTAGTTGTATGCAACGCAGTGCAACAAGCACCTGTCGTCTAGAACAACGTCCTACAATGCAATGCACATGTTATGTGTTATAGCTCAATGCATAACGGATGAATTATTTCATTCATCGTAACATCAGATAGGTTATGTGTTATCTCTATAATGCATAAGTTGCATAAGTTAGTTCTTGCATGGCTTTGCAAGGAATCAGTGCATAACTTACATGTTAAATCTTGTATGCATTGCAATGCAACAACACATGTAATATTAATTTCTTCCATGCACAACATAAATTGCATTGCATACAATAATCATTGTATGCAAATCAGTGAAACAGTCCTTGTCGTGTTATCTCTTCACTGCTAAACGGGGTAACTCGTCAATGTAATGCTCGTTATGTGTTATTTCCTACATGCATAACGTATGCATATGGGATTTGTTTCTCTTCAATGCACAAAGGAAAAGTTAGTTGTATGCAGCGCAGTGCAACAAGCACCTGTCGTGTACAACAACTTCCTACAAGTGCAATGCACATGTTATGTGTTATAGCTCAATGCATAACGCATGAGTTATGTCATTCATCGTAACATCAAATAGGTTATGTTTTATCTCTATAATGCATAAGTTGCATATGTTAGTTCTTGCATGGCTTTGCAAGGAAACAGTGTATAACTTACATGTTAAATCTTGTATGCATTGCAATGCAACAACACATATAATATTAATTTCTTCTATGCACAACATAAATTGCATTGCATACAATAATCATTGTATGCAAATCAGTGAAACAGTTCTTGTCGTGTTATCTCTTCACTGCTAAACGTTGTAACATACGTCAAAGCAATGCTCGTTATGTGTTATTTCCTACATGCATAACATATGCATAGGTGATTTGTTTCTCTTCAATGCACAAAGGAAAAGTTAGTTGTTGTTTGCAACGCAGTGCAACAAGCACCTGTCGTGTAGAACAACTTCCTTCAATGCAATGCACGTTATGTGTTATAGCTCAGTGCATAACGCATGAGTTATGTCTTTCATCGTAACATCCAATAGGATATGTGTCATCTCTATAATGCATAAGTTGCATAAGTTACTTCTTGCATGGCTTGTTGTGTTATCTCTTCACTGCTAAACGGGGTAACATTCGTCAATGTAATGCTCGTTATGTGTTATTTCCTACATGCATATGTGATTTGTTTCTCTTCAATGCACAAAGGAAAAGTTAGTTGTATGCAACGCAGTGCAACAAGCACCTGTCGTCTAGAACAACGTCCTACAATGCAATGCACATGTTATGTGTTATAGCTCAATGCATAACGGATGAGTTATTTCATTCAGCGTAACATCCAATAGGTTATGTGTTATCTCTATAATGCATAAGTTTCACAAGTTAGTACTTGCATGGCTTTGCAAGGAATCAGTGCATAACTTACATGTTAAATCTTGTATGCAATGCAATGCAACATAATATTAATTTCTTCTATGCAGAACATAAATTGCATTGCATACAATAATTATTGTATGCAAATCAATGAAACAGTTCTTGTCGTGTTATCTCTTCACTGCTAAACGGGGTAACATACATCAATGCAATGCTCGTTATGTGTTATTTTCTTCATGCATAACGTATGCATATGGGATTTGTTTCTATTTATGCACGAAGGAAAAGTCAGTTGTTGTTTGCAACGCAGTGCAATAAGCACCTGTCGTGTAGAACAACATGTTATGTGTTATAGCTCAATGCATAACGGATGAGTTATTTCATTCATCGTAACATCAAATAGGTTATGTTTTATCTCTATAATGCATAAGTTGCATAAGTTAGTTCTTGCATGGCTTTGCAAGGAAACAGTGCACATGTTAATTCTTTTATGCTATGCAATGCAACAGCATGTTATATTAATTTCTTTAATATGCACAACATAAATTACATTGCATACAATAAATATTGTATGCAAATCAATGAAACAGTTAGTTCTTGTCGTGTTTATCTCTTCACTGCTAAACTGGTTAACTTAAGTCAGTTATGCATGTTATTTCTTACATGCTTAACGGAGAGTTAGTTCATTTCTCCCAAAACTTTCCAAGTTATGTGTTATCTCTTCCATGCATGAAGAATAAGTTAGTTCATATATACATTGCAAGGAAAGAGTGCATAATTGCATGTAGTAATGCAACAAGCACATACGTTCTATTAATTTCTTCTATGCACAGGTAATAAGTTAATTATTGTACGAAATACACTGAAACTGTTCTTGATGCATTGCAATGCAACAAGCATATGTGATTTGTTTTTCTTCAATGCACAAAGGAAAGAGTTAGTTGTTTTATGCAATACAGTGCAACAAGCACCTGTCGTGTACAACAACTTCCTACAAGTGCAATGCACATGTTATGTGTTATAGCTCAATGCATAACGGATGAGTTATTTCATTCATCGTAACATCAAATAGGTTATGTTTTATCTCTATAATGCATAAGTTGCATATGTTAGTTCTTGCATGGCTTTGCAAGGAAACAGTGTATAACTTACATGTTAAATCTTGTATGCATTGCAATGCAACAACACATATAATATTAATTTCTTCTATGCACAACATAAATTGCATTGCATACAATAATCATTGTATGCAAATCAGTGAAACAGTTCTTGTCGTGTTATCTCTTCACTGCTAAACGTTGTAACATACGTCAAAGCAATGCTCGTTATGTGTTATTTCCTACATGCATAACATATGCATAGGTGATTTGTTTCTCTTCAATGCACAAAGGAAAAGTTAGTTGTTGTTTGCAATGCAGTGCAACAAGCACCTGTCGTGTACAACAACTTCCATCAATGCAATGCACGTTATGTGTTATAGCTCAGTGCATAACGCATGAGTTATGTCTTTCATCGTAACATCCAATAGGATGTGTCATCTCTATAATGCATAAGTTGCATAAGTTACTTCTTGCATGGCTTGTTGTGTTATCTCTTCACTGCTAAACGGGGTAACATTCGTCAATGTAATGCTCGTTATGTGTTATTTCCTACATGCATATGTGATTTGTTTCTCTTCAATGCACAAAGGAAAAGTTAGTTGTATGCAACGCAGTGCAACAAGCACCTGTCGTCTAGAACAACGTCCTACAATGCAATGCACATGTTATGTGTTATATCTCAATGCATAACGGATGAGTTATTTCATTCATCGTAACATCAGATAGGTTATGTGTTATCTCTATAATGCATAAGTTGCATAAGTTAGTTCTTGCATGGCTTTGCAAGGAATCAGTGCATAACTTACATGTTAAATCTTGTATGCATTGCAATGCAACAACACATGTAATATTAATTTCTTCCATGCACAACATAAATTGCATTGCATACAATAATCATTGTATGCAAATCAGTGAAACAGTCCTTGTCGTGTTATCTCTTCACTGCTAAACGGGGTAACTCGTCAATGTAATGCTCGTTATGTGTTATTTCCTACATGCATAACGTATGCATATGGGATTTGTTTCTCTTCAATGCACAAAGGAAAAGTTAGTTGTATGCAGCGCAGTGCAACAAGCACCTGTCGTGTACAACAACTTCCTACAAGTGCAATGCACATGTTATGTGTTATAGCTCAATGCATAACGCATGAGTTATGTCATTCATCGTAACATCAAATAGGTTATGTTTTATCTCTATAATGCATAAGTTGCATATGTTAGTTCTTGCATGGCTTTGCAAGGAAACAGTGTATAACTTACATGTTAAATCTTGTATGCATTGCAATGCAACAACACATATAATATTAATTTCTTCTATGCACAACATAAATTGCATTGCATACAATAATCATTGTATGCAAATCAGTGAAACAGTTCTTGTCGT